>CAJQZP010001697.1:6427500-7627500 GCA_907164705.1 Parnassius apollo
AAATGAGTGATCCCAGTAGTGAAGAGGCTTGAGAGCGACTTCTGGTTGAGAGCCTCTTGAAACTGTCGGGCGAGCACAGCGTGACACACCATGAACCCGTTTAGCCAGTAGTGATGCAACCCGTTGAGTCCCGGACTTTTCCAGTTCGGGGCCTTACGGACCGCTTCAGCTACGTTGTCCGGCGTTATGGTGACGGGGTCCATGGGCGTAATACCCGCACACTGACTCGCCACAACTTCCGTCCAAGGGCCCTCGCTGTGGTTTACGGGCTCTGACCACAGGCCGCGCCAGAATGCGACAGTGTCGGCCTGATTCGGTGCTGGGCCCGTTCCACTTACCATTGGTCGCTCCAATGATTTATAGAGCCTCTTCTGATCACTCTGGAAGAGACGATTCTGGTTGAACCGTGTCGACCTCTCGGTATATCGCCGAATCCGCTTTCCCCAAGCAGCGATTCTTTGCTTCAGGTCATCTATGCGCTCCGTCAGTTTTTGCGTTATATCCGGCTGGGACAAACTGACATTTGTCCCAGTAAACGCCATCCTGACGGTGCGCACAATTCTTGGCCTGTTGTTGCCTGACCTGAAGCATATCAGTCTGCCGATGAGGGCTCTAGCCTTTGCGATACGTTCCTCAATTCTTCTTCTCCATGCTGGGATAGCGCTACTATGGCCAGTAGCGCGTCCAGCCGTGGAAACCTTGGCGCCTATGATACGGCAGACTGCCAGCGCGGCGCCAAAAAGAATTGAGTCCGTCTCGCAAAGGTCCCGGCTGGCTTCCAAATAGGTCACCAGCATTGGGTTCAGAGCCCTCACGACAGCCCGATTCCGCTTGCTTAGGGCTATGCGGGGGAAGTCGCGGTCGATTTTCGAGAGGCGTACTGCGCGTTTCCACAATCGCCTCTTCCAATATACTCCTCATATGCTCTAATTCCAGTTCCTGGGCGACTGTTCCATCATCGTTTGAATCAACCACAACTGGGGTATTCACGGCGGCATCCACATTTGCGGGTTGCTCTACCATTTGTGGCGCCGCATCCTCAGCCGTAGCATTCTCATCCGACGAGGGAACAGCCTCACGTCGTAGCCGTTCGAGTTCGGCGACATCAAATATATTTGAGCGCAAGATATACCGAACTCGGTCTGCCAGGTTTTGCTCTGTGACGGTTAAAGATGGCTCCAGCTCAGCAAAAAGTCGATGCATCCTAGCCCGATACGCCAAACATCCAGTTTCTTCCCCTTTTGCCCTAAAGTACGCCCGCAGTGCGTTTGCATTCATTTCTTGTGACCAACGCATGCGACGTGCTCCACCAGCGGCGGGTGCCGCTTGCTGAGTCCGAGAAGACCCAGCCGACACCAAGCCTTCTGGTGGGGATGATGGATGCGGAGGGCTGGTAGGTGACCGTGCAGCTCCTCGCGCTCGGCTGGCGGCCCGCATGCTGCCGCGTCCAGCGCCAGCTCCAGACGCGCCCCGGCGACCCCCAGGCAGCGGCCCTTTGCGCACTATCTTTTTATCCATCATCCATTATTTGGGCGTCCATTAACGGGAGACGCCCAGGCCCGGCACCGTTTCGTGTGTAGCCATAAGCACAAACGGGCCTCTGCACCCTAAATTCTGCCGCGGCACGGCGCTCACACCTCTCGCAAGGCGCTGACTGACTGCGTTGACGTAGCAGTTTTGTCACTTAACTGTTACGTCAGCGGGCGATGGGGTCGTCAATTCCCTACGCCTTATTATTATTATTATTATTATTATTATGTATGTGAATGTGTATATTATGTTGAAGTGTTTATAAAATACATATGCCCGGGTAGAATATGCCGAATACCGAATATAAAACGAATATTCGGCCCATCTCTAATGGATATATGATAATTGATAACACATTGTATATTATTAAATTATGTGTGTACCATGGAAAATGCACTATGTTTGCTATATTCCACTTATATACTGTCTATCTAATACTTTGTTAACTCAAATCTGATATTTTTTTTCATTAATCATATGACGTAGCTCCGTAAGTAATTAGTTAATTTAATCTAAGTATTATGTATTTTGTGGTTCTCTGTCCATAATATGGACACATTATACATAGTTTTACTCATAGTTAACATACCTTTTACAGTATTTCTAGTCATATAGGTATTTTGAGAAGTCTGTTGAAGCTCATTATTATATTGATCTACTAGAAATGAATAGCATACTTTTTCATGTACTGGTATAATTTTGTAGGTATAATTATTATTATTATTATAATTATTTTTTTCACACATTGATTTTAAGTGGTTGTTTACCCACTTTGCTGAGTTTTGTTTTGTGTTGTTTTTCTCATATAATGTATACTATTGTTGCATGAATAAGTCAACTAGCGCCATCTAGTGTCAGGAACGAGAGCGAGGGGAGCATTGAGAAAATGACATCACAAATCGCTCAACTGACAGCGCCTAGTCGAAACTCGAACGCTCGGTACCTTCCGCGTGTTTACTTGAACATTCTGGATATTTCTTTGCTAATTCAAATATATAGGCGCTGCAAGATGCGATCGAGGCAGTGTTGATTTGGGCGAAACAAGCGAAGCTTCGGAGTGGAATTAAGTGAATTAGTGTGTTTAAATTATTAGTGTTTTAACTCTAATTGTGTAAAGTAAATTAAAGTGTTAATTTAGGTAATTTTATCGGCAATTTTAATTGTCACGAACCTCAAGCTCGTAACACTATGTTTTCTTATGTGCGTTTTGGAAATGGTCCATAATATATTTCTATATGTCTTTCAGGCAAATTAAATTATTAGTATATAATCAATCAACACCTCCCAAGAAACTGTTAATAATATTATTGTTGTATAATATTTCAATTATTCTGAAGCTCCTCAGCAAATTTGGCCGTATATTGCAAAATAACCCTGTATAATATATTCAATCTTAATCCTCAGACAACACAACATATATGTAGCCTTTTTGTTTGAAGTCCATAGGCTGCAGTAGCCACAGGTGGACTGAAAGTTCATTTGTTCACTTCATTTAAAAAAACACTTATTAAATACTATATGAAATTATAGTAATGAATAAATGTAATAAAATGTTTTAGTCAATGTTACCACTGAAGTTAACATTCAGTTTGCGCCCTTCAACTGCCTTCAGCTTCAACTGTTTTCGTGCCTGATTACACTTCTCAAAATTCAAAAATAGAAGCCTTATGGTCTGACCGGAATCTGGATCACCACCCGCCAATTGTTCCAGTGCATACACTTCAACACACTGAAATTTAGAACAATTCACCCTTATAAATAATAAAATAAATAATCATATAAATATTTTTAATTAGCTGTAAAACATATCTTACTAGAAGCAGAGCACCCGTTTGAATTTAAAATGAAGCCAACTTTTATGAAAAAAACCTAAAATATTAGTCGTTGAGCCTGGATATTTACGTTTATAGTATTTGAAATAAGGGTGACATACAAACACACAATCCATCTGATCATAAGTAAATGCTGTGGCCCATAGAGCCATAGACATCTATATCAGTTAAGAATCAAAATGCAGATGTGTTGTCACCCATGAGAACTAAGATGGAATCACTTGTAATATGTTCAGAATATAGAATTAGATATAGAATTGTTAAGGATGCCGAGGATGCAACCGCCCGTCACCCCGCACCGCACCCGCTTCGACACGTCTGCCGCACCGTAAGGACGAGTGCTTACACCAACTCGGTGCCTACGTAACACCGACCATAGGAATAAATGAAGCGCGCCAGGTGAGATTTCTTCACTCGCGGTGACTCAACGATAAAGACAAAAACAAGCAAGAAAGAAGACCCCTCAAGCTCCCTATTAGGTTTCCCATTAGTTGTGCAATAGTGTTAGAATATTTAACAGCCTCAACACTGTAAATACTGTAATAAATTAAGTGTTAGTTTCGTATTCTCTTTAATTTCAACTTAGTCCCTAGCAGAATAAAATAGCAATTAATTTCCATTAAATGTTTAGCCAGACAGATGTCATAGTATTAATTAATTAGTTCAGTTTTTCTTCTTGTAACATATTTAATTAAATATTGATAAATACAGTTCACTTTGCTCTCATACCTTACTAGAATTGTTATGTATTAAGCTTGGTAGCATGAAAAAGACAAATGTGATAAGTCAATATTAAATTACCTACATTCAATTTATTTTATTGGTTAAAAAAGTACACCCAAATAGAATAACAATAAATATTTGAATATGACTATCCACAAATAGATATAGATGTATTATGTATAGAAAATCTTTGATATGATACCTTGCTCCCAGTAAAAACTGTCTTCGGTTCTCTACACACTACATTAAGCTGATATTTTGCATTGATATCAGGTAAGAGTGTGGTCCTTCACTAATTGAGCCAACCTATTTGTGCTACAACTATAATATAGCTGCAACATGACTACATTGTATAAGGGTGTCGTTATTAGCAACTACGGGAAATGACAAAAAAATCTTATGGCTCTGACTGATGATGGTATAACCATCCGATATATGTAAGCCATAAAATATCTAGAATGGCGAAAGGCAACAGCATTAAATATGCAAGGCATCTGACACTGTTATCATCAAGCATTACGATTCAGACAAATCTTCTATATAATAAAAGATGCAATGTTGAGAGTGAGTGCGTAATGATTTCTTATATTTATGCGAACACTACACATTCAAATAATACAAATTTTCACAGATTTTATTGCATATATTAACTTTTTTTTAATATACCCAATATTTCCAGTACTTTACAGAACCCATGTTCACAGGGGACTGGGGGGACAGGGGGGATGGTCCCTGTGAGAGGAGTGCACTTTTACAAGCCTGTAAAGAAAAAGAAGGTAACAAGAAGTGGATATCTGCTCACACATAATGTAATATCACTAAAATAATATCTCCTCCATAGCTAATCTTTTTAACAGTATTTGAAAGTTGCTGTTGACCGCTGTAATAGACCAGAAGAATAATAAAAGTTAAATATAATTGATACCAATAAAATATGTGACATGGAAACTGAAGCCTACTTTATTGAATGTTACCTACAGGTATCCATTGAATTCTTCAGTAATTACTAACCACAAAGAGAAATGTATAAGTTTGTATGGTAAGTCAGTTTTAAGAAAATAGTAAGTTTATAAAATTGAAGATAAAAAAATTGCTCCACCAAATAATGATAGTCGATGATAAGATAAAGAGCCTATCCCCCTTGCTGGAATAATTAACCTATAAGCAGGTTGCAGGAAATCAATGTATGAAAAAGCCTATGTTACATTAAAGACTTATGAAGGGCCTTAATGATGATGATTATGAAAGTAAAGTTACAGCTTATATACAATTCCGCCTCATTACTTTCTTCTTTAATTTTTGAGAGGGTTTTAGGACAAGGATGTTTCCACGTGTTATGTGCAGTGCTTTATAGGAAGCACAAATGTTATTGGGTGTTAGAAAGTGGTTCAAAACGGTTTATGTAAATAAACACACAACCACTGCATTGTCCACTTCATTTCTGAACTTTTACAAACTCAACTGCCACGCTACCATGTGTCTAGAGTTACAGGCAGGCGAGTTAGAGGGTCAGCTCTAAGTGTTTTGCACCACAGTGCTAAAAAAGATTTGGTGATAACAAAGAGGTGTAATACTCACATGTTCCTGAATATAATCTGATATTTGTTCACATGTCCATTGATAAGGTATATTAGAAACTAATAAAGAGTAAACTTCTTTCTCCTCCTCTGCTGTACTGTCATCTGAAAACCTTTCTTCTTTAAAATTGCTCTTATCATCACTTTTGCCAAGACACTTTTTCCTTTTATTTGTACAAATATCTTTTGAAGTTTGATTTCCATTTTGAGAAATTGAAATAGAGTTATCTAGATGTCGCTTTCTTCCATTATTCTCACTATTGTTATTACACAAATTAGTGTCTGAATCTCCGCTAGGAGTAATAGTGTTCTGTGCTGAAGACACTAATGACATATGTTGGGTAGCATTTACATTTATTGATTTGATCTCATCATTATTACTTGATTCTTTATTTATATCTTTCAGACTGCTAGGTTTATCAGACAGAGAATCCATGTTTTTAAGTTCTATTATTATACAGATTTCTTCCTAATGCCAAGAGAACTCAATAATTATTTTCTGCTACTACTGGAAATGTAAGATTTTGTGTAGTAAGCACCTATTTGTTCAAACCTTGAAATTAAACTATCACACCAATTGCAAACAAATATTTTACTTTTATCTCATTAGCTTGGATCCAATAATTATTAATTATAATCTTTTTTTTTAATTCCTATAAGTTTTAATCATGCAATTTTGGAATTTTAATGTTTACCTGTTTACTGTTTACAAGTTACGGATACAAATCAGAGTTGCCACCTCAAAAATTATCTTCTCACTAGGACTGGGCGTTTTTTTTTTATGAAACAGTTTTACGCAACAGTTTTTCTCAATGAAACGAAACGAAGAAACGCTTTCTTATTTGTTCACAAATCAGTCCTTAAAAATAAAACGAAACTGTGGAACATACGTCGCTGGACGAAACGAATAAAATGAATAACCAGCACAGACCATTACAATTTACAACCAGTATGTTGTTTGTGGCAGAAACTGTTTTACGAAAAAACGGTTTTACTATTACTCATCCTCGAACGAGCGAGGGAACAAGGGTTCTATCTTCTGCGCTCACTCCTTTCACAAACCAGAGTATAATGAGCAAGACGGAGCTAACTGACGTTACTAGGTACACTCGCGCAACGTCGCATTTCTTGTAATGTTATAAATAATATCTTAGGTCTATGAGCATTACGCTGATATTTACTTAACAAATAAATATAGAAATAAAAACATTTTTTTCTTAGGTGGACAATGGACATTGTTCGTCCGGCCGAAGTTCATAATAAGTATTTTATTAAGCCATTATTAAGCGTTTCTTGAGTATAAATCTTTGCGTATTAAACCAAAGGAGACGGCATCGCAAGGCATACCCCACTGTAAAAGGTACGAGAGTTCGTCTCATACCCGTTATTTAAAACCAGTTGCTCCGCGTCGTGCGTCATTCCGAAGTGATCATGGTAGTAAATCGAGCTCCAACAAAATGCCAAACTGCAATGTATTTACATGAAAAAACAATCAAAAACGTTAGTATACAACAGGACAATGTGACTTTTCATCTGTGAGTATTTTTAAAATAATATTAAAGTAATTTTATCATTAAAACTCATACTTTGTGAATATTTTCGTCTAATACCAAGTGTGGCCATCATAATTCATAAAGTGAAAAATAATCTATTTTTAAATAAATATAATTTACTACACAAGTTAAATACATTAACGAAAAATATTTCCTAATAACTACATCAGTTTGTGATGAATAATAATCACTAAATACAGATGTGTAGTGGATTTTGTTAAATGATTTATATATTCAGCACAATTTCAACACGACAGGTACTGAATATTATATAATTTAATATAATCGATAACTAGTATTTATTAATATGTTATACAAAATAAAGGCCAAATAAGTCAAATCGAAACTTGCTACTTCGCAGCAAAAGTGTGCAATTTATATAAAAATAAACTGGTATCACTGCAACCGAAAGTATTGCATTATAGTGATGAACGCCACAACTTTAGCTATCGATAAGTTAATTAACCATGCAGGTTTGTCTGCCGAACCGGTTCGAAGTTTTTATTTAGATTTTCTAGTAAAGTATTACAAAAAGTAGTAAAATTTTCTATTACTGGTTTGTTTTTACAGATTTTCAAGAGATCCTCTTAGGCGGCAAACTTGGATTGTAGCTTGTAGAACTATGAATCTTAGATACCTAAACGGACTAGCACCATTTGCTCCAAACATTTTGGAAAATCATATTTCATACCCCAAGCTTACAATAAAAGAAGGTTAGCTGACACTGCAGTACCAACCTGGAACTTCTGGGAGGTAATGTTTGGCTGTAATTATATTTAGATTAAATATATTTATTATTACCTTTGACACCATTATTATTCTACTTGAAAATATTTTATTAAGTTTATATATATATATATATATATATATATATATATATATATATATATATATATATATATATATATATATATATTAATTATAAACTTAATGTAGTATAATTTTTGTATGCCATAAATGGCAAAACATGTAGCTCGTTTTAAGTTTTTTAACATCTGTATTTTTCTACTCATGTTTTACAAAATAATAACAAAATAATTAGTAAATTATTTATTTTAGGGTGATCGTGGTGATTGCACAATATCGTCTACATCAAAAAAAGAGTGCTGGATGTTCCGGCAAAATTCCATAAGTTATCTCGAAAGTCACAGTTCGAAAAAAAAATCCTTATATAGCCCGAACTAGTCCTACTCCCACTGCAAGTACGAGCCAACACTTGGGCCAAGGACTTCAACAGGCTTCACAAGTTTGCATTGCCTATGGCTATGTACGTAAAACTTTTGGAACATGTTTGCCTGCACCACGTACATTGACTAAGTGGTACACTACCTTCGATCGCCGACCAGGGTTTACTCAAGAAGTGCTGATAGCATTAAAATTGAGAGCGGAGAATAACCCTGATAAAAAAATTATTGTACCTTGGTAATAGATGAAATGAAAATTAATCAATTGACAGAATACCATGCTAGCAGCCAAAGTCATTATGTATATAACCAAAATGTCTTTTGGAACTTGCATGGTACTCCATCAATTGTTTTATTTTCATTTCATCTATTACTAATATACAATATAATTTCTTGTCAGGGTTACTCTCTAGTCTAAGTTTTAAAACAGTTTTTTTTTGTTTAGCCAAGTCGGCCATCAATTGTACTATACCACTTTGTTATAGTATGTGATGAAGGCAGACCAATTTCAAAACTTTTGATATTTCGCACGATATGTGCTTAACGATATGTTAATCTTTCGGTGAATAGTAATGTAAAGTTATAGCAAAACATCTTTCTGGGGAATGCTTAGCCCTAGGTAGATGTCATGTTTTATTTTTAAGCAGCTGTCTGCTTAAAGTTCTCTTTGTTAAACTATTATATAGTGTAAAACTTTTTTGTTTACCTAATTTATTAAATATTTTCCTGATAGTTCATTTAATAACTCTTGAAAATCAACAACTTTTTTTAAATAGTAGTTTTGTGATTGAAGCCTTATAATAAAAACGAAAACTTGGTTAACACCATCTAAGACGATAAACTGATAGGACTTTTCTTCACAAATCTGATTTTTAAAATAAGTTAACTGTAATATAAACCTCCTATTTCGATTTGTTAAATGTTTTAAATTTTATCCTGCATAATGTAAAATAAACCTATAGCAATATAATAAACTTATTTTCAATAATTTCTAAGTTTTTTCCGAAGATCATTTCTAAATACTTAAAAAAAGAATTTCAAATAACACCTTGGCATTATTTATCTATGTATTACTTATAATCAAATAGAAACTTATGCGGACTATGGTGATTTATTTATCGATAAAAATATCGAAATAGTCCACGCCTTTCGTTGCTTACGTGTACAATTTGATGGTATGCGTAAACGCGATGGACAAACACAAATGCTGTAGTCTGCGTTTATAGTGACACGATTTAATCATGCATTTGTAGTTATAGTGCCACCAACTTATCTGTTCAGTTTACAGAGTCGCTAGTGGAGTGCTTACTATTGCCATTTAAGAAATTCGCCGAGGAAATAGGTGACTACATTTTCATTAGGTACACATAATATAAAATAAAACAAATTTCGTGTTAATATATTAAAATTAGTGAGAATTAGTGTTATTATATATATTATTTATATTTTATAAAAATAATTGTGGTCGTGGTCTCGGAGTTCAAGCGGCCGAACTCCAGGAATTTCTGTTTTGAAAGACGTACCCGCGTTAGCTACTGATGCCAATAATTCATCTTCTGAGTCACTGGAATCGCTTTCGCTATCGCTCTGACACTCTATAATAAAGGGTTCATCTAAATACGCGTCTTTTAGTCTGTATTCATTTTCAATTTTTTTCACATGATTACAAATGTTTTTCCACTGCACCGGTGTAATTTTATTGAATGCATCTTCAATTAATTGGGGCATTAGAACATTAGATTTTCCAACATTTTTGTCTGCTATGTTCCTTTTCATAGAGCTCCATATCATTTCAATTGCGTTCAAGTCGCAATGATAAGGCGGCAATCTAAGAATAACATGGCCATAACTTTTCATCAGGTTCATATTCCGGAGCAGGTTTATTTTTCTTTATTAACTCATAAATGTGGTTTTGTCATTTGTTCATTGAAATCCACATTGTTTTCTACAAGCCACTTCTGCATATCAGCCTTACTATGGTTTGAATTAGGACACCTATTTACGCAAATACTATGGTATGGCGCATTATCCATCACAATGAGAGAAGGTTCATGCAGATTATGTAGTAATTTTTCATATACCCATTTTTTGAAATTAGTGCTATTCATTTCATCATGGTAGTCCCCATACTTTGTATTTGATTTAAATACGAGAAGTGCATTTTCCACAAAACCTTTTTCTCCACCTGCATGGATTATGATCCACCTATTACCTTTCGAAACAGGTTCCAAATCGCCATCCTCTTCAGGACCTTGCCAACATTTCCCAGTTGAGTGAGACGAATGTATGTAAGTTTCGTCTAAATAAATAATAGGTCTTTTTTCACCACACTCATTTTCTTTAATTTTTTGTAGGTAGGTTGCATGCAACTACGTCGTTTTGTTCATACAATACTTTTCTATTTGATTTTGTTTTCTTATAACTAAATCCTATTTTGTGAAGCAATTTTCGAAGAGTTTCACGTTCTGCTTTGAAATCAATATCTTCTTTTAAAATACTCAGTAATTTGGGTATGGTAGGAATTTCTTTTTTCACTGAATAAAATTCGTGAATTTTTCTTCTTATAACACCAATGTCGAAATTATCAACTTCTTGTTTCCCGGTTTTTCTTTGCCTTTTTTTGCCAGGAGTAGAAATTTTAGAATTTGATTCTTCAGCGTGTTTCTCTTCATTTACGAGTTTGTGTACAAATCGCTCAGAAACACCTGTAACGAAACGACAAATAATTATTGTATAGGTAAAATTAAATAAATATAAGCCCGTGTATATGCCGTCACTATAGCTACTTCACAGACCACAAATTACAAAGCTAGGTAATTTAGACGAATTACAGTAAATTGAGAATTTTTTTTTACTATGTTTCACAAGTACATTATTAGGTGATTTTAATTTTCCATATCTGGCAATACTAACCTGTCGCGGCAGTAACGCGTTCATACAGCTTTTCAAATGGTATAATTGGGGCTTGTACACGTTTCTCTTCTTTCATAAAAGATAAAACTTTTAGGATAATCTGTCGCGCATCACTTTTAAGAGCTTTAGGCATTTTATTTGCACTTTTTAAAAACACTCACCTGATAGCTCAGAATAAATAATAACTGACAGCGAAATGTCATTTACAAAATGGCGGCCTTAGTTCCAATTTTGTCCACCTGAACAGATAAGTTGGTGGCACTATAAGTATACAGTTATGTTTTTGTTTTGCCCCCTGATGTTGACAGAAGTTTTGTTTAACAATTAACGCGCATGGCCTCTCCAGTTGGTTGAATACTCAAAGCTAATATCTTATATATATTACTCGATACTATTAGTATCGATACTATTCAGTCCATACTTTTATCGGTATCGATAGTTTTTATTCGATACTTGGTATTGAGTAGGTATCGATACTTTTAAAATTTGCGGAACCATAACGTCCTGACCACAGAACACTAATACCCTTAGGCGGGTCCTGACGTCCACTCCCAACAGCGGTGCTGCTAGAACTAATTGTCGCTAGATATTAATAGCGACAAAGCTCCGTAGGGCCATGGCGGCTACTTATATAGCACGCGCTATGCGCTATGGAAAGACAACGCGCTATAATATGACGCTATGCGCTATATTAACCACCATTAATCCATATGGATATGGATTGTGTATATTAGTCGTAGACAGAGAAACCTATAGACTAATGATCGGCGTGGCCTCGAGTGAGAAAGGACGATAACGAATTTTTAGGTTATACAATAATCTTTATGACTTTTAAACACATTTAGATAAAAATTTTAATTGTTCTAAGAACTGAACTGAACAAAATTCACCAATCTTAAGCTCACAAAACACTTTTTTCCCACTTAAATCAACTTGTAAACTCCTTAAATCACTACGCTGTTAAAGTTGTTTAGCAAACTGTAGAGTTTGCTAAACAAAAAAACCGGCACGGAGAAAGGGACAAACAATCACACCGCTCTATCTCGTTTCTATGCAAGACGTATGCATAAATCTATCTTTTTCGTATGCGAATGCGAAAGAAGGCGTCAATTTGTCTATAGGTTTCTCTGTCTACGATATTAGTAGTGTGTGTGTAGAGTATAAAATATAGATATGTCAATTCATTCTTAAAAAAATCGATTCTAATCGAACATACTAGAATCGATTGTCGATTAAATCGAGGATTAAAAGATCGATTTTTAATTAATCGCGACATTTTAAACGTGAAGTTTCCAGAATTTGTGATTTTTTCTTAAATTGAACTTTTGTAATTGTATATACCTTATATTTCGTGTATAATTACAGGCTATGGAGCACTCCATTTTAGTTGACAACGTATATGTAGCAATCTTTTTAAGGCTGTATGGTTTCAGACCTGCTTTAATTGGCGAATCGTAAAATCTACAACTAGTCAATTTAGTTTAGTTTTAAAGGTACATATGATGATTTTTTCCAGATTTCGATAGGCCATAAGTTTGATTATATAAAATATAGTAAATTATGTTATTGATATCTGTAACAGTGACAAATAAATGCTTAATAATTCCATCAATATTTTTTTTCACTAATATTTTATATTTACACGAACGAAGAATATTTAAAGAAAGAAAAATATTTATGAAACGGTGAGTTTAAAAATAAAATTATACAAATAACTTTATTTTTAAACTCACTCACTCTTAACGTAAATACTGTGTCAAAAATAGCAATACGTCTATATAGCATCCGGCCTCGGCAGTGTCTGCGCCCTCCTTTCTCCCAAGGAGGGTCACGTCCGTTTACGGCTTAAAAAGCTCTCGTCAGATCGTTAAGTCAATCCCAAAAGGTGGTGTTTAGTGGGTAAAAGTCTCCACATCACGATCACGAATCCGGCTGCGTGGTATGCTAGCTAGAGCATTTACCACCTCCCTCCCGCCTTACCGGAGGGTTGCCCTTATTTGCTTCGGGCACAAAAAGAAAACACCGGCAGTGTCTGTATGAGAACTTTATGGCTAGTACTCAAATCAGATGAATGTTCTTGAATCGGACTGCCGATTCAATAAATTTTTTGGATCGATTGATCGCATCGATTCGGTGCTCCAAATCGATCTAAAATCGATTATTTTACTCCAGACAATCGATTTTGGATCGACATTCGACATGTCTAATAATAAGATTTTGACGTTTGACGTTTTAACACCTGTCCTGTTCCTGTTTACAATTTGGAAAAATAAAGAAAATCGCATAAAATTTAATGTTTTAAGAATAAACGGCGATATTTTAAAGGAAAAGTAAAATGTCAAATTGCGAAATTTTATATGCAAAAGGAATGTATCTTGTAAGTAATTTTACATAGTTATGTACCCTGTTTAAATCGTATTGTATACCCACCATCATACTACAACTAGTAGTGAAATCCGTATAAACGTTATGGATATTTGAAATTTTTGTACTATTAACTATACAGATGCACATGGAGGCATAGCTGTTTTAATTGCTACTACTTTTGAAAAGAGCACATCCAAGTCCTATTAATTGCTATTCAATACAGGAGCAATAAACATAATAAAAAATCTATTCACACTAGTTTAATCATTCAATTCTAGTTATCACCAGTTATGGATATTGAGTTGAAACTTAAATAGAAAAGATGTTTACAAGGGATTAAGACTTTTGCTACTAGAAGCAGAGAATTACAAAAGTTTGTTTTCATTAATCAGAAAGACTAAATGGAATTATTGGCTAACAAACCTTCATAAAATGTCTGATACTATTTGGACTTTTTTCTAAAGGAAAATGCTTGTCCATAAGCAAAATACCACTGACTGACTGACTCATTATGATATCTCTGAAATTATACATGAGATTGACTTGAAATTTAGTATAGTAATGATTTCTTAAATTTACGCAAACTAATTTACTAATTTAATTTTATTCAATTTAGTATAGTACTCATTTTTCAATATAGACACCCACTAAAAATGGATTTTACAATATTCCCTTAAAATAAATTGTTCTTGATATTTTATACCTATCTTTTTATAGTGAGCGGGTATCAGCTAGCTATTCTATAAAGTCAGATTGTACTTTGTGAAACCATCTGCTCGTATCAGTTAAGTAGAACTGGATCCTATAATAAACTAATATGTAAATAAATTTAATTGTTCTTGATATTTTATATCTATATTTTTATCTTCTATTATTGTGCTCCCAGCAAAGTGAACGGGTATCAGCTAGCTATTCTATAAATTCAGATTATACTTTGTGAAACCATCTGCTATCTGTTAAATAGAACTGGATCCTATAATAAACTAATATATAAATAAAATTAATATAAAATAATAAAACCATTTCAGATTAACCTGTTTGCTGTTCTTTCTGAGCTAGCGGGTTAACATGAACTGTTGAAGTTTAAGGTGTTGCTATATTGGTATATTAATTGTTATGTTTGTCAGATCCCTTAATATGTTTAAATTCCCCATAAAAAGTTATCTAAAACATTGGTAAGTCCGAAATAGATATCGCCAGATTTTATTTCTGTAATGTAGTAATTGTAAAAAAATTATTGTATATTGTCATATAATATCCCATTTTCCCACAATTTTTTAAATATTTTTACACAATTCTAATGTGAGCTTGAAATTAGTGTTTTGCACAAGCTATTTGACAGCTTCTCATGCTCATTTTTGATAGATCATTTTTTGAAAGATCTACCCAAAGTACCTGAAAAACAAATAAAAAGGAAAAGATGTACAGGTTGCTAAAAACATTTGATTGCAGAGGGTTGACCTGTAAATGTGGAGTAGTGGTGGGGATCAAACACCCGCTGTTTACATGCTTTAGATACCATGTGGCCTTTTTGCTTTGCTTAAATTGTGAAAATAATGTATATTTCTCATTAAAATGTATTAGAGTTGACAAACAGACAAGTGTATATAACATGGGAAGGAGATAATAAATTCCTATGAGTTGTATCCCAATTGGCTCAGGACCATGCTTTATTGAATTCCTTGACGGAGGCCTATGCTCAGCAGTGGACTTAAGAAGTGCTGTAATGAATTAATTAATGAATGAAAAATGTCACTCAATTGATACCTGTGTCATGTGATGGCAGACTTAGAAAGTCCATCACTATGTTTTTTTGTTTTATTGCATGACGTATTATGAGGTGACTGTTGGAATGGCCACAAAAGACATCATTGCCAAAAGTAGCATTGAGACCACAATAGGATCGCTAATCTGCCTGTTAAGCGCTGCAATTAGGGAAAATCTTTCTTTTTTGATGGTACAGTAGTAAAGTATTTACCTTTAGTTGAGTGGCTAAGCATTTAGTTGTGGCGTTGTAAACCACGGTTCCGAATCCCACACTGAACAAGTGTTTGTATGGCCTTCAAAAATTGTTCCAGATCTGGATATGTATCCTTGTGCAATTTATGTATACAAACCTCCAGGACAAAATCTTAGTGTGAAACTTATTTTTGTTTCAGTCAGAAACAGAAGATGATGCCGCAGAAGAAGATATCTGGGATGACAGGAAGCTAAATGATGCATATGACAAAGCTTTGAAAATTGCTAATACAGATGTTGCAAAGCGTCTGGCAATGTCCACAAATACACAGCACTTTCCTCAGAAACCAACCCAACCAAACTCAGAAAAAGGTAACAAAATCGACCCATCAAAATCTTATGGACTTTCAAATTATAAAAATTCGAATTCATGAAATTACGATAGAATTTCATGAATTCGAATTTTTTGCGAAAGACCCCATTCTTTTTCTAAAATAAAAATAAGACTAAGTTACTCCTTATAACATCAGCTAACTGCCAGTGAAAGTCCTAACAAAATTGGTTCAGCCATTTCGGAGATTAACCGGAAGAAACAGAAAAACAGACACAAAAATTTTAAAAATAGTTTTTTGTTTTAAAAATATTTCATATAGCTGAGCCCCGCGTTTTCACCCGCGTATATCACGTGTTTGCACCTCGTACATTTATATAGTTCAATAATTTTAGCTGAAAAATTGACAAAAGTACTTTTTTTTATCGATATACAGCAAAGTGTATGTATGTTATACAGCAAAGTTAAATTTTATCCACTCTCACTGCCCCTTCTGGATGAACGCCCCAGAAAGTGCCCCAAAACGCAGCTTTTTCCAGTTTTAAAGATAACTGTACACAGTACATGAAAAATGTAGAGGTATGAAACAATCCTTGATGAATTTTCTATACATACAAAAGCGATATCATTTATAGTTTTTGCGCAATCTGCCACAAAATATGAACATTACTTATCTTTAATCAATTTTTTTAGAGGTTTAGGTTTATTAAAATTTCCAGCTTTACCGCCAAAATATGTATGACTAAAGTAAAGAATAGAATATGCTCTTTAAAAAGAGGTACAAATTATTTCTGAACTCTTTAGTTATGATAAAACTATTTTGAATAAGAATTAATACTACAATACGACTGTAACTGACTTTTGTTTCGACCGGTGATCTGATTAAATTTTAGAACACAAAAGCTACTATTGGGACTTAATTATGATAGTTAGGTATACTAGGCTGCACTAAAAGTATCGGGAATGGAATATTTCCACTGTTCCTGTCATATTAAAATCTTTTTAATTGAAAACTCCTTGGTTTTAAAAATCGAATACCATTTATTTATTTAAAAAAAGATTCTCCGTCTTGTCACAAGGTTTTGTCAAACTTGTTTAATCGTTGAGAAAATGGAATTGACTCGAGAAAATTCAAAAGCGATGATTTATTATGACTTTCGACGACAATGCGAGTTCTCACACCGCACACAGAACAAAAGAGTTTTTAGAGCAAGAAAACATAGAATTATTAGACCATCCGCCTTACAGCCCCGACCTAAGCCCTAATGATTTCTATACTTTCCCTAAAATAAAGAATAAATTGCGTGGACAAAACGGCCATTTTGGAGACCCCCAACTTCCGAATGTTGCTTCAATGATTGGTTCCATCATATGGAAAAATGTGTCAAATTTCGCGGAGAATACTTCTAAAAGCAATAAATACATTTTTAAATAGTAATGTTGTGTCACTTCCTTGATTCCCGAAATTTTCAGTGCCGCCCTCGTATTCCTTACACGGACTTTTTTGCAGGTAATAATGAGTACTTTAATCATGTAGATCTTTAATGATGTAGTGGCGGTTAAGAATATCCACTACCCCATATCTTCCCGTGGGTGTCGTAAAAGGCGACAGAGGGAAACAGGCAGGAACAGCAACTGTACAACAAAAAAAACTGTGGTTGCCAACCCGCTCGCCAAGCGTGGCCACTGTGGCTATTTACCCCCCATGAAGAATTACACAAATAGACGGCCCCCAGTCCCCGGCGGCCCCGCTATTCCTGGCTACGGTGGCGACCATGGTAACGACGGGGCAGGGGGTGCTAAGAATCTCCGGTGGAGGTTCGGTTGCCACCTACGACGACTCGACCTGGCAACATGTAACGCACGCACCCTGAGGACTAACGAGAAAATCATGGAACTGGAAGAAGAGATAGACAAGTTGCGCTGGAATATTATAGGATTATCCGAGGTCCAAAGAGAGGGGGAGGGCACGGTGATTCTCGAATCTGGCAACTTCTTCTATCACCGGGAGGGCGACCATTCTCCCAAGGAGGTGTTGGATTTATCGTCCACAAGTCTTTCGTTAACAACGTTTTAAAGATTGGGAGTGTATCGACGAGGGTTGCGTACCTAATACTCAGAATCACCAAACGGTATTCCCTGAAGGTCATACAGGTCTACGCGCCAACGGGACATCCCGATGAGGAGGTGGAGGAAATGTATGAGGATATTTCTAGAGCCATGCATTCCTACAAAACTCACTATACGGTGTTAATGGGAGACTTCAACGCAAAACTGGGCACAAGATAGAACGGTGAGCTGAAGGTAGGGAAATTTGGGATAGGGTAATGGAACCCAAGGGGCCAGCAGCTGCCCAAATTTATGGAAAAAGAGGGACTTTTTATGATGAACTCTTTCTTCCAGAAGCGGCCCCACAGAAAGTGAACCTGGTCGAGCCCGGACGGTTCGACAAAAAACGAGATTGACTTCATTATGACGCCAACTGTTCAGTGATGTCTTAGTGATTGCGAGGGTGAAAACTGGCAGCGATCACCGAATGGTTAGAGGCACACTGAACCTAAACGTTAAGTTGGATTGGTCTTGTCTAATGAAGTCAACGCTCCGTCACCCTCGTGCTCTAATTCAGAATCCCGAAACCTTTCAGTTCGAGTTACATAACCGCTTTCAGTGCCTAGAAGATTGCAATGCAGTGGACGATATGAATGACAAGCTCGTGGAAACTGTCCATGCGGTCGGAGCTAAGTTCTGCAAGACCCGAAGCAGAGGGACACAAAAACTCTCCGATCACACTCTTAATCTCATGGCTGTTAGACGGGAGATGAGACTGCAATCGTCAACAGATTTGACAGCATACAGGCAACTGAACAGACAGATCTCCAAATGCATGCGGCGAGACTTACGCAACTTTAGTACTACTCGTATTAAAGAAGCGATTGAGCGGAACCAGGCTCTAAAGTCTTTGCCAGAGATCTGTCTGCCGGAAAGAGCCAACTGTCAAAGCTAAAGACTGAGTGTGGCGGCATCGTTTCCGGGACACCTGAGATTTTGAGTGAGATTGAGAGGTTCTGTGGGCAGCTGTCCAAGCAATCTCTGAAAACTAGATTGTACAACCAGTGCGTGTTGCTAGTGATGACTTACGGATCTGAGACGTGGTCCTTCACTGCTGGCCGTATGAGGACGCTCAAGGTCGCTCAGCGAGCTATGGAGAGGGCTATGCTCTAATTTTCTCTGCGTAAAACCAGAGTGACCGACATAGCCCAACGGATTAGTAAGTTGAAGTGGCAATGGGCCGGCCATACGGCTCAAAGAACCGATAACCGATGGAGAAGAAAGGTTCTCGAGTGGCAGCCTCGTACCGGTAGGCGTAGTGTAGGACGACCCCCCACTAGATGGAGTGACGACCTGGTAAGATATGCAGGAAGTCGATGGATGCAGGTGGCTCAGGGCCGTGCTTTGTGGCATTACTTGGGGGAGGCCTATGTTCAGCAGTGGACTTGTGAAGGGCTGTAATGATGATGATGATAATTGATAATCATGTAGCACATAATTTTTATGTATCATTTGTCAAGAGCTTCCGCAGCGTATGCGATATAAAAAATTTCCGGCGTTTGTATTGCATATTTTAACATGAAAAAGTAGTTATTGTGACATAACTGTAATAGTTAGACATATGGTATCGCGGAATTTTCTGTAGATATTTATATTTTCTATAAAATTGTAGTACATCACTTTGCTCTATTATCAATAGTTTCCGCAGCGTACGTGATATAAGGATTATTTTAGTATTTTTTTCACGCCGTGGGTTACATTAACGAAATTTTTATACGGATCCCTAACTTTTTGAAAATATACTATAGCCTATATTCATCAGGGATAATGTAGGATTCCATTGATGAAAGAAATTTTCTAATCGGTCCAGTAGTTTTGGAGCCTATTCAATTCAAACAAACAAACAAATTTTTCCTCTTTATAATATTAGTGGAAAGCATATTAAAAAAGTTTGCACATCACCTTTTCTGCACAATACTCCTGCTGAACAAAAAAAAATCGCTTAACATAGTTTATAGGAGTATCATATAAATTATTATGGATTCTATAAATAAAGGAAAAAACAATTAAAACACATTTCACAGTAACTTTTAAAATAAAGTAAAAAAATCAATATCAGACTTTTTTACTTTAATTAATTAGCATATTGCCAGGGTAGGCAGTGTCTTTTTGTCTCTATTGAATGCACTCCACTGAAATCTTCCTCTTCGCACTTATATCGTTAAACTGATTTAGAAGAAATTTTGTATCGAGATAGTTTAACTATCCCCCTATGTCCCGGGCAAGGAAATAGGATAGCTTTGATCACGGGAATCACACCTAAAGAGGGTGATGGAATTTACAATGAAAGTGCGATTATTGATAGATCACCTAAAGTAAAATATCTATGCGGTTTAAAGTAAAATATCTATGCAGCTGCGGGAAAAAGCTATTATTGAATAAAAATGATTCTATTCTATTCTATTTAGTAGTCAAAGGTGGATTCGAACATATAATCATCAGACTCCTCACCCTTAACTACAATAAGTGATCAGAAAAAATATTGCCTGGAATTTCATCTCTTAAGAGGAGATTTTTCATATTCATTATTGTGTTACAGGTCACTCGAAAATCAAGAAGGAGACCTCATCTCAATCTGCAGCCACAAAAAATGCACAGAAGAAAACTATACAGTGGAAAGCTGGGATGCCATGCCGGGCTATATATGAGGGAGATGGCCAAGAGTATGAAGCTTTTGTATTAAGACTTATCAGTGACCAGGAATGTGTTGTCAGATTTCTAGGTTAGTACTCTTATGATTTATGCAATAAGGACTGATTCCTATTTATATTTGTTATTGAGTATTGACCATTTGTTCATTCTTAACAGTTTCTTGAGAATTATCTGAAACGTAAATGAAAAGAATAAAACAACATAACATTCTGAAGTGTTTATAAAGAAGGGTTAAAGCCTCGATATGTGCGAAATTATTTGAAAGATTATTTTTATTAAATATGTTATACTTCAGTGGTGATCCGATATAAATTTGGATAAAAAATTCAACCCCTGTCACAGTTCTGTTCTGTTTATTTCTATTCATCATCATCATCATCATTACATCCCTTCACAAGTCCACTGCTGAACATAGGCATCCCCCAAGGAATGCCACAAAGCATGGTCCTGCGCCACCTGCATCCATCGACTTTCAGAAGCTCCACTGTAATTCCATCCTTACCTGGGGCCTTGCCGTTTTTAAGGTGCCATCTTAGCCCTTAGACCATTCAACCCAAGTAGCCCTACTATAAAAACACTTCAGCACTTCGATATACCGACAGTCAACTTCGCACCGCTGATGAGACTGCAGTACCTTCCAAATTTTGACGGAATCAAAGGGTTTTTCATAGTCCACATACGCAAGAAAAAGTGGCAGATTGTACTTCGGACTATTGTATAATTTGCATAAGGGTATGAATGTGGTCTATGGCGCTAAAGCTTTTTCGGAAACTGGCTTGTTTGGGAGGCTTGAAGTCGTCGAGTCTGCGTGCGAGACGATTCGTAATGACTCGAAAACAGCACGTAGACTCGCCTCAGAAGGGAAATTGGTCTGTAGTTCTCAAGAGAGCGTTGTCGCCATTTTTGAAGAACAAGACCACCGCACTTCTGCTCCACGCCCTGGGTGTAGTTCCTCCATGGAAGACGGAATTAAAGAGCTTCTGAAGGACTTTAAGTACCGGTTTTCCACCCGCTTTCAGGAGCTCCGCTGTAATTCCATCTTTGCCTGAGCCTTGTCGTTTTGAAGGTTGGAGTTGGAGAGCCATTCTAATCTCGCTCAGACTGATGTTCGGTATATCATCGGAATAGTGTTGGATAATACTTGCTCTTGGATCGTTACTCACACATGCGTGTGACTCCAATGATGACGTGTACAGCTACCCATAGAACCTCTCAATCTCACTCAAAATCTCAGGTGTCCCGAAAACGATACTAGCATTCAGTCTTCAGCTTTACCAGTTTGCGCTTTCTGGTAGACAGATCTCTGGCAAAGACTTTGGACCCCGGTTCCGCTCGATCGCTTCTTCAATACAAGCAGTATTAAAGTTGCGTAAGTCCCGTCGCATGCATTTGGAGATCTGTATGTTCAGTTGCCTGTATGCTGTCAAATTTGCTGAAGACTGCACCATCATTTCCCATCTAACAGCCATGAGATTAAGAGTGTGATCGGAGAGCTTTTGTGTTCTTTTGCGGGTCTTGCAGAACTTCGTCATTTATAACATCCACTGCTTTGCAGTCTTCTTGAAAGTGAAAACGGTTTTGTAACTCGGGCTGAAAGGTATTCGGAACTCTGAATTAAAACATGAGCGTGATGGCGTCGACTTCATTAGACGAGACCTCTCCAACTTAACACTTAGATTCAGTGTGCCTCTAACCATTCGGTGGTCGCTCCCAGTTTTCACCTATGCGATCACTGAACAGTTGCCGTCTAGTCGTCATAATGAATTCGATCTCTCACGAACTGTTAGGGCTCGAACAGGTCCACGCTCTGTGGGGCCGCTTCTATTTAAAAGACATAAACATAAGGCAAGAAATTAAAAGGATGGGGCTCTATGGCAATTTATAATGCTGTGTTAGTCTGTAGCGGTGGAAGGAAAAGAGGAGATCTCCCGCCGGGCAAGGTGTTTACCCGGGGAGCCACCAATGCTCCATGTGATAGTTCGGAGTTATTCTATATGTACTCATTTTGATTCGAAACTTTGATAGTGCAATTTAGGCTTCGATGTGTTTTGATTGTGACGCGACGACAGCTCCGCCACATCACTCCGCTGCTCAGACCGGAGGTCGATAGTGCAGTCTCGTTGACGAATGTGCAAGTGCCAAGGGATTGCTTTGTGGTCTGCGGTGAGTCGAGAAAAAGGCAATTAATCTGCGAGAGTGCGGTCAAGCAGAGGCAAGTGTAGCTTGAAGGAACAGGAAGCATTATTATTCCAGGGCTGCGATGAACCTTGTAAATTTAGATGGCTTGCAGGATGTCAAGACTGCAGACGATACCTGCTCGGGAGCGATTGGAGGGGGTACGTGATGACGAAGCTTGAAGTTTAAGTTTCTGTAGGTTGCATTGTTGCGTGTTCAAATTATGTCGGTTAGTCACTAGTGTGACGGTGGAAGGAAAAGGGGAGATCTCTCACCGGGTAAGGTGTTCTGCCCGGGGAGCGGCCGACGCTCCGTGTGATATTTCGGAGCTATTTTATACTTATATACTGTTTTTGATTCGAAACTGATAGCGCGATTTAGGCTTCGATGTGTTTTGCTTGTGACGCGACGACAGTTCCACCACAAGTCTCTACTTTAATATGGTACTAGTAATAGTAATAGCACTAGTGTAGGTTGGGTGTGGCAGAAGAAGCACGAGAGTAGAATGAATGCTGTAGAAACGTGGTCATTAAGGAGTATGTTAGGGCTGAATCTGAATTATAGGGTGAGAAATTGTGTGATAAGAGAAGAGTGTGGTTTGGAAGATGATATTGTGACCAGGATTAGGAAAGGAATGCTTCGGTGGTTTGGTTATGTAGAAAGAATGAACGGGGAAAGAGTGACAAAGCACATCTATATTGCATTGGCGAATATATTAAAAATGGACCAGATTAGTTACCGACGACCGTTAACCGACGAGCATGTATGCGAGGATATGGATGTAATGGCAGCGAGAGAGGTGTGTTGGGATTGTGCCAAATGGAAGTTCGTAGTCTCTGCCTACCCCTCTAGGTGACAGGCGTGAGTATTTAAAAAGGAGTTCCTTTTATAAACGGACATCTCATGTATTTTATTTTATTTTAAGGCATTGCTTTATGTCAATTCACCTGGTGGTAAGCGGTGATGAAGTCCTAGATACTTAATCAAACTGTCTTGGTGTACAAATTACCTATTCACTCTTGTCTCGAAAAAAATCACATAATCGGTCGCAAAGACGACACTGGCAAATTATACCTCTCTTTTGCTATATTATACATGTTTAATATAGATAATAAATTCGTAATTTTTTTCATTAGGATATGAAAACTCTGAGATAGTCTCTATAAGCACATTAAAGCCAACACTAGGCAAACACGAGCGCACGCGTCAAATACAGCAAGCGTTCTGTGACAAAGCGGACGATGGGTTTGCGAGCCAGTCGCCCATAGACAATATGGAATGTAGTGACGTAGGTACCAGCCCCGGGAGCACAGGTATGTTCTGATATATTTATATATTTTCACTACTGAAATGTTTTAACAAGGGATATTTTACCAGGCGGTAGGAATCAGGTGGACTATAAGTTCATTTGGCACTTTAGTTTTGTAAAAAAACACGCTAATTAGCAAGTTAATGAAAAACAAAGAAGCTGATTTCACTTTTTTCATATTAATTAATAATGACGTGCTTTTAGTTAGTAAAATAGTGCCAACATGCAATGCATTAATTGCAACCAGTATTACCATAATATCAAATGAAAACAAAACCATGTATTGTACAATACTTCATCATCATCATCATTACAGCCCTTCACAAGTTCACTGCTGAACATAGGTCTCCCCCAAGTAATGCCACAAAGCACGGTCCTGAGCCACCTGCATCCATCGACTTCCTGCATGTCTTACCAGGTCGTCACTCCATCTAGTGGGGGGTCGCCCTACACTACGCCTGCCGGTACGAGGCTGCCACTCGAGAACCTTTCTTCCCCATCTGTTATCGGTTCTTCAAGCTATATGGCCGGTCCATTGCCACTTCAGCTTACTAATCCGTTGGGCTATGTCGGTCACTCTGGTTTTACTGCGGATTTCTGAGTCTATCATATATATAATACTTATAAATATATAGTTCCATATACAAAACCAAATAATACCAACATGATGCTTGCTATAAATTAGTATCATGTTTGTATTATTTTTTTAACTTTGTATCATAGTGGACTAATCTTTGGTGTGGATCTGCGCCGCCGCAAGGTCGATTCTCGCGACGAGCAAGTGTGATTGAATATAGTTTTATTATTATTATACATAGGAAACATTAAAAGAGCAAGTTAAGGCTATATCCCGACCAAAACCTTGCGATAGTGCGATTTTCAGAGACTATTATCTCATTAGTTATTAGAAATAAACTACATTTAAAATCAACCTTTAAAAAATAACTTAAATTATTGATTACATGCATCTGTTGCTAAAGGCAACGCTCTAATCATTTGAGGATTACACTAATGGGTAGATAATTTAAAAATCTATATTATTCACGTTTTATTTAGGGTATGTTCCGAAATATAACGCAGTGTACTGTCCAATGCAAATGACGTCATGAATCGACGCTATACTGGTGATTCGTTCCAAAACATTGGACAGTATATGACGTCATACTTTTGCGCCATTTGGAAAAGTGTTGGCGATTATTTTGTCATTTTGTGCTCCAAAAATCATTATATCCTCCTAATGGATATACCATCAATTATTCTATAATTTTTTATATTTCAATAAATAGAAACAAATTCTGGCATGCTTCATTCGGCAAACACAGAATTAAAAATTGTTTTATTATGGCCGGATATCCGACACAATATGGCGGCGGCACGCTAGTACAATAAAGTGTCAAACTGTCAAATGATTACGTCATTTGCATTGGACAGTACACTGCGTTGTATTTCGGAACATACCCTTAATTTCTTAAGTTCGCTTTTTCTTCTTTAATTGAAATAATTCCAAAAATTTGGGCGTATTTTTACGCAATATATTGTAGCGAGAGTGCGTGGATTGTATAGGACCAAACGCTCAAGGTCGTTCGCTAGGAGTAGCGCCTTAAGTAGAAGGTACAATTTGCGACGATTCTGTGGCGCAGTAACTTAGTAGCAAACAAGTATTTGTATGGCCTAAAAATAATTGTAACCAGTCTGGATGTTTGTCTTTGTAAAATGTATGCATTTAAACTGCCTCCACGATACAGGAGGAAATACTAGCGTGAAGATTTTATTTTACAAAAACCAACCAAAATCAAAACTATAAAGTAAATAAATAAAGCAAGTCTTTGTATCGACGACAATCAATAGTTCCGTGTGTGGATGTTTTCCCAGGTGCAATTTATATGTGTCATACATCCATATTATAATATATATTGACTACTTTGTTGGTCTAGTGGTTGTAGTAGTGCGACTGCTGATCATGAAGGTCCTGGATTCGAATCCCGGGTCGGGTCAAAAAATCAATTATTGAGTTTTCCGTCAAGAAATTCTCAGTAGCTGTCTGGAGTCAGGAAGTTGGCGATGTCTCACCCCCGTGCTTCGGAAACCAAGTAAAGCCGTTGGTCCTGCGTCTGATCTCTCTCCGGTAGTGTCGGTTTACCGTCAGAATAGAGAGTGCACCTGTGCTTGCACATGCACTTGGGTACTATAATTCTGTCCTGCGCCGATGGCTAGCCTCCGTTGAGGCTGGCTGCCAAGATCGAAATTTGGTAGGGAGGACATTATTCTTAATATATAATGAAAAAAGTGTTACCATTAAAGCGACAGTAGCCTAATGGCAGGGCGCGGATCGTGAACTCAAAAGGTCGTGGGTTCGAATCCACCATTTGACTACTGTCGTGAACCACTCCTAGCACAAGCGTTTTAAGCTTACCAGGAGTGGGCAAAAAGAATATTAGTATTGTTAATTAATAAGATTACTAATATTTAAAAAAAATATTGCCCGTATCATTTCTAGAGCCGGAGATGACTTTCATTCTGGTGTAGTAAC
This sequence comes from Parnassius apollo, assembly GCA_907164705.1. Classification (NCBI taxonomy): domain Eukaryota; kingdom Metazoa; phylum Arthropoda; class Insecta; order Lepidoptera; family Papilionidae; genus Parnassius; species Parnassius apollo. The sequence continues at coordinate 6,454,245 of CAJQZP010001697.1, forward strand.
TTACTTACTTACTTACTTATCTTCACGCACAATCCCTAACGGGGTAGCCAGAGAGAACAGATCGCCAAGTGTCACGATCCTTACATACCTCTTTTGCTTCTTTCAGGTTCATTAACTTCTTCATACATGCACGTCTAGGTATCCGAGTACTCTTGACCCTCCCCTCTTCGAGCAATTTGCTCACATGGTCTTCGAAAGTTAGTCTCGGTCTACCTCGACACCTTTTAATATTTACTTTCGCTCTATATATTTTCTTCACCATTCGGTCTTCACTCATTCGTTCAACGTGCCCAAACCATTGGAGTACGCCCCTATCAATTTTTGTGATAAGGTCATCTTTCAATCCTGCCATATTGCGAATCTCTTCGTTTCGCTTTCGGTCGGCTAAGGTAACGCCACACATTTTACGAAGAGATCGCATCTCCACTGCATTCAACTTGCTTTTATGCTTCTTCTGGCATACCCAGGTTTCGCTGCCATATAACAAAGTCGGTACCAACACTGCATTATGTATTGCAAGGGGTGCACTCTTCACCACGCCTTGCCTTTTTACTAATGCATTCAGGGCACCATTGACTTTGTTTCCGGCAGCGACACGCCTATCCACATCTAAATCACATCTTCCATCCCGGCTGAAAGCACTCCCCAAGTATACGATTTCATTTACCTGTTCTAGGCATTCCTGATTTACCCATATTTCACATTTCGTTCTCTCTTCGTCCTTTTCAAATACCAGAACCTTAGTTTTATTAGCATTCAAACGGAGACCTTTAATTTCACATTCCTCTTTCATACACGTGACTAATGCCTGCAGTTCTGCTTCTGATGGTGCAATAAGCACTGCATCATCAGCATACAGCAGACAATTAACTTTTATGTCACCCAATTTCACACCCAAACAGCTATTTTTCAGCTTCTGTAAACAGCTGTCGAGATACAGTATGAACAGCCAGGAAGACATGACACAACCCTGTTTTACGCCCGCTTGGACGCTAAACATGGGTGACAGGTCATGCCCTACCCGCACACAGGCTTTACAGTCATAGTAAAGTGACTGCATAGCCCTTAACAATCGACCATCCACACCATATCCCGGCAACAGTTCCCACATTTTCTTCCTTATAACCTTATCAAATGCTTTCTCCATATCCACAAAAGCACAGAAAATCTTCTGGTTAACACTCAGAAGCTTCTCCGTGATCATGCGGAGAGAAAACATTTGATCCGTGCATCCTCTTCCAGGTCTAAATCCGCATTGTGCCTCCCAATGGAATCTTTGCGATTTCTCTTGCACCCTACGTGTCAAAACCTTCAAGTAAACTTTCCTTGCTAAACTGGTCAAGCTGATCGCCCGATAGCACCCGCAGTCAAAATGTGAACCTTTACCTTTATATAAAGGCACAATGACCGCGGATCGCCAATCATCCGGGACATCTCCCGTCCGCCAGCACAAATTGCACAGCAGATGGAAGCTGTCCCAGACGCGAGGCCCACCGTACTTGACCATTTCAGCAGTAACTCTGTCTAGTCCCGCAGCCTTACCACATTTCAAACTTCGAATCGCACGTTCAATCTCTTTCATGCTGATGACCTCAGTGTCATCGAGGTCCGTGTCTGGCGTGCCAGTCACGGCGTCACCCCCGGATCCTTCACTAAGATCATGACACGCATACATTTCTCTATAAAATTCACTCCATCGCTGCATGACGTCCGATTTTTCTGAGAGGACGTCATTGGTTCTCGAAAGCACTGGTGTAGTAACGGTAAAAGAATGTTGTGTTCTTTTGCATAAAGTTTCCAATGCGCTGGTTTTAGTTTGGCCAAAGCCTTTCACGCATGGAGTTGTTGTTTAGGGCTAAGCACTCGCGTAAAATTTTATAGTGACCGAAGAATTTGTAAATTGCAATTTTATGTACTGATTTACCATGTCTTCAACGGTAAAGCAGTACAGCGAACTAATTTTCCATAACCCTCTCGAAAATGAGGTCTGTTACCTGGAGCGGGAGTTGTATAGATTCGTATTTATTTATTATTTCAATACAACCTATCATAAGTCTACTGCTGAACATAGGACTCCCCCATATATATTTTTATCATAGTAACCTTGTTTGGCCGGCAGATTCGCAACTGCAATTATTATATATTATTGTGTGTTGTTATCAGGCACATGTCCTGTTTGGTTTACTTCTGTCGCGTCTTACGACACTCACGGGTCAATAATTTTTTTTTTTATAGAATGTGGGTGAAACGAGCACACAGACCACTTGATGGTAAGTGGGTGATGTAGCCCGTAGACATCTCGATTAGGAATCAAAACGCAGATGCGTTGTCACCTCTGAAGACTAAGGTGGAATGCCTCGTTTCCAGTAAAAAAGGAGTCTCTGGATCTCTACACTCACTATACGAAACACAGCAGTATTAAACTATTAATTTACGCTGGTATTCTGTGAGGAGCGTGGTCCTACACCGTTTGAGCCGACCCATTCGTGCCATAATATAGCTGCAGCGTGGCTCTACCATATATAAAATTCTCTTTCGCCTTTTACTACGTGGTGTAAGGTTTTTATTATTATTTTGTTACAATTCTTTATCATTTTGTTTCTAGATGGTTCATTCCAAAGAAAAAAGAAAACACCGAAAAAGAAAAGAAACCAAAGGATGATGAACACCTTAGCTGATTTGCCAATGGAGATGATCAACCCGGCTATGTTGGCAAATGTATGTATTGTTAAAAATTATTTTGGGGTTAAAAATAATAAAAGTGTTAGAGCAGATGTTCAACTTGCTCTCTTGCTTACGCAATTAAGTTAATATCTCGAAAATTTGGTGGTTTTTCTATTTTACATTTTTTTTTAATTTTTATAAATTACGAATGAATTTTTTGGAACATGATTTTTGACTATATGATCTTGGATTTCATAAAACGAAAACACGATAACATGTAATTTTCTCAATAGAAAAAAATTGCAAATTAAGCTGTAATTAGTTACCTTTCTCCATGACACCACGAAATTTTTACGAATAAGTTCATGGAATTATTTTAAAGGCATAATAAATAATCATTTTTTTAATCTGTAACATATTATGAAGTTATTGCATCACTTTCATTTTGACACTACCTCAGTTATCCGTGAGGTTCACCAACAAAGGAATAAGCCACGCCCCCAATACTATGATTCATTTTCAAGATAACCTCTTAATTATTATCAGAATTACAACAGCATACTGCACTATACATGAGCGATGTAATTACATGATGGCACCAAAGTATGAGAGCCGTGGTAGCTCAGATGGTTAACGCTCGCTGTAAATATAACAGAACACGAGTAACCCAGGTTCGATCCCCGCCGGCACCAATGAAATTGTTTATTGCAATTTTAAGTGCTAGTTTTGCGGTGAAGGAAAACATCGTGAGGAAACCTGCATGTCAGAGGAATAAGAAAAAAGAATATTTCGAAGACATGTGAAGTTCGCCAACACGCATTGGTGCAGCGCGGCGGACACTTGTCGTAAAACCCTATCAGAAATGAGGGAGGCCTGTGCCCAGCAGTGTGATGTATAATAGGCTGTAACTTTACTTTTTACCAAAGTATGCAAACCAACAATAACAACAACATCAACAACATTACCCATCTCATTGTAACACAGAGCAGCCTCTCGGTAACACGATCTTCCTTGCCGGCACTAGAAGAATTATTGCAATGAACAGAACCACAATACTGTCGTTCTAGGAGTCTTATTACTCATAGAATGACTTAGACAGATGTTATGTTCCGAAATACAATCCAGTACACTGGCAAATGCAAATGACGTCATCAATTGACACTATATTGTACTGGCGTGCCGCCGCCATATTGTGTCGGATATCCGGCTATAATAAAACAATTTTTAATTGTGTGTGCGCTGAATGAAGCTTGCCAGAATTTGTTTTTATTTACTCAAATACAAAAAAAAAATATAGACTTATTGCTGGTATCTCCATTAGGAAGATATAATGATTTTTGGAGCACAAAATGACAAAATATTCGCCAATACTTTTCCAATATGGCGTAAATGTATGACGTCATATACTGTCCTATGTATTTTGTTGGAACGAATCACCAGTATAGCGTCGATTCATGAAGTCATTTGCATTGGACAGTACACTGGGTTCTATTTTGGAACATGCCCAGAATCTCTAGCACATGACACCTACCGTGAACTTCATACTGCACAAACGTATGAGGGTTTCTCAATCTAGCCTCAATTCTACCCTAATTTGTTCGTAATTTCTTTTATCAGTATTTATTATATAACCTTTGATCTGATATTTTATGATGATCTCATAATATAGTCTTATTTTACTTGCATAGCTAAAACATATCGATTGATATAGTTGCCAATGATGTAGTCTTTATGGCAGAATCAACCTCAGGAGTGTGCTCAATGACCTCAATAGTGTCTTCTCATGTCATGTCATAGTCATGTATAACTTAGCTAGTACCCGGATGACCGAGCTTTGCTCGTTTTTTTTTAAATTACATTTAGATACAAATTACATACTGATGAATAATATTTTTTGATCTTATTGACATAATAGAAAAAACTGAACTGGTTATTTGAATAAAAAATCATGAGTGCAATTAGTTTAATTAATATTTTCGTATTTTTAAAAAATACTAAAAAAAGGGCTCGACTTAATAGATTTTCTCACAAAAAAGGGAACTTGAAAAAAAAGAAATTAATCGGACCGAAGACAGGACGCGAACCAAGGCATTACGATTTCGCGACCGCTCGATATCCACTTGAGCTATTACGATCATTAACAGTGTCAAAATTTACCTTCTTATATTGTAGCAGTTTTTCATTGCCTGAAAACACGGACAAAAAGACATTTTCTAAAAATAAATCCTAGCTAGATCGATTTATTGCGATTGTCGAGATTCCGATTATATTATGTATACAAGAATTGCTCGTTTAAAGGTATAGGATATGGATGTAGGTGCTAGGAGCACTACGTTCCTTGTTTTTGATGAGTATTTTGCCTGGGACAAATTGTCCGATTAGGTAAGTCCAACTTCAACCGAGAGCTCAATCGACGGATTATATTCGGCGCGGCAGCTCAAAACTTAAAAAAAGATCGTTCAACCAGTGCGTGTTGCCAGTGATGACTTATGGATCTGAGACGTAGTCCTTCACTGCTGGCCGTATGAGGAAGATCTAGGTCGTTCAGCGAGCTAAGGAAATGGCTATGCTCGCGGGTTTCTCTACGTGAAAACTTTTAAAAAATGAATGATTTTAAATAAATGAACTACGGATTTGACAGGGGTAGAGCCACGCGGCGGTCTTTGTTGTTGCACGTATGGGCTGGCTCAAACCGGGGTTGTAACACGACCTCACAGAAGACCAGCGTGAAGTAGAAGCTTTGCTTCTGCATTTCGTCTGGTGAGTGCCGGAGGCCCAATTCTCCTCGCCCCCGTAACATGGTAGCGGAGTTAAATATAACACTACCCCAGGAGAGTACCAGCGCCCCCGGTGACGGAGAATTCCTCGCTGAGCATCCACGCCCAAACTCCCCTACTCTTCCTGAGCGTGGGTGCTAAGGCTGCCTCTCGTATTCTGGGGGCGAAATTCTGCTCGGGGCAAACGGAGCAATAAATCCAAGGCGCCCTCTGCCACGCTATCCGTGAATTTCTGCAACATAAGGGGACTTCATTCAAACCTTAAGGGGATATAGTAAGTCAGCTCAAATTCTAATTTCGTCCCCACTTCCCCGCGCGTCGTATGCTATGTACCCGATATGTTTGTAATCACTAATACTGTAAGTAGATAGGTCGTTGGAAACTTATTTCATTAGGTTTATCATATTTATGCCTGTTTCTTAACCTTTTGAGCGCCACGCCAAAAACTCACTACCGTGTCCTGTACGCCAAAGCGAAAAGTAAACAAAAATACCTACGAAAAAAACAGTGCTGCCAAGAGTTGATATATCGATAACACAAAATAACTTGTTTTTGTTGGTTTTTTATACAATAAATGACTCTTTATAATCGGGTATGTTTTATTTAATCTTGTGCTGTCTTCCACTCTTTTGTATATATGTACTTTGTACATAAATAAAAAAGAAACAATAACAATAAAATAGTAGTAAACCACAACACTACTCTCCATCGTGATGACGTCACTGTCACGACTGGACGACAACGGCGTAGCTGACCTTTCTTTTTGAAACTTTCTTAGAGATGTAGCCGTGTCGCACGTTGTGTATCGATTTCAAAATCGATCTAACCAAAATATACAGACATCGATTCTAAATATTTTATGGCGAGGCGTAGGCCAAGTGAATCACAGAAGAAAAGTCTTACGCTCTTATGACAATGGGGGTTTCATATGATGCTGATGTTGCTAAATGATTTTGGATTGAGAAAGAAAATCGCACAACACAAAATGAAAAATTGCTCTTCATACCTTAAGTAAAGAAAACACATTTATTATTTGTAATTATATATTATTAAAATAAAAAAGGTACATAATTATTCACTAATCAACAATTGTAAATAATTATTTACTCTAGGTCTAGTCTTAAAATATTAAAATCTTGGTCTTTAACTCAATCAGTACTTAATATAGAAAACAACAATTAAAAAGAATTAATAAATTATAGGTAATATTAGTCTTAAAATAATAAAAATCTTATGGAATAATAAAACAAATGTTTAGCTGTCCAAAGCAAATTTTCTAACGTGGTAGAGCCATGCTGCAGTTATATTACGAGAGAGTAGTTGTAGCACGAATGGGTCGGCTCAACCGGGGAAGAACCACGCTCTCACGGAATACCGGCGTCAAATAGTAGCTTAATGCTGCTGTATTTCGTATGGCAAGTGTAGAGAACCGGAGACCCTCTTTACTGGAAACGAGGCATTCCATCTAAGTCCTCACGGGTGAGAGCGCATCTGCATTTTGATTCGTAATCGAGGATAGATGTAAATGTCTATGGGCCACAGCAACCACTTACCATCAGGTGGACTGCGTGCTCGTTTATTACCCTATGCTATAAAAAAAGAAATTAACCGTAAAAAACTATAAAGTGTATTCCTACCTCATTGAGGTAGAGTTAATCGAAAATGAAAAACTTTGGTTTCATGATAATTTTAATGTGCCGATTATGAAACGCCGCTACATTATGTATCAAATTATTAAAATAATAGAAAACAACTCATAAAATCGCTAAGCAGGTACGGATTGTATAATACATATTTTTCCTTTATTGAAACTGTCACTAAAAACATATAAGTACTAAATTATGTGCATATATTTATTTCTACTTGGATATTTTCAATTTTTTATTTATTTAGGTAGGTAACTTTTGTACGGCTATACTGTAAGACGCGAAAGTGTTAGTAACAAAAAAAGAACGTCGCCGCCGAGAACAAAAGAGCAATTTAGTACTAAGTCGACACGCTATTTTAGATCTTAATGTTTTACCATTACATTGATTTTTAGTCTACTCACAATACTACTCGAAACGATTGTAATGCCGAAAGGTAGAAAGTCGATATACTATTTTGGACCTTAATGCTTTTTCATTACGTTGATTTATGATTTATGGTCTACTCACGGTACTTACTTTTCGGAAGGATTATGGTGAAATATGGCTTAAGATATTTATTTCGCTAAACAATATTACCATTCGCTTTTTTGACAGAAAAAATATCTACTAGTTGCAGTATAAAAGTAAACGAACATGATGAGTTATTCTAAACTCGAAAACAAAAACATAAAAAATGTGCTCACAAGAGTCGCCCGGGAAACAGTTCCATTATGTATCGAACTTATTATATTTAAAATTAAACAAAATATTATAAAATAATAGATACATAAAATAGGCAATATGCATGTTAGTAAAATAAGTTTAATTTATTAGGAACTTAAGACACTTACCTCACTTAAATCTTCAGGTAATGATTCAGATTCCGAAAATTCATCATCGTCGACGCTTTCCAAAATCCGAATGAGTTCTGAGGCTGAGGAATCGTTCATGTTGCACTGCACTAATTTTCCCGCTAATCGCTTATGACGTCATCAGCGTGTCGTCTATACTAGAATACGGCGCCCAGTGAACTGATTTTCGATGTCTCGCTAAGGATGCGCCAGAGATGAGATATTAGATTTATTATGCGAAGATAATTTGTTATTTTTTTTAATTCATGTAGCTAATTATAGTTTTATATTTCTAACCTTTTGTTTTATTTAAATATCAATAATAATAGAAAAAAAAATAACACGTTTGAGCTTAATTTTGAATAGTTTTCAATAAATTTATGCCTAACGCATTACAACACTAGCGGTCTAACATAGACGACTTTGGCGTGCTGGACATAGTATTTGCTTAGATAAAAATCCATTTTTTTTAGTTCAATGTTTCTTAGTACTCGTGGCTCTAGGAGACTTGTTTTATATACTCACATGTTACTGAGTTATTCTTTTTTGAGGGGTGTAGAATTAAAATACCAGTAATAATTTTCCAATGTCTATATTTCATATTTTTGTGGGCCGGGTTTTTTGTCAACTATAGACGTCGTTGGCGCTCAGGGCACGCAGGTGCTGGTCACGTATAGACGACTTTGGCGCTCAAAAGGTTAACGCCAACCTAGTCGCTTCTTATTTTTATTACGGTTATTTCCCATTTTAATTTTACGTCGTCCTGTTGCGTAATTGTATTCTAATCGTAAGCGACACAACCTCCACCTTCAAAGGCCGGAGCGAAACTGACCGGGCGGCAGGAATCAAGTTTCATTACGCCCATAGTTTAGGTAATTTCTTTTTACAGTGAAAATAATGGTATTTAAAAAAAAGTAAATAACATAAGCACTGCTTTATAGTTAGTTCAGTTTAGTATGCAAAGTTTCATGATCTTATTTAAAGTATTTTATGAATAACAGCGGTTTAATGTTTATTTTGGAGGTAACTTTGGATTTCTTTTCTATCGAGAAAATTTTACGGAATCGTGTTTTCGTCTAACATAGTCCTTAACATTAATCCTCAACTTTACCATATATTTATTTCAAAATTAATGCTGCAATATTTTCGGCATAACGGAGGATCTTGCTAAGCCATTTGAGGTTATATTTCCCCTTAACGCCGTCCACTACCATCTGGAAATGGCGAAGCCGGCCTTGCTCTTTCTACCCGAGACACAGCTAGGTGTCTTCATCGGCTGATACTTCATATCTCTCCTACCCGGGGTACAAATTAGAACACTCCTTTGTGCCCTGGGCTGGAGTTTGCGTGTACGTCAGTGAGGACATCTGTTTTCGACGCCTCGGCAGCCTTGAAGGTACGGACCTGTCCATATTATGGCTGAGCGTAGACAGCGACGACCATCCCCGCGTCTACGGGCCTCTATAGGTCCCATAGCGGTAATGCCGACACAGACCGATTGATCGACCACGTCCAGATGGCTGCAGACTCCGTGCTACAACACGTCCCATCCGCAGAGATCGTGATACTTGGTGATTTTAACGCCCACTACGCTGGATGGCTTGGTTCTCGTTTAACCGACGCAACTGGTTACATCGCCTACGCGGATCTTAGATGTGGAAGATCATGTACCTTCCCTGTTGAACCTTCTGCTGACCTCTCATCCGGACGGTTATCTGATCCGGAGTGCGCTCCCTTCGGGGTTGCGTACTGCAGGTACATCATACCCTTGGAGGCGGGTTTGCTTCTCGCCGGATGATCCCAGCGTTGTTGCTGATTCTGTCGCTGATGTGGTGCTACTGGGGATGGAACTTTTAATTCCATCATCTGTGATACCTATCGGAGGCAGAACCCAGCCTCTTTGGTCGTTCCTGCAAAATTGCTTTACGTCATAAGCAAGAGTGCTACCAGGCCTGGGCTCGTGCATCGACCTCTCGGGATGCAAATACCAGCGCTCTTAAAAATAAGTAAAATTCTGCTTCCAAGTCCTTCAAAAGTGTCATTATCAAGGCAAAGTCAGAGCACATCGGCAGAATTGGCGAGAAACTACAGGGTGTCCAGTGGCAGATTTCAAAGTTTGAATGAACCTAGTTTTCCGACATCCGACACCTCTTTGGGAGATGGTCGTCATCCCGGTGATAGAACAAGTTGCCGGTCAAAGATTACCGTGTCCTCCCCTCTCTTCGGACCACAGATAATCCTGTAATATCCCAGCGCAACTTGTCTATCTCTTATTCCAGCCCCAGGATCTTCTCGTCAGTTAAATGTAGCCAGGTCGAGTTGTCTTAGGTGTCACCTCCTGCCCCGCCATTACCATGGTCGCCACCGTAGTCAGGAATAAGGGCCACCGGGGACTGGGGGCCGTCTATTTGCGTCGTTGCTCATGGGGGGATGTTTGCCATAGTTGCCACGGTTGGATAACTGATTAGCAACCGGAGTATTTTATTGTACTATTACTGTTATCAGGAAGATGCTGCTGCCCATCTCCTGTCTGTTTCCCTCTGTCGCCTCCTACGACATTCACCGGAAGATATGGGGTAGTGGATATTCTTAACCGCCACTACACGTAAAGTGTAAGGGAAACTCTACAACCCTTTTTATTTATCAGACTAGACTTTGATATAGTTTCTGTAAAATAATTAAAAACATATGATTCCAGCTGGGGTCAATGGACATGCCCCTCCCACCTCCACCTCCAATAGGTTTTACAAACGAGCACACAGACTCTGAAGAGCAGGCAATATCATCCATGTTGCTCAGCTGGTACATGAGCGGTTACTACACTGGACTTTATCAGGGAATGAAAAGGTAACATTGCACATCTAGTCTAAATTTAGTATATCTATTTAGTTTATTTAGCAATCTAGCGTAGTCGTAGCAAAGTCGATCGCAAAAGTCGAATAAAAAAATCTGCAGGTGAAGAATGAACACACGGTTCACCTGGTGGTAAGTGAATGCTGTGGCCCACAGACGCCTTCTTACACATGGACATAATGACGCATGGAGTTGTCACCCCTGTATCAAAAAAGTCCCGCTGGGTTTCATGCTGGTTCTTCCCCGGATAGAGGTTTTTTCGAACCCGTGGTAAATTAAACAAAAGAGTGACTTTCAATAAGTATTAATTATAATCTATATTGAACAAAAAAGTTTCTGTTTCTGCCGACTAAAATAGAATGTCTCGTTACCACTTAAAAAAGTCGATGATGCTTGTCACTCACTATAAGAAATACAGCAGTACAATTCGAGGACTTCATTCCCTTCAAAGTTGCGTCTTATCTTTTCTTTTTTTTTATAGTATAAGAGTGGTAAACGAGCATACAGTCTACCTGATAGTAAATGGTTACTGTGGCCCATGGACATCCACACCTATTCTCGATAATGAATTGAAATGCAGATGCGTTATCACCCGTGAGGACTAAGATGGAATGCCTCGTTTCCAGTAAAAAGGGTCTCCGGTTCTCTACACTCACCAAACTAAAACCCAGCAGCGATAAGCTGCTATTTTACGCTGGTATTCTGTGAGAGCGTGGTCCTACTCCGGCCTAGCCGACCCATTCTTGCTACAAATAAACTAGTGACAAATTTACCACCGGTGATTTTTCCGGACCGATACGACCTGGGGACCTTCAAGAAAAGAGCTTACTCCTTTCTAAAGGGCCGGCAACGCACCTGCAATTCCCCTGGTGTTGCGGTTGATCATGGGCGGCGGTAGTCACTTAACATCAGGTGAGCCACATGCTCGTTTGCCCCCCTCTTCTATAAAAAAAAAAAATGCAGCACGGCTCTACCACATAGGATTTTGAAAGGATCTCATGACCCTTACATTACAAGAGAAATAATCTTGGACAAAATATTATAACTGTTCACTTTACCTTTCTTTCAGAGCGAAGGAGAATCGAAGAAATTAGACACATTAAAGAGTGAGAAAAACAGGAGATTTTTTTAAATAAAATTTAATTTTTACGTGTCAGATAACATAAACTACTGTCGAAATAGAAATGCTGTTATCGATTAAAAATAAATTAAATTATGCCTCCAGGTTCCTGTGTAAACTATGTACAAAATATACATCTGAATATTTCATTTATAAAAATCATGTTTTGTTTTATAGTCTGATTGGTGGGTTTTGTTTTCCCTAACTGAGAACATCTGCTCAGACTACCGTTATATTTCTTTTTTCTCTACAGATTATAAATGCCACAAATGTCAAACTAAAAAATTATTCTGAGCAAATAAACATTGCTTGTATGTCTCTATATTACATTGTAAGTTTTGTTCTTAAACAATTACTTATTTTTAATAAAGGCATTTCTTCAAAGTCTATTCGTTTCATTTATTTGCATGCAACTTCCACACAATATATAAAATAATAAAATCATCACGTTATACAAACTTCTCTTGCAATAAAAATTTTCTTGATCAACAATCTTATTCATAGATAGTTAAAATAAATTTATAACGTCTAATAGCACTAATGAGTAAGGTAGCCAATCGTTCTGATTTTTACGAGACAGTCCTGAAATAGTAATCTAGGATTGTCATCTATACAAATAATATTATGAAGTGTTTGTTTGTAATGTCAAGATAAGAGTTTTAACTAAATGAATATCAAATTTTATATGGGTACTGTCTGTCCATCTGTCTGTCTGTATATCCGTTTATTTGTTCCGGCTAATCTCCGAAAAGGTTAGACCGATTTTGACGGGACTTTCACTTCCAGATAGCTGATGGTTTGAGGATGAGGTTTTTTTATTTTAGAAGAAGATTTAGGGTTCCGCGCACAAAAAAGGTCGTTTATTACGACTGGATTTCAAGGCGGTTGAAGTCGCGGGGAACAGCTAGTTTAATAAAATGGATTTCAAGTAGTCTCTAGTATATCCCACATGCAAACGCATTGTGTAGCTCGAAATCTGTATGTACATCGAATTGTCAAATAAGATTACAATCTGGTGGCGTTCAGGCCATACGAACTTTATTCCTCCGTTTTCTCCACGATAATGAGATTATAGCAAATATTTTTACGTTACGTTTATGTGTATTTTTCCAAAAATTAAAGCTACGAATCTTTTGAATTTACTAAAATTGCTCAGTATATCAAAAAAAAAAAAAATACAAACATAGCCACATACTTTGTTGAGTAGGAAACAAGGAAATACGGAATGTTGACTTCGTGAAATTTTATAGGTATTCCGAGCTGCAGGTTGTCTAACACGGTCGTTCGGGCACAGTGTGACAGCAAAAGATCGAGATAATTAAAACCTATTCTTTAAATTTCCTGCAGGCCGGATAATCTCTTAGGAGTTTTAAAGTGCCGCGCAACGCTTATTTAAAATTTAATAGGGCCACCTGTGAAAAGGTTTTATATAAGATTCTGATATAAAAGTTTGAATTAAATATATTACACATATGTGAGAATATTAGCTGGCCACCTTACTAATGAGCATAGTTATTGAACGTTATAAACCTTTGAGTATTTATGAATAAGGCCGTTAATGCGTTATCATTATCATTAACTTCTGTTCTTTCGATCTGAGCAAGCCCTAACAAAACTGTATTTAGATAATATTATATAAAAGTCTTTATATTAAATTTAAATAATTGAACATGGCAAAGCAAAATTTGCTGTGGCTGTATAACAGTAAGAAACAATATTTACATTATAATTCTAATATTATACAATTTAATTTAGGTTTTGGCAAGTAATTACTCGCAAAGGCCTCTCCATATCGATTTAACTTATAAATCGAATAAAATATCAGCAAATTCTTTATCAAGTGTTACAATATTAAAACGAAACATGTTAAATATCGATAATATTTTTCAGTTAATATTTTCTATAGGAATACCCTTTAAAAATATCAAAAATTTGTACCGTTTAGTACAATAAGGTTAAATTTATAATTTATATCTACGCGATATTTCGTCTCATACACGATTTCCAAGCTCATGTTGAATGTTCATGATCGTGCTCATGTGAAAATATTTTTTTAATTAATTATGAAACTATGCAAAAATATTTTAAATGAATGTATTGAATGATTCAGTTGCATAAACTTTTTCATTTTAAAGTTAAGTCATTATAATATGTTCAATTTCATACGAGTTGAAAATTAAAACTTCCTTAAACTGTAAATATTTGCATATTTTGAATGGGTTAAATGATGTCTATGACCTTTAACTTTCAGTCCTAAATCCGCTTCTGATTGATTTAAATGTTCAAAATTTTTATTAAACTGTTAGGAAATCAACTTTATTTATTTTGAACGTTTTTTTTTCTGATCGGTTGCAACTATAACGCTTACAATTATTTACAGAAAGTACAGTTCTATTTCCACAGAAACTTTTAAACATGTATACCGTCTACATGCGTTTAAAAATCTGTAAAAAATTAAAGCTTCTATGAATTACTCTATAAAGACACGATTGATTCAATAAAAAACATCGTTCCATCCATTGAAGTAATAAATACCTACTAAGTACTAGAAGAGACGGAGATTTGGTTGTTTGCAACTACGCAGTAGTGCTATAACAAATCTATGTTTGCAACACTCATTAGATGCCACTTAACAAAGACTAAGCTTTGTCATAAAAAAGTACTCTGTATTCTACTTCTTCTATAGTCTGTCCGCTAAGATAGTGTCGGTACAACCGGAGGCGCACTTATTTTTAGCTTATTTTATTATTTTTTTGCTATGTTTGTTAGATGTTTTTCTATTATTATATTAGAATTCTATCTAAAATAGAATTCTATTTTATTCTTATGGTTATTGCAATAAAATATGAATAATAAACACAAGGTAGCAAAGAACCTTTCACTACAGCGTTTCGATTTAAAGTGCTAAATTTTCCTGCGGGTTTACGCCGCCTTAGACGAACTTTGATGTCGCGGTGGTGCCTTTGACAAGATGCGGCACGTGCTAAGGCGGCGCGATATAAAAGCGACCGTATCTAAGCGAAAAGACTACACGCGCCCCTCACTGCTGCATAGATTTTGTTTACAGTATCTGTAGTACATATTACTCGAATGGTTTACTGGAAACTGTGATCAATGTATCACAGTCAATCGCAGAAGCAGAAGAAGGTGCATTTTAAATGAACCTAATTTTATGGATTCTATCGTGTTTAACTTTTTATTTCGGATGCTTAACAGCACCCATGGTCACGGGAGGGAAGCACTCAGAAAGTCGAGAATTAAAATGTTAAATTAAACACGATAAAGTCCGTAAAATTAGGTTCGTTTAGTTTATAATATCCGCGTAAATATAAGAAGTCATTAGGTACACTTTAAGATACAAAGATGGTGGTTCACACAAGCGTGCTGAGCTCGTGTGTGTCGTGGCTAAGGTCGACGGTTGCCGGGGGAACTCCCGGAGTCACGGCGCCCTCTCCTGGCGGCGTGCTCGTCGGTGGCCTAAACATAAAGAATTGAATAGGTGAAAAAGATGTCAAACAAAGAAATACATAATCTAACTAACTAAAAATCTTTGTGTGCGTAGTTCAGTACTAACTTCGACAGTTGTCAAATCCCTAAATCCCTTCCCTAATTGTACACGTATTAGTCTAACCGTCCCTCACCTCTGGTCTCCCCCCGTAGAGTGCGACAACTGCAGCTCAAAACGACTTTTCGTATTCCCTTGATTTCTCTTCGAAAACTAAGCCGATTAAATAAACTTTGATATCAAAATTTAATCTATGCTCCTATAATTAAACTTTTCAAATTTATTTGGTAGTCGTCTCATTACGTAAAATCGGGACATTTTTTAGGTTTTTCGAAATTTTTTGGAAAAAAATAAGTGACAGGGGCATGCCTCCAATATACCTAGACTTTTTTAAATTAAAACGATTACTCTAGAGGCATTATCCAGGAAGAAAATAGGGGGAATTCATTTGTATGGAAAAAATGCAGCCCGGTAATATAAACGTGGTAATAAAATAATGTAAGTTATAATATCTAAAATACGTAATTACCTAATTATGTACGGGCCCCCTTGCTGGAGCAACGTTATTGGGTGAGTGTAAGGCGCTCCCGACATACTGTGAAAGCTCACGTTGCCACCGCCTGTGTTGTTCAAATGTCCATTGCCAAGCAACACTCCGTTAGACGTGCTCAAATTGGGCGACGTTGCGTTCGTGGTATTCAAGTCCTGAGTACGGAACGCTTTTACGAGATTAGTCTTCTCTTTTTGCCACACGAACACGTTGTGAACCATCGCGCAGCCGCAGAATATGATCCCGACTCCGATGAACACGGATGTCACTATCGCCGGCGTTGAATGGAACTGGATGAACGTGTAGAGTATTATGCCTGAAGAGGTAAAAAAATAAATGTTATTTAATGTGTAAGTACATAACAGGTGTATACGTAGTAGTGTCATAACTGCAGCACGCTGCAGCTATATTATTGTTGTAGCACAAATAGATCAGCTCGATCGGGGAAGGACCACGCTCTTACAATATACCAGCTGTTTTTCGTATGGTGAATGTAAGAACGGGAAACCCTTCTTAATGGATATGAGTCATTCCATTTTAGTCCTCAGGGGTGACATCTGCATTTTGATTCTTAATCGAGGATAAACATAGATATCTATGGGTCACAGTATTCATCATGAAAGTTAGAGAACAGGATAACGATCACTATACGTACTAAAGCGTAGCCCGCCTGTCCATGAAAATTGTAGAATTTATAGCGGCGCTGACGTCGGTGAGTAGTGACAGCGAAGTTAGCTGTTTATGAGTACAAGTAGATGAAGTTAGTTGAACAATGTACAAATTTTCTCCGCGGCTATGGTGAGAAAATTTTCATGCTCCGTAATTTTGTAATTTTTGACAAAAAGAAACATTAAAAAATGGAATGAAATATTTTATTGTACGTGGATGTGCAAATGGTTTAGCATCTGATCGGAAAAATAGACTGAAAATGATTTTTATTGAGCGAACTTAGCGATCGCAGCACCTCACTTATGGTGTCCATATTTCTGGGACACTATTTTCTACGGCGATCGTTCTCCTGTCCTCTAACCTTCATGGTATTCATTTTGGGTCACAATATTCACTTACCATCAGGTGGACTGTGTGCTTATTTGTCACACTTATTCTATAAAAAAACGATCATAATTATTACAGCCGTTAAAGTCCACCGCTGAACCTAGGCCTCTCCAAAGATAACCTCATAAGAAGGATACATGTAATGTTTGCAACATTTGGCAAGCAGGTCGACAACCGCAGTTTAGCTGCTGGGTCAATATATACGCTGCCACATATCTTCCCCGTAGTGTTATCAGAGGAAAACAAACTAGGAGAGCTGCAATGTCTTCATAACAAAAACGAGAAAATAAAAAACTGCGGTTGTCAAAACAGATTATTAAAAAACAAAGAACATAACTTCACTTCAGTGATCCAACTAACATAATTTTGGTTTTTTTTAATTGAAAAGGCGGCAAACGAGCATACGGCTCACCTGATGTTAAGTGACTACCGCCGCCCATGACCAACCGCAACACCAGGGGAATTGAAGGTGCGTTGCCGGCCCTTTAGAAAGGAGTAAGCTCTTTTCTTGAAGGTCCCCAGGTCGTATCGATCCGGAAAAATCGCCGGTGGTAAACTATTCCACAGAGAGGTCGTACACGGAAGAAAACTCCTTGTGAAACGTACAGTGGTGGACCGTCAAGCATCCAGATGGTGTGGATGGTATCGGGACGTTTGCCGCGTAGTGCGTTCACGAAATTTGGTGGCTGGGATTAATCCGAACAATTCCTCAGAGCATTTTGTCAGAACACTCCCCATGGTATATGCGAAAGAAAATGCATAGAGAGTTTACAAATAATATATATTTTCAAACTATGCATAGCACCTGATGGTAAGTGGTAATGCAGCCAAAGAAGGTGAAGCTCAATGACTCCCTCTCTCTCTCTCTTTCTCTCTCTCGAAAACGTCCACATTGTAATCCTATGAAAGACAGATGCAGGCAAATCATTCCACTCATTTACGACAAAACAAACCGTTTGGCTAGAATGCGTGTCAAGTCGACAGTGAAAGGGATTGAAAGGACAGTTTGCCCAGTGGGTTGCTCAATCGCGAAAGCAAGAGGGAGGGTGTTATTAAGTTACGCAATTCCTACGCACACCCTCCGAAATGTATCCTGCAGAACATCGAAAGACAGCTACTTTGCGTCCGTGCTTGAGAATGGTAAGACTGGCAATAACCAGATTCGGGTCACCAATGACCTTAGTACGCCTATCCATTGAACTTAAAGCTGCTACGTGACATATTGCATCACCAGCCCATGTATGGCATCAGTATTCCATGCACGTAATTGTGCTTATACTTAATTTTACCTCGCAAATTTGACTATCTTGTGGCGGCTTTAGATAATCCATTCAATTTCTTGCCTTGAATATCCTCATAATATTATGATTATGGAAAATTTCAAAATATCTTACATATTAATGACTTCCTTATTAAGTTCGGTATAACCATCTCCTTACGCCAGGCTTAAAATATAATATCCAGATCAGTGACGGAGAGCAGCGTCAAAATTGCGAAACGTCTGGAACTGCATTCGGCCAGGGTAAATCTCGCACGGAAAAAGTATTTGTACGACCTAGAAATAATTTTTCCGTCTTTGGATGTTTGTCCTTGTGAAATTCATGTTTGTAAACTGCTTTTACGATACAAGAGAAAACCCTAGTGTAACGTTTATTTTAAAGAAAAGGGGGGTAAGGTTTTTAAAAAATAAAACTTAAAATAAAAATAGTGCTCCGTGACTGCCTGTCAATCCGCCTGCAAATTATGTAAGAGTCTCCCTCCTCACACACAAAGTGACAGAAATTTATGACCGCCATATTTGTTTTACAATGATGTCATAATAATAAATCTCCATAATTTACCCACGCCGTTACTGTTGTAGCCAATTAAAGTCCACTGCTGAACATAGGCCTCCTCCATAGATTGCATCATTGGACTATATTTGCCATAGTCGCCGCTCTTGGCAAGGGGGTTGGCAACCACCGTTTCTTATTTTTAGTCGTTATTAGGAAGGCGCTGCTACTCATCACCTGATATGGGGTAGTGGATATTTTTCCACTGCCACTACATGTATGAGCCGTGGTAGCTCAGTGGTTAACGCTCGCTGTAAATATAACAGAACGCGAGTAACCCGGGTTCGATCCCCGCCGGCGGGACCAATGAAATTGTTAATTGCAATTTTAAGTGCTGATTTACCACGTGCTCGGCGGTGAAGGAAAACATCGTGAGGAAACCTGCATGTCTGAGGAATAAAAAAAAATATTTCGAAGACATGTGAAGTTCGTCAACACGCATTTGGGCAGCGCGGCGGACACTTCCTTCCACTAAAACCCTCTCAGAAATGAGGGGAGGCCTGAGCCCAGCAGTGGGACGTATATAGGCTGTAACTTTTTACTACATGTAGATATGTTAAAATTGCGTGAGTAAGTACTTTTATTTTAACTAATCTATCAAAAAAGTATAATTTGTCACAATCCTAAGACTAGATGAGTGGATGTAGAAACATATTCACATAACATATTGGTACAATCGCAATTTCTAACTACATACGAAAGAGGGGCGCTACTTAGCTCGAGAGATCAACGGTCGAATTCATAAACATTACGTTCATAATTAACAACTTTATAACAAATTATTAGAAGCTCCATTGTTGAAAATAATACATTTCATGGATTGCTATATCTGAATATATATCCATCTAATATATATCCATCTACTATCTGAAGAGCTCATCAGGAGTTACCATCTGACCGGATTTTAAGATCCAAACCGGAATCCGACTGGATATAGGTATTGAATACCTTGTCTATACTAATGGAGGTCTAGGTAGCACAGGACGCACGAATCGCGCGCACATGAACACTATTTCACATAATCACATGTGAAGAATAAAATTTGGAAAATCCAAAAGAGCACGCCTTACACGCTTATTATCTTCGATCAAGTATATTATTCGTCGAAGCTTATTATGTTAAAAATAAAAATTAAAACAGATGAAGCTAGTGACGATAATTTTTACAAGAAAAAAAAACAGAGAATCTGATCGACTTTCATTAATAACTTTTAAGCGGTGTTGAGTTCAATAACAACAATTAATAGGGGTCCTCCTTAGAATATATAGAATCATATTTAATACTATATTTATATCTCAATCTATTGCTTACATTTCTATCAAGCAAGAAGACCCACCGACGAGACGCACAGACAAACAGACGGCAGTCCATATATTTTTTCAATTACATTTTTTGTTATGTAATATAAATTCAATCGATTTGAAAATAGACTAATCTTGTAACTCAATGTCTGTAGTTATTGTAACGATAATAATAATATGGACATCTTTTTGATGTTCAGCTAAAAGTATAAGAACGATTTTATGTAGCGAATTTGAGGTATGGCCACATAGCGAGAGTAGAGTACTCCCTCACGTTGTGAGGGGTGCAATCATTGAGTTATACAAGACTAGAGGAGCAAACCACATTGCCGCGCGTCGAACAAAGTGTAACCACTATCCAAATGCGACGACGTAGCTTTGAAATCATTAAAATTTTTAAGTAAACATATATCTGTCTCACTTACACAAGTCGCGGAAAACAATGGGTGCGTTTGGCAGAAAAAAGCGCTAGCAAGCGTTTACAAGCGCTAAAATAGTTTTCGGCCAGGACACGATTGCTACTTCAGTAGCGCTGACACAATCCGCCATTTTGCTTATTTAATTTGTTTGTTTTGAAGTAGAGTTTATAAGTTGTTTTGTGCAATATTAGTTTTAAGTAATATAATGACATGAATAGACATATACATGTTATTAAAAATTCATGATTGGTAAGTTTTTAATATGAATACTTTACAAACAGATATTTAAATTAGGTTAGATTCCCCGGTTAAAACTAACATCGTGTCCTGGAGGAAAATAGCTACTTACGATTTGACAGCGCTTACCGCTTACGATCGCCATTTTGCTTACAAGCGCTTGCTAGCGCTTTTTTCTGCCAAACGCACCCAATATCGTCCCTAAGATTAGATAAAGATAGACACACAAACATGCAGTGGCGGGTTGGTGTTGCATACTTTATGAAATTTTACCCAAAATGAGCAATATAAAGGAGTTTTTTTTTTAAAGTTGCAGTAAATTGTTTTTATTTTAAATTTGTATATTTTCTTATTAGATGAACAGAAGTAAGCATAAGTAATGAAATAAAATATGTTTTTATATATTATTTTTATTGTACTAATAAATCAAACAAAAAATAAAGCAAATAAAAAAAACAATTTTAGGTTTCTTAAGCGAGATCTGTGTTGAATATGCATAAGTTGTGAAATCATCACCAAGTTTTTGTCTCTTAAATTTAGTCTCATGACATTAGCTACAAAAACTTTGGTTATCAATAAATTTCGTTGATTTTCTTGTTTATAGAATTTCTAAACTACTTAACAACTTTAAAAAGTTTTTATATTTTTTTGCAACAATACTGAGGATAGTTAATGGATTCAGGCGTGACTCTGCGGAAGTCTATTTGTAAGATAATATAAATGGTTTTAATCTGTAATACTAATCCGCTTAAATATTCATAATAGTCCATGCTCTCAAACTCCGCTATGAAGCATCAGTTTGTTATATAATTGCCTTTTGGATTCTTTTTTGTGTGTTTGAGTGTATAATTTACTTTCGTGGTACAATCTTATTTTTAAGTACTTATAAATAATGGCATTAATCAATAAAAGGGAATGATCAACTTGTATTGCATTGCGTGCTGCATCTTTAGGTACACTGCAAATTTATTAATATAATATAAAATAATAAAATATAATTAATAGACCATTCATGAATAAACTAAAATAAGAATAATTATTTTGTATAAAGGTTGAAACATAGTTTTTATTTTTAAGCAATCAATTTTACTTGTTTATTTTAAAACAAAATTAACTTATTCCATAAATTATACAGTCTCCCATTAATGTGGAAAAATCACAAAGGCGGAAAAGTGGCAACATTGAACCTAAATTGCAATATTCGATATTTTATTTAATTTTTTAGTGTTTTAAACGTTAATATGAATATATAAATTAAAACTTACGTATGGAAAGTGATTCCGCTTGATTTATTATGTTTTTGTGACCTTGAAACGCATTCTTTCACTACGCATTTACCCATTTTTTGTTGTGAATCGTTCGGCTTAACTCGGACGGCGTCACCTTGAACACTGAACCGACGTTCGCTGAGTATAAGGCTGTGGCCTTATGTGAAGTGACAACGCTTTGGCGCGGAAATTACTTATCTAGTGTAACATATAAATCAATGGGTGCAATATCTTATGATAAAATTTGTAGAGAAAATAACTTTTTAAAAGTTAGTAGTAAAGCTAGTAGTCAAAAATAAATGTATATTTAATTAGGAAACAAAGCGTAATTACAATCTTTTACAATCTTTTGAGTTTTATTGCCATGATGCAGACTGGTGACCGTAGGCCCCCCCACAAGTCCACTGCTGAACATAGTCTCACCCCCAAGGAATGCCACAAAAAACGTCCTGAGCCACCTGCATTCATCGACTTCTTGCATGTCTCACCAGGTTGTCCCTCCATCTACTGGGGGTCGCCCTTCACTTCGTCCCTAGAACCTTTCTTCCCCATTACTTGACAGTTCCTCGAACTATACGGCTGGCAGTTTGGCTTACTAATATTTTGGGCTATAAAGATTACTCTGTTTCTATAGCGGATATCATGTGCATAATGTATGCAAGTTATATAAATGCAAGAGACACAATCCAGTACAAATTTCCCTGGTAAACAATATCTTTATATTGTTATTATAATTATTTATACCGTCCGGGAATCGATCTCGTCTCACATAACCGCAACCATACGCTTGTCTACCTAACCTATATGTTCCTTGACTTAACAGTTTTATTTCTCTGGTCTGGGTATAATACATCTGGCATATACACGTTACGATTAAACCGTCTCATCATTGTCGTTAATTTCAAGATCTAAAAACAAAAAAGGTAAGTAATAGAAGAGGCAAGTACCTGTTAAAAACACTGGTATTGATATAAAGAAGCCACCAACGGCGCACACCCGTGTTATCGCAGACTTTTGTAGGTATTTGTTTGATCTGAAACCAATTAAACACAGATTAAAATTATTTTGTATGCGTTCTTTTTTTAAGAAAGAATTTAGGCACTGGTATTACGCAAATTGGCCAGGAGCCCCATAATTGGTTAATGGAGGCTCGATTCATCGATATGATATATAAAACAAATGCAAACACGTCGAAACTCGTTTGAGCGGTAACTTAACGGATCTGGCACCTGTTGATCAGGTGTTGTCAGGGTTGCCAACTTTACAGATATCTTTAGACTTTCACGTTCGTTTAAATAGCGTAAAAACATGATGCAATAAATGTAAAAGAAGGAAAACAACAGGTTATAAAAACGATTACCCTTGTTTTAAGTTTTCTGTGTAAGCTTTTACTTTACTTTACTTTAGTACACTTTATAGATAGGTACTTTCAATCTTAACACATTCATTAAGCCTTAATATAATAAACGCTTTTGGTGGGGTTTCATTTTAATCTATACAGGATGGTGTACTTCCAGTTCGTATTATGTACGTAGTGTAGCTCATGATATTTACTAATTTAATAAGTATTATAAACTTAAGGCAGTAATAAACGGAACTTGGAACATAAAGGTTGTCTCATTTAACAACATCATTACATGGATCCTGGTAGGGTCCCCTAAATGATACAATCTTTAGGTTCCGATTCCAAGTTTTGTTTATTACTGTCTTCAGTTTATAATAGGTATTACTTAAGTAAATACGTTGAGGAACACTACACCGCTTTCAGCTTGCACATGTCACTAGATACTGGAAGACTAACTGAAGTTAACTAAACGAGCAACGGGATTAGTGTGACCATTACCACGGTGACACATACACCCTAAAAGCGATAAAATTACAGTCATTTACACAGCTATCATTTCTAATTGATTGATTGAAATTAAAAAACATCCAAATTTCAATAGAGAAGATGGTTGGGTGCTACCATCTGCTTGGGATCCTATAATTAACAAAATTAAACCCAAACCCAAGCATACCACTGCAAGACTTCATGATACTATAAGATCGTTTTGCGTAAAACGGACCAAAAATTAATATTAAAAAAAACTGAAGGTAGCCGGACTAACTATGACATTGGGACGTCAAACATCTCAGTCCCCCCCGTGACCATGGGTGCTGTAAAGCACCCGAAACGTCGGGATAATAATAAAAATAAATTAAAGTAATTAAACGCGATAAAATCCGTAAATAATAGTTTTATTCAACGCAAATTATTATTTAACTTTATGAATTGAGTTAGGACAGCCCTGCGCGAGCGGTTCTCTGCCGGTTAGCTTGTTGTTGCCGCTTTGAGTATTCTTTAATACTCAAAGTGTTGCCCCCATGTCGCCGACACTGAGGTATGTTCCGACAATGTTACGCTCATTGCATATTATTGATTATGTCTTATACATTACATTGTAATTTAAATTACTTATTTAATTAATTTTTATGAATAACGGTGACAAACAAGCACCTCATTGTAAGCGCATGCTGGCCTGGCTGGCATACATGATGGCCCATAGACATCTACATCTATTCCCTATAAAAAAAACAAAATTCAGATGCATTGTCACCCCTGAGATAATAGAATTTCCAGTAAAAAGGGTATTCGGTTCTCTACACTCACTAAACGAAACACAGCAGCATTAAGCTGCTATTTGATGCTGCTGATATTCAAAGCGTGGTCCTTCCTCGGTCGAACTGACCAATTCGTGCTACAGCTGTAATATAGTTTCAGCAACACTCTACTACTTAATATTAAGATAAGTAAGATTTAATAAGTTAAGATTCAATTAAATATGATACAGTTGCTCAGGCCTTTCAAATTTAACGAACGAAAGGAAGAGTCACTGAACGCCTCTAGGGTCGGTTGGTGGAGGCGAACTAGATTTTACTTCCGCCGCAACGCTGTCGGTAATCCTCTAAATTTATACTCGTTAACAATTTTTATTGCTTGCTAATTTTAACTAAGAAACTAAACTAAGACATTAGAAACGTTGAAACCTCATTAAATATAATTATAAAAGTTAGTAAAATAAACGCGACACAATCCATAAAAATTAGTATCATTCAAAGTTGAATAAGTATTTGCGTAAATATCAGAAATCATTATTATATTAACATATAGGTTCATACTCTTATTACAAACATTTCTAGAGTTATTTCTACGCGATAGAGCCACGCTGCAACTCTATTTATTATTACGGTGAGAATCGGACACCTTCGTACTGACATTCTATCTTAGTCTTCCTGACTACGCATCTGCATTTTTATGAAACTAGGATAAGAAATGTGTCCATGGACCACAGGGCCCACTTAAAAATACTAAAAATATCTCCTCGCAAGGGTCCTATAAAGGTACTCATATATATAGGGTGGGCCAAAAATTTTTGCAAATAGCAACACTAGATTATTTTGAAAAACCGTTCGAGGGAGGGCCGCGCGGGTGGCGGGAAACTGCGTCACTTCATGCAATTTTAGTCAAGATGGAGGGCTTCACGGGACAACAGCGTGCTTTTTGTGTAAAACAATTTTACAAAAACACCCGTTATGATAACGAAAAACCCCACCCTACGTTGCTGTACGACGCCTGTTTAGAATTAAATATGGATTACGCCGTATAAGTGAGTGTCCAAGTGTTAATTTGATCAAAGCTTGGGTCGAGAAGTTCGAGCAAACGGGATCAACAAAGAATATTAAACAAACAGGGCGGCCACGTTCAAGAAGAAGTGTTGAGAACATTCGAGAAGTTGAAATATCCGTACGGAACGATCCAGAATCATCTACGCGTAAGCGTTCGGCGGCTCTGGCAATACTAAGAACTAGTCTACGGCGGATTTTGCATCTGGACCTCAAACTACATCCATATAAGCTTCAAATTGTACAGGAGATGAAACCAAATGATTACATTCAACGTAAGTTATTGGCTGACACTATGCTGGAGCGATTCTCTAGCCTTGAGAATGTATTGTTTACGGACGAGGCCCATTTTCACATCAATGGGCACGTGAATAAGCACAATTGTCGATATTGGAGCAGGGACAACCCTCGCCTTAAACACCAAAAGCCACTTCATTCACCTAAAACGACAGTATGGGCTGCCATATCAGCAAAGGGCATACATAATTGGTCCGTATTTCTTTGAAAATAATTAAGGAAATAATGTAACTGCGAATTCAATGGAATACGTTAAGATGTTGCAAGATTTTTTGACGCCGCAGTTGCATGAATTTCAAGGGTACAACAACAGGACCTGGATGCAACAAGTTGGAGCAACATGCCATACGTCAAATGTGAGTTTACCGGTAGTCAAAGAAATGTTTCCGAACAAATTGATTTCTCGCAGAGGTGATATCCCTTGGCCTCCCAGAAGCTCGGACCTTACACCATGCGATTTTTTCTTGTGGGGATACCTGTAAAGTCGAGTGTACCTTAATAAACCGACGACAATATCCCAATTAAAACAAAACATCTACGAGGAGATAGCCGCGATCCCCCGCAGCATGTGTCAGCGAGGTTTCCAAAGTTTGCGTAGTCGATTTCAGGAGTGCCAACAACGAAACGGCGCACATTTGGACGATGTCATTTTTAAAAAATAAATTTTATTAAATGATTATTACGATTAATATTTAATGAGTCTTTAGAATGAATCGCGTATTTCCTTCGATCTGGAAGGAGGCGAGAATTGTTCCAGTTTTTAAGTCGGGAGATTCGGCATCCGTGAAGAACTATAGGGCCATTTCGATACTCTCAGTCTTTGGGAAGGTATTTGAATCGTTGGTTTGCCCGGTCTTGTCCTATCATATAAAGCATTTAATTTCTCCTTGCCAATCAGGATTTTTGGCATCTCGCTCAACGGTAACTAATTTGATCCCGTTTGTGGATTTTGTTTCTAGCTCCCTTGATTCCCGTATTACCGTAGACACCATATACACCGACTTTAGTAAGGCTTTCGATTCAGTTGATCACAAAATTTTACTGGGTAAACTTTCTCGTTTGGGTGTGTATGGCAGCCTTCTGGAATGGTTTGAATCCTATCTTTATCAACGCAAGTCGCACGTTGTGGTTAATGGCTACGCATCGCATTCCTTTCAGCCAACTTCCGGCGTTCCACAAGGTTCGCATCTGGGTCCAATCCTCTTTAATATATTTATTAATGATATCGTGGGTATCTTTGATCATGCTGCTTGTTTCCTTTACGCTGATGATATGAAACTGTCTATGCAGATCGGAGGTATTAATGATTCATTGCTATTACAGGAGGATCTAGATCGACTCGCTGGATGGTGTAGGGAGAACAGGTTATATTTAAATACTGAAAAATGTAAATTTATCAGATTTTCGAGATGCAAAACGAATTTGTCGCCGTCCTACAATATTGCCGGTCAAAAATTGCAAGAGGTGGACTCTATTCGCGATTTGGGCGTCATTATGGATAAAAAATTACGTTTTCACAAGCACATTGACCAGGTCGCAACAAAAGGTTTCCAGATGCTAGGGTTTGTGCTGCGGAATGCAATGGAATTCAAAAAGCCCTCAACAAAAGTTCTCCTGTATTTGGCATTGGTTCGTTCGGGTTTGGAATATTGTAGTCAGGTTTGGTCCCCACATTATGAGGTTCATATCAGGCGAATCGAGCGAATACAGAAGAGATTTCTCTGGCACCTATCCTACCAATCTAACAAAGCGAAACTGCTGCCCTCATATAAGGAACGTCTTGCCTATTTTAAAATGACTAGCCTACAAGGGCGAAGATTGTTTTTGGATCAATTGCTTTTTTATAAGATTATCAATGGCCTCATTGACTGCCCTGCGTTATTGCGATCTGTCAATTTTAATATCCCATACAAGTTGCCGCGTTGCGTACGTTACGTTCCATTCTCACCAAAAAGGTGCCAAAAGTAGCTTAGGTCACCATGCCACCATGAATCGCTTACAGAGACAGTACAATTTAATATCTAAGTCTAACAACATAGACATATTTTCTGACAAGCCAAAGAAATTTAAACACAAACTCGGTCAGTTTCTCGAGTCAATGGTGTCGGTTTGATTCAAGTATCTATATCTATTGTTTGATTTTTTAACATATAAAAATAATGATTGTTAAATGATGATTAAAATGTTTTAAGTTGTCATTTGCTTAGTGTTAACTAACCTATTTAAGTTTTATTTGCATAGTCCACATTTGCATGCCGTGGCAGCCTATAATTAAGATGACGCTTAGCTTTAGTTTGATATTCATGTTACCTTAAAATCCATGTATTAGTGTTCGTCTTGTTGGTTGTCCTTTTAAATAAATAAAATAAATAAAATAAATAAATAAATTATCAACAAAATAACATTTGTAGTTTTATTTCTATTCATGTTTCAAAAGTGCAATAATATTTGACCCAACCTGATATATATATATATATATATATATCATATAACGTTAAGCATAGTTTATATGTGTAACAAATTTTTTTTTATAGGATAAAGGTGACAAACGGACACACATTCCGCCTTTTGGCAAGTGGTTGCTGTAGCCCATAGACATCTAAATCCATCCTCGATTACGAATCAAAATGAAGATGCGTAATAAAATATCGTTTCCAGTAAAAAGGGTCTCCGGTTCTCTACATTTACCATACGAAACACAGCAGCGTTAAGCTGCTATTTTACGCGGTCTAGCCAACCCATTCGTACTACAACTATACTATTAATATGGCTCCGTGGCCCTACCACGTAAAAATATTCTATGCTCCCAAATCTTTCGCTTAATTTGGCAACTATAGCTATTATATACGCTGAAATATTGTTATAACAGGCTGCAATATTGATAAAGATGAAGAATATGCGATAGAGCCATAAATGTCAATCGTTCCGGCGCCCTCGAAACTACCGGCGCCTTGTCAGTTATTTGTTTTTAAAACGTTAGAGTGGCCAAAAAACCTAAAGACTGATTACGAGATTTTTTTTACAAGTAATAAAGGTAGAGATGCCTTTCGCCTTAGTTTCATCACCTCTACCTCAGTGCCTCTACATGGCTATTAATATTATAATTTATATTACTACGTGACTATGGTGACTGTTGTCATAATATCTAACTTTATTAAATTAAAATATCGTGGAAATGCCTATACGCTGCATAAAAAAACTAAAACTAAAAAGTTTAATTATCCTTTATATATTTCTACTCTACTATTGGCCTTTGAGCGAGAAAAGAAACAGCTCTCTTATCACCAGTAGCGATGACCTGTCGCGGATACAGTTCTGTTAGGAACACCACCGCACATGAACCTCATCGTCCGACAGTCTCTAGAGCAACTGACAACACAAATATATAGTCTTCGCTCAGAGACTCATAATTGCGTCACTTACTTAATTCAGCTGTTCTTAATTGAAAATATTACGGTAGTCAATATCATCTAGGTAACACCATCATAACAAAGTAGAAAGCACAATTCGTTGAACAACCCTAAGTACATGATGGCTTGTAGTGACGCCAGTTGTAAGGGTTTGTAACGGCGCGACACGCTTCGCTGATTATAAGGGACAGTTTATAAATTAAACCGCGTTTTTTGTGTATATTACAGTATAACGGTAAGTTTGGCGAGACATAATACTTTTAAAAAATTAATCTTACAACAACACAACGTAAGTCACGTTAAATCACCACCGTTTTACTTATTTTTATCACCAATAGCAGTGCTTGCATTGCATCGGTCTAAAGTTTTTAGATTTTTTTATTTAACTGGCTTTACTGCTCTGGGTTCTAGCCCTTCTGTGCCTATCATTTCTTTCGTAATCTTCGTTTTTATATATTTATTCTTCACAATATGCTGATGAGTCACATTGCGATGTTTTTGGGAGATTTTGACGACAGCTCAACCCAGCGGACAGTTGATGACGACAGCCACTCAAGTTCATAAGGCGCCCAAGCGATCAAAATAACTTGAGGTTTATATCAACATCAAAGCAGCAGTTATCTCTAATAGTTCACACGCTCAGACACTTAATTCACAAAATCGCATCACTTTTACGAATTAAAATCCACATCAAATCATTAATCAAGCGACAAAACAGGAGCGACAATCCATCGACGGCCAAGTTCCCGCCAAAACCGAAGTTTTTAGAGAGCCACTATAATTACAGACTAAACAGAAGTTACAAAGCATTTGTAGTCTTCTTTGTATGAAGTTGACTGCAGGCTGCATCAGGTGGACGGTAAGTGCCTTTGTCACTTTATAAAAAAAATTATAGTCGATGATTACGACAGTACACTTTTTGAACCAGACAATTTTGAAACATAATAAGCCTATTATTCAATTTATTGTTTCATTGTTTACGGTCTTTTTAACCCCCGAAAAAACGTAGGGGTGTTATATGTTTGTAGTGTGTATCTGTGTATGTGTGGCACCGTAGCTCCGGAACGAATGGATCGATTTTGATTAATTTTTTTTAGTTCGAAAGGTGTCTTAATCAGGAGTGATCTTAGCTGTGTTTCAAGAAAATCAATTCAGCCGTTTGAAAATCATCAGCTCTTTTTGTTTCGGTATTTTTATTTTAATTTTAATTATAAATATTTCGGATTTTTCTAAACGATCATTTTGACGATAAATCGCTCCCAAACCCACTTATATTATCTTTTATGGGTGTAAATAAGAGAAAACCGTTTTCGGATTGTTAGGATCCATCCAAAACTATCTCCTTGAATGTAAAAGTGCATTAATAATACATAGATTCAAAACAAAATGTTTTGAATCTATGTATTATTAATGCACTTTTACACAAATTGTTCACGAACAGATAGAGAAGAAATCCAGGCGTGATTTATGCTATATGTTACCCGAAAACCTGCAAGTTTTTTTTAAATCAATGAACTGATAAAATAAATGGATTTTGTAGATAATCTCATAAACTAAGAGATAGTAAAAAAGTTTTGACAAAATTTATAAAAAAGTTTTTTTTGGTACCTTATTATCCAATCTCTTAAAGGTTTTTAACATTTAAGTATATTTTAATATATAATATATTTCAATACTTTTTACAACAAAACTATGAGTATTTGATGATAACTAATTAAGACGTTTTACGTACAATTAATAAATATTCTATTTTGATTTAATTATTTTTCTACGCAATTTTCCGCTTATAATTTTCGAAAATAAAAGTTTAAAGTGATGTTCGATAATTTTGCCCAAAGACCACTATAAAAGCTAGTAGTGGTTAGTAAATATTGTGAAACTATATAATAATAATAATAATAAAAAAGGCGTAGGGAATTGACGACCCCATCGCCCGCTGACGTAACAGTTAAGTGACAAAACTGCTACGTCAACGCAGTCAGTCAGCGCCTTGCGAGAGGTGTGAGCGCCGTGCCGCGGCAGAATTTAGGGTGCAGAGGCCCGTTTGTGCTTATGGCTACACACGAAACGGTGCCGGGCCTGGGCGTCTCCCGTTAATGGACGCCCAAATAATGGATGATGGATAAAAAGATAGTGCGCAAAGGGCCGCTGCCTGGGGGTCGCCGGGGCGCGTCTGGAGCTGGCGCTGGACGCGGCAGCATGCGGGCCGCCAGCCGAGCGCGAGGAGCTGCACGGTCATCTACCAGCCCTCCGCATCCATCATCCCCACCAGAAGGCTTGGTGTCGGCTGGGTCTTCTCGGACTCAGCAAGCGGCACCCGCCGCTGGTGGAGCACGTCGCATGCGTTGGTCACAAGAAATGAATGCAAACGCACTGCGGGCGTACTTTAGGGCAAAAGGGGAAGAAACTGGATGTTTGGCGTATCGGGCTAGGATGCATCGTCTTTTTGCTGAGCTGGAGCCATCTTTAATCGTCACAGAGCAAAACCTGGCAGACCGAGTTCGGTATATCTTGCGCTCAAATATATTTGATGTCGCCGAACTCGAACGGCTACGACGTGAGGCTGTTCCCTCGTCGGATGAGAATGCTACGGCTGAGGATGCGGCGCCACAAATGGTAGAGCAACCCGCAAACGTGGATGCCGCCGTGAATACCCCAGTTGTGGTTGATTCAAACGATGATGGAACAGTCGCCCAGGAACTGGAATTAGAGCATATGAGGAGTATATTGGAAGAGGCGATTGTGGAAACGCGCAGTACTCCTCTCGAAAATCGACCGCGACTTCCCCGCATAGCCCTAAGCAAGCGGAATCGGGCTGTCGTGAGGGCGCTGAACCCAATGCTGGTTACCTATTTGGAAGCCAGCCGGGACCTTTGCGAGACGGACTCAATTCTTTTTAGCGCCGCGCTGGCAGTCTGCCGTATCATAGGCGCCAAGGTTTCCACGGCTGGACGCGCTACTGGCCATAGTAGCGCTATCCCAGCATGGAGAAGAAGAATTGAGGAACGTATCGCAAAGGCTAGAGCTCTCATCGGCAGACTGATATGCTTCAGATCAGGCAACAACAGGCCAAGAATTGTGCGCACCGTCAGGATGGCGTTTGCTGGGACAAATGTCAGTTTGTCCCAGCCGGATATAACGCAAAAACTGACGGAGCGCATAGATGATCTGAAGCAGAGAATCGCTGCTTGGGGAAAGCGGATTCGGCGATATACCGAGAGGTCGACACGGTTCAACCAGAATCGTCTCTTCCAGAGTGATCAGAAGAGGCTCTATGAATCATTGGAGCGACCAATGGTAAGTGGAACGGGTCCAGCACCGAATCAGGCCGACACTGTAGCATTCTGGCGCGGCCTGTGGTCAGAGCCCGTAAACCACAGCGAGGGCCCTTGGACGGAAGTTGTGGCGAGTCAGTGTGCGGGTATTACGCCCATGGACCCCGTCATCATAACGCCGGATGACGTAGCTGAGGCGGTTCGTAGGGCCCCGAACTGGAAAAGTCCGGGGCTTGACGGGCTGCATCACTACTGGCTGAAGCGGTTCATGGTGTGTCACTCTGTGCTCGCCCGACAGTTTCAAGAGGCTCTCAACCAGAAGTCGCTCCCAAGCCTCTTCACTACTGGGATCACTCATTTAGTTCCTAAAGACCAGGGTACCACAGACCCGAGCAAATACCGCCCCATCACGTGTCTACCGACCATATACAAGACACTAACATCCATTTTGAGCGCGAGAATCACTTGTCACCTGGACTCAAATCAGGTGATGTCGCGCGCTCAAAATGGATGTCGGGGCGGTGGTCGTGGAACCAAGGAACCACTCCTCATTGACGCGGTCATTGGCAAAGTGGTGAAACGCAACCGTCGGAACTTCTCCGCCGCCTGGATAGACTACAGAAAGGCATTCGACTCGGTGCCCCATACATGGCTAAAGAGAGTCCTCGAGCTGTACAAGATAGACTGTACAGTTAGAGACTTCCTCGAGCAGTGTATGGGGCAGTGGAGTACGATCCTTTGTCATCTGGGCGAGCGGATGATGGCTGCGGAGAACCACATAAGGATAAGAAGGGGTATCTTCCAGGGCGATTGTCTGAGTCCAATCTGGTTCTGCCTCTCTCTGAACCCTCTCAGTACCTTACTGGAGGGCTCCGGGAGGGGATTTCAGCTACGGAAAGGAGGGACAAAAGTGACCCACCTTTTCTATATGGATGACCTCAAGTTATTCGCCTCCAGTCGCTCCCATCTTATGGAATTGCTAAACATCACTTGTGAATTTAGCAATTCCATTGGAATGGAGCTGGGGACGGATAAGTGTGCGGTCCTCCATGTTGAAAGGGGAAGGGTTGCTAACTCTGAGGGCGTAGACTTATCTATGCCCGTCAACTTAAGGACCCTTTCCGAGGCTGAAACATACCGATACCTGGGTATGTCACAAAACATCGGTATCGATGAGACTGGTATGAAACAGTCAGTTTGCGACGTGTTTTATGCACGCTTGACCAAAGTGCTTAACAGCCTTTTGTCCGGTGTGAATAAGGCACACGCATATAACGGCTGGGTCATGCCTGTCCTCATGTATACCTTTGGCATACTCAGGTGGACTCAGACTGAACTTAACGCCCTGGATAGAAAAGTCCGCACTACCATGACGTCCCATAGGATGCATCATCCGAGATCGTCGGTAATGAGGCTGTACTTGCCGCGGAAGCATGGTGGTCGTGGCTTCTTGAGCGCGCTCACCATGCATAATCGCGAAGTGTGCAGCCTCCGTGATTACTTCCTGGCGAGATCGGATGATCCATTCTATAAGGACGTCATTTCTTGTGATAAAGGACTTACCCCTCTATCCTTAGCCAACGAGCAATGGCAAGACCCGGCAGTGCAGAGCATTTCCGACCGGGAGACCGTATGGAAGGAGAAGGAGCTCCACGGGAGGTTCTACAAGGCTCTACATGAGCCTTTCGTAGACACAGTAGCCTCCCTCCACTGGCTACGCTTTGGTGATCTCTTCGGGGGAAACCGAGGGTTTTGTCTGTGCAATACAGGATCAGGTTATTAAGACCAACAACTATCGGAGATACATCCTAAAGGATGGCACCGTCGACATCTGTCGAGCTTGTCGCCATCCCGGTGAGTCACTTAGGCATGTTATCTCCGGTTGTTCGGCGCTTTCTAACTCTGAGTACTTGCACAGGCACAACCTAGTAGCCAGAATTCTACACCAGGAGCTCGCTCTGAAATACGGTCTCGTGGATCGGAAATTGCCGTATTACAAGTACTTGCCGGAAGCCGTGCTCGAAAATGATCGCGCCAGGCTCTATTGGGACCGGGCCATCATCACAGACAGGACTATTCTTGCGAATAAGCCTGATATTGTGCTGATGGACCGGGCACAGTCAAGGATATTTTTGGTCGACATTACCATTCCGTATGACGAGAACCTCGTGAAAGCCGAAACAGACAAGCAAACAAAATATCTGGACCTGGCTCACGAGGTGACCGACATGTGGGGTGGTCTGCCGACCGAAATTATTCCTGTAGTCGTCTCTGCAAACGGGCTAATCCCAGTCAGCCTCTCGGGTCATCTGAGGCGGCTGGGACTACGTGGCGGACCGCTCCAGGTTCAAATGCAGAAGGCGGTGCTCCTCGATACCGCCCGCATCGTCCGCCGGTTTCTTTCCCTTTCCCCCCTAACCCTCGGCCGTTTGGTCTCCCCTGCCGAGGGCCTCCATCTGGTTGGGCTTTTATTTATTTATGTACTTTTATATTTATTTTATGTTATTGATATTTATGTATATTTATCTTTTCATTTTCATTTATAATTATATATTTATAGCACCCAACCAGATGAGAAAACTATATAGATACCCCAAAATAATAATAATAATAATAATAACCTTGCGAGAGACCCTGCAGAATTCAGGGTGCAAAGGCCAGTTTGTCTTATGGCCGTCCACGATACGGTGCCGGGCCTGGGCGTCTCCCGTTAATGGACGCCCATATTATGGATGATGGAGAAAAAGATAGTGCGCAAAGGGCCGCTGCCTGGAGGTCGCCAGGGCGCGTCTGGAGCTGGCGCTGGACGCGACAGCATGCGGGCCGCCAGCCGAGCGCGGGGTGTTGCAAGACCACCTAGCAGCCCCCCGCATCCATCATCCCCACCAGAAGGCTTGGTGTCGGCTGGGTCTTCTCGGACTCAGCAAGCGGCACCCGCCGCTGGTGGAGCACGTCGCATGCGTTGGTCTAAATCAATGAATGAAAACGCACTGCGGGCGTATTTTAGGGCAAAAGGGGAAGAAACTGGATGTTTGGCGTATCGGGCTCGGATGCATCGCTTTTTTGCAGAGCTGGAGCCATCTCTATCCGTCACTGAGCAAAACCTGGCAGACCGAGTTAGGTACATCCTGCGCTCCAACATATTTGGTGACGCCGAACTCGAGCGACTACGACGTGAGGCTATTCCTTCATCGAATGGAAATGCTACGGCTGGGAATGCGGCGCCACTAGATGCGCAACAAACTGCATATGTGGATGCTGCCGTCAACATTCCATTTGTGGCTAATTCAGACGATGATGGAATAGTCTCCCACGAACTAGAGAAAATGAGGAGCATATTGGAAGAGTCGATGCTGGAAACGCGCAGCATGCCTCTCGAAAATCGACCGCGACTTCCCCGCATACCCCTTAGCAAGCGAAATCGGGCTGTCGTGCGGGCTCTTAACCCAATGCTGGTGACCTATTTGGAAGCCAGCCGGGACCTTTGCGAGACGGATTCAATTCTTTTTTGGCGCCGCACTGGCAGTATGCCGTATTATTGGCGCCAAACTTCCCGTGGCTGGACGTGCTACTCAAAAAAGTAGCGCCATCCCAGCCTGGAGAAAAAGAATTGAGGACCGTATCGCAAAGGCAAGGGCCCTTATCGGCAGACTGACAAGCTTCAGGTCGGGTAATAATAGACCGAGGATTATGCGCACCGTTAGGATGGCGTTTGCTGGGACAAATATCAATTTGTTCCAGCCGGATATCACGCAAAAACTAACGGAGCGCATAGATGACCTGAAGCAAAAAATCGCTGCTTGGGGGAAGCGGATTCGACGATTTAGCGAGAGGTCAAGGCGGTTCAACCAGAATCGTCTCTTCCAGAGTGATCAGAAGAGGCTCTATAAAACATTGGAGCGACCAAAGGTATGTGGAGCGGGCCCAGGACCGGATCAGGCTGACACTGTCGCATTTTGGCGTGGCCTGTGGTCAGAGCCCGTAAACCATAGCGAGGGCCCTTGGATGGAAGTTGTGGCGAGCCAGAGTGCAAGTGTTACGCCTATGGACCCCGTCACCATAACGCCTGAAGACGTGGCTGAGGCGGTCCGTAGGGCCCCGAACTGGAAAAGTCCGGGGCTCGACGGGCTGCATCATTACTGGCTGAAGGGGTTCGTAGTGTGTCACGCTGTGCTCGCCCGACAGTTTCAAGAGGCTCTCGATCAGAAGTCGCTCCCGAGCCTCTTCACTACTGGGATCACTCATTTGGTTCCTAAAGATCAGGATACCACAGACCCGAGCAAATACCGCCCCATCACGTGTCTACCCACCATATATAAGACACTGACATCCATTTTGAGCGCGAGAATCACTCGTCACCTGGAGCTAAATCAGGTGATGTCACGCGCTCAAAATGGATGCCGGGGCGGTGGTCGTGGAACCAAGGAACCACTCCTCATTGACGCGGTCATTGGCAAAGTGGTGAAACGCAACCGTCGGAATTTCTCCGCCGCCTGGATAGACTACAGAAAGGCATTCGACTCGGTGCCCCATACATGGCTAAAGAGAGTCCTCCAGCTGTACAAAATTGACTGTACAGTTGGAGACTTCCTCGAGCAGTGTATGGGGCAATGGAGTACGATCCTTTGCTATCTGGGCGAGCGGATGATGGCTGCGGAGAACCACATAAGGATAAGAAGGGGTATCTTCCAGGGCGATTGTCTGAGTCCAATCTGGTTTTGCCTCTCCCTGAACCCTCTCAGTACTTTACTGGAGGGCTCCGGGAGGGGATTTCAGCTTCGGAAAGGAGGTACAAAAGTGACCCACCTTTTCTATATGGATGACCTCAAGTTATTC
The DNA here is from genome assembly GCA_907164705.1 of Parnassius apollo. NCBI lineage: Eukaryota > Metazoa > Arthropoda > Insecta > Lepidoptera > Papilionidae > Parnassius > Parnassius apollo. The sequence continues at coordinate 6,491,787 of CAJQZP010001697.1, forward strand.
GCCTCCAGTCGCTCCCATCTTATGGAATTACTAAACATCACTTGTGAATTTAGCAATTCTATTGGAATGGAGCTGGGAACGGATAAGTGTGCGGTCCTCCATGTTGAAAGGGGAGGGTTGCTAACTCTGAGGGCATAGACTTATCTATGCCCGTCAACTTAAGGACCCTTTCCGAGGCTGAAACATACCGATACCTGGGTATGTCACAGAACATCGGTATCGATGAGGCTGGTATGAAACAGTCAGTTTGCGACGTGTTTTATGCACGCTTGACCAAAGTGCTTAACAGCCTTTTGTCCGGTGTGAATAAGACACACGCATATAACGGCTGGGTCATGCCTGTCCTCATGTATACCTTTGGCATACTCAGGTGGACTCAGACTGAACTTAACGCCCTGGATAGAAAAGTCCGCACTACCATGACGTCCCACAGGATGCATCATCCGAGATCGTCGGTAATGAGGCTGTACTTGCCGCGAAAGCATGGTGGTCGTGGCTTCTTGAGCGCGCTCACCATGCATAATCGCGAAGTGTGCAGCCTCCGTAATTACTTCCTGGCGAGATCGGATGATCCATTCTATAAGGACGTCATTTCTAGTGATAAAGGACTTACCCCTCTATCCTTAGCCAACGAGCAATGGCAAGACCCGGCAGTGCAGACAATTTCCGACCGGGAGAACGTATGGAAGGAGAAGGAGCTCCACGGGAGGTTCTACAAGGCTCTACATGAGCCTTTCGTAGACACAGTAGCCTCCCTCTACTGGCTACGCTTTGGTGATCTATTCGGGGAAACCGAGGGTTTTGTCTGTGCAATACAGGATCAGGTTATTAAGACCAACAACTATCGGAGATACATCCTAAAGGATGGCACCGTGGACATCTGTCGAGCTTGTCGCCATCCCGGTGAGTCACTTAGGCATGTCATCTCCGGTTGTTCGGCGCTTTCTAACTCTGAGTACTTGCACAGGCACAACCTAGTAGCCAGAATTCTTCACCAGGAGCTCGCTCTGAAATACGGTCTCGTGGATCGGAAATTGCCGTATTACAAGTACTTGCCGGAAGCCGTGCTCGAAAATGATCGCGCCAGGCTCTATTGGGACCGGGCCATCATCACAGACAGGACTATTCTTGCGAATAAGCCTGATATTGTGCTGATGGACCGGGCACAGTCAAGGATATTTTTGGTCGACATTACCATTCCGTATGACGAGAACCTCGTGAAAGCCGAAACAGACAAGCAAACAAAATATCTGGACCTGGCTCACGAGGTGACTGACATGTGGGGTGGTCTGCCGACCGAAATTATTCCTGTAGTCGTCTCTGCAAACGGGCTAATCCCAGTCAGCCTCTCGGGTCATCTGAGGCGACTGGGACTACGTGGCGGACCGCTCCGGGCTCAAATGCAGAAGGCGGTGCTCCTCGATACCGCCCGCATCGTCCGCCGGTTTCTTTCCCTTTCCCCCTAACCCTCGGCCGTTTGGTCTCCCCTGCCGAGGGCCTCCATCTGGTTGGGTTTTTATTTATTTATGTATTTTTATATTTATTTTATGTTATTGATATTTATGTATATTTATCTTTTCATTTTCATTTATAATTATATATTTATAGAACCCAACCAGATGAGAAAACTATATAGATACCCCAAAATAATAATAATAATAATAATAATTTATTTTATTTTGATAAACCTTACAAATTATTCCAATAAGTCTTAACTTAAAAATAGTCTACAATGACAGGCACCTGAACTAGGATAAACCTGTATCTCAGGTGCATGTGCTAAAAGATACATTAACAAATATTTTCTGTTTCGTATATAAAATGAATAACGTACTAACTAATAAGGGTTATTTGGGTAAAATATATCATCATTGATTTACTTATGATATTAATTAACTTAAGACAATCAGCAACTTCTCCGTATCATCGTATGACAAATTTTGTAACCATGTTCGAATTACCTTTTTTACAGTCTGTCATTTTTAATGGATATATGTACAAAATTGCATTGACTTGATTATACAAAAAAAGGGCCGAGGAATGTAAAAAATCTATGCATGAAATAATGCCTTATTCTAATGTTAGTTTTAATTACTATATCTTTGCGTCTTTTATCAGTGACCTCTCTTCTGTAGGGCAATTTTAAGTGCTGTTTTAGTAACGTACTCATAACGAATAACTGGTGCACTGAGAGGACATTATAGGATTTATATAAGAGATGAGATGGAAATAGAATAGGGCTAACTATACGAACATTTCTTTTAAATGATTAAAATGTTTTGTGTATTTTGTAACTTGCATACGACTAAAGTCATCATTCAGTCATTTTTCGTAAGTATATCCGCTACCACACATCATCCTGGGAATCTATGGGGATAGCTTATGTTCGCAGTGGCCTCTTGATTGCCTGTAATGGTGATAATAATTAAGGTACGTGAGGGTAATATGGTTCTATGAATATGATCACCTTAAGCTTTGACGCCCTATAAAACCAAACCTAGAAGAAGGACAGAGACAAAAACACAAAGTCGTATACTATAACTACCTAACATATTGGGTGCGTTTGGCAGAAAAAAGCGCTAGCAAGCGCTTGTAAGTAAAATGGCGATTGTGAGCGGTAAGCGCTGTCAAATCGTAAGTAGCTATTTTCCTCCAGGAGACGATGTTAGTTTTAACCGGGGAACCTAACCTAATTTAAATATATGTTTGTAAAGTATTCATATTAAAAACTTACCAATCATGAATTTTTAATAACATGTATATGTTTATTCATTATATTACTTAAAACTAATATTGCACAAAACAACTTATAAACTCTACTTCAAAACAAACAAATTAAATAAGCAAATGGCGGATTGTGTCAGCGCTACTGAAGTAGCAATCGTGTCCCGGCCAAAAACTATTTCAGCGCTTATAAGCGCTTGCTAGCGCTTTTTTCTGCCAAACGCACCCATTAAGAAGAAAAAAACAAGCTTTGACAATAATTATGACACTTCGAAAAATCTACTGAAAAACAAACTAAGTACATTACACCATACTAAAATCGACTAAAATGTTTACTATAATATCAACTGTCAAAATGGCGTCGATAAGGCAGCGTCCTTTTGACCCTTTTTATTTGAATGACCGATGAAGAGCTATCGTATCATACATCCTTCAATGCCAACAAGGCTGTAGTTTTTGAGTTATAAAAATGTGACCATACTTACCGAAATAATTATAAATATTAACATATTAAACGTTAAAGTTTGCCACGTAGTGCCGGTGTAAGAAAATTCATCACTCCACTTCGCTCTGTAGGTGGAAGTGGCGATTATAGGAAATGCCAGAATGATTTCATAGCTTTTGTCAGATGATGATATACCAGTGAAAATACAATCATCTCGTTTACGCCAGACTTAAAATACCCTGACCAGTGACGGGGAAGAGCGCCAAAGATGTGAGACGTATTGTACTTAGGGTTGCCAGATGGTTGGGATTCGTCTGGATTCTTCCGACATTTCAAATGATCTCCAGACTCCCGACGAAATGCAAAATCTCCAGTTCTTTTTTTGTTTGACTTTCAAATATTTTCTGAATACTAAAAGATCCAGGTTACCCAGTAAAGTTCAATGCCAAATACATGTATACTCTATGATTACCTCTTTTTGTAGCCTCTTGATTTAAAAAAAGTACATTATATTTTACATTTTTATTTTTAATATTTATTTCTCCCGACAACAATCCCAAAATCCCGACATTTTCAAATTTTGTCCGGATATTTTGGTCTTCCGATCTGGTATTCCTACTTGTACTACGATAATTAATCCGCTTACCACGTGAAACGATTAGTATCTACAAATCCTCTCTGATATGGGAGTGACCCATATCCAATTGCGAACTTCTAGAGGTTAAAAAATAAGTCCCATAGTAATATAACAACAAAGTCTACATGTCAACAAAATAATATAACGAGCAATTACGAATAGATAAGAACGATTAAATATTGTCACAGCGATTGTTCGACCATGAATACATAATTGATATTTTATAATACAAGTAGGTTTGTCAGATCGAAAGACCGAAATATCTGGACAAGTTGAAAATGACGGGATTTTGGGGTCATTGTCGGAAGAAATAAATATTAAAAGTAAAGTTTATTTTTTTGAGAGGAAGCTACAAAAAGTACTTAAAAAAACTAATTTAAGTACACCTTATTTTAAGGTTGCCACATGTACATTTGTCATTGGACTTTACTAGAGTCCATGAATTTGGATCCTTTTGTAGTACTCTGAAAAGATTTAAAATTTAAAATGTAAGCTACTATTGGAAAAAAAATATTCCCGCTGGGTTTCTTGCTGGTTCTTCCCAGGACAGAGGTGTTTTTTTGCGAACCAGTGGTAAATGAAAAAAGTGACTTTCAATAGGTATTGTTATAGTCTACATTGAATAAAAAAGTTTCTGTTTCTGTTTCAAAAAAATTCACTTCAAAGTTCAATCTAATTACTAACTCAGCTTTTATTAACTCAAAGGCCATTAACGTTAACTTTCCGAAAAGCTATTTGTCTGGAGATCATTTGAAATGTCGGGAGAATCCACACGAGTCCCGAACATCTGGCAACCCTAAATACAAGCGTAATATTACTTTTTATTACATTCAGATTATAGCGGCTGTAAGCAGATAAACCATATAAATTACTGAAAACAATAGAACTCCTAATACGCTTAAATCTCTAATCTTCAAAACTTAAGGGGAAATATAACCTCAAATGGCTGAGCAAGATGCTCCGTTATGCCGAAGATATTGCAGCATTAATTTTGAATTAAATATATGGTAAAGTTGAAGATTAATGTTAAGGACCATGTTAGACGAAAACACGATTCCGTAAAATTTTCTCGATAGAAAAAAAATCCAAAGTTACCTCCAAAATAAACAATAAACCGCTGTTATTCGTAAAATATTTTAAATAAGATCAGGAAATTTTGCATACTAACTGAACTAACTATAAAGCAGTGCTTATGTTATTTACTTTTTTTTAAATACCATTATTTTCACTGTAAAAAAGAAATTACCTAAACTATCGGCGCGGCGTAATGAAACTTGATTCCTGCCGTCCTGCAGTGTTGGGAAATGTACAATAATTATTGGATTCTTACAATAATTTGTTACACGAAACTAAATTGTACCATAAAACATAGCTTTCTCATTATTGTACGCTTTTATACAATATTTTCCTATTTTTACACAATATGAGTTCAATACTAGACACACGCAACTTTAAAATGTATGAACGAACGCATCACGTACTTATACCAAATAATGTAGTTATCGCTTCTAAAAGCGTAAAACTTCTTGTATAGGAATGTGTATCAATTGAACCCACGAAACAATTGGCAAATCAAATTGTCTCCAATGTCCTGTATGCAGCAACTTCTCAGCAGTCAAATCCTCTACATCTACACGTCGAGATTTCGAACTCGAAGAAGAAGACGACTTCAAATTTTCCATTCCTGTTTAGTTCATATTGTATAATTCTGTGCCCTAAGTTTTATTATTTTAATAAAAAAAAACATTTAATAACATATTTTTAGTTTATGCAAATATAAAGAAATAGCAAAAACCTATTAAATTTGGATTTTTGCTAAAGATTTTTTTATTTATTTAAGCTGTCTTAACGACTTATCTACTTACAGTATTAGTGATTACAAACATGTCGGTACATAGCATACGACGTGCAGGGAAGTGGGGGCGAAATTAGAATTTGAGCTGACTTACTATATCCCCTTAACAAAATAATATTAATTGAATTACAACTTTCATCTAACCTTATTTAACCATATCTATCTGTTAATCAATCATTAGTATACAATTATTATATTAAATACACGCGGGATAAGATTTTGTTATCAGTAGAAGTTTGCGCCTCTCACGGTGTGGCCGCCATTTTACAAATTCAGTTTTGTCAGCTGACGAGACCGGTTCCACACGAGCGCAGCTTTACTATCTACACTGCACAAATTCCAAGTAACAGGTACGTACATACAAGGCGAAGCTATAGTGAACATTCTTCGCTCGTTTCGGTACGTGAGATTTTATTTTCGTTGTAATGGTGAGCGAAATGGCGGGAAAGATTTCGTGCTATTGTTTATTTACGTTTACAAATACCTTGTACTTTTATATTATTACTCATAACCGGTGCTAATAACACATTCAGGCTGTTGCACGGTAACCTACTTTACTGTTTTTAGTGTGTGTTTTATTTTGAGTTACACTATCAACGAACCATGATTTCCTGTATGGTGATTACATTACATCTTTTCTAGAAAAAAAGTTTTATTATCTATCATAGGGATGTTCCGATACCACCAAAACATCGATTCCTACTCATATGAGCAGTTCTCGCATCGTTTTGCAATACTACTCATTTGAGTACTCAAAAGTATCGATACTTACTCATATCGATACTTTTTTCAAGTCCAAAAATCATGTGTTCGGTTTTAGTTTTAGTTTTCAGAAGTGAAACCTTCCGATAATAATTAAACTTTAAAATTGCTTTGTAATACCACCGTCTACCTACTTCATTTTATAGGTAAAGATATTTTATCAAAAAAAAGGTTAACTTTCAAGATAGTACGTAAAATAGACGCTAGATGGCCTAAACACGACTAATTTAAATATAATATTCTATCTCATTCTCCTGCAGGCTAAATCCTATAAATGTGGGTATATAATGTTCGTCTCTTTTTAGTATCGCTTTTTCGTTTAATCGATTTCAAATCGCAATGATTCTAAAGGAGTTTTCACTCCAAAAATTGACAATTTTTGTCTATAATATATTATATAGTCATCATAATTATAGTCTAATGAAATGCTTATCATTGGTACTATTTTTTAAATAAACAATACAATTAAGATGAACATAATTTTAGCTTTCTTCAGAAAAAAACCAGTTTTAGAAACATTTCCCAAATACAGTAATTGTTTTAAATATTTGGATCGCCGACATAGTGTATTGGCGGCACAAGAATGCGTTCACTATTAGCATAGTAAAACAGAATAGTAGGATAACTCCCGTGCCGCGCGAGACTTACTGTTGCAGGGTTGTCAGTGTCTTTTTGTTTAACAGCTAAGTCTCATTTAGTTTTATAAGTAGTTATAATATTTACAAACATAATACATACGGATAGGTATGTATTATGTTTGTAAATATTATATTATTAATAATTCCTTTAGTTTCCTCTCAAAGAATAGAGTGCGTTTGCAGAAAAAAGAGCGCAACAAACCAAAAAAGACCCACACACACACCCCCCCTTCCTTATATAATTTTTTTTTATAAATATATAATATTTTAATTAATATAAAAAAAAAAATATATAATAAAAAAAAAATAAAAAAAAAAAAAAAAAAAATAAAACCCACCCCCACCCACTCCACCAATGTTTGTCAAACTCAAACTCAAATGCATTCGATACTAAAATTACTTGGTATCGAAAGAAAAGTATCGATTACTTACTTGTATCGAATCATTCCTAATCTATCTTAAATAAGCAGTTACTTGAACTTTATACTCTTCACTCATTCGTATAGATATTACGTTTAATAGAAATATTTATGTCAATGAAGGGAATTTTCTTTTCAAAATTTAAAGTCTTTTGATAAATTCTCTTTACGTAATATTACCTAAAAGAAAAATAATGAGCTTGTTTAAAAATCTCAAATACTAGTTATTAATACGGGAACTACACTCTTCTAAATGTAAATAGTTTTACGTTTTCCGGTTTCTAACATAAATTGACGTTATGTGAATTTCTACTTACAAAAGTAATATTAGGTACTCGTTAACGCGCTAAATATTTTTATTAATTATTATATATTTATATGAACTATATTTATTATTCACCTCTCAATTTTTTTTAAATGGGAGCTTTTCAACTAATACTTAAATCAAAAACCGACCTAGTGCGTGTCGGACCACGCACAATCTAGAGCTCCGTACTTCTTGTTATCTATAATGACTAAAAATGTGCCCAAATATGGTAATTAAAGGATTCATTTTCTAAGCAGACTCATAGAGATCGGTATTCAAAAAGATTTTAAAAAAACTTTTCGATTTTGGAAAAATACAATCTTCGTCAAATAAGATATACATGACCGTAATGAACCCTCCCCTAAACCACCACCATAAATCGTGACCGTCGCCCGCGTACTTGTATGGGAGGTACCTAAAATAAAATTGTTTTTAAGCTATTGCATAGCTTCTATCGCGGGCCTTGAGCGCGGGGACCGAATCCAGAAATTCCATAACGAAAAAAAACCTCACGCTCCCCACTCCGACGGGCACGTAGGTGTGGCGTTGAAAGCCGTGCATCATCGTAACATCATAACGTCGTTTTAGTTCGGCAGACTTCGGCACTCGGCAGACTTCGGCACTCGGCAGACTTCGGCACGGTGTTTGTGTGCGTGTACACTAGCTGCTAACTCAATGATAAAAATTCCTGAATAACCTACATGTATTGCAAGATATTAAAAATATTTTAAACAATATTAACTTCTCATTTATTCAATAAGAGAAAAAAAATTGTTTTCTAATCGGTCACCACGCTCAAAAAGTGTAACTTGATTTAATATCAAAGATTTAACTGCATAAATAAAATAAATAAATAATTATAATTGCATAAGTTGATAAAAAATGCTATGCAATAGCTTTACCGCGGCAGTCACCGAGTGCCACACGTATTTTTTTAAGATAATATTTGACAACTTTATAGCCGTGATTAATATCTATAACTGTGCCTAACTACAGCTTTGTAGCACTTAGGATTTTTGAGTAAAACCGTCGACGGACTGACGGACGGACTATAAGGGTTTCTTGTTATATAACTATGGAACCCTAAAAAGGATAAAATAGAACCTAATATCAGTTCGAACACTTACATAATTACTAAAATCAAGTGTAAAATTAAATAAAAGTAGATATCACATAAGTACTTACCGTGTAGAGACGGCGTAAGAAAATCCACTACAACGATCACACATGTTTTAGTAAATAAAAATCTTATCTTATGATGTACATCATACAGTGTATTTTGAAAGAGACGACAGAAGAAAACTAAAACGAGCTTGGCCGGTAGAAAATGCCATATTATGGCATAAAGCCCGCCGGCCGCCGTTTGTACCTTTAGTACAATAAAGTGTTTAAATAAATAAATAAATAAAACAAGAGACGGGCAACAGCATCTTCCTAAAAACTCAAAATAATAAATACTTGTAGCCAATTCGTCTGCCAAGCGTGGTTGCTGATGAACATTTAGGGGTCAATAAAGAAGAAAAGAACAACGGAACTGGGATATATCCATTTTGGGATGTATGGGATTTTGGCCACCTGTGAAAATTACCGGGCCATTGCTATTCTTACTGAAAAGAAAGATGAAATTAAATAGAGTCTACTACTGCGCATGTACAATCAAGCAGAAAAATTAAAATTTTATTATGGCATTTTAATATGTAAAAAGTCAAAGGTCAACATTATAACTACACATCAGTCTCCACGAAAACTGAACGATATATTTATATATCATCGTTAGGTTTTTACTGCTTCTAAATAATATTCTGCATTTTATGTACACTTAGTTAAAGAAATAAAATGTTTTGTATTTGTATTTTTGTATTTGTAATTGCTGTTTAAACTATACTATGCGATAGCCTTCGATTATAAGGATATATTATTTCATCTTGTAGAAAATAACAAAGTATTTACAACTTTTTACAATATACTACGAACTACGCTATTTTAAATACTTAGTCCCAAAATAATTTATAAAGTAACAAATATTTGCACACTATTTGAAAATATTATAGAACAATATTTTTAAAAGTACAAAACTAATCGCAAAAATTTTAAATTTTATAACAGGTAGTCGCTAACACTTTCGATATCGATAGTACACAAGACGACACAAGAAGGTGCGCGGGCGACGGGACGCAAGCAGAAACTACTTGGGAGTAGCGCGTCGCCCGTTGCTATGGTTTCGCTTCCCCGTACCTCACACCTCACCGTGCCGACACCTATTTTTCGGTTCTGCGCACTTCCATCACTCGTGGCGTTACCTATAACACACGCACCTACCTATAACTAAGCACATGCTTACTGCCTTGCTTGACTGCCTCGTTGGTCTAGCTAGTGGTTGTAGTAGTGCGACTGCTGATCATGAGGTCCCGGGTTAAAATCCCGGGTCAGGCCAAAAATTTAATTATTGAATTTTTCCGTCAAGAAATTCTTAGTAGTTGCCCGGAGTCAGGAAGTTGGCGGTGTCTTACCTCCGTGCCTCGGAAAGCACGTAAAGCCGTTGGTCTCCGGTCGTGTCGGTTTACCGTCCCATGTGATTATGAGGGTGAGGGAATAGAGAGTGCGCCCGTGCTTGCGCACACACTTGGGCACTATAATCTTGTCCTGCGCCGATGGCTAGCCTCCTTTGAGGCAGGCCGCCGTGGGCGAAATTCGGTCTGGAGGTCTATATAATATGTAGTTTCTACTAAGAATCAAAATGTAGATGTTTTGTCACTAAGATAGATTTCAACGTTACCAGTAAAAAGTGTCTTCGGTTCTCTACACTCACCATCCGAAACAAAGCAGTATTAAGCTGCTTTTTCATGCTGGTATTCTGTGAGAGCGCGGTACTTCCCCTGTCGAGCCGACCCATTCGTGATGCAGCCAAATATAGCTTTAGCTTCAGCGAAACCTTTTGAAAGCAACCAGCGGAAACTATTTTGTAAAACAAGAAACAAATTACAATAAACTATTATACAGTTAAATAACTTATACATATCAAATTAGAATTGGCATGGTAGCAATAACCTCATCCCATTATTGTCAACCATGTATTTCTTGCTATAATAACTATTTTTAATACAATATCTGTTATGATTAAAACTACTTTTACGGATTTTATCGCGTTTATTTTTACTTTTTATTTTTAATTCCCGACGTTTATATATTTATATATTATAGCAAGGTTCAAGACTTTATTTAACAATATCTGTTAAATAAAGTCTTGAACCTTGCTATAGATATTTTTGTATATTTTATGGGATTGTTTGAAAATAATTTTCATTGTACCTGACGTATGAAATTAAAAGTTCATTGTGTGAATATTATTTTCTCGTATAGTAATAAAAATTTAAGCATTTAAAAATAATTTCTTAGTATTCCACTCATTGTAAGGTCCTACTCAATCAAAAGTTTTAATTTTAATTACTTGCAATACTAAAACAGAAAAACTTTATTTATTATATTCTTTTTAATGTATGTATTTAGGGATTCTTCTTTGTGAACATGTCAAGTGTCAACCCCATTATAACTGAACTAAAATATGATGTACATTTACTATACTCATTGCAATATCCGACGTGGGGTGGAGGAGTTGTAGATATGTCATCATAAAAGATGAAATAACCTATAAAAATTTCAAATATTATAAAGAAGTTTGTTTCTAAGTTTAGAGAAATATCAATTTAAAAATGAAACACAACCTACAACTTCCGCGTTCGACGTTTCCTTCCCGAGAGGTTCGGAGAGCATTAAATAAAGCTACTTCACACTTAGTCGGTAGTTATCATCGATCTGCGAAATTCCACAAAGTGTGAAGGAAACAATCGGAACCATAAATAAGAACAGCGTTTTTGACAGGTATACGGTATGCCCGAAATGCGAAACTTTTTATGGGCCGCCCGAATGTGGATACCAATAATTTTTTCCTTACTAACTTTGATTTTTTTTGAAGTTCTCGTGCTACATTCTCTTAGCTAAGTTATAGCAATTTTGAACTTTTACATACGTTTTTTATAGCATTGGGTGATAAACGAGCACATAGTCCACCTGATAGTAAGTGGATACTGTGGCCCGTAGACATACACATTTATCCTCAATTAAGGATCAAAATGCAAATGTGTTGTCACCCCTGAGAACTAAGAAGGAATGCCTCGATTCCAGTAAAAAGGGTCTCCGGTTCTCTACACTCACCATACGAAACGTAGCAGCATTATGCTGCTATTTTACGCTGGAATTCTGTGAGAGCGTGGTCCTGCCCCGGTCGAGCCGACCCATTCGTGCTACAACTATAATATAGCTGCAGCGTGGCTCTACCACGTAAAAAGTTCTATAATACATGTAAAATATTATTTTTGAATAGATTAGAGATTGAAAATAACGTTAACATTTACTCAGTATTGACCGCGTCGTGACGGTGTAATAGTATCCACTGCGTCGTAAGAGACGACAGAGCGGAGCGAATAGGACGTAGACAGCAATGTTTAATACATTGCTGTCATACATTGTCTTTAATACATTGCTGTCATACATTGTCTATAATACATTGTTAGGAATACATTATGTATTCCTAAAAATAAATAAAAACAAAAACTGTGGTTGGTATGTCAAATATCTGGCATATGGCAAATATCCTCCCAATGAGGAGGAGGAGAGGCTTTTGTCCAAGTAGTAAGCTTTTGCTCGGCTTTAACCGTAACTTAGTATTTCGTCTTCTTCTTTTGTTTGGCTTTAATCGTAACTTAGTATTTCGTCTTCTTCTTTTGTTTGGCTTTAACTTTAACTTAGTATTTCGTCTTCTTCTTTTGTTTGGCTTTAACCGTAACTTAGTATTTCGTCTTCTTCTTTTGTTTGGCTTTAACCGTAACTTAGTATTTCGTCTTCTTCTTTTGTTTGGCTTTAACCGTAACTTAGTATTTCGTCTTCTTCTTTTGTTTGGCTTCAACCGTAACTTAGTATTTCGTCTTCTTCTTTTGTTTGGCTTTAACCGTAACTTAGTATTTCGTCTTCTTCTTTTTCACTAGCCCTATATCCTCTGGGCCTCTCTACTGTTGGGATGATCAGCATTATTTGTCATATAAAAATTTACGTAGTGTATATTATAATAAACCTTTTTTGTCAAATAAAAAATTTAATGACGGTTTAAGGCTGCTGCGTTACATATAATTATTAATTAGCGACGAGAATCAAAGTCCTTTTCCACTGGCAACGAGGCATTTCAATAAACTCGTCAGGGGTTACGACGCATATTCATTTAGATTACTAGTAAAGGATTATTTTGGGTGTCTATGTTCCAAAGCATCCTTTTACTATCAGTTGGACCGTATAGGTATATTCCTTTGTCATTCTGAATTAAAAAAAATAATATGCCATATTGGCTGTGTAGAAAGTTTTTTTTAAATACGACAGAAGGTTATTTTTTCTGACGATGCATGACTGTAGTTAAAAAAGGTTGATGTTGGTCTATATCCGGTCTATTCTCTTGTAAACTCATTATCAGAAGTTAGCACGTTATTGATATAACACAATACACATTCCTAATGTAACACATAGCAATGGAACACTTTGTCTGTAGCACGGTAATATTATCTATATAAAATTACCGTGTCTGTAGTCTGTGCGTCTCAGTCTCGGCTTGACGTCGGTTTACAAACGGAATTCTACCTGCCCCTTACATTCAAGGACAAAAATAGTTGTAAATGCAAGGTGAACAAAATGCCGTAGGTTAAGTGATGTTGGCTTTATTTTTTGTATGATGCTGTAAGTGTGCACTACAGCATCTATTATCTATAAACTATTTTTTATAATAAGGCTGACAATGTTTCATCATCATAATCGTTAAAGCTCTTCCACTGCTGAACTTAGGCCTCTTCCAAGGAATGCCACAGAGCACAGTTGGAGAACTCGTGATGAGTGAGTGAGTCAGTGCTATTTCCCTTATTTTTGTATATACTCGTATCGATATATCGATTTTTTGCCATTATAATCACAGATTGTGAGGCGTTCCATGTTAGTTCTCAGGGATGAAAACACATCTACAGCCTCCTTTATTTGAAGTCGGCGAGTTGACCCATTCGTGCTTCAGCTATAATACACTGCAACATGATTCTTCCGTTAAACCTATTAATTGATTTTATTTTTTACTGTAAGCTGTGCACGAGTAAAGTAATAAATGCACAGAATAGGTAAACAATATATGTGAACATTGAACGGGAAAATTTCAGACGGGCTTCCATTTACGAATGGTTTTAAAAGTCCACAATATATTTTATTCTGCAGATATGTAAGTTTCTTAATATGATGTCCTTTATCATCGAGTACGTAGTAAATCAATATATAAAATTGCAATCATCAACAATTTCATTGGTGTCGGCGTGCATCGGACCCGGGTTGCTCACGTACTGTTAAATTATGGTGATAGCTATGCTCCTTAGCTGCCACGCACTTGTACTTCAAGAGGATTGTGAAGCTGTAATAAAAAAAGTGATAATGTTTTCCCCAATGTAAACATTGTCTAAACTTCATAATTTTTGGAAATTTTATGGATATAATAAAAAACTGGGTCCGTACTATTTTACTTTAAAAAACTATTGCGTACGATATAAACTAAAAATACGCTCATTATATAAATTATAAAACTAAACTTGCGTGTCTTTATAAGATAAAGCCTGAAGTGAATAAATAAATCACGGAATACATTTGTAAAAACGGAGACATGCAAGAATTTGCACGCTAATCGATAACTATATTATGTATAATCAATTCGTTTAAAAGCTGAATCTTGGCTTCGACAGTTTGCGTGTATTTGAGATATTTGATAATTATTAAAAACGATTATATAAATAACAATATATCAATTACTCGGAGATATATAGCAATATTGCAAAAGGTTCTATCATTATCGAGCCACGCTGCAACTGTATTATGGTTGTAGCATGAATGTGTTGGCTCGACTGGGGAAGTACCACGCCCTCACAGAATACCCAGCGTAATGTGTTCTGTATGGTGACTGTAAGACTGTAACGAAGTGGAGATCCTTTTACTGGATACGAGGCATTCCATCTTAGTCCTCAGGGGTAGACAACGCATCTGCATTTTGATTCTTCCATCCATCCATCACAGCCTATTATAGTCCACTGCTAAACATAGGCCTCCTCCCATAGATTGCTTAGTAGGGGGGATTTTGCCACAGTTAACGCTTAGCGAGCGGGTTGTCAACCGCAGTTTTTTTAATTATTTTGAGTTTTTTCTTTTCTTTTTTTTAAACGTTACCCCCACAGTAGGATTTTCTCCTGTATCGTGGAGGCAGTTTACGTACATAAATTGCACAAGGACAAACATCCAAACCCGGATCAATTACTTGTAGGCCATACAAATACTTGTTACGTGCGGGATTTGAACCCGCGGCCCTCAGCGCTATAACTCATTGCTAAGCTACTGCGCCAAGGAGCCGTCAAAGTCCGAGTTATTATCAGGAAGATGCTGCTGCTCATCACCAGTTTCAATTTCCCCAGAGGGAACGGACTTAGAATCAAAAAATTTTGATTCTTAATCAAGAAGGAATGTAGATGTCTATGGGACAAAGCTTCCACCAGCAGATGGACTCTGTGCTCGTTTGTCACCCTTATTCTATAACAAAAAATTTGAAAATCGTAGGCACTCTTACTTAAATGACGTAATATTACAAAAAGTGACAAAGTTATAGGCATGCCAGAAAATTATAACAAGACACAAAAAAGGTAAAAGGGAAATCAATCCTCTGCAACAGGCATAAGGGGATAATGATTAATTGCGTAAGCAAGAGAGCAAGTTGAACATCCGCTCTCACATTTTTATTATTTTTAACAATTAACCTCCAGAATAATTTCTAACACAAGTAATGTTATTTTATTTGAAATTGTTTTGAGATTAATTTCTGACAATATTATAATTAGATGTAATTAAACTAAAAAAAATGTCTTATAATATAATAAGGATAAAATTGGGGTCATGACATAATTTGAATATAAATGTCATAATATACCAATTTTTTTCAATATGGCCTTTAATATACAGGTATAATATACTGTGTATCTATGAAACCCAGTTAGAAAAGAAAAACATTTAAAGTTTATGAGGTATTCTGAGACAAATTTAATTCATTTTGTCAAAGATCATTTACACTATTTCTTCCTCAATATAGCAAATTTCATAAATGGATTTGCAGTCCCAGTGGTCAAGAATGTAGACATTTACCTCTCAGATCTAAGTCGTAAATTTTTATTCAAAATTTCTAAGAACTTGGTATTGGTTAATTGTATCCTCTATTATATGCAACAAGACTGTTGCTATACTATTGTACCTGTACATGCAATGGTAGGGCTAACAAACTGCTGGGTGATTTTTATATTATCTTAAAATTCACTAGACGCTGCTTAGGACCATAAATATAATAATAATGTCCTAAAGACTGAATTTCGGTCTCTACGACGTATTCAAGATCAAAAATTTCGTTCAATAATTGTTTTAAAGTTTTGTTTAATGAAGCACACATTTCAAGTAAGTAGATGAAGTGGCCAAAAACACCTACATCGATCATCGATAAGAATGAAACTGCAGACGTGTTGTTACCCCTGTGGATGAAGGATATAATGCCTCGTCACCAGTAAAAAGGGTCGCCGGTTCTCTACACTCACCATAAAGAAACAGCAGTTTTATTCTGCCATTTCACGTTTGTTGCGCTGCTTCGTGGTTGGATTCGTTTCCCGCTTAGAAGTCGGTGAGCTACCAGCCTTTTACCTATTCTACAGCATAACAACAATGCATCCAACATAACAACCGGTCAGGGCTATTAGTATACTGGATGATTTTTTTTAACGTCTGGAAAAATAGGGTGTATCAGGTGTACGGAATGGAAGCCAATTTTACAATTTTTTTATATTTAAAATTAACATATGTGTTATGAAATTGATCTATCAATAAATACTACTAATTGGGTACGTATTATTTGAATTTCGATAGTATTTAATTGATTTATTTATTTAGTTCAAAAATTTTGTTTTTATTGTTTTAGTACCTACCGAAAGCTTATTTCAAATTAGTAGTATTTATTGATAGATCAGTTTCATAAGATGTTAAATGTTAATGTAAAATAAAAAAAATGTAAAGTATAAGTACCATAGGATCATATTTCGTTCACCTGTTACACCCTATTTTTTCCAGACGGTAAAAAATATCACCCAGTATACTAGTATTCAGAGATAGCGACTCACCTGTAGGCTTCCTTATTTAGAATTCGATCCAGATATCTGATCTATCTATACCTAGGATCGAATCCTATCCAGGTGACTAGGTATGACTACCAGATCCTTTGTGTGCATTTTTACTTTAAGGTTTATAAAAAATGTAAAACTAGGTTGACAGCTTGTTCAAACATGGCTTCATATAACGTAATTTCCATACGCTTGTCCATGGAAACCACACTTTCCACCTCTGTATTTTGTAATCGCATTATAGGCGTTATTACGTGCGACAAGGGATTATTTTTCCACCTAGGTGAACGTCATTGTGACACGAATAAATCTTTTAAAGTAATTTCTATGGCTTTGTGCCTTTGCGGATATCCAGCTGTTGTATTTCCTAACCCTTTTCAACCGACTTCAAAAAGGAGGAGGTGCGAAATTCGACTGTATGTTTTTTTGTGTGATTTTAGAACTTTTTTTTGGGTGAACCGATTTTGATGACTCTTTTTTTAATTGAAAGCTGATGCTTCTCGTGTGCTCTCATATAGATTTGATCTAGATCTGACCAGTAATTTTGGAGTTATCCTTAATAATGCTTAATAAATATTTAATTGACTTCGAATACGTTGATGATGTCCTCATTTTATTTATATTGAAGTCGGTTGCACATTTTTTTTATTTCACAACTTGTTATATAAAACTCTTCGCAGTGTTGAAGCAATGCAATTTTAGTTTTGTCGTGCGTGGTCACAGCTGACAGGCACTTTAATTTTTCAAATTATTTCTTAAACTAACCAACAAACAACTAATAAAAACTGGTACAATGTACCAGAAAATTGCAAAAGGTGGAAGAATAAACGAAAGTCTTTGCCCTGCAGTAGAACGTACCATTAGGCTAATTAAAAAAAGATAAATGAAGGCGACAATTTTTGATTTAGTTTTAGCTGTAGAGCACAAGAAACGAATTTACTTCCTTCATTGGCTTATGATGGCAGCGTAAAAGGATCTATCACTCTACTAATAAATCTATGGCCAGAAAGAGCTTTATGGCCTCTATAAATTATTAGTGGTGTGGTATATCAATTCGTAAATGATATATCTATTTAATATAACTTGTCGAAATCCAGTTCTGCCATATTTATTTATGGTGACCTCATTTTTCTATGTTAGATCTAAATAAATTTGCTTACATGACTAGTCGATTGGAATGTTATTATCTGACGACTACGAGTAGCTTAACCCCTCGTCTGTACAAACGCCATATTCTGGCGTCTCAAATAATATGCGCATCTGTCAAACGCCATAATATGGCGTCGAGTGATAGCAAACTATTTGTAACATATATATGATATATATAACATACATATATATAACATATATATCTGTTATGCATAATCTGATAGCTTATTTAATAACGTTTCCATTGATATATGATTTCAATATACTTACTTAGTATATATATATTATATATATACTTAGTATACTTGTTATATACTAAGTAGGTACTTCGGAAAGTGCTCGTCAGATGCGCCATATTGGCCAAAATGACCCCGACATTGGAGTGGTTAAGAGTTACGGGCGGACCATCATACATACTCGTCAAAAATATTTACCTTATTTAGAC
This sequence comes from Parnassius apollo, assembly GCA_907164705.1. NCBI lineage: Eukaryota > Metazoa > Arthropoda > Insecta > Lepidoptera > Papilionidae > Parnassius > Parnassius apollo. Next base: position 6,510,437 of record CAJQZP010001697.1, read on the forward strand.
TGTGCCGCAGTCGGGTGATGAAAAGAATACAAGGACAAAGAATAATATTCACTATTTATTTTATTGATACAGACAGAGTCCCCCGGGGGACAGAAGACATTTTTTTTATATAAGAGGGAGAAAATCAGAATGCAGCTCACCTGATAGTAAGTAACAACTGCAACACCAGGGGATTTGCAGGTGCGTTGCCGGCCTTTTAGAAAGGAGCTCTTTTCTTGGAGCTCCCTAAGTCGTATCGACGACCGATAGTAAACGGTTCTACAAAGAGGTGGTACGGGGATGAAAACCCTTAGTAAAACGCGCAGTGGTGGACCGCCAAGATAGTGTGGATGGTATCGTGAATTTTATACTAATATTTGTATGCCACGCGTTACCTTCATCAAAATCACATACAAAAAGGCTTCATTTTTAGTAATTTTTTATCCAACTGTCCAATAAGGAGTGTAATGTGTTTCGAGATTATAAATGTATGTTTAGTACATATGCACTTTTATTTTTTTGGCACACTCTGTAACTCAAACTGCTTTATGCATTTTAACATATAAGTTGTCGTTAGATTCGCCTTAACTGTAGATGTGACATAGGATATAAAACTTTCCTCTTTTCGGTAAAAATTTTAACGTTACTAGTTGCACGTTCCTGGGCACGAGGCTCTTCTCATTTTTAACAGGCTTTACATTTCCTCGGATAAAGTCTTTCAAGTATTTCGAAGTTTTAATATGTATTATATGAATGTGTATTTTCTTTAGGTATCATCAATTCATTAATTCGAATAGGGATAAGACAAGACACTGTATACTTTATACTTGTGTACAGAAGTTTAAACATTCTGTATGTGCCGGGATGTCCGCTCTGTTATCCGCACTTAGCAGGTTTCACAACTCGTTCTACAATCTTGGACGTTAAATGTCCCGTCTCTACTTAACAAGAGATAACAAATTATAAAAGTCGTACTTAATGCAATAAACAACAGAGAATTATTTATATAATAAAAATGTGTATATACTCCATACATAAACTCACACGTCTGTCATACAGATGTTGTGTAGGCTATGCACGGATATGGATCGATCCTGACGTACCTTTCTTCTTTCGCATCCATATTTTAGGCATACATGGTCATTGGCCATTTTCAATGAATCGCCAATTTGATCTATAAACTTCCGCCTAGGGCGTCCAATGCTGACTACGCCACTCATTTCTCATTCATCCATTTTACATGTCCAAACCATCGAATCATTCCTTTCTTAATTCTGGAAACAATAACTTCTTGCAAACCAAACAAAGGTATTTTCCGAACCAGTGATTACATTAAACATAAGAATGAATATCAATAAGTATAATTTAATTACTATTTCAATAACATTTTTATTCAGAAACAGAAACGGAAACTTTTTTATTTAATATAGATGAAATAATACTTATTGAAAGCCATTTTTTAATTTACCAATACCAGATAATGTTTACTGTCGCACAGCCACTAATATCATAATACGCCGTGTAGTGCTGACAGCGAAAAATGATCCACTACCGTATATCACGTCGTGGCTATTATAAGAGTTGACAGAGGGAAATGAAACGTCATTTGGGCAGCAGCATCTTCCTAAAACAGCTCGAGATAAATCCCTGGAACTTCCCGCTAGTTTCAAATGTATAGCGCTCCAAAATCAATCTAGGTATTACGACGTTTTTAAGCTCGAAGAGTCATCAATGCATCAACCGATTTTGATGCGGTTTGCAGCAATCGACGGCGTTTTTTGAGTATAATAGCTGATTATATTTTGGAATTGATCTGTTGTGTTGTTGTGTCTGTTCAAAAGTTACTTAAAAAAATAATTTTTTAAAAATTTTATTTTTAAGATTTCTCAAACTCTTCTGGTCCGAATCGGTACAAATGTTATAGGAAATCTAAGCTTGGTGAAGCATTTTCGAACGTCGCCAAGTTCGTTCAAATCGGTGAAGCCATTCAAAAGTTATGAGAGGGTTACATCTGATGAGCGTGGTCCTTCCCCAGTAGATCCGACCCTTTTGTGCTACAACCATAATATAGCTGCAGCGTGGCTCTACCACGTATAAAAAGGTAAGTGGTGAAAGTGAAGAAAAACATAATTAGTAAACATATATGTCCGAGAAATAAAGTATTTCGAGAACATCAAAGTCCGACAACACGAAATGGAGATTGGAGTACAAATAACAATTTATTTTATCTTATCATTGGCACAACAAATATTAGCTTACAACTTGGTATAAGACTCCTTCTTCCAACATACTTTAATATCCGTATAATCCGTATTCAGTTTATTTGTTATATTATCACATCTTAATAGTTTAAGAAATAAATTTAAATTACTAATAAAGTCCCTATTATAGTACGGTGTGGAGGTATGAAAACGTTTATTCGCTCACCCTAACAAAATATATTTTAACATCAGTAAGCGATCATAAGCTTTATGGCTTAACTTTTTTTTATTATAGAAGAGGGGGCAAACGAGCATGCGGCTCACCTGATGTTAAGTGACTACCGAAACCCATGATCAACCGCAACACCAGGGGAACTGCAAGTGCGTTGCCGGTCCTGTAGAAAGGAGTAAGCTCTTTTCTTGAAGGTCCCCAGATCGTATCGGTCCGGAAAAATCGCCGGTGGTAAACTATTCCACAGAGAGGTCGTACGCGGAAGAAAACTCCTTGTGAAACGTACAGTGGTGGACCGCCAAGCATCCAGATGGTGTGGACGGTATCGTGACGTTTGCCGCATTTGCCGCTTAAATTTAAAATTAAAAAAAAAACGAAATAAAATGAGCTGATGATCTTCAGACGGTTGCACAGATTTTATTGAAAGATAGCTAAGAACACTCTCGATTAAGACACCTTTCAAACGCAAAAACGAAAAACCTTTTAAATCAAAATCGGTTCAACTGTATAGCAGCTATGATGCCACAAACACACAGATCTACAATACAAACATAACACCCCTCGGTTTTCGTCGGCGGTTAAAAGTGGCTCATGACCACGGCTATCCTTTGAACGTCTTTAATTTCCTTCCTTTCCTTCGCCTTTGAATTATGTACTCGTTTGAAACCCAACGGGATAAAAAAAACCGTCTACCCTTTATTTGTGAGGTATTTATTCGTTATTTTTTATAATACAAGAATTTGATTGCGTGGGTGTAAGTGTAATTGTTGATCATATTGTAGCGTGGTCCTTCCCCGGTCGAGTCAACCAATTCGTGCAACAACTATAATATAGCCATTGTCTGCCTCATTGGCCTAGTGTTAATTAACGTGATTGCTGGTATGAGTTCGAATTCTGGGTCGGGCCAAAATCGGTTATTTTGGTTTTCTGTCAATAAATTTTGAGAAACAGTCCGTAGAGAAGTCCCGTGCCTCTTAGCACATCGAGCCGTTGATTCTGCGCCTGCTCTCTTCGTCTATATTGGTCTAGAGAACATTATTAATTTCTATAAGAATTTCCGACGTCATTTGTCTATTATTATAACCCTCACTATATGTCTATGTCTATGGTCATCCAACATCAGGTGGACGAGTGCTCGTTTGTTTCCCTTTGTTCTATAAAAAAAAATTGCGTGTAATTGTGTAGACACGTATGAAAGTTCTTTGCGATATATCATTTTTCTTTTATTTTATGTTTTACATAAGTAGGGTAAATAATAGAATATTCATGCAGCCCCGGCGGTGGAACGTTACAATAAAACATTACGTTGTTTTATACCGTACTAAATTTCTCCACAATGTCGTTAAAGAAGTTTCACTTCAAAAAAAAACTTTACATGTGTGTAAGAGGTTTTATACGATGAAAAATGTTATCTGTTTTAACAGGTTATATTAGATGTTAGATTTATTACAAAAAATTAAAGGTCAAGTGGATCTAGTTTTTATTTTGTTTTAATTAGTATTGATTAAATATTAATTAATCTACAAAATAATTTTATCTACAAAAGCTTGAGTGATCGTTTATTTAGATTCCTCTATTAAAAAAATACGTTATATACATTTTTTTAAATTTTCGAGTGGAATGTTGTATGCAGGGGGTCCCCGTACTTTTTTAGTCCGCGGCTCACTTACAGATTTAGTACTTTGTCTCAGCGCACTAGCTAGTCGAAATGGGGTACAATGATACCAGGTAGATAGGCACAAAAATTGAAACATTCACGATATGAAGCTGAGTTTTTATATTTATATTGACACACAAGAAATAAGAAAAACCTCCACAAATAAATAAAATTGATGTGTCTGTTTGTAAAGTCAAAATAACAGTTTTTTATTAAATGAATATGAAAGTATATACGGTACTTATAACAAAAATACAATTATTAAAATTTTTGTCTGTCTGTCTGTCAGTTTTGGCTAATATCCGAAATGGCTGGACCGATTTTGACGGGACTTTTACCTTCAAATAGCTGATATTATAAGGAGTAACTTGCTTTTATTTTATAAAAAGAATTAGGGGTATTAAAAAATTTAAACCCTAAATTAAACACGGGCGAATCAAGAACACTTAAATAAAATACAATGACAACTTATGACGCGTGAGCTAGGTGGTCTCCACACATATTTTCAAAGCGGGATAAAAGTTTTTTTTTTTTATATAGAAGAGGCGGCAAACGAGCATGCGGCTCACCTGATGTTAAGTGACTACCGCCGCCCATGATTAACCGCAACACCAGGGGAACTGCAGGTGTGTTACCGGCCCTTTAGAAAGGAGCAAGCTCTTTTCTTGAAGGTCCCCAGGTCGTATCGGTTCGGAAAAATCGCCAGTGGTAAATTATTCCACAGAAAGATCGTACGCGGAAGAAAACTCCTTGTGAAACGTACAGTGGTGGACAAGAGTAAGAGTAAGAGTTGACACCGCTACTCCCATTTCTTGCTCCACATTGATCTTTCCATTTGCTCTTTATTCCAGTAAAATGCGGTTTATTTTGTTCCGCAAGAATACTTAAGTTTACTTTCAAGAGATTATTTTTATAGGAGAGGGGACAAACGAGCATAATGGTAAGTGATTACCGCCGCCCGTGAACAACTGCAACACCAGGGGCATTGCAGATGTGTTGCCGGCCTTTTAAAAAGGAGTAGGCTCTTTTTTTGAAGGTCCGTGAGTCGTATCGGTCCGGAAAAATCTGGTGGTAGATGCGATAAAATACGCAAAGATATGCAACATCTCTTCGCAGTACCAGTGTGTCAAGCCAATCAGAAATAACTCGGCCGCCGACGATTCGAACCGCTTTGCGTTGGATGCGATCAAATGGTAGGAACTGGCACTGTAGAGCCCCAGCCCAGTGATAGGAACAGTATTCCATGTGCGGCCATGTGTATTGCAGGCGGTGAGCCGGTATGAAATACTGTCCCGCGCTGCTGAGCACGCCAAGCTTTTTCGAGGTCAATTTGGCCTTCTCTTCCGAGTGGCCAAGAAACTGCACGTTACCCGATATGTCGATGTCGAGGATTCCGATACTGGCTGAGGCAACAAGGGAAGTGCCTCGAAAAAAAGGAGGGCATCTCTACCACTCTTGCTCTCTACGGCGCATCACGTCGCCGCAGCGCACAATTTGGGAATCCCTGTCGTATTGTATTGACATCAATGGCGAGTCCTTATGGCAGAATCGCTGGAGGACCTTAGCACTATGCTCAATGACCTCAATGGTATCTCCCAACGCATAAGTCTTAAGATGAACATGGACAAAATAAAGATCATGTTTAATGTCCATGTCACACCTATGCCGGTAGTTGTTGGGAGCACTATGCTCGAAGTTGTTGACGAGTACGTTTACCTGGGACAAATAGTCCGACTAGGTAAGTCCAACTTCGACCGAGAGGTCAATCGACGGATTCAACTCGGCTGGGCAGCGTTCGGGAAATTACGACACATCTTCTCGTCAGGTATACCTCAATCTCTGAAAACTAAAGTGTATAACCAGTGCGTGTTGCCAGTGATGACTCACGGATCTGAGACGTGGTCCTTCACTGCTGGCCGTATGAGGACGCTCAAGGTCGCTCAGCGAGCTACGGAGAGGGCTATGCTCGGAGTTTCTCTGCGTGATAGGCTCAGATATGAGGATATCCGCAGTAAAACCAGAGTGACCGACATAGCCCAACGGATTAGTAAGCTGAAGTGGCAATGGGCCGGCCATATAGCTCGAAGAACCGATAACCGATGGGGAAGAAAGGTTCTCGAGTGGCAGCCTCGTACCGGTAGGCGTAGTGTAGGGCGACCCACCACTAGATGGAGTGACGACCTGGTAAGACATGCAGGAAGTCGATGGATGCAGGTGGCTCAGGACCGTGCTTTGTGGCGTTACTTGGGGGAGGTCTATTTTCAGCAGTGGACTTGTGAAGGGCTGTAATGATGATGATGATGATGATGTCGTATTGTATTAAATAAATTTCTTCTTTTATGTAAACTGTTTCATTGTAGAAAGAATTTGTTATACTACGCATGATATTGGCGATTGTATTGCCAGATAGTCTAGCAGCTTTGACGCTGCTACTTAACTAACTTATTTTTAATTCCCGTATTGTTTTATTTCTTATTTTTAATCAAAAGAAAGTACAACTCGCGATAGGAAAGTCTAGCGGTGACCATTATTGCGAATTATTGGCCGTATTGCGCATTATGACGTATGATTGCACGCACAGCGGGTATCGCTGATTGGCATCACATGGATTGGAGCACGCGCTGATTGGCTCTCCAGTCTCATTCCATCCCCCATACTAATACGACATTCGCAGCTTTTCCCTCCACGTTTCGTTCAGCGCTAGAGTTACGTGCCGCGAGTTGTATTTTGTATTTTTTGGTGGTGAAGTGACGGCGTAAGAAGCGACAGAGGGGAATGAAACAGAGGATGGACAGCAGCATATATGAACTTAATACCGTCAATATTTAACGAGAATAATCCAGATACATACTTGTATTCACCATAAGGGGCATGAAAAATTTTATGGAATTAGTTTTGTTTTACTTTGAATTGCTAATCGTAATCTTAAGTATTGATTAATTCGCGTGCTCGGCTGCTCGGAAGGAAAACATCGTGACTAAAACTCGCATGACTAAGAGCTAATGTAAAATATAACTGTTAGTTATTATACATTTGTGATGTGATTGTGATGATGTGATGTCTGAAACACAGGTACTCAACCTAGTTCAGGCAGGTAGCTAATATTATAAACTTGACTTTTTTATTTTTCTTTTGTATATTCTACATTATTAAGCTACACATAGTTTTAATTTTATCATAGTATGTTATTTTTGTTAGACTTATTGTTACTTTATTTAATTGTAATCATATTTATTCCTGTATGTAAACATGTGTAATTGGAAATGTAATAAATATTTATTATTATTATTATATCATTATTATTATTTATATTGGCAACACTGATAATAGAATCTATGGTCTGAGTGTTTTTGGCGAATGTTAATATGTACCAAGCTAATGCGTAGTATCTTACTATCTTTAATAATATGCAGTGTGTGTAGTTAGTAACAAGCAAAGTTATGTTGTGTAAAGCTGTAAAGATCATTAATAAAGCTATGAATATATAACAAAGAAGGATGTTTCTTTAAACAATTATATTAACAATAATGACAACATGAACTTTATTCGCTCAAGACTAGAGCGGCTTACTATTTTTTCCTATTCCATAAAACTATCAGAAATTATTTACACGTGGTAAAGCCACGCCGCAGCAATATTAGTAGTAGCATGGATGGGTCCACTTGAAGGACTGCGCTCTCATAGAATATCAGCGTTAATTAGCGGCTTAATGTTATTGTGTTTCCTATGGTGACTGTAGAGAACCGCAGTCTTCTGGAAACAAGGCATTCCATCCTATCCCTCAGGGGTGACAACTCCCCCCCCCCCCCCCCACGAACGGGTTCCCGTCTTGTCGTGGCGGGGGGGCTTAGTAGCCATGGCTTGGTCTCCCACGGTGAACAAAGAGGAACCCACGTGGCTGGCCCGAGGTGAAGGGCCGACCTGAGGTGGCCACTCCGAGTGGGCTTGGGGAGCCCACTTCGGATGAATGCTGGTGGACTGCAGCGAGTGGGGACTCCGCACCCTCTACCGCTGCAGCCGAGGTGGAGTCGCGGAGGAAGAGGAGTGTTGGTATGGCGATGCGCCACTCGCCCTATCCTCCGCGACTCAAACGGGGCCGCACCGTTGATGCGGTGGTGATGGGGCTGCGGGGGGAGAGGATTGTCGGTATTGCGAGGCGCCGCTCTCCCTATCCTCCGCAGCCGAATCTTGGTTGGCGGCGGAACCATAGACCAGATCCGCCGCTGGGGTCGGGAAGGCTAGTACTTCTAAGTGCTCGTTTTTCCTAGCCCCATGGCCTTTGCGCATCGGACGCGGGGGCGTCTGTTGCGCAGATGTAATTGGAGGCCGTGGAGGAAGGCGTGCCATGTGTTCTGGTGCGCCTTAATTGGGAAGGAGAACGGGGAGGAATATTCCGCGTAGGGCCGCGGAAGTGTGCGAAAGCGTTCCCGTAGCCCTGCCAATATGCGACGAAGGTGGAACACCATGAGGTTTTAGTCGGTGCGAGTCCGACATAACCCGTTGCCCCCGCGAGGCGGGTATGCGTAGGCATTTCCCCATGTAAAAAAAAGGGGTGACAACTCATTCTGCGTTTTGATTATTAATCGAGGATAGATGTAAGGGCACAGCATTCACTTACCATCACGTGGATTGTGTGCTCGTTTATCAATGTTATTCTATAAGGTGCGTTGGGGCAATACCGGACGGATTTTCGACTAGTTAAAAGAGTCTGGCAAAAACTTTATTTTCTCGACATCCATATACGTCAGATTGCTGAAACTGGCGCAAATCGTTAATGGTTACACGTAATTTAGCTATAAGAAGCTTTTACTTTTCAAAAATCAACAGTGTCTGCTTAAAACGTGTGCGAAGACAAGGCATAAATTTTTATATGCATGATGAAAAATTGGCCATCAAGACCGGACGTCGCTAAAAATTGCAAATAAAAGTGATAGGGAAAGACCGGACAGACGAAAAAATTCAAAAATTACCTTGTTTTATGAAATACTGCGCAGCACACGCCCTACTTTTCAGAGCGACTGGCTGAAACTTGGGGTCGGGGCAGAATAAAATGGAGTCTTCTACCATATTGCTAGCTTTCAAAAAATATAGCATAATTCACCGAAAATTTGAATTTTACGGTCTTACCCCATGGCCGATCTTACCCCAATGCACTATAAATAAAACCTTCGTACTAAACGGTTTTTTTTTCTATAATATTGGTGCAGTATTCATAAATTAATCAAAAAGTAGAAAACGTTTGAAGTTTTGCTTTAAATTCCTTTAAATTGACTTAAAATAAGAAATATAAACACTTTTATTATATTCACAATCCTAATCTAATATATAAATTTAATGTTTCTTTGTACGAAAAAAATACGTATTTTATGCGCTGCCATACCGTTCATCAGATTGCGCTTAAACTTTGTCAACTTATTGCTTGCAGCTTGCACTTGTGCAAAGGGTTTAGGCATAGTACAATTAAATTACAGTACAGGTGGTGGGCGTATCGCACCGACCGTCATACAACCATTCAACTTCAATTATGTAATGTACAACTTCAATTATGTAATGTTTGGTAAACTATTTATTAATCTGTGGTAACGTATTATCAATGCTAATTAAATGGCCTAAAGGTCTAGATACCAGGCCATAAACTCCAAAAAAAAATTGCTAATTAAACAATATAACTCTTACAAATTTAAAACGATATTTCTACAATTGTTATTTCTGCGGCAGCGACACCAGCCAGTATACAATAAAAAATGACAAACTTTGCATATCGATGTTTTACATTGCAAAACAAAAACTAACGTAATATTTTCAATAGTGCGATTATAATTTGAATAACTGTATTATTTTATTTTTTATCAAATAATTTACTACTCCACTTACATTTTTAGGTGTTTGTTACAAATAACAAAAATGTGATATAAAATTCGTAAGAAAACGTAGGCTGACCAGTGTGGCAAGTTGTAACCTCGGCAGTCTATATAGACATACTCGTAAGCTCGTAACCATCCCACGGAATAAGTCCCTATATGACAATGGGTCACAGGGCACACACACCGTTCTGTACTAAACTTTGAGTATTAGAATACTCAAAGATACTAAAGGCATCTTCACGACCAGACAATACACGTGTTTGTATAGTATGAATTTCATATCGTGTTATACTCGTAGGTAATTTTTGTTATTTGTCAATAGCTACATAAATATTTCAATTTTTTTTGTATATTTGTATTGTTTCGTTTTGAATGCCTCGTTGGTCTAGTAAATGTGGCTGTTTATCATCAAGTCCTGGGTTCAAATTATTCGAACCCAGGACTTGATGATAAACATTCGTTTTTCTGTCAAGAAATTTTCTGTGTCAGCCCCGAGTCGAAAAATTTGTGATGTTTTACCCGCGAGGCAGAAAGCACAACAAAACTGGGTCCTGCGCCTAATCTCTCTCCGATCGTGTCGGATTGCGGTCCCATTGGATCATAGTGCGTATGATGTGCTTGCGCATACTATAATCCTGTCCTGAGCGGTTGGCTGGTCACGGTTGAGACTGATCGCCGTGACCGAAATCCTGTCTGGAGGACATTATTATTATTACCGTTAGCGTTAATCATTAAAAGCATTTACATTGTTAGATTTTACTAAAATATCCCGGTAAGAAGGTATTGCATTTTTGAAGAAAATAAAATAACTTCTTTCAGTCTAAATTTTGGCAAACCTCTACTGTCGAGTCACTGTCGAATTATTTCGAAACTAAAGTAGTACAAATTAAAGACAATACACACGTATTAATCACGATTCTAGACAATCAAACGTCAAGTCCAAGGTCCCTAGATACCAAAAACGATCTATTATTATAATTATGCGCATTAATTATAAACGGTTGGCTGGACCATAACCCATATTAAATAAATTCCTCAAATCTTTTAAGCTAAATTTGTATAGTCTGTATAAATTTTGAGTTAAAAAGAAACAGCATAATTGGATGATATAAGAGTTTTAAAAAACTTAAACAACACGCATAGATTATGAGGTATTATGATCTTGATAATTATTTAATTTTATCTTGGTGATCCTGATCAGGATACTAGGATAAAGTTATTAATTTATTATCATCGGTACTTGATATCTGTGCAAATTTTCAAGCCAATCGATCGACTAAAAGTTGGTGAAAATTACATTAAAAGATTCCGTTACATACTCGTAGATAGATAGATAGATAAAAAGAGGCGAAGCTAATAAACGCTTGTTAGAATATAGCTTAGCCTAACCTTAGCCTGTGACCCATAGACATCTACATCTACCCTCGATTAAAAATCAAAATGCAGATGCGTTGTAACCTGTGAGGACTAAGATGGAATGCCTCGTTTCCAGCAAAAGGGGTATCCGGTTATCTACACTCACCCTACGAAACACAGCAGCATCCATTTTACGCTGGTATTCTGTGAGAACGTTGTCCTACCCTGTTCAAGCTGACCCATTCATGCTGCAACCATAATATAGCTGCAGCGTGGTTCTACCACGTGGAGAACGTAGTAACTATTATCAAATCTGTAGTTAAGTTGCAACCAATGCAAGCTATTCCATTTTATAGTGTTAAACTTATATTTCTATTTGTACACTCAATGAGTGCATTCTGCGAAGCATTTTATTGATTTAGTTCAACGACACTATTGTCTACTGTCTATTGTTTGTGTGATCTATTCATTAGAGGTTAAAAGGTTGTAGCTCCTCGACCTGATTGATCATTGTTTTAACTTCTGTGTCGTCGATGCTTGCTTTAGATTTGCGTGTCTTGTGTGTCACCCAATACTGTTATATCACCCAAATTGTGGATTTTAAATTATTTAGTGAAGCTTTACTCAGAGCCGGATGATTTAGGGAGCAGTTACTCAGAGCCGGCCTTCCTTTCCTCATTTATTAAGCCAGAGTTTCACAAAAATCCCACCGATAGTAAGTAAGTAGACCCGATAGTAACCTATGCTGAACGAGTATAGTTATTCTATTTTACGATGAAGTTTTAACTTTGATTGTTGTGAGCCGTGCACATACACATTTTGTTAGTGTGCGTAGACCTCGGGAGCGCTCAGTCATGGCCCGGCCACACTAAGGAGAAATGCCGTTAATTATCGCGTTGATGGACGTTGAATCTAGGTGTGGCCACGAATTATCGCGATAATTTGACAACGGCATTAACAATGCCGTTTCCCGTTTGCCGATAAGTCGAGTGGCGGTACATCAAAGGATTAACGCGCAAATTATCGCGTTGAAGCGGCCACACTACGTTTGTCTCATTGTGCACGGTGAGTGCCACGGGGTTGCACGTATGACTGCGATGGAGTGGAGTAATGAAAAAGATTTTCGAGATTGAATTAAAAAAAATAATTCAAAAGTATACTTTAATTTACGGTATGAAACCAAGAAAAATAAGCAGGAGAAAAAAAAACAATATTTGCAGGTCAAAATTCATAGTGTACAGTGGTACGAAACCATAGATATAATACGAAACCCTGGGTATGTGTATCTAATTCGCACTTGACCAGTATTTAATTAGTTAAAGTAAAAAGCTTATTAGTTATTATTTCATTAAAATATATTTACGTTTGTCTTATTATTTAGCTTAAACCATTGGACATCTTTCTAGTGCAATTTGGATGCGGGAAAAAAAATAAAACATAAATAGATTTACAGTGTACGTTTCCTGTGCATTTTTAGCATCCACCATCTTCTTTTTCTTTGTATTCTTTTTTCTTTGTTTATTTTTTTATTTTATAAACTATTAACTATATATTATATTTGTTTATTTTTTATATTATAGAAACACAGCAGCATTAAGCTACTATTTTACGCTGGTATTCTGTGAGAGCGTGGTCCTTCCCCGGTCGAAACATTTTACGCCGTTCAACGGCAAATTTAACGCCGTTCAACGGCAAATTTAATGCCGTTCAACGGGAAACGACGTTGACCGTTCAAGTGTAGCCACTCATTTTATCGCGTTAAATTTAAGGCAATAATTGTTGCGTTTATGGGCATTGACGTTGCTCGTTAGTGTAGCCGCAGCATCATGATCGCGAGTCGAATGAATCGCAGTTACACACACAAACGCGCCTGTCGGTACACGTCACTACTACAATCAAGACGAAATTTTTCTATTAGTGAGGATCTTTAATTGGCTTACTGTTATTATTAATACTATCTATCCTAATTATGATAGCTGTTGGTCTTCCAAATAAAATAAAATAAATCTTCGTCGTGAAATGGAATAACTACATGTGTCCCTTGTAAGCTTAATCATATCATCGCTATGATAATTTCTGGTACCTGCGTAAAAAATAGCATCTGACAATATCCGCAAGTTGAGAGAAAAAGGACAATTCATCGTTGCTACGCCGTTATCCGTACAAAACATTTATATTTGTTTATTTGCTTATCTTCTATGGATTATTTTACGAACGGTAAAGGAATTTGGATTACGATGATAACTAAGTACATTGTTAATATCGCACCTGCAAAGGTCTGACAATAATTATTAATTTGTTTGTTTGGTTGTTCGTCTTCTATGCGTACCATTTATCTGATTAGGATACAACTATGTAATTTCTTGTGCGTGCGACCGCGAAGGTTTCTGACAAAAAAAGAAACATTGCAACGCATGTTGGGCACAGCTAGTGTTGTATAATCTGTGTACGTAAATAAAAACATCTAACAGCCACCGTTTTAAAAGCGGTAATAATGTAAATGCAACTTCTTGTAGCATATAACATAATAATAACGTTCTTCCGACCGAATTACTGTCACGGCGGCCAGCTTCAACGGAGATTAGCCATCGGCGCAGGACAGCATTATAGTGCCTAAGTGTACACCAGTGTTGCCAACATTAAAATCTAGCTCCCGTTGTAGAGAACACTACAATCCCGTAAATAATAATAATAAAATACAAGTACGTTTTTTTCTTCAATTTTTTCAATACATTGTATTGCACATTTTGTCGTATTTCTAAACTAAAAAATGAATAAAATTATAATTAAATTTTTGCCATTTCCAAATTATATAATTTGTTTTCGAAATAAATAATAATATAATTAAATTATTATTTATTTCGAAAACAAATGTAAAAAAAAACATATATTTTTGTTGTCCCGTTAAAAAATCCGTTAGCCGTTAAACACATTTTTTCCGTTGCCAACCTCGCTGTCCCGTCCAATCTAACGTTGGCAACACTGGTGTACGCGCAAACACAGGTACTCTATTCCCTCACTCTCGTAATCCGATGGGACGGTAAACCGACACGACCGGGAGAGACATCAGGCGCAGGACCAACGGCTTGACGTGCTTTCCGAGGCACGGGGGTGAGTCACCTCCAACTTCCTGACTCCGGGCAGCTACTGAGAACTTCTTGACGGAAAACTCAATAATTGATTCTTTGGCCCGACGCGGGATTTGAACCCGGGACCTCATGATCTGCAATCGCACTACTACAACCACTAGACCAACGAGGCAGTTAGCATATAACATATAATAAATACAACGTTGTCGTTTCAACTTCTAAAATAATAAAATTATTTTCAAATATTATATAAACCGATATTAATATTGGATCTGATTGAAATTTATATTAGACCACTGCAAATGAAAACGTAGTCTTTCGACTAAAATAATTATAGGTGTATAAAATATTTTATTAGACGCCTTAAAAAATAATAATAATTGGTGAACTAAGCTTTGCTCCTCCTATCCAAATAAACTTGGAAAGTAACATTTATCTAAATACAAAATTTTAACCATATTGTATACATGTATGTAAGATCAGGGAAAAGTTTTTTCGTATTTTATATACAAGTTTATAACATTTTAAAAAAAATAAAATTAAATATAAGAAAAATAAGTTATAATGTACAAGAATGTAATCTTAAATCTGATAAAGCTGAATGGGGTTTAGGAAATCAAAGTCAAATAAAAAAATATTTTGAAATTTGTTGTAAAAAGCTTAGATATATAGAGTTTCCTGAAGAGTTTATGTCTTGTAACATTAATTAATAATCGATAAAATGTATGACAGCATTATATGTACTTTGAGAGGGGCAGCAATAGCGACTCATGATCATAGGAAATGTAGAATAAATATCTTTTGTGTTGGAATAAATATGTTAAACCATTTCACAGTGAGGCGCGAATTTGCTTTCATATGTGGGTATTATATGGAAAACCTAAAATTGGAATTTATTACGAAAAAATGAAAGAAAGTAGAAAACTGTTTAAATAAAAAATAAAATGGTGTCAGAGTAACGAACAAAAAATAAAAGCAAACACACATATTAAAACCAAAAACTTTTCTAAATTTTGGAAACAAACCAACAAAATGAATCCAAGGCCGAGAGTCCCTGCGAGTATAGATGGTGAAAGTGACGCGAGCAAGGTGGCAAATATTTTTAAAAATCACTTTAAGTGTACCGATCAAACGTCGTCGCAGAATTTCGATACAGGTATCCGGGATGGAGATAAAACCACGTGCTTTACGGCTAAACATGTTAAAGACGTAATTAAAAAAAAATGACACGCGGTAAATCTCCAAATCATGACAGTATCAGTATCGAACACCTGCAATATGCTGGTGTCCACCTTCCACGTGTCCTGGTCCTGTTACTTACTTTTTGCATAGTACACTCGTACTTACCTTCTGATCGTATGAAAACGATTGCTGTGCCAGTACAGAAAAATAAAACAGGAGATTCGTCGGACAAAAATAATTTTAGACCTATCTCCCTGACTACTACTATAGCGAAAGTGATGGACGGTCTGCTTGAGAGGAAGTTACAGGCATGCATTAATCTGTGTGATGCACAATTTGGTTTTAGACCGCAGTTATCCACAGAAAGTGCTGTACTTTGGTCTCAAGCACACCGTACGTTACTACAGAAATCATAGAACACCTGTTATAAGCTGTTTTTTGGACCTATCAAAGGCCTTTGATACGGTTAAATACGATATACTTTGGAAGAAGCTGGCTACTGAAACTAATGACTTTCCTAATGATTTAATAGGTCTGTTTCAGTATTGGTACGACAATCAACAGAATCAGGTGAGGTGGGCAGGCGTGCAATCTGAGGCGTATGGGCTGGAGTGCGGAGTAAGACAGGGCGGACTATCTTCTCCTGCACTTTTTAACCTCTACGTGAACAGTCTGATTGGCGAACTCGGTGGTAGTGGAGTCGGCTGCTCTATTGATAATATTGCATATAACAACATAAGTTACGCCGACGATATGGTGCTGCTGAGCCCATCAATTAGTTGTCTAAGAAAACTTCCAGTATCTGTGAGAAGTATGCAACGGCTCATGGCCTACGATATAATGTCAAGAAAAGTGAGATCGTATTTTTTAAATCATAATATAAGAGCTACAATTTTCCCACTGTCGCTCTTGAAGGTGTACCACTGAAAAGAGTGACAAGTTTCAAATACCTGGGACACTGGGTTACCGAAAATATGTCAGATGATATTGACATAGAGAGGGAAAGCAGGGCTCTAGCTATGAGAACAAATATGCTCGCCCGTAGATTTGCAGGGTGTAATATAGAAGTTAAAAAAAACTCTATACAGAGCCTATTGTCAGTCCTTTTACACCTGCAGTCAATGGCTTGAGTATATACGTAGGACGCTCACAACCCTGCGCGTCCAATATAATAACGGCTTCAGGATGCTGATGGGGCTGCCTCGGTACTGCAGCGCGTCGGCAATGTTTGCTGAGGCTCGCATAGACAGTTTCCCAGCTATCATGCGCAAACGGGTTGCCTCCGCATGGCGCCGTGTCCGGGATAGCTCCAACAGCCTCCTGGCGGCGATAGGGAGTCGCTATTGCTGTCCTATCTTGAGGCACTGGAACAGCGTACATATCGGCTCGAGACCTGGTCTTGTAAATATAAAGTGGATAGTGTATAGTAATATAGTATGTAACCTTTTAAATTTTATTTATTTACTAACCCTAGCTTATAAGTTCTTTTTGTAATTACTAACCCACTCTACGGAAAGAAATTTCTGAAATAAAGATTAATAATAATATGTACTTACGTGCCATTTTGTTCGATAACTTGTTACCATCTTGTAAATAGTGACATAATCCCGTTGCTGTAGAAATCTCGGGATTTTGTGATCAAAAAATGCGACAAGTAGTTTTAACAGTCCTCTTTGATGTTAACATATCACTACCCAAAGTATTCTGAAGAGACCGAAACAGGTGAAATTCTGAGGGTGCACGGTGAGGTCAGGACTATATGGTGGATGCATTAGCACTTCCCAACCAAGCTCTCATTATTACGATAAAAAGCGTTATCATGATAAAAGACCACTCCTTCTCTGTTGATCAATTCCGGACGTTTTTTTTTCAATTTCTTGCTTGAGTCTCATTAATTGTTGACAGTAAAGATCCGAATCTCATAATAAACGATGCCCTTCCAATCTCACCATACACACAGCATCACCTTACCGCGTATTTCGCTACAGTCTGTGGAGCTTGACTACCCTTAGACCACGATCTTTTACGTACGTTCTTGTGTGCGATCCACTTTTCATCACTAGTGATCAATCTTTTCAAAAATGGTTCTGTTTCATCACGCTAAAATAGAGAATCGCAAGTGAGTACATTATTCATTAGGTTTCTTTCAATGAGCTCGTGGGCTGTGACTTTTTCAAATGGGTAAAAACTGTTTTGTGATCAATCCTCAATTGTTCGGCTGTGTCGTAACTATTAATATGCCAATCTTGCTCCACTTTTTTCAAAAATGGCATCGATTTTATCCATATGAAAGCGACCAGAGCGAGTTGCATGTTCGACTTAAAAAATTCCGGACTGAAAACGCTTGAACAAACTTTGTGCTAATCTAACTAACACTCAGTCACGAATTAGGTCCATAAACGTCTAGAAGTTGAGTGACTGGGCTTGAGTCGCCCTTTTTTGTAATAATACTTCAGAATGTATTGGATTTATTCGTTAGATTCACTCATATTGGCGGACAGAAAAATAATTGAAAAATGACGGGAAAGGGTTTTTTTTACTAATTATTCTTTATTTTCTTAATGTCCTATATGTATTGATATTAAAACCAGCCAGATACAAACAGTCCAATCAAAGAGTTTTTTTTTTATTTTACACAAAATACGAAGAAACTTTTTCCCCGACCTATTATCTATATACAGTAATGGACCATGTAGTGGCGGTGTAAGAATATCCCGTAATCAAATCATAGGTGTCATAAGTGGCGACGGTGGAAACAAACCAGGAGATGAACAACAGCGTCTCGTATAAAAAATAAAAAACTACGGTTGCTAACCCGTCCGCCAAGTGTCGCAGATATGGCAAATATGACCCCAATGAAGCAATCTATGGATGGGGTCTACTCTATGTTCGGATACGGTAACGGATACACAAGAATCGCTCACCTAAAGTAAAGGATACTTAATATGAATTAATAGCTTTCCCCATTCATCAAAGTTTGAAAGAACACCGTTTCATTTCTGCATCTGCCCATGTGTACTGTATTATAGAAGTTCTTGTCCCAATCAACGAACAAATGCATTTTTTATATTGCTATTTGCTGCTACATCTTTATCCATGTTCAGAATATCACAACATTTTAACAATCATTTACTTAATTCAAAACAAAAAACGTGTTTAGGAGTGAATTTCAATAATTAAAATTAATATTTACTCCGAATTATATTTAATTACTCACCGATAAGATGACATATAATGAATAGCACTACTGTTCTACGAGCATATAATCTCGTAGAACGCCTAATAAATTGGTCACGAAATCGATTTAAACCAAGAATTTCTGTCGACCGGAAATAATCGCTGCTCGCTGAGTCGGCCTTGACTGGGCCTTCATACTCGACGTGGCCATCTCTAACCTGTTTCGGAGATAGAATTCGAACTCAACAACGAAACGTTCCCATTGAAATTCCACGCGAACGTACCTAATCACTGATAGGAACTTCAACATAGATGTACCTTAAGAAAATCCCGTAATGATATTAGTTACGTTTTCCTTATTTATAAGTATAAATGAGGAAAGTATAAATAATATATTATATGTAAAATCAATAGTTTATTCTTTATCACGTTACTAAGTATTATTTTTCCTACTTTTTAACCGACTTCAAAAAGCAGGAGGCTCTCAATTTGTGTGCGAAGTTTATATATTTTTTTGTATGTGTTTTTGTATGTATGTTACGAGTTATCTTTGCAGATTATGAACCGATTTTAATAATTCTTTTTTTATTAAATAGCACAACCTCAAGGGTGGTTCCATAAAATTTTGAAGAAAAAATTCCGAACCTAAGTATGAAAAATAGGGGAAAATTTTCATATTGGAATATTGTTTAAGCACGAACGTGTATTCGTAGATATATGGATGTGGAGAAGGCGAGAGTGGTGTGTCAGGATTGTGACAAATGAAAGTGCGTGGTCTCTGCCTACTCCTTTGCGTGACAGGCGTGAACGTTTATGTTTTATGTTACCTATGTTATACGTTGAGGGTGGCCCCATATAAAATTGAAAAAAAAAACCACCCCTAAGTGTTACAAATAAATAACTTCTTTTTATAGCAATTTGAAGTCGGTTTTCACTTTTTGTTAAAAGTTATAACTATTTCTGTATAAAACTGTATAAAAGCAGTCACAGCATCAGGCTCCAAGTCGTGGGTTGTGTTTGCGAATCCCAGCTGGCGCCAATATTAATACAAACACACAAATTGATGGTATTTGATACTGATTGCGGTGTGGTTATCATCATCACCAACGGCCACTAAAGTTTACTCATATAAATTCTCCATCCAACGATTATGGCTGTAATTTAGAAAGTAAAGTAATAGAAAAAATAAATGCAAGTGAAACTGTAAACAATTATGAACTATTTGATGTAGATACACATGAAAATATTAGTACTTTTTATAGCACTGAAGCAGAAACTTTGTAAGGCTTTGCTCTTACATCACTTACAAAGGAGAGTGATAGTAATATTGAAAATGAAAATACAAGCAATGATTGATTCATTTTTAGGATATGATGATGTTGAAGTTCAAGACTTAGCACATGCATATGCACATAAAGTCTCAAATACTTTAAGCCCTGAAAACATTAACAGGGTAACTAATCTTTCAATGGATACTTCTATTAGTAATAGCAATAATAGAGAAAATATTCGGCTCTCGGCAACCGGCTGCGCAGTGTTCGGGAGATAACGAAACATTTTCTCCTCACGACAAAACTTAAAAAGAAAATTATACAATCATTTCGTGTTTTTAGTGATGACATAATGGATCTGAGACATGTTCCTTCACTGCTGATCCCATGTGGAAGCTCGAAGTCGCTCAGCGAGATATGGAAAGAGCTATGCTCAGAGTTTATCTCCATGATAGAATTTGGTAATTTTATACTTTCGCGGTTCCCTCGTTTTTTGGCTATAGAAAATCAAAAAATCATGCGATTTCGATGAAGTTTTTTTAAATCTTCGTTTTTATGGCGGCTTTATAAAAATATGGAAAATGTCTCACCTGAGGATTTCATATAGTTTTATGACTTTAAATGTGATGATAAACGCACTTCTTCGAATATAATCGTTCACAACTTTTTTGCAAAGCATTAAACGAAGTTTATATTTTTTTGTTAATCTACACAAAAAAACGAACATTTAAAAAAACATTGAAAAATATTTGTTTTTATATGGTTTTCTGAATGCAGGTAGCAACTAAAACAAAGTGGCATAATATAAAAGTAAACTACGGTACGACGTAAAAGTAACTCCGAAAAACGGGTCACAATGTAAATTAATGAAGGTAATTAAGAGAGTAGAAAGTCCGATTCAATTATCTTTTTAAAACGATATTTATTTAAAGCGGGTTGCGTATGTGCACAACATAATTAAATACTTACACAATATCATCATACTATACAGCTACCTTTATATGTAAAGTAAAAACTTTAAAATATTTTATGGTGTGATTGTAAGTTTAAAAGACGCTAGCGCGTTTGATGGGAAAGAAAATACTTCAATAATTACTGAATGCATAACTTCGACGTAGTAACGCAATCGACCGTGTTGTGGGAACGTCCACTACACCATATCGTCATGGGGGTGTCGTAAGAAGGGACAGAAAAAACTTTCCTTTTTTTCTCTTTAAAAACGGTACCTCCACACTAGAATTTTCATAAAAACATAAATTTCAACAAGGACAAACATCCAGACCGGGAACAATTACTTGTAGTCTATATAAATACTTGTTCCAAGCGGGATTTGAACCCGCGACACTTAAGCGCAGTAATTAATTGCTAAGCCACTGCGCCACGGAGCCATCAGAACTTAAACAGAAAATGGCCACCAGCATCTTCCTGATAACAACTTAAAATAATAACAAAATCTGCGGTTACCAACCCACCTCCCCAGCGTGGCAACTATGGCAAAATTCTCCTTATGATGCAATCTGTGGGAGAGGCCTGTGATCAGAAAAGGACTTTTATAGGCTGTATTGAAACAACGCAATTGGGATTCAACTCACAACTTAAGATTAAACATTTGATGTTTGAATGGATTCAGGGATAGGTACGAGTATTTACTTCTTTTATATAGAATAAGGGTGACAAATGAGTACACATTCCACCTTATGCATCCATAGACATCTACATATATCCTCAACCAAGGATCAAAATGCAACTGTGTTATCACCCCTGTGAACTAAGATGGAATGCCTCGATCCCGGTAAAAAGGGTCTCCGGTTCTATACACCCACCATACGAAACGCAGAAGCATTACGCTGCTATTTTACGCTGATACTCTGGGAGAGCGTGGTTCTGCCCCGGTCGAGCCGACCCTATCGTGCTACAACTGCAGCAGCGTGACTCTAAGAAAATGATGGTAGTTAAATGCTATGCCTCCCTTCCACATCCTTGATCAAGAGTCAAAATACAGATACGTTGTCGCCCTTGAGGACTAAGATGATATGCCCGTTACCAATAACGAGGGTCGCCGATTGTTACCAGCCATACGAAATACACCATTATTACGTTGCTATTTCACGTTGATATCCTTCCCTGGTTGTGCTAACTCTTTCTTGCTGCAACCGTAATTTTATACAGTGTGACTACAAAACTACAACTACAAAAATTACTACATGAAAGTAGTACATAAAGTAGTAGTAGTAGTAGTAGTAGAACCCTTAGTATTTAGTTCATATAACTACAAATTTTTGACTTAACCGTAGATTTTATCGTTTGTGCCGGAATGAGGTTTGCCAGATCGGAAGACCAAAAAATCTGGACAAATTTTGAAAATGTCGGGATTATGCGGTTGTTGTCGGGAGAAATAAATATTTAGAAAATAAGTTTATTTTTTAGCCACAAAAAGTACTTTAAACAAAACTGATTTAAGTACACTTAATTTTTAGGTTGCGGTTACATATATTATTTGCATTGGCTTTACCAATTTTGGATCAATTAGTAGTTAGCTAGTTAGTATTCAGAAAAGATTTAAAATTCAGATAATTTACTTAATAGTTCAGTCTAATTACTAACTCAACGTTTAGTAAATTAAAGGCTATGCCTTAACTTCCCGACAAGCTGTTTGTCTGGAGATTTTGAGTTCTGTAGGGAGTCTGGAGATGATTTGAAATGTCGAGAGAATCCAGACGGACCCCGACCATCTGGCAACCCTAGTCGGAATGCGATAAGTGTAAAAATATATAAATCTTTAAAATACCGTTTACCAATGAAAAAATATGTTAATCCTATTCTTTTTTCAAAATGTGTTCCTTGTAAAAATAAAAAATGTTACTATAAAAGGAAATTACAATTTCATTTCGTTTCTTAACTATGGTGCAGTCACACTGTAGCTATATTACGAGTATGTCTGCAGGCCGGCAGCGCGTGGGTTGTCTATACAGGGGAGGGCACGCTCTCACAGAATACCAGCGTAAATTAGCAATTTTAATACATCATTTACCTAACCTTTTTCGCATGCTACATTGCATAAAATAATCTTCACATTAATTCAGAAACGCTTTAAATATGGCAATAAAACAAAGGCAAGAGACCTCAGTGTTGGTGCCTACAATCTGTGTCAGTTACGTAATAGAACTTTTTACAACACTGGAGATTCAGTATCTTCAGTGGTGTTAACATTTCTACAACGATGTTGTCTGTTTTTTTTAATTAGTGAGGTTGGCAACTGCACAGATATTTAGGTATAGTCTAAGAGGCTAACACTAAACCTTTAAAATCGAAGAAAAATCAAATGCAGTGTCAGATTTCCGAGACAATTACTAAACATCGAAATATGAAAACTAATTT
This sequence comes from Parnassius apollo, assembly GCA_907164705.1. Classification (NCBI taxonomy): domain Eukaryota; kingdom Metazoa; phylum Arthropoda; class Insecta; order Lepidoptera; family Papilionidae; genus Parnassius; species Parnassius apollo. The sequence continues at coordinate 6,533,823 of CAJQZP010001697.1, forward strand.
TTTTTTTATAAATTACAAGCTAGTGATTTTTTACGCGGTAGAGCCATGCTGCAGTTATATAGTAGTATAGTTGTAGCACGAATGGGTCGGCTCGACCGGGGAGGGACCACGCTCTCACAGAATATCAGCGTCAAATAGTAGTTTAATGCTGCTGTGTTTCATATGGTGAGTGTAGAGAACCGGACACCCGTTTTAATGGAAACGAGGCATTCCATCTAAGTCCTCACAGATGACAACGCATCTGCATTTTGATTCCTAATCGAGGATAGATGTAGATTCTAGGGACAGCAACCACTTACCATCAGGTGGACTGTGTGCTCGTTTGTCACCCTTATCCTATATAAAAATTGACCTTACGATAGAGACGTAGGCTTGGCTGCTTTTTATACGAGTACAATATGGGTAACAAATGAGCGCACAGTCCACCTGATGGTAAGCGGATGCTGTTTGACGATAAAAAAGGATTTCCGGTTCCCTACACTCAACATACGAGACACAGCAGCACCAACCGGCTCTATTATTGGCCGGCTGTTTTGCTGCGAGAGTGTGGTTCCATCGTCGAGGCGACCCATTCGTGACGCAACCATATTATTACGAGTATAAGTGCAGCCTTCCCCCACCACGATAATGTAGCCTATTAAGTCTTCATTTCAAGATACCCGTTACTCCCATTTAGACGGAAAGACTAGGCTGCCAAATTATGCCAATGTCACGTAAGTATTGAAATAATACTAGTTTTGACGGATTTTACCGCGTATAATATTTAACTATAAATACCCGACGTTTCGAGCGCTTTACAGCACCCATGGTCACGGCGTATACCGTGTAGATCGGAACAAAAGTTAAATTTTTATTTATGGTAACCGCTGTTAACTATGACATTTGACGTTGAGCATCTCAGTCCCCCCCCGTGACCATGGGTGCTGTAAAGCGCTCGAAACGTCTGGTATTTATAGTTAAATATACGCGATAAAGTCCGTAAAAACTAGTATTACTTCAATGTGTAGCGTTCGCGTAAATATAAGAAATCAACGTAAATATACGGCTTATTTACTCATAAGTCAATTCTTTGCTTTGTGCATTATAAACGACAGGGAAAAACGCATTCGTCCTAGTGATTTGTAATATCAACAACGAAAATGATGGAGACCCATCGTGTATCTTACTCGTATTGTCCGATAAAGGCGATAAGAGAATTGAATGGTGTAATTTCTGAATTTCTAGAGATCGGCTATCTGACGCTACTAAACCAAGATATAGTTTAGATATATTAAACTGGGCTAAGGTCAATCTTATGGGTCAGCAGTCAAACATGCTAGCAAGCAATCAAGCCTCGTGTAGAAAAATTTTTAATACATTTTCTACTAGCGGAAGGTAATTTATTATGGTTTGGAGTTAAAACGCTTTTTTTCATAAAATAAGGGTGACAAACGAGCACACAATCCACCTAATGTTAAGTGGATACTGTAGCCCACATACATCTACATTTATCCTCGATTAAGAATCAAAATGCGGATGCGTTGTCTTTTGCGTTATGCACCAGCGTGAAATAGTAGCAATGCTACGTATTTCAAGTTGAGAACCGGGACCATTACTGAACGAATTCATCTTAGTCCTCACTACAACACATCTCATTTATTCTAATCGAGGATAGATTAATGTCTAAAAACCACTACCATCAGACCATACTACTATAAAAAAAAAATTAAGAATGGAATGCTCTCGTTCCAAATCTCTACACTCATAATAAGAAATGCAACAACATTAAGCTGCTATTTTACGCTGGTATTCTGTGAGGGCGTGGTCTTTCCCTGCTAGGGTGGACCAATTTGTGCTACAACCATATTATAGCTGCAGCGTAGCTCTACCACGTAAAAATTGTAGTAAATCTATCAAGCAACCTATGCGTATGTTTAGCAGTTGACTTTTGATAGGTTTTAACGGTAAGGTTAAACCATATAATACTATAATACATACATAATAGAACGGGGGAGTGGGCGGAGACCGCGTAGCCACTAAAATGTCACTAATACGTCAATTCACACATATAAATGCAACACGAGATATGTTTTGACGTTACAATTGTTTCCAAATTTCGCATGCAAATTATTTAAGAAATGCCAAATTGCACCCTATTTACAAATAAATATGTGTTAAAATTTAAACGATTTTTTTTAATGATGATCTTGAACATTAATCAAAAGTCTAAAATGTGTAAATTTATTCAGTCTGTCAACACAGCGAATCGGGTTTGGCAACGCCAAACCTCGTACAAAGTAAAGTTGACAGCCATTCTATTGTGTATTATAGTATTCTATGGGTTAAACTTAGAGTGATAGTCACAAGTCTCTCGTTTCGCCAATTGTTTTTAGTACTTGTTATATTGGCGGAAAGTAAAACATTTCATTTTCATAGTTAAAACGCTTTATGCAATTTGTTTACAACTCAGCACAAACGGGACAGGCTCAAATTTGATCAATGAAAAAAATTAAACAGAATTGAAAATTGCAATTCCTCGAATGACAATTGCGCCGTAAAATAACAAAATAGAATTTAATTACCGCATTCATACGTGAAAGGCTGAAAGGTTGCCAGATTGAGTTTTTTATATTGGAGAAATACGTGTAAGCATAAAAATCGAAATCGAAAGTATCAAAATACAGTCATCACGAGAGGATATTTTAAAGTTCTTTAATTCAAACTCATTAGTGTCAGAAAACTGTAGGATGTGAATAATTGATAGAATCAGGCGTTACTTTGCGGAAATCTATTATAATAAAGATATTAATAGTTACTTTGCAACCATCCGCTTGATTAAATAAAATGATGTGCTTTCCCTAGTTTAAAGAGCACCTCCCGCCCTCCCTCAATTGCGTGCAACAATCACGTCACCACTAATCCCAGCACCATTATTCTAGGAAAGACACACTATTGACGATAATACGACACGTGTTTCTCCTCTACACGAGACATCTTCAGGTGATGTTGACTCTACTTAGAGCCCAGCCGCCGTAGAGTCTTTCCTGTCTTTCCTAGAATAGTGGTGCTGGGATTAGTGGTGACGGGATTGGTGCACGCAATTGAGGGAGGGTGGGAGGTGCTCTTCAAACTAGGGAAGACACATCATTTTATTTAATTAGCGGATGGTTGCAAAGTAACTATTAATATCTTTATTAGTGGGATCTGAATGTTCACCGTACCTGAGACCTGATAGTTTTTATGTAGGTAATTGAAATCACAACACAAGATTTTATAATTGAAAGATTTACCACATAGTTATTGGTTCAGGAAAGCTCTAACATTGGCACTGCTCGGCGGAATCTTCTATGCCCTTTTACCCTCACAAATGAAAGGGGGCGTGTTTTAGCCGTGAATTATTCTTATACATAATATCTAGACTGGCATTTTACTTTCCTGTATGATTATTTCATTTATTTGTGATTTAACTGTGACTCGAGCAACGAGTCTTTGCGCCCTTGAACCAATTAAATACGAAATTTTAATGTTAAATGCTGATTTACCACGTGCTTGGCGGTGAAGAAAAACATGACTGTGGAATAAAATTATTTTGAATATATGTGGAGTCCAACAACGCGCACAAAAGCAGCACGGCCAGAAAAATCTAATCAATATTTAATATTTATATTGCTACCGTAACTGCATCACCAATTACTCCAACACTCCCTCAAAAACTGTGAGATTGGGATATACTTTTTTAAAGATTAAGTATTTTTGAATTTAAACACACTAAAATATCTTTTCGAAAACCATACCTTCTTTTATAGGATATGGTGACAAACGAGCACACAGTGTAGTGCCTGATGGTAAGTGTTTGGTGTGGCCCATAGACATCTACATCTATCTTCGAATACGGATCAAAATGCGGATGCGTTGTCACCCATGAGGACTAAGATAGAATGCCTCGTTTCCAGCAACAAGAGTCTCCGGTTCGCTAAACTCACAATAAAAGATGCAACAACATTAAGCTGCTCTTTTACGCTGTTATTCTGAGAGAGCGTTGTCCTTCCCCGGTAGAGTCGACTCATCTTTGCTACAACCATAGTATAGCTGCAGCGTGTTTCCACCACGTAGAAAAAATAATTTAAAAAGGAGTGACAAAATCTAGTTTTAACTAAAATATTTTTTATTCTATTCTGTTATTATTTTTTACACGAAATACTGCTCTCAGGTTTAAGTTTTAGCATGCTTTATAATTAAGTCGTTATTCGAAAAAATACCTCCATGCACTTATCACTCGTCACATAAACGTGGGAACGGAGACGAGTGATATCTATATTGAATACATATTGATGTGTACAGGGAATATTTATGTAGAATTTTGTATAAAATTGCAAATTTGAACGTTACTGCATTGTAATATAACTAAAATTTGAAATGCAACTTCAGTGTCGATATTTTGCGTTACATTCAAAGGTAGACGAAATTGACGAACTGCTATGATTGATATACAGGTATTTATATTACATGTTGCAAGGGAATTTGGGTATTGTTGCGTTGTAATAAAAATGAAAATTAATTAAAATTTCACTGTTTATCGCATGGGAATACATATACACAGTACACACGACTGAGGCGAGACGATTTTGTGTAAGAACCGGTCACAAATATTTGCGGCGGACCTCGTAGTGCCGTTCATTCAATAACTGGAAGATCGAACGTAATAATGCATATTTTTACTAGCACTTTTAAAGTGACTAATGAGTATGAAACGTGGTAGAGTCACGCTGCAGCTATATTATGATTGTAGCACGAATGGGTCGGCTCGACCGGGGAAAGACCGCGTTCTCACAGAATACTAGCGTAAAATAGCAGCTTAATGCTGTTGTGTCTCGTATGGTGAATATAGAGAACCGGAGATCCCTTTTACTGGATAAGAGGCATTCCATCTTAGCCCTCAGGGGTGACAACACATTGATTCTATGAGCCACAGTATCCACTTACCATCAGGTGAACGGCGTGCGTCACCCCTATTTTACAAAAAAAAAACATAAACTTAAAATCATGCGATTTGTATTAGCTACTAGATCATGTGTCGGAATTTCGCTGCTAAGACCACATGAGTAGATAAACCATCGATCACTAATAAAAAACGTTCTTTATTAGTGATCGATGAAAATTATCGACCCTGGTCTATATAATTATTTGATCAAAGTAACTTACCTGTAAGTGTCCTTCGATCAAAATTATATGAAGTTGACGCCTCCTCTGTGTACAACCCTACCCTGCTGTATATTTTTATCCACCCTAAGGGCTTGCTTGTATTTTAATATAGTATATAAACGGAATTATTTCTACTCATGTGGTTAAGACAATACAGCACGCAATGAAGAAACTATATGAATACCTTCAGTTCTTCAACTCCGCTGTGCGGAGGAGGCATACTACAGAAATCCATCTATACTATCATATACTCATATCACGTGGGTCTGATAAATTTCAACAATTCTTGTACCTACGTATGTACAAGAAAAGCTATCATTCTTGGGTGTCGTACAAATACAAATGATATATATCTAGGTATACGTGGTATAGCTATGCTGCAGCTATATCATGGCCGAAGCACGAACAGCTAGGCTCGACCTGGACTTGAAGTCATACTCCGCAATGTCATAAATTGTAGAGGACTAGATTCAAATTTTGATAGTATCTGAATGGCGGCCTTAGTCCTCAGAAGTCCTCGTAAGAACGCTTCTACATTTTGATTCTTTATCGAAGATGGATAGATGTAGGTAGGGTTGACAGATGGATTCTCCCGACATATCAAATGATCTCCAGACTCCCGACAAAACTCATAATTTCCAGAAAAACAGATTCTCTTCACATTACAGCTGAATTTAATTAAATAAAAGCTGAGTTAATAATTAGACTGAACTTTAAAGTAAACTGTTTGACTTTTAAATCTACTGAATACTAATTATACTGACTCTACTGCATACTCTTTCTCCATAACACTGTTAAAGCATCCAAGTCAATGCCAAATACATGTGGCAAGTGGCAACCTTAAAATTAATTAGTTACGTGTCAATAATGTTAAGTCGTTTTGTGGCCTATTAATTTAAAAAATAAACTTTTTATTTTACATTTTTATTTTTAATATTTATTTCTCCCAAAAGTTCCAAAAGTTCGTAAGTGGAAGTCGATCAAACACCAACCTTTTATCAGATTGGTATTTATTGCGAAAAAAAACAATAATTAATTAGGTAACCTAAAATTTACGACATTCATTTATTTGGTTGTTACAAGTGCTAGTGAAGTTGCTAACTACGTTTTGTAATTTTTGCAATACTTTTGATGAATACGTCACAGCGCCATGTTGTATCCCTGCGCTGATTGCAAGCACGAGAAATCTGCCAACCCGTTTATTTTCTGGGATTAGTACCCGAGTATAAATCGAATTGGAAACCATCTCAAAATACCGACATTTTCAAATTTTGTTCAGATATTTTTGTCTTCCGATCTGGCATTCTTAGGTGTAGGTATCTATGGGTCACAGCACACTTTCCAGCTGGACCGTGTGCCCATTCGTCACCTAAATTCTATAATGATCATCTAAAATCATCTAAATTTTATACGTGGTAGAGCCATGCTGCAGTTATATTAGTAGTATAGTTGTAGCACCAATGGGTCGGCTCGACCGGGGAAGGACCACGCTCTCACAGAATACCAGCGTGAAATAGTAGCTTAATGCTGCTGTATTTCGTATGGTGAGTGTAGAGAACCGGCGACCCATTTTACTGGAAACGAGGCATTCCATCTTAGTCCTCACGGGTGACAACACATCTGCATTTTGATTCGTAATCGAGGATAGATGTAGATGTCTATGGGCCACAGCAACCACTTACCATCAGGTGGACTGTGTGCTCGTTTGTCACCCTATCCTATAAAATAAAAAATATAAAAAATAACTGATATTATGTATGATGTAATGTCAAATCTACCAGACATTAAACAGCAAGAGTGATTACGATGTAAAAAAGGTCTGGTATTGCAACCAAAGCTGCATGATTACCGCGACTGCTCATATATCCCCGCAACAGTGAAAGAACCCGCGTCAGTTATTCATACCGCAATAAGATAATAAACAATTAATACGTACCTCTTTACGACCGCGTTGTTTTGGGGCTATCTCTAACGACTACGTTGTAGACTTTACCGTTACTATATAATTTACTACATAAACAAGCGTGTTTAAATTTCAACAAACGCTAACCTGCGTTAACGGAGATGGAAATTACACTGTGTGATAGTTGTCTATGTTTGTCAGTATAGGATTTAGGTATGTGAAGACCGTAATCGAATCTCCATTGCGTAAAGTAGCAGTAATTCGAAACAAAGTCAAATAAAAAAAAAAACAACTAAACTTATACGTGGTAGAGCCACGCTGTAGCTACATTATGGTTGTTGGGTCGACTCTACCGGGGTAGGACCACGCTCTCAAAGAATACCAATGTAAATACTGCTGTGTTTCGTATGGTGAGTGTAGAGATCCGGAGTTCTAGAGACCATTTTTTACTGGAAACGAGGCATTTCATCTTAGTCCTTAGTAGTCGTAGTTTGATTCTTAATCGCGGATAAATGTAGATATCTATGGGCCACAGCATCTACTTACCATCAGCTGGACTGTGTGCTCGTTTGTCACCTTATTTTATAAAAAAGTAGGTCAATTAACCGTGTAGTGACGGTGTATGACTATCCACTACCCCGTATCGTACGGTGGGCGGTTGTGTCCGGTTGCCATTACCAGACACTGCAGCGATGGTTTTCTGTGATGGTATCCTGTATTGGCAACAGTGTCCTGGACACTGCAGCGATGGTTTACTGTGATGGTATCCTGTGTCGGCAACAGTGTCCTGGACGCTGCAGCGCTGGTTTCCTGTGTCGGTAAAGAAGTGTTCTACGTTTTTTTTATTTATTTATTAAACTTGTGACCACAAACAAGTTTTCAATTATCAACATATCTAATGTAATTACTACACATTTTTTTATTATTGTGAACTCAGCAACGCTGGTCACTTACTTAAGTATAACATTTTTTCAGTGATAGATAAACCGGTTACAGAGTATAACTTGACATTGGCAATATCTTGTTATATAATCTAGAATTAAAGTCTAAACACAGTATCAACTAACAAACTAATAAATTATAGGGTTATAGTAGGATATATGACACCACTGCTCATTAGTTTTTTTTTAAATGGTCGTGTCATAATATGTTCCGTTATCTACTCAATGAGTACTTGTTTAAATTTTTCAGTGACAATCTTCTTATAATTACTTCGTCCAATGACATTAATATCGCTATCATTAAAATTACGTTTATTTTTCTACGTTTGTCTCTTGCCTTATGTATGCATAAAATTAATTACTTTCAAATGAAACCAGGTCATTCCTTAACAAATTGCATAGATTTAACGACGTTAAAGTACAATGATAAAAACAATACAATGATTTTTTTGTAAACAATAGACGCATTAAAAATCTCCCGTTATAAAACAATAAAAGACTAGAATTGCGTAAGTGTTCGTATGGTTAATCTCTTATCAGGTATATTCTCCGCAAACCTTATTTCCAGGTAATAGAAACGATAATGGCATGATTTTCTTATACTAGATTGCTAAGCGATGATACATACCATAAACAAAAGTTGGCACAATTCTCATAATTAATAAAAAACAAAACAATACAATAAAAAAATTAGTTCAAGTGAATATCTTATTGTTCCCATTTACCTAAATTATAAGATTGTCTCGCGCTAGTAAAATAATTAAATCGTTATATTTTTACCCCCAACGAAAAAAGAAGGGGCGTTATAAGTTTATAGTGTATATCTGCACGTGTATCTGTGTGTATGTCTGTAGCATCATAGCTCGCCATTTTTTTCGTTTGAAAGGTGTCTTAATCGGGAGTGTTCTTAGCTACGTTATATACGTGGTAGAGCCACGCAGCTATATTATGGTTGAAGCACGAATGGGGACGACTGGGGAAGGACCAAACTCTCACAGAATACCAGCGTAAAATATAAGCTTAATACTGTTGTGTTTCACATGGTGAGTGTAGAGATCCGAAGACCCTTTTTTACTGGAAACGAGGCATTCCACCTTAGACATCGAGCGTGATAACACGTCTGCGTTTTGATTCTTAATAGAGGATAGATGTAGATGTCTATAGGCCACAGCATCCAATTACCATCAGGTGGACTGTGTGCTCGTCTGTCACCCGTATTCTATAAAAAAGAAAAAAGAAAATCTGTTCAGCCCTTTGAAGATCATCAGCTTTTTTTTGTTTAGGGGATTTTTTAAAAATTTCAAATTAAGTTATGGCTCACTTCACATCTATTCTGAATGTTGTTTTTTTAATTTGTTTCACAATACATATATATACGCACTCGTAGGTATTGTCATACGAAAAAATTATAACGATAGTGTTATGTTCTTACGTTAAAACTTATTGAAAATGCAGGATAATAGGTTCTACTTGGTAGAGCCACGCTGCAGCTTTACTATGGTTGTAGCACGAATGGGTCACCTTGACCGGGGTAGGATCACGCTTTCACAGAATATTAGCGTAAAACAGCTGAATAATGGTGTGTTTCGTATGGCGAGTATAAAGAACTGCAAACCCTTTCTACTGGTAACCTAGCATTCCATCTTAGTCCTCGGGGGTGACAACGTACTTGCGTTTTGATTCTTAATCGAGGAGAAATGTAGTGTGTAAGATGTCTATGGGCCACAGCATCCACTTACCATCAGCTGGAATGTGTGCTCGTTTGTCAACATTATTCTATAAAAAATATATTATGCTACAAGTATATATATAAAGTATAGCACGAAGTATTACTATGTACTACTTTATTTCTTCAATGACTAGCACTCATCCTAGCCAATGTGATGTTTTACGTCACACCACCCTTTGCGGAAAAAATGGAGGTCAGTTTAGCATCGAGATACGACCCCTTACCCTTTTTTTATAGGATAGAATGACAAACAAGCACACAATCCAACTGATGGTAAGTGGATGCCATAGACATCTACATCTATCCTCGATTAAGAATCAAAACGCAGATGTGTTATCACGCCCGATGTCTAAGATGGAATGCCTCGTTTCCAGTAAAAAGGGTCTCCGGTTCTCTACACTCACCATACGAAACACAGCAGCATTAAGCTTCTATTTGACGCTGGTATTCTGTGAGAGCGGGGTCCTTCCCCGGTCGAGCTCGTGCTACAACTATACTACTAATATAACTGCAGCATAGCTCTACCACGTAAAATACAACTCAGTTTGAACTCAGTAAATAAGTGGCATTACTGCAAACTTATTTACATTAAAAGAAATCTTCTGTATACCTCTTTAGTTGTAGTAAAGTGATGTGCCGGAACAATATCTATTTACACAAACACGATTGCTTGGGCATTGAAATTTAATATCAATAAGGTTGTAGCCAGCACGTCGCTTCCGCCGCAAGACATTTCTTGAGGAAGTTAAAACCCGTACAAAATATGTTATCATAACAGCGATCCGATGCCAATCAAGAGGCTACGGTCGCCATATTAAGTAAAAAATTGCAGGACAAAATGTCGCAACTAATGTTCTTTTTTAACTCATGTGTTTTATATTATTATTATGGTTGATTTCTCAAGATAAACCCGGTATTCTCCAAACCTATGAACCTTAGGGAGAGGTAGGCTCAGACTTCTGACTAACTTATTATTATTATATTCATACAGTACTTTTATCATTATATTATTATTAGTTATTATTATTATAGGGAAAATATTTCTATTTCTTAGGCTAGTTATGACGGAATATTAAATTATAAATGCAGCGTTTAGTGAGTAGGGTGGGGTAGGTAGGGATTTATGTAGGTAGGGTGTTATGGGGAGCTATTTCGTTTTTATTTACCACATAATAGTTTATCTACAATAATTTAATTTTTTAATCTTGAAAATGTTTATAATATTGGGTTCACTATATTTCATTCAGAGATGGGCCGAATATAGATTTCACCGAATACGAATATTCGGCCGAAAGATCGGTAAAACTTTTAACGAACCGAACATTCGGCCGAACATTATTCGGCAGAATCACCTCGGTACCTAATCAATACAAGTCGAAACTTGTTACCGTAAAGCGCGCTGGATTAGCGCCGGACCCTGCCCCTCACTCCCCCCGCTACACTTGATATATTATAGCATCATCTAGTACTGAGCAAATTGTCGGCACATCATGCTTATGTTTTGACTATTTTAGTGAAAAAAAAAAGTTATTTCATTGCGTTATTCTTAATGAAAAGTGATAATTATATGATATAAATAAGTGGCACAAGATCTACTATTTGGACTTATTTTAGAGAAACTGACGACCAAAGTAAAATGAAATGTAGGTACTAATGTAATGTTTCTTTGTTTGATTCTAAAAAAAAATTTATCAAGCTTCCTACATGCTATAATTGGAAATAACACTACAGTGCCTCTAAAACATAACGCTATGCAAGTAGATTTAACCCATAAATAAAATGTACTTTCGACAGTAAAATTATGAAAGACTATGCAATATGGCATTACTCAATTCGAACATATCAAATTTCAATATGTACAGTGGACACTGAGTACCACTTTAACGAATGTTCGCTGATTTATCCGAATACAAATATTCGGTAAAGCTGCCGAATATGCTGAATACCGAATATGAAACGAATATTCGGCCCATCTCTTAATTTCAATTAACATGAAATTAAAATAAATGAATGAGAAAACACATTTATTTATTTTTTCAAGTTGACTTTATTTTAACACTTCTTAATATTCATATTTAAAATGATGTTTACTTTTACCTAAATGAAATCTATTCTTAAATAATTCTAAGAAATAAATACAACCGTAAATTGCCATTTTCTTTTATCTAATATTAATATTATATATTAAGAAGTTAGCCCTAACGAACGACCTTGAGCGTTCGTTCCTATACAACGCGTGCTACAATACGACATAAGAAATACGCCCAAATTTTGGAATTATCTCAATTAAAAGAGAAAAGCAAGCTGAAGAAATTAAATAAAACGTGAATAATATAGTTTTTTTAGTTATCTATCCATTAGTGTAATCCTCAAATGATTAGAGCGTTGCCTTTAGCAACAGATGCATGTAATCAACAATTTTAGTCATTTTTTAAAAGTTGATTTTGGATGTATTTATAACACATAAAAACAAATTAGAACGTGGAATGTGGTGAAAAGATATCGAACATTAATTATGTGCTTTTAGATTTGGTTTATTTCTCGTAACTAATAGTCTCTCAAAACGCACTATCGCAAGGTTTTGGTCGGGGTATCGCCTTAATAGAGTGATTTGTATTCGCCGCTCCTTACTTCCACTTCTTTACACTTATTAATATACTGGACGCCAATATTTTTATTGGACATAAGCTATTTCTGACTATTCTAGCTATTAAAGAAAAATAAAAGGGTGAAACAGTGGCAGTATGTTGTGTGATTTAACTGTTATTTTTAGGTAATCCTCATTTGAAAACTATAAATTGTCGATATTCAGTGAGAGGTTAGTTTCAAGTGTCAGAAACTAAATGCTCCAATAATTTTGTCAACATTTAAATCTTATTATTTTATAATAATATTTAATGGATATATTTTAATTGAATGTGTGAGTTATCTGTTAACGTATTTCGATAATTTCTTTAACATAAGGTAATATAAATTCGAAGTTGGTCTCTATTGAAATTAATATGCCTTAAATTTAAAATCCATAAAGTCCCAAAAATATGGCAACCCTATGAATAACTGGTGTTATTTTCGGTTTACCTACTTGCTACGAATGCAAGCTGCACGCTAACGCCGCCTTTGTATTGCGTACATACAAATACTTGTCTGCGTTCAATTCCCCGCGCGTACTCGCGTTTCATAAATTAACGTATTACGGATTCGGTCGATCTTTTTTAATAATGCAGCTACGCGGATCTTGCTCAGAATGGTGTATTTATTTTGCCTGATTGAATTGTTATGTTTAAGTAAATGGAACTGTTATGTTTAATTAAATACTCGTAGTCATGTACGGAATCGAAGCATGTCTTTACACACCAGCATAAAATAACAGCCAATGCTCTGTGTTTCGTATGGTGAGTGTAGAGAACCGGATACCCTTTTGCTGGAAACGAGGCATTCCATCTTAGTCCTCAGGGATGCCATCGCATCTGCATTTGAATTCTTAATTGAGGACAGATGTAGATGACTATGGGCCACAGCATCCACTTACCTCAGTTCAACGAGCACACGTACCTTTTCTTATGACTTGTACTAGGTGGTAGGACTGCTGACCAACCTAGCGATCCATCTGGGCAGGTTCTTTTATAGAATAAGAATGACAAACGTGCACACAGTCCACCTGATGGTAAGTGGATTCTGTGGCTCATAGACATCAACATTTATCTTCAATTAAGAATCAAGATGCAGGTTCGTTGTCACCCGTGAGGACTGAGATGGAATACCTCGTTTCCAGTAAAAAGGGTCTCCGGTTCTCTACACTCACCATACGAAACACAGCAGCATTGGTCCTACCCCGGTCGAGCCGACCCATTCGTGCTGCAACCATAATATAGCTGCGGCATGTCTCTACCACGTAAAGGCCCTAAAAACCACTTTCTTTAGAAATGTTTGTCCTGACAACTCCTAAAAAGTATTTTAACTAACTAAAGTATCAAATATCGCGCTTCGAAATGTATTTTCCATAAAGAAATAAATAAATAGGTACATTGTATAATCGAAGATATTTAAAACCACATAAGAATGCTCAGGTTGTTCTCACGATATTTTCCTTCGACGTGGTAAATCAGCATTTAAAACACTAACATGACATGGCAAAATTAACTCACAATTTCAGTGACACCCGCGGGAATTGTACTATGGTTACACGCAATATGACATTTGAGACGAATGCTTAAGTCCCTGGTACATAACTAAAAACAGAGGAAAGTAAAAAAAAAAACTATAAAAAAATTTAAAATCGTTTCAAAACGTTAGCACAGATAAAAATTTCTTTTTCCATTAGATATTCAATTTAAGAAAATACCAATCAGTTAAGCGTGAACCGGTCGTTAATATCAAGTGGAAGTAAACTCATGATAACCGTACATTCCTATGAAGTACATATAAAAACCAGATCTTAATCAGTTAATTAACAGATGTTTTCTACTTTAAGCGACTTATCGCTGCTCAAGTGACTTTTTGTTTGTGTCGCCTTGTTTTTATGAAAATAAGAGTGAATAAAAGTATAATATTATATTATGGATGCAGCACGAATGGGTCGACTCGACCGGGGACCACACTCTCACAGAATATTAGCGTGTAACAGCAGATTAATGCTGCTGCGTTTTCGTATGTTGAGTGTAGAGGACCGGATACTCTTTCTACCGACAAGGAGGCATTCTATCTTAGTACTCAGGGTTGACGGTTAAAGCTCTTTACACCGTTCCCCATTCATTGTTGTAAAAGTAGATAACATAATACACTAATTAAAAGTAGGTCTAAAGAGGCATGCCCATAAAGTATGACATTGTCAGTTACTGTCTGTACTACTAAGAAATTCAGGACTTCATAGGCGTGATTTTACTGACAGCTGTCGCAGAGATCAAGTTATCTTTTATGAACTTTAGCGAGTTTTCTTTATATAAAATGATGATTAAATTATGATGATGGCTATTATATCACCTCTCAGATGTCACAAAGCCGATTGGCATTTTCTCTAATCTACTTTTACAACAATGAATGGGGAACGGTGTAAAGAGCTATAACCGTCAACCCTGAGTACTAAGATAGAATGCCTCCTTGTCGGTAGAAAGAGTATCCGGTCCTCTACACTCAACATACGAAAATGCAATGAAAATGATAATGAAAATATGCAATGAAAATGATAATGAAAATAATGAAAATGAAAATTAATCTGTTGTTACACGCTAATATTCTGTGAGAGTGTGGTATCGAAAAGCTATCTTTTATGAAATATAGCATTTTACGCTCAGACGAAATAAGAGTTTTTATTTCGTCTGAGATTTTACGTTGAATATTTTTCAATAGTGTTGTCTTTCGTCTTTCATCCTTAGCCTACTCTTTTACTTGTCATGCCGAAAAGTAATTTGTGTTGCAAACTTCTGACCATAGCTTAATTTGAATAAAGCTAATTAAGCGCATTTTATCGCGATTAATTTTAATTCATTATAATTACAACTGGTTTGATGTAGCACAAATCCTCGCAACAAAAAACACGAATTGCTGCCAATGACGATGATTCATAAATCTATTAAAATTAAAAGTATCTCAATTTAAATAAAGAAGATAGCTGGGTGTTTGGGATTATAATTAAATTAATAGCGAAACGATACAAGATTTTAAGATACTTTAAGTTCAAAAATCGATAGTAAAAAGCTTAGTTCTTCCGTAATCATGGGAGGTGCAAAGCACTTGTAACGTCGGGTAAATAAGTTTACATAAAACACTATAATCACAGGAAAAACAAATAGAGTTTACCATAAAATCTCTTCACAAATATATTACTATAGTAAAAGAACTCATATGAAATCTAAAAAAGAAAAAAAACCGTTGTTAATGGAAATGACCCATGCATATTAAAGTACAAAGCTCGTGTACCGTTCAAAAATTGCAAAATATCTCGGTAATAAACACGTTTACAACGTAAACATGCATAAGAAAATTATAGACGGAAAGCAAAATATCAGAGTATTAAGACTTAGTGTCTTTGAACCGATCTAGTGCTCTCGGCGCTATGCGGCAAGACGCAAATACCTATAGAGTCAGACGCGGAAGGCAGCGGGCACCGGTATTTTATCTTTCTGTGTATGTACAACGTGCCAATAGCAATGAACTTAAATACGGGGTAGTGGAGAGTGGAATCAATGATATTCTTATTCAAAATCTTGTGTCTACATAAAAATTATCATTACAATGGCACAAATATTTCAAATACTTAAAAGGAGGTCTCAAATATAATAGTACCAATTTACAATGTCCTTATTACTCAATACTATTTTAAATGAAAATGTTTCCGCAAGTGATTTGTGCTACCGTGTTTATTATTGCTTCTATGCTTTATGAAATATCGCAATCTTGAATTCTTGAATGAAACTAGTTTTTATGGATTTTATCGGTTTTTTTTTGTTGTTGCGTGTTGTTTCGGGAATCCTTGAGATAACTCGGGGATTCCCGAAACGAATTAAATCCCGAAAGAAATTATTTTGGGCAAGAAACCCCTTTTTCAAATAAACTGATACCTCAGCCACAGTTAAATTACTTCAAAAATCCTATCTCTAATTTTTTTGCTATTGATTCAAAATACTTACTTCTAAAACTAAGCGGTTAGTTAAGTGAGTAAGCTTGACATTATTTTATACAACTACAAATACTACAAATTATTAGTTCTTAGTTTATGACAACCTATGAGAAACCGATTTCGAACCCAAGGGGTCGGTCGATATCGACCGCTTTGGGAATCCCTGGTTGAACTTCCAGACCGAATTTCGGTGATGGCGGCCAGCCTCAACGTAGACTAGCCAAGCACGCAGGACAGGGTTATATTATAGTTCCCGAGTGTACGTGTAAGCACAAGTGCACTTTCTATTCCCTCACTCTCATAATCCGATGGGACGGTAAACCGATACGACCGGAGAGAGATCAGGCGCAAGACCAACGGCTTTACATGCTTTCCGAAGCACAGGGGTGAAACACCGCCAATTTCCTGACTCCGAGCAGCTACTGAGAATTTCTTGACGGAAAAACTCAATAATTGATTTTTTGGCCCGACCCGGGATTCGAACCCAGGACCTCATGATCAGCAGTCGCACTACTACAACCATTAGACCAACATGGCAGTCAACTTATAAACTTGTATTATGTTCCAGATGTTTCGAGTTCTTTACAGTATCCAAAGTCACGGGGGTACTCAAGTGTTCGACGTCCCAATGTCATGTGAAGTACCTACTCGAAACATTGGGAATATAAAATGGGTTAAATTAAACGCGATAAAATCCGTAAAAACTAGTTTTCTTCAATATAACATATTGTTCGCGTCATTATAAGAAATCATTATCGCTAACTTGTTTCAATCATACTAAAATGAATTACTGATAACTTCAGTTCAGGTTGCTTTGTCTTCGTGATATTTTGAGTTAAGAACACGACTAAAGTCGTTAACTGCACTAAAATTGAAAACTATTTCAAATTATAAAAAGGTTGCTAATCGTTACACTCAAGGAGAACGGAAATTAGGCCTCTTTCGTAAAGTGTTACCGGCAATGGTCGGCAACGATGATGGTAATTATATAATGCAAAAAACTATTTTATGTTTTATTTATATTACAAAAATTATAATAAAGAACTTAACTAAAATAATAATTAAAATTATAATATTTACGATTAAAACTAATTATATACAATATAAAAGAAGAAACTATAATATAGAAAATCTAAAACTAAAAATTTAAATCGTCAAAAAAGACCTGCTCCCCGTAGTATAGTGCCAAGAACGCTGGCTGCGTTTCCTCGCTGAATAGCTATACTTAGCCTTTGAGCGAGGAAAGAACCAGCCCTCTTGTCACCAGCAGCGACGACCAGTCGTGGATACAGTTCCTTTAGAAACTTCGTTGCACGTGAACCCCACGGACCGATAGTTTCTACAGCAAATGGCACAAATATGTAGTCATTTCTCAAAGACTCATATTTGTGCCATTTACTAAATTCGGCTGCCTCTGATGCCACCCCGGCTCTAAAAGAGGTACCCTTGAGATGAGAGGCCGCCAAAGTGTCAACGCAAGTAGCATCCCAGACTAGGGCTTTACCTCTCTCCCAAGGGACCAAAGTCATACCGTCGGGTCTCTTGCCATCGTCTCTAAATATCCCGCAAGGCTCTAAAACCGAGGGGATATTTATAGAGACAAGAGCCCTTCGGATGATTTCGTTCCAAGAACCGTGACGGGAAAACCTGCACTTTTCTTGCATGAAAGTCCGTTGAGCCCAAACTCATCGACGCTGCTACCACAGGGCACTGGTGAGGTTGACAAGTAGCTACTCCTAGCCAGATTCCTACGGCGATGCGCAAGCTTTCCCCATCAAGCAATGTGCCGAGATTACTTGATGGTAGAGCATGTAACCAGTGGCTAGATTCCTCAGTCGAAACAGCTAGAAGGCGAGCCTGATCTTGTTGAATATGGAAATTTTGAAATAAATTTTTCTGGACACTCCGTACCAACGGAATATCCCACTGTTTTTGTTAACCAACAATATGTAAATATGTTGAATTAAACTGCTGCCACTGCTAATAAATAAACGGGAGGCCACGTCAAAGTTACGTAGTAACATTATTTAATTTCTGGTCAATGAAGCAATACATAAAAAATATGTACACCACTCACAAGGACACAAGGAGTTTTCTTCCGCATACGACCTCTCTGGAATAATTTACCACCGGCGATTTTTCCGGACCTATACGACCCAGTTTGTAAAGAGCCGGCAACGCACCTGCAATTCCTCTGGTGCTGCGGTTGTTCATGGACTGCGGTAGTCACTTAACATCAGGTGAACCGTATGCTTGTTTGCCCCCCTCTTCTATAAAAAAAATTAGTAACGTAGGTACTCATCGATTCTGCCCGCTAAAAGTTGACTGGTAAGCTGGTAAAGAAGAAGTAGCCAAGAAGAAACCACTCCTTCCACTCCTCTTTATTTAAAAAACCGTTTCCAGTATCTGTCTCTTACTCATAATCGGTTCCTTCGATCCTCCGTCAATCTTTCTCTCTCTACACCTTTGCACTCTTCTTCCTTTTTCAAGAAATCCTTTACCGTAACTGCTGTGCGATTGTGGAACTCTTTACCTCTCCATATTCGTCGTGCTAAATCTCTTCACTCTTTCAAAAGTCTTGTTAAATCGTATTATTTAGAACACTAATAGATAAATTACGAGTATTTAACTTTCTCGTACTCTTTTCATTTAACCTATTATGTGATATTTTATATATAATTTTCACTTATGTTTATTTCTATGTATTTTTATATTTTTTATTATTATTTTGTATGCCCCCTCTATTTTAACTTTTGTTTGCATCATTTCTCTACGCAAAGGTTGTCTGGAAGAAATCACTTTCAGAGAGATAAGACCGCCTATTGTATACATATTCTAATTTAGTTTTGATGTTTCTGTATTGTGGTGTACAAAAAGAGTAAATATATAAATAAATAAGAAAGAATTAGTTAATATGAAAACTAATGATCCGCCCCGGCTTCACTCGGGCTACATCCGGATCACGACAACAGAGCCATCTACTAGATCCAATTGTAAATCTAAACCAGAGAGCCACTCAAAAACACACACAAGAAATTTTTTCAAAATCCGTCCAGCTCTTTAGGAGGAGTTCATTATTTTTATAAATATTAGATTTTCACGAATATGCTGCAACATTCCTCCTACATGAGATACATTGCAAATTAACGAACGAATCTCTAGTGACCGTAATTGGCAGTACAATTTTTTTTAGCGTGTTAGAGTCAAGCTGCAGCTATATTACAGTTGTAGCACAATTAGGTCGGCTCGACCGGGGCAGGACCACGCTCTCACAGAATACCAGTGTAAAATAGCAGCTTAATTCTGCTGTGTTTCGTATGGTGAATGTATAGAACCGGAGACCCTTTTTTACTGGAAACGAGGCATTCCATCTTAATCCTCAGGGGTGACAGCGCATCTGCATTCTGATTCTTAAGTGAGGATAAATGTGGATGTCTATGGGCCACATCATCCACCTACCATCAGGTGGACTGTGTGCTCGTTTTTCACCCAATGCTATATAAAACATATTCCAACTCAAATACCACTGACTAGCGAAGCATTACCATTTGCCATCTAGACCTCATTACCACTTATTATTAGTTTGGTGGGTCTTGTGGTCAAGCACTGACTATAAGGAAAAAAGGATTATCATTAATTATCATTAAGTAACTTACGGACAGACGGGCACTCATCACTGATGAGTATTGAGTATAAACCGTAGAGAGAGACGAAGAGAGAGAGAGAGAGAGATACAGAGAGAGAAAGAGAGAGAGAATTAAAGATAGAGAGAGACAGAGAGAAAAGATGTGCAGGTGCAAAAGTTTTGTACAACAGTACTCGTATAAAGATGAAAAAGAAAGAAAAAAAAAATGTTAATTACTTTCTGAAAAAATATTAATAAATTGTCAAAAAGACAGCAGTTCAAAAAATATATGAGTAAGCTCTGGTAGCTCAGGGGCAGTAGCTAAGAGATCGCCGTAAATTACGGGAGCACACACAGTACGCCAACAACTCAGGTTCGACCCCGCTGGCACCAATAATGTCATTAATTGTAATTTTAAGTGCTGATTTAACACCTGTTCGGCGATGAAAACACTGTAAACAAGTTAAATCTGTACCAAATGAGTCTGTGCCTGTACTATGTCTTGAAGTCTGTGACTAGAGGTGCGGTGTAATCACTCTTTATCTTTCCTAAAAATTTAGAATGGTCTGTGCCCAGTAGCATGGATATAGGCTGTATCTTTTTTATGTAAATGTAAAAAATATAAAAAGGTACGTGTTTTATTCCACTGTATTTGTGCCTCCTGTCCTGTAACTTGTGACAATATTCGACTCCTTTTGCCATACCAAAATCGATCAGGAGAATATAATCAACATATGTGTTCTTTATTCAAATAGCCCATATCATTTTATTTTTAATTCTCTCTTTTACAAGTTGTAATGTTTCCGTTTTTAGGTGAGGTAACGTTATCATATTAACATAATTTTTTTTACTTCGGTGGACGAAATGAAGGTCGCCCCAGAATAAAATATTATAAAATCATTTTAATTGAATTAGTCACAACTTAAAGCTACGTGATTATTTCATCATAAAAGTAAAATAAGAACAAAAAGTTAAACTTCTTAGACTACTGTTAAAACATATTTTTATTACTTGTTGTGGTGACTAAAGTTCAGTATCTTTCTACACAATTTTTGTCAAGTATTCCTTTTAAAGACTTTGCTCGAATCTTCTAAGCTGAAAGAGGTGCATATCTCCGAATCATTGCTTACACGCACTTCAAAAAGGGTTACGATACCGTTATTTCCGGGTAGATTATATCCCACATTAATCGTGGTACCTTGTTCTATAGCTTATTTCGATAAAAAATAAAGTACGTATACATAAAAATTTTAAGTTCTAAACGAGAGATTACATAATATGCCCTAGTGAAATAATTAATGTAATTAACTATTTTTTTTAATACGCTATGGTAAAGGGGTATTAGGTTTTTCTTCAAAAATGTTTACTTCTTAAGAGCTCACTTCAGTTCAAAAACAATGCATTAAAATTATGTCGCAATTGAAAGTATTCCATAACAATACTTTTTATACTAACTGTTAAGCCCTTAAACTCATTGAGGTATTACTATACGCTATAGTAATATAGTTCGATGCTTAAACTAAGAATTCTTTACCTGAAAATTATATTGTTGTAACACCTACAATAGAATTTTTAAGTATTTAAAGGAAAACAAACAAGCGTATAAGTGAGTGTTCAAGTGGTTTACAACTTGTTGTTTTAAAAAAAAAAACAATAAGGAATGGGAACAGCTTTAATTTAAGCAGACGTGACGATTGTTATTTAAGTCCCAAGTCTTCTGATTTTAGGTGTTATTACGGTACGTGAGGGTAAAATGGTCATCCTGTTAATGTGTTTACTTTGTTATCACTCAAAAACTACAGCTTTGTTTTTTTTTATAGAATTATATATTATATAATAGCCTTGTTTGCATCGATGCCTCTGTGATACGATAGCTCTTCATTAGTCAATCAAGGGTATGTTCCGAAATACAACCCAGTACACTGGCCAATGAAAATGACGTCATAAATCGACGCCATATTGGTAATTCGTTGTATCGAATATGGTGGAATACGACGTCAATTAATGAAATAGTATACTGGAAACATTTTGGAACATACCCCAAATAATAAGGGTAAAAAAGGCCCCGCTTTATCGACGTCATTTTGACAGTTGACATAACAGTAAATATTTTAGTTGATTTTAGTTTTTTGTAATAATATTTTTTAAGTTGATTTGAATACCAGCGTCAAATAGTAGCTTAATGCTGCTGTGTTTCGTATGATGAGTGTAGAGAACTGGAGACCCTTTTTACTGGAAACGATGCATTCCATCTTAGTCCTCACGGGTGACAACGCATCTGCATTTTGATTTGTAATCGAGGATAGATGTAGATATCTATGGGCCGCAGCAACCACTTACAATCAGGTGGACTGTGTGCCCGTTTGTCAACTTTATCCTATAAAAATATTTGTTTATAGAATAAAGATGACATATGAGCGAAACTGATGTACAGTCCAATTGATGGTAAGTGGATGCCCGAGACCTTAACCATCTACTTCTTTCTATCCTCGATTATGAATTAAAACACAGAATGCGTTGTTACCACTGAGAAGTAAGATGGAATGCTTCGTTACCAGTAAAAGGGCAAGCATTAAGCTGCTATTTTACGCATTTATTCTGTGAGAGCATGGTCCTTGATTATATACTTGTCTATAATCAAAGGGACGTTCCCTGGTCGGGCCGACAAGGGAACGTCCTATGTTATTTTATTATCTCTAACTACACGCGCATCGGTAAAGCGAGGTCTTGGACAATCGTTTTACTCCCCGGGCAATGCAGAGTAATTAAATAAAATAGTAAAATCACATACTATACACATAGTATATATATATATATATATATATATATATATATATATATATATATATATATATGTACAACTTTTTTATTTAAAAATTAACATCTTTAATATAAAAGTATATGTTTAAAAAACAAAACGGAGCATTTTACATAAATCCTTTGCACTATGGAAAGATACAGATCGGAATCAACTATTTATAGGCCATACAAACACTTGTCACGCGCGAGAATCGAAAATCTCATTAATTTGTTCGCAACTACGAGTAGCTTTAATTAGGGCAATCTTTACGACTTGCCTGCTGAGCTGTTACAGATCGACAGACATCGGAGTGCATAGATAAAATATTTCTTTAAAAATTCCGTAAGAAACAGAAATGATTGGCACTAGATTTGAAATAGTTTTTTTTTTATATAATAAGGATGACAAACGACCACACAATCCACCTGATGGTAAGTGGATGCTGTAGCCTATAGACATATACATTTATCGTCGATTAAGGACGAGATAGAATGCGTCGTTTCCAGTAAAAAGGATCTCCGGTTCTCAACACACCATACGAAACACTACACTATTTTACGCTTGAATTCTGTGAGACCGTGGATCTACTCCGATCGAGCCGACCTTTTCACGCAACAACTAATATAGCTCCAGCGTAGCGCTGCCACGTACGAGTTGTATATTATATGTCGCCTGAATGTCCTGGTATGTCTACTGGAAGATATTTCAATGTAAATATTATAAAAAGAGTAATGTCTTTGTTATCATACAAACTGTATTAATATTTCTGTCTTTTTGTAACTACAATATAAAGTAAAGTAAAGTTGCAGCCTATGTATACGTCCCACGGCTGGGCACAGGCCTATTCACATTTCTGAGAGGTTTATGGAGTAATTGATCCGCCGCGCTACTTCAGTGTGTGTTGGCTACACATATCATCGAAATATTTCGCAGGTTTCCTCACGATGTTTTCGTTTTACCGTTATGAACGTAATAACTTACTACGCACTTAAAATTGCAATCAACAATTTTATTGGCAATTGCAGTGCAGCACATTAAATGCACTGCGAGGATCGGGCCCGGGTGGCTCGCGTAAAATTTACAACGAGTGTTTATCCCTACCTAGTTCCCTGAGCTACCATGGGCCGTGTTTACATAAATAAATAACACAAACTCGCCAGTTTCCCGCTTGACACGAACTAATCATATAAAATCAACTAATAATAACAGATCACGACATTTTAACAACATCTTAAATAATTTTACAAGAAAAATGATCGTGAATGGTGGATGTATCACTGTTATGTATTTTAGTAAATATATTATAATTAAAACTACTGTAGCATTTTCTTTAAAGAAATAAAATAAAAAGGATTTGTATAAACCGTACAGTGGTGGTGTAACGGACGGACGGATTAGTAAGCTGAAGTGGCAATGGGCCGGCCATATAGCTCGAAGAACCGATAACCGATGGGGAAGAAAGGTTCTCGAGTGGCAGCCTCGTACCGGTAGGCGTAGTGTAGGGCGACCCCCACTTGATGGAGTGACGACCTGGTAAGATATGCAGGAAGTCGATGGATGCTGGTGGCTCAGAACCGTGCTTTGTGGCATTACTTGGGGGAGGCCTATGTTCAGCAGTGGACTTGTGAAGGGCTGTAATGATGAAGATGATGATGATGTACAGTGGTGGTGTAGAATATCCCCCCCCCATATCATCTCGTGGGTGTCGTAAGAGGCGACGGAGGGTAATCGATACAGGAGATGGGCAGCAGCATCTTCCAGATAACAACTTAAAATAACAAAAAGCTGCGGCTGACCATCCGCTCGCAAAGCGTGGTATCTGTGGCAAAATTGCCCTTATGAGGCAATCTATGGTGGAGGCCTGTTATAGGAACTTTTATAGGAACTTTAGTACGTGGTAGAGCCATGCTGCAGTTATATTAGTAGTATAGTTGTAGCACGAATGGGTCGGCTCGACCGGGGAAGGACCACGTTCTCACAGAATACCAGCGTGAAATAGTAGCTTAATGCTGCTGTATTTCGTATGGTGAGTGTAGAGAACCGGAGACCCTTTTTACTGAAACCTTTTTAAAAACCGGCAACCACTTACCATCAGGTGGACTGTGTGCTCGTTTGTCACCCTATTCTATAAAAAAAGGAACTTATATAGGCTGTGATGAAGATGATTATGATTATTATTGGCAGAACCACTCTCATATTATCCTCCGTTGTTATTGCAAACGTATAAAGCTTGCCGGTGCAACATAACGGGTTCAATTCTATCTGGCCGCTAACAGAAAGCGTCATAATCAATATCCGCTGTAGAATACAACCCCCCCCCCCATAGTTTGCCACATAGGGGAGGGATATTTCCCATAGTTGCCACGCTTGACAAGTGGGTTGGCAACTCAATAATGCTGTGTTTCGTATTGTGAGTGTAGAGGTCCGGAGACCCTTTTTACTAGAAACGAGGCAGTACATCTTAGTCCTCACGGGTGACAACGCATCGGCATTTTGATTCATAATTGAGGATAAATGTAGATGTATATGGGCTACAGCATCCACTTACCATCAGGTGGACTGTCTGCTCATTTCACACTCCCGTATGTACTATAAAAAACGCACTTTATTTTTAGTCGTTATTAGGAAGACACTGATTTGTTTCCTTTTGCCACCTCGTGCCATACCCAGGGTATGATAATACCGTGGGTATGGCACGAGGTGGCAAAGGGTGGTTTAGTGGATATTCTTACACTGGTACCCACGGCACTAATAACAGGAACGCACGTTGGCAATCGTAAATGAGAACAAGATAACAATAATGTTGCAGGCGCGTGCGAGCGTTATCAACCGTTGGCCGCGCGGCCATTTTTTATCGTATCATTCACAAATAACCGCCAACGTCGACCGTTAGCACCTGCCTGTTGCTCACAGTACACACGATGTAACCACAGTTTAAAGCTGTCTTTAAACTGTGATATAACCTGGGGCGCTTAGTCTTCAAACTTGAATACACACTAAATTTGTACATACCTATTATAAAAATGTCAATTGCAACTGAAAATAATACAATGCAGACTAAGTAATTAAATACGTTTCTATCAGTTTTAGTATTGTCTGTTTGTTTATGAACGTATCACGTCTAAAATACAAATAATGAATCATTATCATCATCATCATTACAGCCCTTCACAAGTTTACTGTTCAACATCGGCCTCCCACAAATAACGCCATAAAGTACAACTAAATTCACAGCTAATTCAGTCAATCTTTTGTTGACATTTTGAAATTCTTTAACAATAATGATTAAACTAGATAATGTATATATATATTTATTGAGCTAAAGGTGTTCTTTGTGTTCTATTAAGACATAACACAGTAACCATAATAAAAATGTCTTTCCGTCCGTCTGTCCGTCTAAACCGATTATAATAAAACTTCAACAACAGATATATAGGAATGCCAACACTAGTCTAAGCTATATTTCATCCGAAAACTAAAATTTTTGTAAAATTGAGAAATTGATAAATCGAACGGTATTTGATGATTATATTAAATATAAATAAGGCCACACTAGTAGACCCTATCCAGGCGAAACCAGGGCGGGTCGGTAGTGTAGTGATCGTAAGCAAAACTGCTGATCAAGTAGTTCCGTTTTCAAATCCCGGGTTCGGCAATATCTCAGTTCGAAACACAGTAGCAGACCGGATTCAGGAAGTTGGTAGTGTTTCACCCCCGTGCCTCGTAAAGCACCTAAAGCCGTTGGCCATGAACTTTATCGCTTCGGCTGTGTTTAATTTCCGTCCCATAGGACAACGAGAGTAGGGGAATAGAGAGTGTATGTGTTTTCACTTTGCACACACACGTACACCATAATCCAGTCTTGCGCAGACGGCCAGTCTTGAGACTGGCTGCCGTTATTGAAATTAAGTTTGAAGGACATCATTATTATGTCACAAAGATCTTGTTGGCTGTCAATAAAAGTCGGTTTACGATCTCGTTTATGTCAAGCAAAAAAAAAATACATAAAATAACTGTTCTGACGGTGAGGAACAGCGTCAATAATAAAATATAGCTATAGATTGTCAGTTGAGGGTTATTTATCATCATCATTATTACATTGCATCACAAGTCCACTGCTAAACATTGGTTTCTCCAAATGATCGCTTTAAAGCATGATCTTGGACCAGCTGGATTTATCGGTTTCTTGCATCGCTTACTATATTTATCACTGTAGTTTGTTTGGTATGTTTTATTATTATTTTCTATAGCATAAGGGTGACAAAAGAGCACGTAGTCCACCTGATGGTAAGTGGATGCTGTGGCCCATATACATCCACATTTATTTTTAATTAAGATTCCAAATGCAGATGCGTTGTGAGCCCCGAGGACTGATTTATATATGTATAATGTAATTGAGAGATTTTATACATGTATAATATATAAATCTCTCCATGATACAGGAGTAAGTCCAGTAGTCGAAATTCGACCGTGTTTCAAACACATATAATATATAATATACAAAACATAAAATAATCGCTTCCTTGACTTAACATAAACACCAAAGATTATTGAAAAATGTACATTAGAAATCACACAAAATTCACAGCTAATTCAATCAATCTGTCAGTAATTATTTTGATGGCAACATTTTTATAGTTCTTTGGCGACTATTAATACTCTGTGTGCCTGATTTATCACAGGATATTATGTATTTGACATTGGCAGTATGTAGGTATTTTATAATTATCATCTATACATTTTAACTTTCTGCAACCCTTTGCCATATAAACTTTTACTATACTGTGTCAAATATCACACTCCGTGTGCACAATATGCTTAAAAAGGGGGAACAAAGTTTACCCTTCATATATTAATATACAATAGGTTTCATCGCAAAGCATAAAAGGAAAAGAGTAGCACTAGTCGATAGAATGTATTTTGCTTCGACATAAATTTTTCCCATTTCCGTAAATCGCATGACTACAGAATAGCAACTTTTAAGCTTATCGCCTAAACGTATCGAATCAAGAATTGATCGATGTACGTAGGAGTTACACAATCGCGAGATATTTTAAGGGCTTTTTACTCAATTATTTCTCAACGATATGAGTACCTATAAACCTTTAGATTTACAGCTCAAGTAAAGAGTGAATAAGGGAGTATAGTAGCGGGGTTCAAATCCATTCCCCATATCATCCCATAGGTGTAGTAAGTGACGACAGAGTGAAATGAAAGAAGAGCTGGGCAACAGCATCTTTCTGATAATAACTCAAAGTAATATAAAACTGCGATTGCCAGCCCGGTTGAAAGGCAGAGAAACTATGTCAAATATCTCCCTTTTGAGACGTCCTATGAAGATATGGCCTACGTTCAGCAGTTTACTTTATTAGACTAATAAATAAATTAAAAGAGACATCATTTGCAACATAATACTAGCACTCTACTGTCTCTAAATCGGATCACACGCGGGCAACGTAGTTCTTTAGACAAATATATGCAAATGGAACGGCTCTCGTAATATGGGTCGCGATAAGGCTTAATCCAATACGCGCGTGAAGCGAACAGATATTTAAAAATTTGCGGTAACATCTCGGGCGTCGTACACTATCGTTGGTACGCAATCAGCGCAACCGGTTTTGTGGTATTCTTAACGGATAAGACGCGAGAGACGGCAGTTCAAACTGATTGATGCACTCACCGGCCGTTCGGCGCCGACTGCGAGTGTACCAGCTTCACCGCGAACAAGAACTGTATAGCACACACAAGCAGGCAGCAGAGGTTCAGCGAGAGTGTCAACGCGCACAACGCTAGTGTCACTTCATACACCACCGCGAACTCCTCGGGGGCGCTGGTCGCGGGCGCGGAGATCTTCAAGAGGAACAGCAGCGCCAGCAGTGCCAGCAGTAGACTGACGAGACACAACAGAGCGAGTGACGTCAGCGCCTCTTCTGTAGCAGCCCGTGTACTTCGACTCCTGATCGGCACCGGCCTAGGCTGCAGTCCTGTAGCATTCCCATTCGCAAGTTTCGGCGGCGAGGCCACTGGAATAGATGAAACGACGGGCACTGGAGCGGGCGCCGCTGGCTGAGCGCCTGGACTGACGCTGGCCGAAGTCCCACCGACCGAATGCTTGGACGAGTCTAACGTGGAAACGTTCAGCGATAGATGATGGTGCGGCCGCCGTGGCATGTTCTGGTAGCGGTGGTCGGCATCGTTAGCCGGCGGCGGCCGCTGTGCATGTTTCAACATAGCGCGGCTCTCACGCCGTGGGCCGCCATCCCGCCGACTGGTTCTCCGGCATGCGGGCCGGTTTCGAGCTGGTTGCGAGCGACACGGGCGCTCTGTACGACGGACGCGACACGACTGAAGTCGACCGGCCCCCTCGGCCGCGCCTCTACCTGCGCCTGCGAGTAATTACGTCAATCAGACCGGTGCAGGGTGCACCAACCACCGCATACCACAACCTACCCCGACTTACTTTGATCCCGGTCGCATTGAATGCGTGTCATAGTGAAGTTATTTGCTCACAATCGTTTGTTGCCATTCCGTATCCGTCTGGATGTTTATAAACTCAGCTTTCTTATAATAAACTATCTGCTGTGAGATTCACTAACATGTAATGCTAATTGATACATAGCATACACATTCCAATAATATTCAGAATTTATTAACAACTCTTAACTTTATACATGGTAAAGCCGTGCTGCACCTATATTATTTATTATAGCACGAATGGGTCAGCTCGTCCGGGGAAGGACCATATTCTAACAGAATACCAGCGTAAAATGCTGCTGTGTTTCGTATGGTGAGTGAGAGAACCGGAGACCCTTTTTAATGGAAACGAGGCATTCCATCTTAATCGTCACGGGTGACAACGCATCTACATTTTGATTTTTAATCTAGGATAGATGTATACCTCTATGGGCCACAGCGTCCAATCATCATCAAGTGGGCTATATGCGAGCTCACCTGTTACCCTTAGTCTATAATTACAAACTCTGATTTCCCTGCTCTACGTAGAGTCGTTTAACACCATTTAACATTAACAAGAGGATTCCATTAAATTTTATTCGATTTGATCAATAAATATATCACCGGCCTTATTTCTATAAATAAAACAATTCTTTTTAATAATTTCTGTTTGATCTTCAAATACTGCTTCGATTTTGACATTATTATAAGAACACCACCAATTCTATTAACGACACGAATTGCGTTAATCTCTCCAAATCATTACAACTTTTCACAGGTCCGTTACTGAAAATAGGCCTATATTTTAAATTCTAGCATCGAGGGATAATTTCCATAGTTGCTAACCGCAATTATTTATGGGACTCAGTTATATTTTTAATTGTTATTATGAAGACGTTTTTTTATTCTTAGAAAAAGGGCTTCGTCACTAATGCGATTATGACGCCCTGGTAGTTACAACAAAATTCTTAAATAGGATAAATACTAACAAATAAACTTATCAATTACTTAATCTCTTATATACTAACACACGAACATGTTGTTATGCATATAAACATAAACACTCACGCCTGTCACCCAGAGGAGTAGGTAGAGACTTCGGAATTAAGCACGATCCTGACACACCTCTCTCGCCTCCTTTACATCTATATACCTACGAATACATGCTCGTCCGTGAAGCGTACTACTCCTAATCTGCTACGCATCTCCTGGGGTATGTTCCGAAATACAACCCAGGACACTGGTCAATACAAATGACGTCATAATTCGACGCCATTCTGGTGATTCGTTATATCGAATATGGTGGAATATGCCGTCAATTAATGTCATCATTTGCATTCGCCAGTATACTTGAAACATTTCGGAACATACCCCTAGTTTATTTCACTCAGTCGTCTAGTGAATATTACATTAGTGCCGGCGATTCCCGCCGGCACTAATGTAATTGCCAGTCGCAAGTGTATGGTTTTGCCTATTTACCACGTGTTCAACGGTTAAAATTCGTGCCTTTTTTGTGTAATCACAACACGAAGTCACAAACGAGCACACAATTAACCTGATGGTAAGAGAATGCTATGACCCATTGACCTATATTTATTATCGATTGAAAATTAAAATAGCAAATGAGTTGTCGCCCGTGTTGATTGATGCCCCGTTTCCAGTTAAAATGGCCTCTGGCTCTCTACACTCACCGTACGAAACAGCTCCATTGAGCTGCTATTGTACGCTGATATTCTGTGAGAGTGTGGTTCTTCCCTGGCCAAGCCGACACACTCGCGCTGCATTCATAACATAAAATGTAACGTGGCTCTGCCAGGTAAAGCATTTTTTATTTTATTTATTATAAGTCAGTGCTTGAGCACAGTTCCACCTCGTGGTAAGTTACAAAAATTATGTTTGAAAATTTTAAATAAATTTTTGGAAAAGCATGTGTGCGAAACCCTTTTAGATAATAAGGGGAGGTTTGCTTATAATCAAGCTGTAACATAATTTACTTTTTAACTGACTATAAAAAAGAAGTTTTCTTCGTCCACAACTTCCTTGTGGAATCAACTACCACCAGAGATTTTTCCGGACCGATACGACTTAGGGACCTTCAAGAAAAGAGCCTATTCCTTTTTAAAAGGCCGGCAACACATCTGCAATCCCCCTAGTGTTGCAGCTGGTTATGGGCGTAGGTAATCACATACCATCAGGTGAGCCGTATGCTCGTTTGCCCCCACTCCTATAAAAAAAAACAAAAAAGGAGGAGGTACTCAACCTCTTTTTTTTGAGGGAACTGATTTTGATTATTCTTTTTTATTCGAAAGCTGGTGCTTCTTGCGTGGTCCCATATAAATTTCATCAAGATCTGACTAGTAGTTTTTGATTTATGTACTTAATTGACTTTGACTACATTGACGATTGAAGTACTCAATTAGACTGTATGTTTTTTTTATGTGTGGTACCTCAGAACTTTTTTTCTGGGTGAACCTATTTTGATGAATTATTTTTATTTAAAATTTGGAGCTTCAAGGGTGGTCCCATATAAATTTGATCAAGATCTGACCATTGGTTTTTGATTTATCCTTAATGAGGTGTATTTATTGAATAATGAATACATTGATGATGCTCTTTGATTTATATTGAAGTCAGTTGTACAAATTATTTAACTTTACCACTTGTTACTTTCAATGTTAAATGAAGAGCCGTGAAAAGAGCAAACCATTTATGGTTGTTATAATTGTTATTGCAAATCATTCAAAGTCAGAGTCTAAACTTATTGTTCAATTTAGGTCTGTTTAAAGCACTTTTGAACATCAAAACCTAAACCGGTTCGGTTCCTTCTCGAACAAATAGTAAGAAACTCAACTTTTATTTGTAAAAATGCTATTATGATGTTCTTCTATTTCTCTTTGCGGAAATCCTTTATATTAAATATGGTAAAATTAATTAATTAAATCATTAGCAATAAAAATATAAGTCTACAATAAACTATTTAAATGCACAGCATAAAAGAAATGGACTCCACTTGAAATGGAATGACAATATGTAGGGTACGTTGAAACAAAGGCATTCTTTTTCTATTTAATCTAGTGACAATATCATTAAATAATATACGAATACGATTAGTATCTTATTCGTATATTTTTAAAAAGTGTAAAGAAAAAAACGAAGAACCACGTACTAAAGAAATTGAATTTAGTTTACCTTGCGGCTTGCCTTGTTAATATCGTTGTGGGTAACTAAGGTCACGGAGACCACGATTGTGTTGTTCTTTGACAATTTTTGTATTATAGTTTTGTTTGTGTTTCTAACTAAAAAGTTGCGGGCTTGAATCCGCAACGTGTAACACGTTAATATATTACAATTGAAGCAATGTTTCGGATCAAGATTAGCGTATTCAAATACTGCATAGTTTTTAGAAGAAAGGGTGGCAAACGAGCACACGTTTTATACGTGGTAGAGCTATGCTGCAGTTATATAAGTAGTATAATCGTAGCACGAATGGGTCGATTCGAACGGGGAAGGCTCACGCTCTCACAAAATACCAGCGTAATATAGTAGCTTTATGCTGCTGTGTTTTATATGGTGAGTGTAGAGAACCGGAGACCCTTTCTACTGGAAATAAGGCATTACATCTTAGTTCTCAGGGGGTGATAACGCATCTGCATTTTGATTCGTAATCGGGGATAGATTTAGAGGTTAAATTCCAATATGGACCATCAATCAAGCCCAAATTTACTACTCACTAAAGAAACTCAAATTTCAGGTCGGAAACTTACGGTTCATGAGAAACTTTTCATCAAGGCAAATAACACGCAATCACCAATTACAAAATAAAACAAATGATTGATGTCAAACGTCAATTACGAATATTTTGAAAGTACGACCACCACGTACAAAAACAATACTACTTGGTATCGAGTACATTTCGTTAATCTTGGAGACTATAGGGGTAAAAATCCGGGAAGTTTGCTCCACTCCGTAGCTCCCGCTACATCCCTCTAAAACGCACCTGATAGATCTCGGTGCCTGCGCTTCCCTACGGCGGCCTGCTCTCCCTCCTTTTTTTTTTTTTGCGCCCGATGCTATTAAAGGGCTACCCTATACGTAGGGAGGCGGAAAATGCATTACGCATACCGCGATAGCCGGTCTATCGTGGTTATGAGGGGCTCACTGTCCTACCGGGGACCCTAAGTGATACCATCTAAAAACCGCCTTTGGGGACAGGCAACCGGCTAATTAAGCTCTATTGTGCCTTATCATGAGCGACCCTCTTTTGGGAAAAGAGGGCGCAGGCGGCTAAGTGCCGCTGAGGGAGTGCCTACGAAGGCAAATTAATGTTGGTTATTACAATAATTTAATTTAATTAGAGTTGGCCTGAGCCGCCAGGAGACAGTTCAGGACCTATGAAAGTTTATTAGGCGGGTCCGAGAGAGAGTTTCTCGGCCTGCGGACACGATAGCGAGAGGGGGGGTGGGCGTGCATAAGAAGCTGCCTCACGAATTAATTGGTTTGGGTGCGACTCTGAGGCTTTGAAGAAGTTCTCAGAGAGTTTTTTAAGAAATTGTTGAATTGTTGGGAGCTCCAAGTCCCGATGAAGGTCGGCATTACGGACGTACCAGGGTGCGTTCGCAGCTCGACGACAGAAGAGGTTCTGAACTATTTGGAGTTCATTTAAAATATTCGGGTTTGCGTGGGCAAAGACGGGGCCCGCGTAGGAGCTCTCCCTCCGCGCCTCCGGGCTCTTATATACACTCTAGGGGTAGGGCAGACAAGACCACGTGGATAGTGGGGTGCTCTGATTCGGTTTTGGGTACTTTTTGGATATTAAATAAGTAAGTCAATAAGTAAGTAAACACTTTATTGTAGTAAGAATTAGATAATACAGAAAGTTGCAAAGAATGAAATACAAGTACTAAGGTGGAACTTAAATAGAGTAAACTTTATTCTACTTTATATACATATATAATTGCACTTATCAGCTCTTCCTATGCATCTAATTGGTTTGTCATAACTTTTCCTCTCCAAAATTAACGAAATGTAGTCGATACCAAATAGTATTGATACTTTTGATACGATACTTGGTATCGATACTTTCAAAATATTCGGAACCCTACACTAACTGACGTTTGACATCAATCATTTGTCAAATTTATTTTGTAATTGCGTGTTATTTACCAATTTGTATGAAAAGTTTAAAAAAAATATATCTTATGAACCGTAAGTTTCCACAACCTAAAACTTTGCAAAACGCTTTCTTTTAGTGAGTACTAAAATCTCACTAAAAGAAAGCGTTTTGCATCTACTAAAAAAAATATGACTACTAATCTACAAAAAAAAATATGGGCTTTGAAATCGATGGTCCATATTGGAAATATTAACCGATTTAGATATCTATGGACCACAGCTACCACTTACCTTCAGGTGGACTGTGTGCTCGTGCGTCAGTCACCCTATCCTATGATAAAATAAAACATAGACCATCTGATAGTAATTGGATATTGGGACCCGTATACACTTACATTTTAATCTCTATATATAAAAATCAATTGCTATTCCTTAGTCTCGCTACAACTCAAAAACGACTCGATAGATTTTGATGAATTTTTTGTGTGTGATTTAGATTTACATTTTTATATTTCCAGAAATCACCCGTGCGAGACCGGGCGGCTCGTTTTTTAAGAATAGATGTAGATACGTTTTTACATCTACATTTATTCTCAATTAAACAAAATGCAGTGCGTTATTAGTTATCACCCATAAGGTCAAAGATGCCTCGTTATAAGAAAAATACGTTTCCGGTCCTCGTCACTCACCGTACGAACACAGAAGCATTATACAGTTGTTTCACGCTGCTATTGCAAGTATTAACAGTTTCTCTGTCGGCCAAATAGACACAATAGTTAAACAATTGAACTGTTCATATTACGATCGATACGCTCTTTTGCCGATACGATACCGATACCGATGCTCTTATAAAAATATCGGCGATACCGATACCGATACACTTATCGAATTCAAAAATTAATGTATAAAAAATAAAACACAAGTCAGATTATTTTTTTATTAATATAAAAATAATAAATAACAGGACAAACTAAATAAAATCGTTTAAAACTATAGACAGTTCGGTATCGGTATCGGTATCGGATGCATCCCTAGTTCATATAAGATTCATGATACAGAGAAAGGGTTAACGTGTAGTGGCAGTACAATGGTGTAAAAGTATCCACTACCTGATATCATCCCGTGGGTGCCGTACGAGGCGACAGAGAGAAATGAGATTGATGAGCAGCAGCATTGTATCCCTCCTAATGAGCAATATATGTGACTACCTCGTTGGTCTAGTGGTTGTAGTAGTGCGACTGCTGATCATGAGGTCCTGGGTTCGAATCCCAAAAATCAATTATTGAGTTTTTCCGTCCAGAAATTCTCAGTAGCTGCCCGGAGTCAGGAATATAGCGGTGTCTCACCCTCGTGCCTCGGAAAGCAAGTAAAGCCGTTGGTCCTGCGCCTGTGCGTCTCTCTCCGGTCGTGTCGGTTTACCGTCCCATCGAACTATGAGAGTGAGGAAATAGAGATCAAGGATCTCCTAGGTGTGCGTTGTTTGCAGTTAGCAGTGGCTGTAAATGACCGCCGGTACGACATACTCCGCCGAACGTTGAGTCCCGTGATTCCGTGAGGCGTCGAGGTCACCGGCCCCTAGGTGATTCTTGGGCACTTTATGCGCTCCGAGCATCTCGTGCCTAGTCGCGTCATAAAGTGCCACCGTCGCACTTCCCCCAACCCTTTTGCTGTCAAAAGGGGTAGGCAGTGCCCAGTTAGTGATTACGCCAAATACGAACTATACTCCGCCTTCCGCGTCGCGCTTCGTGCCGAATCGGTTGGCAATTATTAGACAGGGCCAATTAGAATACCTGACTGACTTTAGGTAGGTTTCAACATGTCCGATAAGGACAAAGGGGAGCCTCCACCTAAACCCAAACCCAGAAGACCACCCGACCGTCCTGGTGTATTAGATCGACCAATCGCGTACCGCGACATGTTCAACCCTGAAAGGACTAGAGTAGTGTCCTCCTACTCTCAGATCCCAACAAGGAAGCCCTCCTCCCCGGGTAAGGAGCCCGCACCGAGGACCGCGCTCTCGCCCATCGTACCTGGAGGTACGACTGGGCGGGAAAACCTCCCCCCAACCCCAGCGGGCAAAAAGACCCAGAGGAGGCATACGCCTCCAGAAACAGCAGCATCCCTCCAGGAGAAGAGGCGATGCTACAGCACCAGCTCCTCGGATTATTCTTCATCCGAGGGAGAACCAGATCACCAACCGAAAGAGCCGATTAGAAGATCACCTCCTAAATCGCCATCGCCGACCAAAACCACTCCCCCCAGAACACCGGAACACACCAGCATGGATGCTGCTGAGCTGGAGCAGGGAGGAGAAGGGTCATACGGATGGAGTGCAACCACGTATGCAACCCTGGCACCTAGTACATCAGCCGGACATTCACCATCCGCGCCTACCACCAACCCTTCAGGCCGGCCATCGGACGATGGTCAGAGGCCTTCCACCAGCTATGCCCAACTGGTAGCTGCCCCGGCAGTACCAAGGACAAAGATCGCCGATACACCCAAACCGCCGGAAGAATCGGCGAAAAGGTACCCACCAATAGTTGCAGAGTGCTTGCCGGACTGGACGAAGCACTTCGAGGCACTTAATAAGAAATTGGGCCACCCACCGAATGCTCGTCCATTCGGCAAGGGCGTAAGATTTACCCCGCAGAGTCCGGAAGAATTCCGGACGGTACAAAAGTACCTTATAGAGATGACTGAGAAGGTACCAGCTATGTCCTGGTACTGCTACACCCCCGAGGAGGACAGGCCCACAAAAGTGGGCATTCGGGGACTACCAGTGGGCACGGATCCAACCGCGATAGAGGGGGCTATCAGGGCAAAGGGGTTCCCGATCAGGTACGTTAAAGGGATCCCCCCCGTAGAGGCAGACCTGGGTGCCTCTACTTCGCGCAGCTGGACCACCTGAGCCTGGAGCGCCTTAATGAACTATATCAAGTCGACGAGCTCCTCTTCATGAGAGGAGTCGTCATAGAGGCCTGGCAAGGAAGAGCGGGCCCTTCACAGTGCCACCGCTGCCAGGCCTTTGGCCACGCCTCCACAAATTGCTTCAGGCCAGTGAAGTGTGTTCGCTGTGCCGGAGACCATATTGCTAGCAACTGCCCAAGGGGTAGAGATGAGGAACCGCGTTGCGCTAATTGCGCCAAAAACCACACCGCTAACGATCGCCGCTGCCCAGTCCTGAGGAGGATTGCAAGGAAGCAGGGGATTACTCTACCGGGACTACTCCCAGAGGAGCCCAAGAGGGTCCCCCAAAGTCGTCCCAGGGCCGTGGTCCAGGAAGACGGGTGGACCACCATCAGAGGAAAAGGAAGGCAACCTGCCCCCCCCTCCACCCGTCACGGCACCTACAGGAACGGTGGTACCTACCATGAGTACAACTAAGGCAACCACCGGGGCGACTCTTCAGCCCCCCCGCTAACGACGCCATAGAGCGCCAAACCTCACAGAGGAGTAAGCGGGGGAGGAAGAAGAAGAAGAAGGTGCAGCCTCCTCCTCAGGCAGCAACCTCTACCCCAACCCCAACGGTAACGATAGCCCAGGCGCAGGTTACCATGGAAGGAAAGAAAGCCAGAATGGGTAGAGTGCCAGAAAGGGCTCTATCAGAAAATAGAGCCCGCTCTACACATAGAGCGCGCTCTACCCATGAGCAAAGATCAGCATACCAACACCCGAGACCAGCGCCATCATCCGCAACTAGAACACCTCTAGCCGGCTTCGAGACTGCTGATGCCATCCAACGTTTGGTTGGCATAGCAATCGAGGTCGGCAGTCAAGTCCTGGCTGATATTAGAGCCGGGACAGATCCGATTACAGCGGTTATGAAGGCGCTGGCTAATCTACTGGCTCGGCACTACAGTGGAGGAGTCTAACCTGCGCCTCCTCTACTGGAACCCTGGTGGAATCCAGCAGAAGTTACAAGAACTCCGCACCGTCGCCCAACAACAAGACGTACATGTCATCTTGCTGGGAGAGACGAAGTTAAATCCGAGCACACGCATAAGGCTGCCTAATTACCACCTGTATAGGAGGGACGAGGTCACCTCTCAAGGGGCCGCTTACAGAGGGACAGCGGTCCTAGTGAGAAGGGACTTCGTCCATCAAGAACTTGACCTACCGGAATACCAGACTATGCGCTCTATCGGCATAAAAATGGAGGCGGCGGGCGAGGAACTTAGGATCTTTGCAGCATACCACCCGCCAGGGACTCCATTTTGCTCCTCAGACGTCCGGACGGTAATGGAAGGCGAAACACCGACCATCATCGCCGGGGACCTAAACGCCAAACACCCGGCGTGGGGATCTAGACTGATCAACCCGCCGGGTCATGCGCTATTTGATGATGCCGAAAGATACGGCTATGACGTTTTAGGTCCTGAAGAACCAACTCACATTCCTACGGATCCACGAAGTCGTCCGGATGTACTGGACATCGTGCTCGCTAGGAACATCAACTACCCGATAGTGGTAGAGGTGCTGTACGACCTGGAATCACAGCACCTCCCGATCTTAATCACCCTTGGCCTAAAGGCGGTGACTACGCCGCCCAAAACAGTGAAGACACGTGTCGACTGGAGGCTCTACCACAAACACCTGCAGGAGAGACCTCCAGCACACCACCCCTTAAACACAGCGGACGACGTAGAGGCCGCAGCCACAAACATGACAAAGGCGATACAGGAGGCCCTCAACGCTGCCTCTACGATCGTCCCGATGTCCTCCAGAAGGGATGATCTGCCGCATAACATCTGCGTGCAGATCAAGAGAAAAAGGGCTCTAAGGAGACTCTGGGCGCGTACTCGCTGCCCGAGAATCAAAACGAGACTGAACACCTTGTCGGAGGAACTGTCGGTTGCAGTCCAGGCACACAGAGGAGATGCCTGGGAGCGGCGCATATGGAAGGCGGAAGAGCACGATGCGTCGCTCTACAAACTGAACCGGCAGTTAACTAAAGCCAAACCTCCCGTTTGCCCGCTGACCAACAACGCGGGCAAACGTTGTTACGATGCCAAGGGGAGAGCGGATATCCTAGTCGAGCACTTCGAGGAGCAATTTATGCCGAACCCAGCAAGTGCGGAGTTCTTGGAGCTTCATGCCCGAAAGGAGAGTCGCGTACAGGAGTTCCTGTCGTCGCCCGCGCCGCCTCTTGCAGGAGAGTGGTTCATCTCCCCCCGCTGAACTGCGGTGGACAGCAACCCGCCTGCAACCGAGGAAGGCGCCGGGGCACGATGGGATTACCAACGCTGCACTCCGACAGCTGCCCCATAGAGTCCTAGTAGAGCTTGGTCGACTCTACAATGGGATCCTGCGGACATCCCACTTCCCGGAGGACTGGAAGAAAGGCAAAGTTATCGTCTTGCCGAAACCCGGGAAGGACAGGCGTAGAGCTGCCAGCTACAGGCCGATCACGCTGCTACCACACATAGCTAAACTGCTTGAAAGATTGTTGCTAAGACGCCTCCACCCGTGCATCCAACTTCGGGCGGAGCAGCACGGATTCAGGAGGGGTCACTCTACAGCAACACAGCTGACCAGAGTGCTGCACCTGCTTGCGGCCGATTACAACCGTGGCCGCACCACGTTGGGCGTCTTTCTCGATATCGAGAAGGCGTTCGACAGGGTGTGGCATTCTGGATTACTTTTTAAATTAGAAGAACAGACCAGTGTCCCTCCTGCTATGTTGCGGCTAGTGGCGTCTTTCCTGGCAGACAGGAAGTTCTACGTCTGCGTAGAGGGCGCCGAGTCCGCAACCAGAACCATCAGAGCCGGCGTTCCTCAGGGCAGCTGTTTGTCTCCAGTTCTGTACGCGGCTTATACCAACGACATCCCGACCCTGGCAGGCAGGCTGCAAGAATGGGAGGACGACGTGGAATTGGCGTTATATGCGGACGATAGCGCTTATTTCACCTCTTCCAGAAGAGCCCATATTGCCGCTGCCAGGATGCAACGCCTCCTGGACCTGTTGCCACCATGGCTAGATGAGTGGAGGATGGTCGTCAACGTTGGTAAGACGACCGCACTGCTCACTCGCCGCCTCAGGAACCTACCACCTCCATTAACCCTCAATGGCCAGCAGATCGCGTACGAGAAGGCCGTGACCTACCTTGGGTGCCGGATCGACCGGGCGCTGCGCATGACTGCGCACGTCGACCTCGTCGTCCGTAGAGCACGATGTGCGCGGGCGATGCTACGTCCGGTCCTGGCATCCAAGTTACCACTTAATACTAAAGTGCGTGTTTACAAAACCTACATCAGAGCCATCATCACCTATGCTGCTCCGGCCTGGTACGCGCTTCTGAGTGAGCCTCTGAGGCGGCGACTGCAGGCCCAGCAAAACATGGCGTTAAGAACCATCGTCGGTGCGGGTCGCTACGTCCGGAATGACGTCATAGCGGCCAACCTGAAGATCGATACCATACAGGAATTTGTGGCCCGGTTGGCGCGCGGACTGTTCGACCGTGCAGACAACGGGCCGCATATACATCTTAACAACTTTGCGCCGCTACACACTCGCCCTCCGGACGGGCGACCCTATCCAAGAGAACTCCTCTCTATATCGATTAGAGAGTCGAGTAACAACCCTCAATGCCGCTGAAAGGCCAACCTTGACTTTACTGGATAACCTTCTTTTTTCGTAGTCTTAACCGGCTACGAAAAATTTTACCGATTACGGACAATCCGTATTTTTGACACCTACAATGCCAATAGAAGGCTCCCAGGACCGGTCCATAGTGGTGGACCGCGAGGACAGCACGGGTAATGGGGGCTTACCCCGAGGCCCGAAACCTCCATGTGCATATACACATGAAGAAGACATCAACAACGAGGGAATAGAGAGTGCTCTTGTGCTTGCGCATACACTTGGGCACTATAATCCTGTTCTGCGTCAATGGCTAGTCTCCGTTGAGGCAGGCCGCCGTGGCCGAAATTCGGTCTGGAGGACATTATATGTGAATAATGTCCTGCGAAGAGATGTTGCATCTCTTTGCATTTTATTTCGCATATACCATGGAGAGTGCTCTGAGGAATTGTTCGGATTAATCCCAGCCGCCAAATTTCGTGAACGCACTACGCGGCAAACGTCCCGATACCATCCACACCATCTGGATGCTTGGCGGTCCACCACAGTACGTTTCAAAAGGAGTTTTCTTCCGCGTACAACCTCTTTGTGGAATAGTTTACCACCGGCGATTTTTCCGGACCGATACGACCTGGGGACCTTCAAGAAAAGAGCTTACTCCTTTCTAAAGGGCCGGCAACGCACCTGCAATTCCCCTTGTGTTGCCGTTGTTTATGGGCGGCGGTAGTCACCATCAGGTGAGCCGCATGCTCGTTTGCCCCCTCTTCTATAAAAAATTCTATGTTCAACAGTGGTTTGATAGGTTTTAACGAAAGTGGTAACTCCATAGAAATATTAAAAACAAACATTGACTTCATTATTATATCTATGGGTAACTCATACACCTAATAAATTCTTTTTACCCGACTGCTTTAGGAGGGGTGCAATATTTTTCAAATATATGTATGTGTAGTTTAAACAGCTTGATGAATTTTAACATAATATTATCGGGTATCGTTAGATGAAAGAGAGTTATGCATTTTCACTTTTCAGTTAAAAAATTACCTAGTCGGGTTTTTATAAATAATCGTTTTAACCATTGAGCTTGTCAACTTATTGTCTTAAATTTATAAGCAACTAACGATTCGCCCCGGTTTCGCACTGATAATTTCTGGATCTCGACAACAGCATCATATATCGGTTCCAATTTTGAATGCAAACAATCCAACGACCCACCTAAACTTACACAAAAAATCGGTCCAGTGGTGCTTATAATAATTTTACATAATTTCATATATGTGGAAATTGATTTTTATTTATATATGTAATTCTTTACTGTAATATACATGTAAACCTTCCTCCTGAATAATTCTGTCTATTGATGAAAACCTTACCAAAATCCGTTGCGTAGTTTAAAAGATCTTAGCGTATAGATCACGAAAAGCGACTTTATTTTAACTACAGTTTAGTGGTAATAAAACACATGTTTAACCTTAGTTTCTTTAATCAATTTTCAAATTAAAGCATAACGACAAAAATGTACATGTTCAAGATTACAACCGTGTAAGGAAACAGTAAATTAAAATAAAATATTAATTAATTTTATTCTTGAATTGAATAGCAGCTCAATACTGCTGTGTTTCGTATGGTGAGTGTAGAGATCCGGAGACCCTTTTTACTGGAAAAGAGGCATTCCATCTTAGTCCTCACGGGTGACAACGCATCTGCATTTTGATTCGTAATCGAGGATAGATGTAAATGTCTATGGGCCACAGCAACCACTTACCATCAGGTGGACTGTGTGCTCGTTTGTCACCCTATACTATAAAAAAAACTATGTAGAGAAGACGTAAGAAAGTAGGTTATTCGGGTAAAGAAACACTAGAACTAAAATGCATAGTCAAAAATACTGTTTACTTCACATACATGCAACGAAAGTAGAAAATTCTCACTTAACCAATCATTAGTTGAACAACTTGATGTAGCGGTAAGCGTTAGACACTAGACATGCAACTTCTTAGCATACCTGTATCTATTATCAATTCCATAACAATCTATAAAAGTTCATTGGTGTACATATAAGCCCCCATAGATAGCCTCCATGGATTTCGCCATAGTTGCCACGATTCGCAGGGGCGTTGGCAACCGCAGAATTTATAATTTTTAGTTGCTTTCACAGTACGTTTGCACTGAGAAACATCCAGCACGTAATGTTTTGAAACAAATCTCATAAAATAATTCACATAACATAATGTTTTGTTGATGATGGCGTTCGCACTCACAAAAACTGTGTAAAATTATCAACAGATATTCAAACTTATCATTCAATATGACAATATTCTACAAATTTGTTTTTAAACATTTCGTAGAAATTTCTAAAAACAAATTTGTTCCATACAACATGTTCTTTAACTATGCAAACGCTTTTTGATACATTGACAGAAAACAGTGTTTAAAACATTTTTTTGTGTAAATCGCGTCAGTGCAAACTCACGGTTAGGATGATGTTGCTGCTCATCTCTTGTTTAAATTTTCCTCTGCCGTCTCTTACGAAACCCACGGGACGATATGGGGTAGTGGATACTTTCACACTGCTACTACATAGTTAGAATACCTGTAGGGTAGGGCATAATAATATTCTTAGGTACGCAAGAGTTCTCTATAGTAGTTCGCAATACGCAAAATTGGATAAGTAAATCGAATTATGAAGCTTGTCGCCTATTTCCTCAATT
This sequence comes from Parnassius apollo, assembly GCA_907164705.1. NCBI lineage: Eukaryota > Metazoa > Arthropoda > Insecta > Lepidoptera > Papilionidae > Parnassius > Parnassius apollo. Next base: position 6,577,477 of record CAJQZP010001697.1, read on the forward strand.
TATTTCCTTTTCTTCTTCATGGTCAGTACCCAAATTCCACACCAGTAGGGTATTTTCCCATTGAACAGATAAGTTTACTACCACTAAGTTACGTGAGGGTAATACCTATGGTCGCCTTAAGCTTTGCCGCCCTATAAAACCGAAACTAGGAGGACAAAGACAAAAATTTTAGTTAATTTAAGTAAAAAATAGCAAACAAGCTTTGGCAATTGTTAGGAACACTTCAAATTACAAATAAAAGAAACTGACTACACTACATGAACTAAAATCGACCAAAATATTTACTATAATGTCAACTGGTAAAATGGTGTCCATAAAGCATTGCTCTAAGAGTCAAACCTTATTTGATTGGCTAATGATCTCTTCATCAACCAACCATCATCTATCGTATAACAAAGCCATCTATGTAAACAAGGCTGCAGTTTTTGAGTTGTAAGAGACAGTATTAATCGGACGACCTTATTACCCGCTTAACGGCGGATTACCGTTTGCCGATCGCAGCTCCTGACTTCAGGAGTATCTGACGCTTCCCGTCGCTGGTGTATGTTTTATATTTGTCATAAACGAAGCTATTGTAGTCCAGTCATTTAAGCTTAAATTAGGTAAGAATCTCGGAATTCGAGATACCCAGCTGTAAGTCTGTAAATACTTGTATATTGACACCCTAAAAGTTGTCTCAAAACCTACATATGGTAGGGTGTACGCAACTATTAAATTTCAAGGTCAAAGGTCACAAAAATCGGTTTTTTGCGCTTTTTTTTTTTGTAAATATCTCATTTCCTATGGGTTTTTTGCTATTTGTATTTATTATCAATATTGTAGAATACAAAAATCTCTACAAATTTTGTTCAAATTTTTTTTTATACGGTGAACCGTTTTCGAGATAGAGGCGGAGAGCGCGCGGTCACAACATCACTTCAGGTCAACCGGTGACTCCGGTCGAAAATGCGCCATATATAGTTGATGAACTATCGATAAATCAATGATTATAAATATTTGTCAATTCTTATTATATCGCGAACCACAACCACTGTTGCAGTTGCAGAAAATTGTATTTTTGTGACCTTTGACCTTGAAATTTAATAGTTGCGTACACCCTACCATATGCAGGTTTTGAGACAACTTTTAGGGTGTCAATATACAAGTATTTACAGACTTACAGCTGGGTATCTCGAATTCCGAGGTGAACTTACTGTAATGATTGGACTATTGTACCATCTCCTGTAGAAGGCCACGAGACATTTCTGGCATTTTCTACTTTACAGTTACCGTCACTGTCTATTAAAGTCCACTGCTGAACGTGGGCCTCCCCCATAGATTGCCTCATAGGAAGGATATTTGCCATAGTTGCCACGCTTGGCAAGCGGGTTGGCTGCCGCAGTTTTTAATTTTTAGTCGTTATTAGGAAGACCCTGCTGACTATCTACTGATTTGTTTCCCTTTGTCGCCTATTATGACACCCACGGGATGATATGTGGGAGTGGATATTCTTACACCGCCAACAAGGAAAGTGTAATAGAGCTCTTAATAATCTATTCTACTGTTAGCTATAAGTTCTTTCTGGATCGCTCTAAATGTTTTACCACATAGTCAAACGCGAAGACAATCGTTCAACGCATCCTCAAAAGCATTAAATCAGTGTATTCACAGCACATCATTTCCTACTTTAGTATAATATAATAAAAAGGGTTTTATTAAGAGCGTTCGAACTTAGAAGTGAAATAAAACAACCTGATGTATAAGAGTGGCAAACGAGCACACAGTCCACTTAAGGTAAGTGGCTGCTGTGGCTCATTGACATCTACATCTATCCTCGATGACGAATCAAAATGCAAATGCGCTGTCACCCGTGAGGACTAAGATGGAATGCCTCGTTTCCAGTAAAAAAAAGGTCTCCAATTCTCTGTACACGAGTACAATATACGACAACTGATACTAGGATAAACTATCCGTCGGTTGTTACACTCTGATTATCATTAGCAACTTGTTTCTCTTTTGATTGTCTCTATAAAGGCTCGCAAACTATTGTCACAACAAGTTTCTGTCACAAGTGACACGGTGTAAGAGAATCCCTACCCCATTTCGCTTCATGGTTCTTGTGTAATATGAATCTTCAAATAAAACCATTTAATTTCGTGTTTAGAAGTGGCGATAAGCGGCGCGAGTAGGTATTTTCAAAAATGCTATCTGTTTCACATCGCCCGCTCCGTATCGCCGTCGCGCGATAGAGAGGGTTGCAAATGTTGGAAGTAAATTCCTAAATTTCCTTTTAAAATATTGTTTCGAGCGATAGCGTTACCACCCCCCTAAACCTTTACGAAATGAAACAGTTTTGGTCTCATTAGATTCAGTATACCTTAATTTAGGTCTGTACATTTTTCTTTTTTAGTAATTTAGTTTAGTTTAATTGAAAAAAATAAAAACGCTCGAGGAAGTTTTTAAGTCAAAAAAATAGATATTTAGATTATAGTAACTTATATTGTACGCAATATTTCCATAAAATAAAAACGTACGGACCTAAGTAGTTTTTCATTATATCTACATTTTCAAAAATTATGAAAATCAACTTTAATTTTCATTAAATTATGAAAAGTTTATGAAAATTAAAGTTTCACAATCATATTAGGGCTTATTTTTCAATCGTCAGATGAATCTTTTTCACAGGATAAAATACATCACAAATCTACATATTACTGATATATAGATCCATTCATCCATTTATTCGCTCATTCATTCATTACAACCTGTTAAAGTCCATTGCTGAACACAGGCCCCAGCACGGATTGTCTCATTCAATCGTTCATTCAAGCTTCGCTTGGTAGGCGAGTTGGCCACCGCAGTTTTTTAATTATAAGTTGCTTTTCGGAAGAAAGCTGCTGTCTTGTGATTTATTGCCCTCTGTCGCCTCTTACGACACCTATAGGACTACACAGGTTATTGGGTAATGGGCAGTTCTAAGAATATAATATTTTAATTGTTTCACTTCTAATAAAGATATTAATAGTTATTTTGCAACCATCCGCTAAATTAAATAAAATTATGTGTCTTCCCTAGTTTGAAGAGCACCTCCCGCCCTCCCTCCATTGAGTGTACTAATCCCGTCACCACCAATCCCAGCAACACTACTCCCAACACCACTATTCTAGGAAAACAAATAATTTATTGTTCTCATAAATTTTCGTCGCGGTGTAGTAGTAGTAGTAGTATATCGCGGCGGATACTTCCATGCACAAAACCATTTCAGAAACAAGGGGAGGCCTGTGCACAGCAGTGGGACGTATATAGGCTGTAACTTTACTTTTTACTTTTTTTTCCAATAGACGGCTATATAACCATCTCGAGTACTACAGACGTAATATACCCAGCCCAGAGACGGGCAGTAGCGTCTAAGTTCTGAGACGTCGGGCATTGCGAAAGTCAGCTCGCTTGCCAAGCGTGACGATGAAACCAAGTCTCTAACGCGGGAGAGGTTCATGACGAGCAGTAAAATTTTACTGGACGATATGGAGGAAAAAGGAATAGACCTTGTGGCCGCTTGACTACCGCGACATTTTTTTGCAGATGCCATACCTAATAAAGGAGGATCAAGCTCCCAAATAATACGAGTGTAAAATAGGAAACTAATGCTGCTGTGTTTCTTGCGTTGAGTGACGAGAACTAGAGGCCCTTTTTACTGGTAAATAGGCATTCTGTCTTTATAATTAGGGAAGGAAAGCATCTGCGTATTGATTTTAAAAGTAAAATCTTTGATTATATATATATAATCGGAATCTCGGAAACGGCTCCAACGATTTTAATAAAATTTTGTGCCCAGGGAGTTTCGGGGGCAATAAATCGATCTAGCTAGGATTTCTTTTTACAAAATGTCTATATGTTCGTGTTTTCAGGCAATGAAAAACTGCTACAATATAAGAAGGTAAATTTTGACACTGTGTTAATGATCGTAATAGCTCAAGTGGATATCGAGCGGTCGTGAAATCGTAATGCCTTGGTTCGCGTCCTGTGTTCGGTTCGAGTTTTTTTTGCCTTTTTTTTTCAAGTTTCCTTCTTTTGTGAGAAAATCTATTATTTCGAGCCCTTTTTTTAGTATTTTTTAAAAAAATATGAAAATTTAATTAAACTAATTGCATAATTTTGTTTAATGAAAACCGAGCAAAGGTCGGTCATCCAGGTACTACCTGTCTATATAATCAAAGAGTGAAATAGGCACCGAACCAAATATTTCACGTGTATTGGTGCGCAGAAAATCAATTTTTTGTCCTTATAAACAACGAATACACCTTATTTATCAATTAATTAAATAAAATTAAATCATCAAAGATAAATATATATGTAAACTTGTAAACTTTAAATGTACAAAATAAACTAGAATGCTATGCCGAAGGCACGGATATAATCACAATATTTTTTTTATAGGATAGGGTGACAAACGAGCACACAGTTCACCTGATGGTAAGTGGTTGCTGTGGCCCATAGACATCTACATATATCTTCCATTACGAATCAAAATGCAGATGCGTTGTCACCCGTGAGGACTGAGATGGAATGTCTCATTTCCAGTAAAAAGGGTCTCCGGTTCTCTACACTCACCATAGGAAACACAGCAGCATTAAGCTGCTATTTCACGCTGGTATTATGTGAGAGCGTGGTCCTTCCCCGGTCGAGCCGACGCATTCGTGCTACAACCGTATATAGCTGCAGCGTGGCTCTACCACGTATACTAGGCTACAGATGTGTTGTCCCTTCTGTACTTAGTTGAAATGCCTCACATGCTGTAATTATACTGGCTCTGTATATCTACCCTTCAGACAGGAGCACGGGAGTGCAAGCACTGCTATTTGGCAGCATAAATAAGTATGAGGATGGTACCCAGCCAGACGGCTAGGCTAGGCTGAAAGAGATCTCACCTGCTAAAGAATTTGCCCAAATATTGGTACCAAATACTAGTTTTAGAATTACGTGAGATCAGCAGAGAGTTTGAAATTGAATATGCCACTACACGCTTGTAAATTTATGAACAAGTCTTTTACCATAGAAATATAAAATCTGTCTTTTACTGTACAGGCCGTTCGTTTATGGAATGAACTCCCATGATTATATACCTGCCTATATAATCAAAGAATCAAAGCATTGTCAGTTAAACGCGCATAATCCCTACCGGTATTTTAAAACCTAGTAATAGAATCATTACCTAGCACTTTAAATTGTAACTTCACTCCCACTCTAGCCATTAAGCATAATATAATATGTAGTACATATGTGTATATTGATTGATTTAATTAAATATATATTTATTTTATTTTTTTCTATGTATTTATGTTTGTAGTATAGGTATGTTTATTATATGTATAAAATGTGTATTATTTTTTATCACACCAATTTGCCCTACCCCTGTCATCTTTGTGTAATCCTGTCCATTCATTGGTTGTCAGGAAGAAATTGCTATCAGCTATAAGACCGCCCATTGCATACTTCTTTTGTATATATAATCTGTAATTTTTGTATGGTGTGCAATAAAGAATATTAAATAAATAAAAATAAATAGGTCCAGCTATTCAAATGCTTAAAGCAATTAACTTGCCAACCAAGAACGTGTAAAGTTAGCTAACCTATTGTGTAACATGTCGGATGCTTCTCGACTCTTAATTATATATAATAAATTCCTATAATGTGAACATGTGTTTAAGATAAGGTTTCGAAACGCTCGATTAGTAAGGCAAACGCTCTGCCCATTCAGCCATAACGTGCAGTATTAAGTTAACCTTTATAAATATTTATCGCAATCCGATATTTAAGGGCTTTGTATTATAAATCATTTGTTAACTCCTAGTATATAAACTACAATATGACGATACGCGTGATCGCGCGACACTTTTTTAGTAATTTTTAATAGTATATAACTACCGAGGGAGCCAGAATCAGATTAGATTCAAATAATCGCCCTGGAAAGTATAAGTACCCCTTCTTTTCCTTATGCGGCTCTACGCAGCCGTCATCCGCTCGCCCAGATGGCAAAGAATCGTACTTCACTGCCCCATATACTGCCCGGGGCAGTCCCTCTTGTACAGCTTCACGACCCTCTTTAGCCATGTATGGCACTATTGAGGTCATTGCGCTCTATCTGTTCTTGAAATTTCACCACAATCAGTTCAGACATTTCAAAGATTAGCCCGTGCGGCTTGTTAATATCTCGTTGAATCTCTTCCATTCATTGAGTTATAATAAATCAATGCTTCCATTGGAGATTTTTAGAGTGGATTTGGCTTAATTGTGAGGCTTGTTCTCGTGAGTAGGTGCAATTATGAGGTCTTTTGCAGTCTTCAGCTCCTGCACGCCAGTCCAAATTGTCATCATCTCCACTCAGATTTATAAGACAAACTTCTGGTACTTGCTCCGGTACATTTTTCTCACCGGCATCACTTGCAATGTAGCGCGTGGTGCGGCATGCATTACATACAAACATATCGCTTACACCGGCGTCACTTGCCCTCAAGCGCACAGCATGCATCCACCGGCATTGAGGATATACTGATAATCGGACTGCATTGTCGACTTTCGTTCGTAGGGTGTCGTCGCAGCACAAGCGAAACACACAGTACACAGCGCTGCAAGCAGGTGGACCATCACCAGAACACTCGCACCTTTGAGGATGCTACACATCGCTTGTATGGGTATTTTACGTCTAGAGTTAACGCTTTGATGGTTATGTCTACACTAATTTGTTACAGCCCATCGAAAGTCTGAACGTAGGTCTCTCCTATAGACTATCAATATTATGAAAATGTTTCTGCCCATCTCCTGTTTCAATATCCCTCTTTCGCCTCTTCCGCCATCCACGTGATCATATGGGTTAGTCGCTGTCACGACCCGTCGTGTCGTATTGTACTTTGTACTTTAGTACACATCGATCACTAATAGCTTTTTACTAGTGATCGATGTTAGTACATCACGGTTCGGCGTGCACTGTAGCGTTTGATTGCAGTACTCCAGAAACACAGATTAGCACCCCTCACAGCACTATTGTTTGTATGGTCTACAAAAAAATTTCGAGGTCTGGTTGTTTGTGAATGAGCCATAACTTTATGTATTAAATATATATAAAAAAAATATATATATATATATATATATATATATATATATATATATATATATATTAAAAATTATAGCTTTTTTCCTTTTTTTAATAATAGTAAAGTCTGCACTTCAGCCTATATATGGCCCACAACTGGGGCACTAGCCTCCTCTCATTTTTAAGAAGATTTTTATTCGTCGTGCAGGTGTACTTCAAATGTCTTCCAATTTATTTTAATTTTTCAGACATGCAGATTTTCTCACGATGTTTTCCTTCACCGCACCAAGTTTACGTGGTAGAGCCATGCTGCAGCTATATTAGTAGTATAATTGTAGCACGAATGGGTCGGCTCGACCGGGGAAGGACCACGCTCTCACAGAATACCAGCGTAAAAAAGCAGCTTAACGCTGCTGTGTTTCGTGTGGTGTGTGTAGAAAACCGGCAACATTTTACTGAAATGGAGGCATTTCATCTAATTTCTCACGGGTGACAACGCATTTGCATTTTGATTCGTAATCGAGGATAGATGTAGATGTCTATGGGTCACAGCAACCACTTACCATTAGTTGAACTGTGTGCTGGTTTGTCTCTTCTACTATAACAAAACATGTGGTAAATCAGTACTCAAAATTGCAATTAATTTCTTTAATGTCGGCGGAGATCGAACCCGAGTTGCTCGAGGTTGTGCCATATTAGCTTAGGTGCTAAGTGTAAGTAAGTGGTAGCCGTTTAAAACAAAACTCTGCCGGATATGTCGTAATGTGTGCTGACAACAGACACATCACCAGAATTGTTATCGAAAGGCATTTGTCTATGGGCCAAGTCTTGCAACAAGTTAGGTCAAACGTTATCAAAGATAAGCTCGTAAAAATAAAACGGGCATTGAACTTTAGACTCATTTTTTATGTCATATGTCCACTTAACCAATTTTGAGGGTTTATTTCGTTCAATGATGAATGAAAAGACACATGTATGTGCTCTTACCCCCTAAAGGTGGAGGAGCTATAGAGTAAAGAGCCCTGGTAGCTTAGGGGTGAGTGTTCGATATGAATTTCACAGTACGCGCGGTTTAACCAATGAAATTGAAGCGTAGACTTACCACGTGCTCGGCGATGAAGGACTATATTGTAAGGAAACCTGCGTGTCTGATAAATTAAAAAATAAATCGACGACATTTCCTTGCCCTAAAACCTTTTCAGTGGCCTGTGTACAGTGGAATGGAGTAATGACCTGCAAGAAGTAGATATATGCAAGTGGCATAGAAGCATAGGACTATGTTTTGTGGCATTCTTTGGGCGAGTCCTATAGTGAATTTGGACTTGACTGTACCTATAGGTTGTATCATATTCGTTCCTCATTATCTTTATAAACTTGTATAAGTTTTTTGCTTATTTATGTGCTTTTCTCCTTGTCAGCAGGATTTACTAAACTCTGCCACGTTGCCTGAAGTCTCATGCCTTTGACACAGTTCCCTTATTGGTCTAGTGATCGCAAGCGTGACTGCTAATCGAGTGGTTCCGGATTCGGGTCGGACCCAAAATCTGTTATTAGGTTTTTCTTACAAGAAATTGTCAGAAGCAGCCCTGAGCCAGGAAGGTGTGGTGTGGAACCCCCGTGCCTCAGAAAGCACGTAACGTCTGCAGCTGATCTCGCTTCGATTGTGTCAGATTGCTGCCCCAACGGACTACTCGGCTTGCGCACAGACTCGTGCATCCTGCGTCCTGCGTACATGGTTAGACGCGAGTAGTTACGTTGTACCAGTTCTGGCTCACTGAGTCAGAAGTGGTACAAGTACGACGTTCGTCGACTCACGATCCTAAAAAAAAATAGGTTTTGGCATGCTCTGATCACGAATCTGCGGTCCATTTTTGCGTAGGATGCACGGTTCCGGAGATGTGCAGATCAATTAACTCTTATCTAATTGATATCCGGTGAAGGCCTCCACCGTCATTAGCGCTCCATTGTTCTTATCTATTTATCTATTGTTCATTGAATACCGTCATTATCTATTCTTCCTCAGCGTGGTGCTATTGTATTATACTCCTTTGTTCCTATCTACACTAATCCGACTCAGCAATAAAACATATTACCTAATTTTGTTAAAATTTTTATTTACAAAATACAAAATCTTATTATTTATTATCTATAAAATAGGAGCGAAACATCTCATTCACTAAAATATCGTTGTACAATGTGTTCCCTGTAAATATACTCGTAAAACTACGCATTGAACATCCCTGAAACTTATATAGCAAATACATTAAGCAATATTCGCCACAAACTGAAGTCCACTCATTCTGAATCCTATCAACATTCCAGTTCCATCTTTTACAATTTCTTTTTAAAAACTCTAGATGATATCGTACAGGTGCTCGTCCGAATGAATTAAAATATTGACCGACGTCATTCGTATCGATATATAAAGCTACCCAATGTGACCCTGGTTTATCATCTGTACCCAACAATATGACCTCCGTAATTTTGAATACAGCCTTCAATCTGCGCGGCCAGTCGTCTATCGCAGCACGAACGAGGTCCATGTCAATATCGGCGGCTGCCTTAATCAAGGATGTCTTGAGTGTCTCCAAATTGGGATGAGGCTTTGAGCACGCCTTTTCCTCCAAGTGTTGCCATATCTTGTAATCTAACGGATTCAAATCTGGACTGGAGGAGGGGCAGTCTTCGTGCCGGATGAAGTCGATTTCACGCGCCGCCAGCCAGTCTTGTGTGCTCTTCGCTCTATGAGCTGACGCCGAATCTTGTTGGAATACCCAGTGCCTGTTATTGAACATGGTATGAGAAACAGGTTACACAAGGTTCGTCAGGACTGTATTTTGATACACAACTGCATTCGTTTTCTCACAAAAATGTACCTCTGTTAAGCCCCAATAAGAAACTCCCAACCATACCATGAGCCAGGATGGAAAATGACGTCGTTGGACACGCGGAATACGGTTGCTCGCTTCTTCATTACTGTGTGCGTACACCTTATCATTTTGTTTGTTGTAGCTCTCTTCTACGGTAAAAATTTTTTCATCCGAAAAAAGAATTTCCCTTCAACAAAGCGCGGCATCTCTGCAGTCTCAGGTCCATTAGACGAGCATTCAAACGATGTTTTTGTGTTTTTCTTCGATATGCTCGAAGCCCTAAGTCTTCATTTAACACCCTTTTCACCGTGGTTCTGCTTAACCCCATCTGAAGGGCCAACAGTTTCTGCTTACGTTTGGGATTTCTTTGAATTCGCGCCTTCACAGCTTTTATCACTGCTGGAGTCCTAACAGACCGAGGGCGACCACTTCTTGACCTGTCATCTACACTAGAGTCTTCATTGTATCGTTTGATGGTACGATAAACGAATCTTTTGGTTATATTCAAATTTTCCAGTATGTCAAAAATTTGAATTGGCGCGTAACCGCAACGATGCAACGCAATAACTGCAACTCTTCTTTAAGCGTCCACTCCATATTTAAAAATGAGTAAAATTCTAAAAAGTATACAGTTTTATTTTCATGAACAATTCGAATTCAATAAACTTTTTTGTGGACAGCATTCTAAAAGAAAAGTTTTTACTGTGTGACAATACTTATGACCTGACTAGGTATATACGTTAGTACGTGGGTGTACATGGGCAGTCTATTAGCAGTATAAACATCATTTTCTAGACTGGGGTGAATCTTTTTCAGATGTTGTTGTACATCTAGTGTATCCATGATATTACTGCTATTAGTAGATTATTACAGTACAATCTACTCAATGACTAACATAGGAATGTTCAATTATAGTGATTTCTAAATATTAAATTGCATTATTTTGTGTTATACAAAACGTATTTGAGTCATCAATACACTGAATAAGATGCAACACGAAGTAATGCTGAGATAAGCAACAGAATGTGAGATAAGCTTGTTGACGCATAAAGTTACTATCAATTCCACTGTAGAAATTCTTTAGATTGGAATTATTAATTACTGGCACTATATAAGACCAAGCAACTGCAGTCATGGAGTTAGTGTATGGTCGTTTTTCATTCACATTCTGTTGCTTATCTCAGCATTACTTCGTGTTGCGTCTTATTCAGTGTATTGATGACTCAAATACGTTTTGTATAACACAAAATAATGCAATTTAATAGTCACTATAATTGATCATTCCTATGTTAGTTATTGAGTAGATTGTACTGTAATAATCTACTAATAGCAGTAATATCATGGATACACTAGATTTACAACAACATCTGAAAAAGATTCACCCCAGTCTAGAAAATGATGTTTATGCTGCTAATAGTCTGCCCATGCACACCCACGTTTGAATGCTCGTCTAATGGACCTGAGACTGCAGAGATGCCGCGCTTTGTTGAAGGGAAATTCTTTTTTCGGATGAAAAAATTTTTACCGTAGAAGAGAGCTATAACAAACAAAATGATAAAGTGTACGCACACAGTAATGAAGAAGCGAGCAACCGTATTCCGCGTGTCTAACGAGGTCATTTTCCATCCTCGCTCATGGTATGGTTGGGAGTTTCTTATTGGGGCTTAACAGAGGTACATTTTTGTGAGAAAACGAATGCAGTTGTGTATCAAAATACAGTCCTGACGAACCTTGTGTAACCTGTTTCTCATACCATGTTAAATAACAGGCACTGGGTATTCCAACAAGATTCGGCGTCAGCTCATAGAGCGAAGAGCACACAAGACTGGCTGGCGGCGCATGAAATCGACTTCATCCAGCACGAAGACTGCCCCTCCTCCAGTCCAGATTTGAATCCGTTAGATGACAAGATATGGCAACACTTGGAGGAAAAGGCGTGCTCAAAGCCTCATCCCAATTTGGAGTCACTCAAGACATCCTTGATTAAGGCAGCCGCCGATATTGACATGGACCTCGTTCGTGCTGCGATAGACGACTGGCCGCGCAGATTGAAGGCCTGTGTTCAAAATTACGGAGGTCATTTTGTTGGGTACAGATGATAAACCAGGGTCACATTGGGTAGCTTTATATATCGATACGAATGACATCGGTCAATATTTTGATTCATTCGGACGAGCATTTGTACGATATCATCTAGAGTTTTTAAAAAGAAATTGTAAAAGATGGAACTGGAATGTTGATAGGATTCAGAATGAGTGGACTTCAGTTTGTGGCGAATATTGCTTAAGGGGAAATATAACCTCAAATGGCTTAGCAAGATCCTCCGTTATGCCGAAAGTATTGCAGCATTAATTTTGAAATAAATATATAGTAAAGTTGAGGATTTATGTTAAGGTTTATGTTAGACGAAAACACGATTCCGTAAAATTTTCTCGATAGAAAAAAAAATCAAAGTTACCTCCAAACTGAACAATAAACCGCTGCTATTTATAAAATACTTTAAATAAGATCATGAAACTTTGCATACTTACTCAACTAACTATAAAGCAGTGCTTATGTTATTTACTTTTTTTTAAATACCATTATTTTCACTGTAAAAAGAAATTACCTAAACTATCGACGCGTAAGCTTGATTTCTGTCGCTCCGTTAGTATTGCTCCGGCTTTTGAAGGGAGAAGTTGTGTTGCTTACGATCAGAAAACACATTACGCAACAGTAAGACGTAAAATTAAAATGGGAAATAACCGTTATAAAAATAAGAAGCGACTGGGTTGGCGTTAAGAAACAGGCATAAATATGATAAACCTAATGAAATAAGTATCTAACGACCTATCTACTTAGAGTATTAGTGATTACAAACATGTCGGTACATAGCATACGACGCGCGGGGAAGTGGGGGCGAAATTAGATTTTGAGCTGACTTACTCTCACCTCTTAATGTATTTGCTATATAAGTTTCAGGGATGTTCAATGCATAGTTTTACGAGTATATTTACAGGGAACACATTGTATAACGATATTTTAGTGGATGAGATATTTCGCTCCTATTTTATAGACAATAAGTAATAAGATTTTGTATTTTGTAAATAAAAATTTTAACAAAATTAGGTGATGTGTTTTATTGATGAGTCAGATTAGTGTAGATAGGAACAAAGGAGTATAATACAATAGCACTACGCTGAGGAAGAATAGATAATGACGGTATTCAATGAACAATAGATGAATAGATAAGAACAATGGAGCGCTAATGACGGTGGAGGCCTTCACCGGATATCAATTAGATAAGAGTTAATTGATCTGCACATCTCCGGAACCGTGCATCCTACGCAAAAATGGACCGCAGATTCGTGATCAGAGCATGCCAAAACCTTTTCTTTTTTTTTAGGGACGTGAGTCGACGAACGTCGTACTTGTACCACTTCTGACTCAGTGAGCCAGAATTTACTATCAGCGACCGTCAGTCATGAGATCCTTCTGGTACTTGTCATAGTATCCTTTTACTATATCCACGAGACGATATGACGAAATGGATGAATCTTATGACGCATGGTTTATAATAAACTAATGTTGATTTGTGTCCGCGACCAAAGCTTCTACTTAGGCTACCTTTAGCCAAAAAACCTACCTTCGGTTAAACCTTCGGCTACGGTCCAAATGGGACGAAGTTTTGGCCGAAACAGAAGTTTTTAAAAAGCGTCGAAATTGAACAAACCGTTACGAATGAGAGAGAGATTGAGCGATATGAACCTGGCGACGTAATTTTTATCATTTCTAGATTTTTTTTATAGAATAAGGGTGACAAACGTGCACACAGTCCTGATGGTAAGTGAATACTGTGGCCCATAGACACCTACATTTAACCCCGATTTAGAATCAAAATGCACATGCGTTGTCACCCCTGAGGACTAAGATGGAATGCCTCAATTCCAGTAAAACGGGTCTCCGATTCTCTACACTCATCATACGAAACGCAGCAGCATTAAGCTGCTATTTTACGCTGGTATTCTGTGAGAGCGTGGTCTTACCCCGGTCGAGCCGACCCATTCGTGCTACAACCATATGGCTGCAGCGTGGCTCTACCACGTAAAAATTTGATTAAATTACCTTTTTATATTATACAGTCAATATGTCTTTAATTTAAAAGTTTTAAAATCTTTTATATTATTCATTTTAGCCAATATTGTATTTATTAAGGATTTTATTTCTTCACCTTCGCTTTCTCGGTTCGGTTTTCGGAAATCAACCTTCGGTCGTACACTTATGTTAATTGACATTTGCTTGATTAATATATTTTTAATAATATTTACAAGTTGTTAAATAAAAGGTAACCCTTTTTCGAGTGCGTGAAGTTTTTTTAAACTAATCACTGTAACCACCTTAGAGTATGTATATTGATATGATTATTAGATATTGAGTATGTATAATGCTTGTTTATACTCTAAGGTAACAACACTTTTTAAAAACAAATTATTATTATTATTTAACAGAAATAGACTTTAATTACATAATATGCAGTTCGCTCGCACCTAATACTGATATCGTTTGCTCGCTCTGCCGTAGATTTTATTCAACGTTCGACCAACAGCCGCGCAATAAAACGCACAGGAGTTAGTTTTGAAAAAAACATAGTCATAGGTTATATCAAAACATCTGCCAGGCAGGTGCGGAGCACGCGACCGATAGTGACTGTGGTGACGGCGTCGGGTGGCAAGTTTTTGTTTGATCAATAATGAAAACCGGAAAGTTTAGCGCAATTTGTCATGTCTATAGAAAAATATTCCTATCTGGAAACATACCTGTCTCGTATTGATATTGATCTCGTATTGAGCCATATCGCTTGATTATTTTTTTTTATTTTTTTATTTATTTAAGAAATTTATGATTACAAAGATGAATAGTTTTAGTGTAAACATAAACTCATTAGAGTTTTTCCGTACACCATTGCTGTCGACACATTATTATAATTAACACTTTATAATACATTACATTACCAAAGTTACATTAATATTATTATCAACTTAAATTAGGTGCATTAAATGTTATGTTTCTAATTGACAAACTATTTGTGGGTACAAAAATATAAAATAGTTTTAGGCGATGAGCGTAAAATCACATAGTGAACTTATTACATTGATTCCCATAAACCGGTGTTTGGGAGCAGCGTTATCAGTGTGGTGACGTAAGATAATGTATCTCCTTATTACGTGCCGTGGATATCAGGAGATCCTTCAAGGAGTGTCTAGACTCTAGACTTTTACAAAGGGGATTGTGAACCTGTAAATTTTCAAACAAAAAGCGATAACGTTTTCCCTGCCGTAAACATTGTCTAATTTTCATAATTTTTGGAAATGTTGTTGGTAAATGGAAATGTGTGGTAATTTTGTAATTAAGTTATTCTAAATTTGAATGAATACACTGATTTAATGCTTTTGAGGACGCGTTGAACGGTTGTCTTCGCGTTTAACTATGTGGTAAAACATCTACAGCAAGCCAGAAAGAACTTACGGCTACCAGTAGAATAGATTATTAAGAGCTCTATTAGACTTTCCTTGCTGGCGGTTTAAGAATATCCACTCCCCATGTCCCCCCTTGCGTGTAATATATTAGTTGACAAAGGAAAACTGAAACAGGTGATGAGCAACAACATCTTCCTGATAACAACTTAAAATTATAAAATCTGCGCTTGCCAACGCCCCTGCGAAGCGTGACAACTATGGCGAAATCCATATGAGGCAATCTATGGAGGAGGCCTATGTTCACCAGTGAAATTTAATAGGCTGTAATTGTAACGGTAAACTAGGAAATGCCAGAAATGTCTCGTGGCCTTCTACAGGAGGTGGTACAATAGCTTCGTTTATGACAAACGTAAAACACGTACCGGAGAGGGGAAGCGTCAGACATTCCTGAAGTAAGGTTATCATTATTATTTTGTTTTAATCTACTTTGTTATATGTACTCGTAAGCTGTAATTAAATAATAATCTAAATATTGCTAATATTGACTAAATAAAATATTAACTTTTTCTATTCTACTTTTAATTTTCTCACTTTAATCCATATATGTATTATCATTTTGATAAAAATATATAATATATTTAATAGAACCTTTTGACGTGCTTGCAAATGTAGCTTTGTACATGTTTTAAATATAGCATAAAATAGTAAAAAGTTACTTAACGAGTAATGTTACTGAGGTAAGACAAGAAATCAAGCCGGTCGAGACTCAAACTCGTATGATCATAATAAATCTAAGTCGTTTATTGTAAGGACATTGTCCGCAGCTGTGTAAAAGTAAAACGCATCATTTGTACGGTGACAACGAACACTTTTACGGTCGGACAAATGGGACTTTATGATTATCATGTCTATTAATCCCAAGCTGTGTTATGGTGTAAGTATATCCATTACCCATATTGTCCCGTGGGAGTCCTAAGAGGCGACAGAGGCAAACTAAACCAAGGAGATTGGTAGCAGCATCTTCCTGACAACTAAAAGGAATAAAGAACCTGTGGTTACCAACCCGTTGCGTCGCGTCGGCTGCTATGGCAAAATTTTATCTGTGGGAGAAACCTACGTTCAGTTGTGAACTTTTTTTAAAATTACAAACATGAAAATAAAGAAATAAACAAACAAAGAAGAAAATATAAAATGTACGAGTACGTGTTGTGTGAGCATAGGTAACGTACCAATTCCTCAGTTTTGTCATAGTCAAGTGAAAGTAAAAGACTTGTTACTTTTCGTGTACATTTATATTTATTAAGGTTAATAATGTGATAGATGATGGATGTCTATTTTACCTTACCGGTGTTTTGTGTTAATGTAAATAGACAACCTAGTGTGTGAGAGCCTCCTTTTGTGCATAGGAGTTTGTCTGAGTATGTCGTAAACACAAAAATCGTAATAATTGTCTTATTATTACTATTTCTGTGGTCGTAACTTTTTCTACTGTCTTCCAGGATGCTTAGAGATGTACAGTATGGAAAGAGATATAGTATTAGTACGACTCCGTTGAGTTGTGTTTTACAGCGTTGTAGGGCTGCGAGTTCGAATCCGGTGCGAAATCCTATACCTTTAAACGAGCAATTCTTGTATATATATATAATCGGAATCTCGGAAACGGTTCCAACGATTTTCATAAAATTTAGTCTCCAGGGAGTTTCGGCTGCAATAAATCGATCTAGCTAGAATTTATTTTTAAAAAATGTCTTTTTGTCCGTGTTTTCAGGACTGCTGCAATATAAGAAGGTAAATTTTGACACCTAGTTAATGATCGTAATAGCTCAAGTGGATATCGAGCGGTCGTGAAATCGTAATGCCTTGGTTCGCGTCCCGTCTTCGGTCCGACTCTTTTCCTTTTTTTGCAAGTTCCCTTCTTTTGTGAGAAAATCTATTATTTCGAGCCCTTTTTTTAGTATTTTTTAAAAATACGAAAATTTTATTTTTATACATTGCACTCATGATCTTTTATTCAAATAACCAGTTCAGTTTTCTCTACTATGTCAATAAGATCAAAAAATATTATCAAGTTTCATCAGTACCTATGTAATTTGTATCTAAATGTAATTTCCAAAAAAAAAACCGAGCAAAGCTCGGTCATCCATGTACTACATTAATTAATGATGAATGGTGTTAAAAATAAATTATATCCCAAGAACTTGCGAAGCCATGGATAACGTCTCCAATCACGTTGCATCTGACAGGAAGAGCGGATTACCTTCTAAGTATGTTGCGAAGTCGTTTGGATGCACCGATGACGGGAAAACTAACACGCTTTTCGCAAATGACAATCAGTGCCTTAATCCAGTATAGTAAAATAAGCTAATTATATTTTGTACTAGCCTTTACCCGCGACTTGATTCGTTTAGAATTTAAACAAAAAAAAAACTTGCATGTCAATCAAATAAAAGTACCTAGTCTATCTCGAAAACTAAGTTATAAGATATTTAAAATACAAATTGATGACCTATCATTTTTCAAAACTCATAATTTTATTATAAAGTTGTTTTGATTTAAAAAAGAAACATGATAAAAATCGATATTGAATCAACTTTAAGAGATGGAATAAAAAGTTTTGTTTGATATTTTATTGTAAATCTCTTATATATTTTGAGATGATCATCAAAATTAATTTATTTTATCAGTTTTTAATTTTATAAAAAAAAAAACAGTTTTGTCGAATGAAATATAGGCTAGATTTCTCCTGGAATTGCTCTCCATACGTTGCTGAAGTTTTGTTACTATCGGTTCAACCGTTTTGGCGATTATTAGGACAAATCGACAGTTAGAAAAATTTTAATAGCATTCAAATAGCTTCCCGAAATTAATAGTAGGCAGTTATTTCGACATAACACATACCATCATCATCATCACAGCCTATAGTCCACTGCTGAACATAGGCCTCTCCCATAGATTGCCCCATAGGGGTTATTTTGCCACAGTTGCCACGCTTGGCGAGCGGGTGATCAGCCGCAGTTTTTTATTATTTTGAGTTGTTATCAGGAAGACGCTGCTGCCCATCACCTGTTTCACTCTCCCTCTATCGCTTCTTACGACACCGACGGGACGATATGGGGTAGAGAATAGTCTACACTGCCGCTACACGGTCACATACACTTTAGTTTAATTTACATATAGATTAGAAGGTGTAGGACAAATCATAGAATACTATAATACACAATAGAATGGCTGTCAACCTTATTTTGTAGGAGAATTGGCATCGCCGGGAGCACATATTACAAGCAATTACGTAGTATTATCAGTTATCACTACTACAAACACATTTTAAACTTTTGATTAATGTTTTTGACACATAAATATTTCTTTATTTTTGTTTCTAATATTCACAAAAATAAATAGTTTCCACTTATTGGTTGTAGAATATGTCTCTTTTATTTAAATTCCATTTGCAGCTGGTATTTCGACGCGTATTTATTGCATAATTTGCCATTTTTTTTAAATAATTTGCTTGCAGCGACGCTTGACACGAAAATTGGAAACGATTGATTGTGTTGACATTATACCAACTAGTGGCTACACGGGCTCCGCCTACTCCCCTGTTCTATTATGTATTTATTATATTATTCTATGGGATAAATACAGGAAAAATAAAGAAACATATTTTTTTAATTATATAGAAAATATATAAAGGAAAATAAGTGCTGAAGACACGCATCTAAAAACATAGATAATAGACGATTGATAACTTATAATTAATTCGTGCAAGTAACAAATATAAACTTTGGTCAGGACCCGTACTTAGGATTGATACACAGAAGTGTTTGTTTAGGGCTTATACCAGTGATGATTTCTGAATTACCATAATAATAATAATAATGTCCTCCAGACCAAATTTCGGCCACAGCGGCCTACCTCAACGGAGACTAGCCATCGGCGCAGAACAGGATTATAGTGCCTAAGTGTATGCGCAAGCACAGGAACACTCTATTTCCTCACCCTCATAATCCAAAAAACCAAAAGAGAGATCAGGCGCAGGACCAATGGCTTTATTCCGAGGCACGGGGGTGAGACACCGCCAACTTCCTGGCTCCGGGCAGCTACTGAGAATTTCTTGACGGAAAAACTCAATAATTTATTTTTTGGACCGACCCTGGATTCGAACCCAGGACCTCATGATTAGCAGTCGCTCTACTACAACCACTAGACCAACGAGGCAGTCATGAGTCTCAATTATATGTATAAAGTTACCAACTGCAAGACACAGTATATGTCAAGTGTACGTGTTAGAGGCACTTTTTCTTCGTTCACAACCCATCCAGAACTCACGACTGTCTCGGTCTCAGATCAAAGTTTTTTCTATGATCTGAGGTCTCGGTCTAGTTGTCGTAAGCACGACTGCTGAACATATGGCTTCGAATTTGAATCCTGATTCGGGTCAAAATCAGTTAATGGTTTTCTCTGTCAAGAATTTTCTCCATCGGAGTCGGCCGCCATGATCCGAATTTGGTCTGGAGAACATTATTTTCGCCCGGAGCCGCGAGACCCATAAATCCAACCCCCACCTCATATATAAAAGAGGTAAAAAATTTCTATAGTGTTTGCTTATTATTCAAAACTTAATAAAACAATTTAATGTATTGTTTATACTTATCCCTCTGTAAGACAGCTCTTACAAGAATATTTACAATATAACGAGATGGTCTAAGTTTTTAAATTATGAAGTACGTGGTAGAGCTCTGCTGCAGCTATATTACGGTTGTAGCTCAAATGGGTCGGCTTGACCGAGTAAGGAGGAACACGCTCTCACAGAATACCAACGTAATACGAGCATGATGACGGTGTATCGTAAGGTAAGTGTAGAAGATCTGGAAATCCTTTTTACTAGAAATGAGGCATTTCATCTTAGTCCTCAGAAGTTGCCACGCATCTGCATTTTGATTAATAATTGAGGATAGAGGTAGACGTCTTTTTTCTTTTTATAGGATATAGATAAAGTGAAGAACGAGCGCACACTCCATCTGATGGCAAGTGGTTGCTGTGGCTCATAGACATCTACATCTGTCGTCAAATACGAATCAAAATGCAGTTGCGTTGTCACCCGTGAGGACTAAGATGGAATGCCTCGTTTCCAGCAAAATGGATCTCCGGTTCTCTATACTCATCATACAAAACAAGCAGCGTTAAGCTGCTATTTTACGCTGGTATTCTGCGAGAGCGTGGTCTTTACCCGGTCAAGCCGACCCATTCGTGCTACAGCGATACTCCTAATATAGCTGTAGCATGGCTCTACCGCGTATAAAACGCCACAACATCTATTTACCATCAGGTGGACAGTGTGCTCGTTTGTCACCTTATTCTATTTAAAAAAAAATGACATTTAGTTTAAAATAATTATTTGCTAAGTGTACAGAAAAGATCTTCTCTTTCTTTTTTAAATATATAATATATTCATTCAATCCGTCAATTGCTGAACACAGACCTCCAAGGAATGTCATAAAATAAGTACACAAACACCTGAATTATTATTTAACAGATTTAATATAAATTCTTTTGAGATTTTATTTTTTACTATTTATAATGATTGACATGACGATTGTAATTTTAATTTTATTAAATTTAAATGAATAATACATAATTAAATTCTTTGCTTAAAATGATGATCGTAATTTTCGTTTTTTTTTTAATTTATATTTATTTGGTTTAATTTATTTCATCTATGTACATAATTAATTGTTTTTATTTGATTAATAATATTCGCATGCCAGATGTGGTAACCATGTGGACTATGTAAAATATTATGCAAAATATTTGTCACCTCTGGTGTACCTACCATGTTTAAACTAGAGTTGGGCCGATTAGTACTTTGGCCGATTAGTCGATTAATCGGTTAAGAAATGGCCGATTAATCGGCCCAGCCGATCCCTGTTTCGGCGGCGTTTGGGAAATGTCAATCTCTCGGAAATGTCTGTTACTACTTTGCATTACGATTAGAAAAGTTAAAAAGTAGAATTAAAATAGTAAATAATAAGGTTTTTGTTTAGTTTTAAATTTAAATAGCTACCTCAGATTCTTTTTTTTACCCAAAGTTCCTATGTCCAGAATAATTAACATTAAAACATGTGAGACTGACTTTTCTATAAAAGTTATGTATGAACCTACTTATTTTATTATTTATTTGATTTACCTACATATATATCTGACGTGATTTTACGCATGGGAGAGAAACTATTCTTTTCTTAAATTTAAAGCTTTACTCATATCAATGTAGCCGCACTTACCACGCAGAAAATCACGAAAAATCTTTGCTGAAATTAATAAAATAAAAAGCCGATTAATCGGCGGTTTTAGCCGATTAATCACCGACTAACCGATGACTAAAAATTAATCGGCTTCACCGATTAGTCGGCGGCTAATCGGCCCAATTCTAGTTTAAACGAATAAATGACATTATTATTATTATTGTTATTATCCACCGACTTTCTTATACGGGGCTGCCTTTCATAAATTTTATAAGCGTAAGAGTATTTATTATCTATTCCATTTCATACCAAGACTGTCGTAAAAAGCGACAAAGGGAAACTTGGACCAGGAAATAGCATACATACCAACATAGCAGGAGAGCATTTATTGATTTTAAAATAATCTGCGGTGTCAACCCGCCTGCGGTTACTACTATGGAAAATATACCCCCACGTAGAACAGTATATAGGGTACTGTAATCGTAGAACCATATAAAATACATAAATTGCACATCGACAAACAGATAGACGAAGAATTTTTTTGTTAGCCTTGTCATCGGTTATTTCGTCCGAGATTCGAAACCGCGGCTCGTAGCGTCTCCACCAAATGCTTACCACTGCACCACTGAGCCGTAGTAATGTGCTGACAATTATAAAGTAAAATTAAATATATTAGAATAAGGTCGTAATCATGTTACCGTTATAGCAAAAAGCCTACTCTCTCATAGGAGTTCTAGGACAAAAACTGGCACATTCAAGTACAGCTAGCGACTTATTAAGGATATAATATAAAGTAACGTTTCACAGCTATAGAGTAAATTACAACGGTGTTTCGTCTATAATAAAGTACATACGAGTAAATGAGTAATAATAATGTTCATGCGGGAGTGTGGTGGGGGCGTAAGATAATGCACTACCCCATATCACAGCGTAAGAAGATCATAGTTAAGGTATGTGAGGGTAATATGATCACCTTAAGCTTTGCCGCCCTATTAAACCAAAACTAGGAGGACAGAGACAAAAACACAAAGTCGTATACTATAACTAATATATTAAGAAAAAAAAATCAAAC
Source organism: Parnassius apollo (assembly GCA_907164705.1). NCBI lineage: Eukaryota > Metazoa > Arthropoda > Insecta > Lepidoptera > Papilionidae > Parnassius > Parnassius apollo. The sequence continues at coordinate 6,600,183 of CAJQZP010001697.1, forward strand.
AAGCTTTGGCAATAATTAAGAAACCCTTCGAAAAATCTACTTAAAAAAACTTACTACACTATACCATACTAAAATCGACTAAAATATTTACTACAATGTCAACTTTCAAAATGGCGTCGACAAAGCATTTCTTTAGATGAAGACCTATCGTATCACAAAGCCATCTATGCAAACAAGGTAATTTTTGAGTTATAAGAAAGTGAAGTAAAAGTGAGTGTGAGTTAAACTGTGCCCAACAAAAGCGGGATGATATATCCGGCTATTGTTGGAGGCGACAGAGTGATATAAAACCAAAGATTTGAACATGTCAATAATATTAAAACTGTTAATCCCCTCCATATTCATGATTTGAAGAGTATATAAAGTAATGTGTTCGAGCACGACTGGTTTACACTTGCGAAGCTTAACTCAAGGAATACCAGGGTAAAACAGAAGCAATATTGTTGCTGTGTTTCGTAAAGTGCGTATAGAGAACCGGAAACAATTTTTGGCAACGAGGCATTTCATATTAGTGTTTTTTTTTAAATAGAGTAAAGGTGACAAACGAGCACACAGTTCAGCTGATACTAAGTGGATGCTGTGGCCCATAGACGTCTACATTTATCCTCGATTACCCTACACCTGTCACCCCTGAGGACGAAGATGGAATGTTTCGTATCCAGTAAAAAGGTCTCTGGTTCTCTACACTGACCATAGAAACACAGCATCAGTAGCATAGAAACACAGCATCGGTAGCATAGAAACACAGCATCGGTAGCATAGAAACACAACATCAGTAGCATAGAAACACAGCAGTATTCTGTCAGAGTGTGGTCCTTCCATGGTCGAACTGACCCATTCATGCTACAACCATAATATAGCAGCAGCTTGGCTCTACCACGCGAAAGGTAATTTTCAGGGATGACCACGCATCTGCATTTTGATTCTTAATCCACATCCACCCTTACCATCATGCGGATTGCGTGCCCGTTTTTCATTGTTAATTACTTCGATAAAAAATGATTAAAATGTATGCGAAACGTAAATTCAAATTCAAAACTTTTTATATAACCAAGGATTGTTTAAAGCTCTTATGAACATGACCGATTCAGAAAGTAGGTCTTTTTTATTATGTCTGTCTGTTAGAGAAGATCCGGAGAGAAATGCCGGAGTCTTTAATTTTTTTAATTACAATTTCGTTTATAATGTCAAATACATGCCTATTCATATTTTTAACTGTTAATTTAAAAATAAATCAGTAGCCAAGGAACTTAAAAGTGCAGATTGAACTTTAAATAAAATTCAAGTAGGTACTACGTACTAACTGTTAAATCTCCGTGTGTTAAATACACTAAAACATCTTTTGTTACCAAAAGATGTCACTATATTCAAATTAAACAGAAGTTTGTATTTAACTTGAGAACAATTATTATCAATTCCACGATGTATTTATTGGTTTAAGCTCAAAGACGACGTATAATGAAGTGATATAAAAATTATCGAACATTATATTACGGTTTGTGTAATATATTATGACTCTAGGTCAGTAGCAGATATCTCTCTGATAAACTCAGTTAAATACAAGTTGTAATTGTAACCAAACTGGCTCCTCCGTTGACCGAATATTTACATAAAGCAATCACTTCGTAAGTACTGCATGCATGTAAATAAAATTATTATTAAAATAAAAGTATACAATATAATATGTCAATAAAATATGACAAGATTAGGTTAATAATTACAGTAAGTACATAGAATGTAAGTGGGTGACGTTTCGCCAACAAACTTCCCTGCAGTTTGGTAAAAGTAGTTTAAGAAACAACCTTTTGTAATAAAATATTTAAAAAATTTACATGACAACGTTAATAATAATACTGGGTAAGATGTCGCAATGGCTTCCACTTTTAAAAGTTCAGTTTTGAGTTTGAGGAATGTATATTCGACGTTCTGTAAGAATGACACTCTGTGGTGATTTAAAAAAATGACTTTTTATCAACCACTATATTAATAACTAGACTAAATGATGTCTACATCCGACCATAGTCTACTACCATCTCCTGTTGACTGCTCACTACTGGAAACGCGTGGTTTTATCATTATTATGGTTTTTATACAAACATATTAATTTTAATATAGCAATTACCGCACTATATTATGTTTCCTAGTAACAGTTCGTATGTATATAAAAAAATTAATGAAGAATAATTGTGTTTTTTGACGTAAACAATTGACGTACCTACACATCACAACAATAAGAAGTTTAAACTAAAAACTGCTATTTATGGCTTAACTGTAACTTTTATTTAATAAGTTAATTTTAATTATTAAATAATTAGCGTTTTTGCTTCGTAGTATGTAAGTGGACGTCTTTTATTTTGTATAACTCCAATACCAGTGATAATAGCGTCTGTACATCAATTACATTCGTCGAATAATTGCGTAACGAACATCTGATACAAGTTTTATGAAATCAGACGGCCTTTATATTATTTTTTATTAATTTTTACTTACTTGATAAGGCAACTTAATCATAGGAAGTTAATAGTGTGGGTAGACCTTTTCGCACCCACACCCGATTATAATTAAAATTTCAATTTTCGAATTTACATAAACAATGCACAATCGTGAACATTTTATTAAGGTTTTTTTTTTGCTTAACTTCACAAGTACTCTATGGAAATCTCCACTCAATTTTTTTATTTTTTCAACCAAACCACCCCCACCCAATTTTTCTCTTCACCACCCCCCAACATTACAATTTTTTAAAAACTTAACTGTTGAGATTGACATTGGCTTGAACATTGACATTGGACATTGGCTAGTTAAAAGGTACTCATATAACAAATAAATATAATAGTCTATTTTAAATTTATGCGTTTTTATTCCTACTTTTTCTGCTATTTATTAACTTTACCTATATCTTGCTTACTACGGTTTAACTTCTGAGACTTGCAGGTTTTGTTATGTTGTGTTCCTTAACCGCCGAGTCAAAATCAAAATTTAAAATTGCATTCAACAATTTGATTGGTGCTGGTGGAGATCAAACCCGAGTTACTCACGTGCAGTGAAAAATAGGCCTTAGCCTCTGAGAAACCACGTCTCAAGTTTCATCATATTATATTTTATCATTTTCATTTATTCATTTCATCTTATTTCTATCAAAAGTCCACCCAAAAACATAGAGGAACGCCATTACATTGTCTCATATGGATTTTGGCATAGTTGCCATTCTTGGCACGGTGGTTAGCAACCGCAGTTTTTCATTATTTTAAGTTGTTATGTCGCCTTTTACGTTACTGACGGGATGATATGGGATAGTGGATATCTCTTTAGCCGCCACGGAGGAATATCAATTAATTTATTTTTAATGTATTACGTATATATATAAAATTGGCATATGGTCGCAGCGTGAGAGAATCCATCACCACATTTCGTTCCAAAACATTCGGAACAAAATGTGGTGATGAGATCTCTCTATAGACTATGGGATATGTCAGAAGAAACTGATGGATTCCGTTAGTAAGTTGTTTTACCACCATGTTTACTTAACTGTTTGCTGTTCTTTCTGAGCTAGCGGGTTAAAATACCCAGCACAGCGACGGAGAGCAGCGTCAACCTCTGAATATAGTATATTATATTATATTCTTCAACTAATATAACTAACTAGCGATCCGCCCCGGCTTCGCACGGGTGATTTCTGGATCTTGACAACAGCGCCATCTACCGGGTCTAAATGTAAATATAAACCATCTAAGGTCCCATTCAAACACACACTAAAAATTTCATCAAAATCGGTTGGATGGTTTCAAAGTCTATAACGGACATAGGTAAAAACATTTTTTGTGATTTATGTAGATATGCAAATAATTAGTATGTGTACAATTAACGGACGTAATTTTTTGACAGTTTTTGTCAATTATATTTTTTCAATATTATTATGCGTGTATTACCCAAACGATATTTGTTAAGGGGATATAGTAAGTCAGCTCAAATTCTAATTTCGTCCCCACTTGCCCGCGCGTCGTATGCTATATACCGACATGTTTGTAATCACTAATACTGTAAGTAGAAAGGTCGTTAGACACTTATTTCATTAGGTTTATCATATTTATGCCTGTTTTTTAACGCCAAGCCAGTCGCTTCTTCTTATTATTATTATTACGGTTATTTCCCATTTTAATTTTACGTCGTCCTGTTGCGTAATGTATATTCTGATCGTAAACGACGCAACCTCCCCCTTCAAAGGCCGAAGCGAAGTGACCGTGCGGCAGGAATCACGCTTCATAAGGCTGATAGTTTAGGTAATTTCTTTTTAGAGTGAAAATAATGGTATTTAAAAAAAATTAAATAACATAAGCACTGCTTTATAGTTAGTTCAGTTAGTATGCAAAGTTTCATGATCTTATTTAAAGTATTTTATGAATAACAGCGGTTTATTGTTTATTTTGGAGGTAACTTTGGATTTTTTTTCTATCGAGAAAATTTTACGAAATTGTGTTTTTGTCTAAGATAATCCTTAACATTAATCCTCAACTTTACCATATATTTATTTCAAAATTAATGCTACAATATTTTAGGCATAACGAAAAATCTTGCTAAACCGTTTGAGATTATATTTCCCCTTAAAATACGGCGACTTGTTTCTTGTACAAGAATAGGGATGTGCGCGTGACTGAATACTATATCGTGAATACTATATCGATACGCGATATTTTTAAACAGTATCGATATATATTATCACGTGTTAAATATCGATATATCGTCATGTTATGCATGATTAGTAGGATAATGCCCAAAATGGTTACTGGACGGTTGGACTACGAAAAAAAAAGAACAGCTCATGAATACATTTGTAGCTCCTTTTTTATTTATGTTTGTCGATTAATACATCATTTTAAAATATATCGAAATTGATACTAATTCAATACTCCAAAATAAATATCGATATATCGCAATTTTAAATATCGACGATATATAATAATTATATATCGAAAATATCGATATATATATATTGCTGTATTTTGATATTTATGAGTTACAGGCGGACATAAAAACGGACATACCTACATGCATACTTACATAAATATCTGCACAGCTAAAAGTATATTGTTTTTGCATAGTTAATAGCAAGTTTATCTCTAATTACATTTTAAAACTTATTCTTATTTACTTCGATATTAGTTTCAAATGGAATCTACCAATTAAGCCCATTACTAAACTCGACACAATATTAATGATCTCTATTAATTGTAGTAACATAATATAAACACGTTTTATATTCAAATTCCTTCTTACCTCATGTTTAAGGTCCTACTTTATAAACCAGTGTTATTTTGCGCCATTATTATTTGCAGTAGGTATATCGTTTTTAAAAAGCACTCGTTTTTAGCTGCTAAACAAAGTCACACATTGAGCCTGGGATAAGCTATGCTTGAGAATAACCATAACGAGTATATTCACAGTAGAAACAGAGTAACCGAAAAGCAAAATGGATTAACAAACTGAGTCAACTTTAGACCAATCATATAATCTGGCAACCAATGGAGAAGAAAGGTTCTCGAGTGGCAACCTCGCACTGACGAACTAAGCTTGCTGCTTTGCTGCAATACCATTCTGTATTCTCCTACTGAACGGAGTTACGACCTGGTAAAACATGCGGATAGTCGATGCATGAAGGTGACTCAGGAATGTCCTTTGTGTAAAGAATATGATGACGGAAATTTTTCTTCCTTGTATTCATTAGATTTTCATTGGTTGTGTTGCATTTTTTCACATCAGAGTAATCTAATTTATCATCATTACACTAGTCCACTCTTCACTTCACTCTTCACAAGTCCACTACTGAACACAGGCCTGTCCCAAACAATGCCATAAAGTACGGTCCTGAGCCACGTAAATCCATCGACTACCTTCTTGTCTTACCAGGTCCTCACTCCATCAAGTGGGGCGCCGCCGTACATTTCTACTACCAGTACAAGGCTACCACTCGAGTTGTCAGGTTCTTCAAGCTATATGGCCGGCTTATTGCGACTTCATAGAAGCTTACATCCCAGTTAGAACAAGCATGAGCAGACAACACACAAAGGGTGATTCTCGTTACACCGTGCCCCGCCCGTGACACAGATACGTATAAAAGTATAGGTACTGGATGTTTGACCGTGCCCTGTCTATGGTACAGTCCGGCTACAGCACGGTGCTTCAAGAATTATCTTTTATTGGTTTTTGTGGCTCGACCGGGAAGAACCACGCTCTCACAGAATACCAGCGTAAAATAGAAAGTGTGTTTCGTATGGTGAGTGTAGAGATCCGGAGACAATTTTTCACTGGAAACGAGGCATTCCATCTTAGTCCTCAGGGGTGACAACGCATCTGTGTTTTTATTCCTACTCGAGGATGTATGTAAAAATTATATGTCTATGGGCCACAGCATCCACTTACTATCGGGTGGACTGTGTCTTCGTTTATCATCCTTATTCTATATATAAAAAAAAAGAATTTAAACAAAGGCATAATTACATGGAGCCTTTGATTTTAGCACATATGATTACACACGGAGCGACTTAGCTTGAGTAAGTTGTGTTCCTGTATCTGCGGGCACACTCATTGTACTGTCATGTGCGCAGCTGCCAATATGGTTGAAATTGGTCATTATGTTATTTTTTAGAGAATTATGACTACAACTTGAATTGGTTGACTCGACCGAGGACGGGCGCTTTCACAAAATACTAACGCGAAATAGCAGTACTCCATCTGGAACCTTAGGGATCACAATCCAACTGCATTACGATCCTTAATAGAAAACAGATGTAGATGTCTATAGGGTACAGCATACACTTAGCATCAGGTGGACAGTGTGCTCGTTCGTCACGTTTAGTAGGTATATAAAATAATTATAACAAGCGTATTTTGCTATTCCAGACAAATGATGGACGTGATTGTGATAGGATGTGGTGCATCGGGAATAGCGGCTCTACGAAAGCTCCATGACGCTGGATTGAAGGTGCTAGGCCTAGAAGCTGACGACAGGATCGGCGGAAGAATTATGACTGTTGAGTATGGCGAATGCGCGTTGGATTTAGGCGCCGCTTGGTATGTGTCCAAAATTATTTTCATTTATTTCTTATTGTTTTTATTTATTTATGTTAAAGTTAAGCTAGTTGAAAAAGTTACAGTCTATTTACGTCCCACTCCTGGGCACAGGCCTCCGCTCATTTCTGAGAGGGTTTTAGGGCAAGAAATTGTCCGCCGCGCCCCAATGCGTATTGACGAACTTCACATGTCTTCGAAATATTTATTGTTCTTATTTCTCAGACGTGCAGGTTTGGTCACGATGTTTTCCTTCACTGCCGAGCACGTGGTAAATCAGCACTTAAAATTGCAGTTAACAATTTCATTAGCGCCGGCGGGGATCGAACCAGATTTCCTTGCGTACTGTGAAATTTACAGCGAGCGCTAACCATCGGAGCTGCTGGGGCTCGTGTTTTTTGTTATTTTTTTTAGTTAATGGCGTTTATTAACTTATTTTATATTTACCGAAGTTACGAGTACTTTACACTTACAGCACTTATGCTTACGGGGGGAGATTGAGGTGTTCGACATCCCAATCTCATAATTAACCACGGCTACCTTCAATTTAAAATTAAGAATTCCTTCGACAGATGACTAATCAATAAATATTCATCTTCTTCCTTCGCAACGGCTATATTACCCTCGATACGATTACATCATAAAATGAGTATATCATAATATGAAACCCATCCAGAAGCTTACTCGAATGGATTATTAGCGATAGATTATACGTGTAGGTTGCGCAAATCGCCTTCGCATTTTCAAAGTAATTAAATAAAATTTGGGTAATTCGGGAGAGTTATTCAAATGTGAGTTTTCTTATAATAAAAAATCACAAACCAATAACAATATTTATTTTATTACATTGTTTTGGAAAACTTACGAGTACATCCATCACAACCTTACAGAAAAACTTACAGCTAAAAGATAATTGCATAATTAACTACAAGAAGAATATCATTTACAAGTTTACACTGATAAAATTAAAACAGTAAAACACATAACAAGTTTATGTAAAATAATAATAAATAAACCACACGCATATCATAGAGATCTACTGTGTCTATAGCTTCCAAATAAATGTGTGAACACACATCAAAAATAATTATTTCTGCTTCCAGGTGTCATGGTGAAAAAGATAACGTTGTGTTTGAGCTCGCTAGTCCCTTAGGTCTGCTTGGAAAACCTAGCCCAGACAACAAGTGGTTCGTTCTCTCGAACGGTGAACTGTTGAAGGAGGATAAATGTGGTTCTCTCCTCAATGCACTGAATGAAGAAGTTGAAAAAGCTGACAAGAATAACACCAAATCTATCTCCGAATGTGTAAGAAACGCGTAAGTGTATATATTACGTTTGTTTAAAACTAATATGTATAAATATTTTTTTTAAGAACAAGGACGACAAACAAGCACACAGTCCACCTGATGGTAAATGGATGCTGTGACCCATAGACATCTACATAATATATCCTCGATTAGAAATCAAAATGCAGATGCGTTGTCACACCCGAGGATCAAGGTTGAATATTTCGCCCCCAGTAAAAGGACTCTCCGGTTCCCTACGCTTTCTACACTCACCATACGAAACACAACAGCATTAAGTTACTATTTCATGCTGGTATTCTGTTTCACACTACAGTAATGTAAGAATTCTTTTCCTCATTTAGTTATTATGAAACCAAAACATGAAGAGTTGCATAGCCCTAAATGAGAAGCGTTTCTCTGAAGGTTTTGGAGAATCTTAAAACATTTTTTGTAATTTTTCAGATATCGTGTTGATTTCGTCAAGCACTTGAAGCGCTTCACTTGGGGTAAAAGTCTATTAGAATTGCCACAAAAATATGTCCTCCGATAGTGGTTATACGTGGTAGAGCCATGCTGCAGTTGTATTAGTAGTATAGTTGTATCACCAATGGGTCGGCTCGACCGGGGAAGGACCACGCTGTCACAGAATACCAGCGTAAAATAGCAGATAAATGCTGTTGTGTTTCTGGTGAGTGTAAAGAACCGGAGATCTTTTTTACTGAAAACGAGCGATTTCATCTTAGTCCTGGGTGACAACGCATCTACATTTTGATTAGTAATCGAGGATAGATGTAAAGTAAATGTCTATGGGCCACAGCAACCACGTACCATCAGATGGACTGTGTGCTTGTTTGTCAACGTATCCTATAAAAAATTATACTAAAAGTTATCTATAGGTATCGGCATCATAAAATACCCAGGTCGACGATGGGCAGTCTCGTCAAAGGTGGGAGACGTCTGATACTTCGTAGACGTCTAGGCTTCGAGTTCAAATCCCGCATTTAACAAATATTTGTAGGGCCTACTAATATTTGTTCCCTGTTGGGATGTTTGTCCTCGTGTGTGGGTAATACCGAACGAGTTTATTTTAAATAAAAATTGAAATGAAACAATCTTGCAGTCCACCCCAAGAATACCTACAAGCCATTTCAAACAAAGGCTACAGATGTGTTGCCACCTATGGGGACTAACATGGAATGCCTTGTAATCATTGCTATTTGGTGGCATCGTCAATCCGCCTGCATTTAAAGGCAATTCTATCCACGACCGAGGCAAAGCCGTTGCCTTTTGCAACACACAAAGAAGAAAAAAAAGAAGAATCCAAGCTTGATGACAAAATAAATAAAGAATTTGTTTCAGAGTAAAGTCTAACACAATATTAAAGAAAGATCCTCAATTGGCGAAGTACTTTGTGGAATGGTTCGAGAGGAACTGCCACGTCGGAGGGAAAAATGACCCCCGGAAGGAAAAATCTCTGAGAGGTCTTGACGAGTGCTGGGGCTGCGAGGGCGAGTTTATGCTCAACTGGAAGGGAAAAGGATATAAGACTATTTTGGACGTTTTATTGGTGTGTTAAATTCACAAATTTTACTCCTTGAGTTATTTCATTGTAAAAATTCTGTTTTATAGTTACTAAGCAACAAAACTTTGAAAAGTAGATAATTTGAAAAAAACCCGACTGCGTTAAAAAGTTTAGTTTTTAAGACCGGGAGATCGCACATCAAAAGGGAATTGGTAACTTAATGTATTTCGTATGGTTAACAAGTTTTCACGTGGTAGAGCCATGCTGCATCTATATTACCGGTATAGTTGTCGCACGAATGGGTCGGCTCGACCGGGGAGGCCCACGCTCTCACAGAATACCAACTTAAAATAGCAGCTTAACGCTGCTGTGTTTCATATGGTGAGTGTAGAGAACCAGAGACCCTTTTGACTGGAAACGAGTCATTCCATCTTAGTCCTCCCGGGTGACAACGCATCTGCATTTTCATTCGTAATCGAGGATAGTATAGATGTCTATAGCCCACAGCAAGCACTTACCATCAGGTGGACTGTGCGCTCGTTTGTCACCCTTAACCTATAAAAAAGTTACAAAATACAAAACCAGGAAAACGGGTGTATTAATTATTTACGTGTTCCTAACTTTGTTAATTTATTCAACTATCTTATTTTAAGTTTCTCTCTATTTCTGCACTTTTTACTTCTTGTTAAGAATTTAAGTTGCATTCTCCTTTTAACTTTATATTTATGTGTTAATGGAATAATAAATCGCGAGTGTTATTACGACGTTAGTACAAGACTCCTTCCGTCATACCTAGCAGATACCTACTCCACTACACAGGAATATGAATTAGTTTTATTACTTTATTTACTAAACTAAGCCATGTTGTATTTTAGAATAAATATCCAGATCCCGCTAAAGCAATACCCGTGCAGATATTGTTGAAAAAGGAAGTGGAAAGCATAAAATGGCGGACCAGCCAACCCGGGCTCGAACCAGAGAACCCGCTGGTACATGTGAAATGCAAGGATGGAAGCCTATATGCAGCCAAAAGCGTCATCGTTACGGTGTCTCTCGGAGTTTTGAAGGAGAGGTATGGAAAATTCTAGTACCTATATAATACTTGGTTCACTCAAAAAGTTTCCGAAACTAAAAAATGTCCTTCGGTAAAAAAATTGTACGAAGTACATTGGGTGTGAAAATCATACTCAGCACTTTCATGTAATTAAAAAGTTAGTTTCAAATTTTTTCAAGACAGTTCCCATATTTTTTCAGCAATTATCAATTCTTATTACTAGTAACGATCCAAGAACAAGTCTTATCCGAAACTATTCCGATGATATCCCGGACGTCAGTCTGAGTGAGATTAGAATGGTTCTCCAGCACCTTAAAAACGGCAAGGCCCCGGGCGAGGATGGAATTACAGCAGAGCTTCTGAAAGCGAATGGAAAACCGGTACTTGGAGTCCTTCAGAAGCTCTTTAATTCCGTCCTCCATTGTGGCTCTCCTCCCGAGGCATGGAGCAGAAGTGCGGTGGCCTAGGAAATCGGTATGTAGTTCTTCAAGAGAGCGTTGTCACCTTTCTTGAAGAACTACAAACCGATATCCCTTCTGAGCCGCCTCTACGTGCTGTTTTCGAGCGTCATTACGAATCGTCTCGCACGCAGACTCGACTACTTCCAGCCTCCCGAACAAGCCGGTTTCCGAAAAGGCTTTAACACCATAGACCACATACATACCCTCCGGCAAATTGTACGGAAGTCCGAAAAGTACAATCTGCCACTTTGCCTGGCGTATGTGGACTATGAGAAAGCCTTTTCCGTCGTCCCTTCAGCGGTGCCAAGTTGACTGTCGGTATATCGAAGTGGTGAAGTATTTGTACAGTAGGGCCACGATGGCTATCCGAGTACAGAACCAGAGTACAAAACCTATCCAACTGCAGAGAGGTGTAAGACAGGGTGACGTTATATCCTCGAAACTCTTCACCGCTGCATTGGAAGACGTTTTGAAGCTACTGGACTGGAAAGGATACGGTATTAACATCAATGGCGAGTACATCACTCTCCTTCAATTTACCGACGATAGTCCTTATGGCAAAATCGCTGGAGGACCTAAGCACTATGCTCAATGACCTCAATAGTCTCCCAACGCCTCCCAACGGCCTATCCGTTGGGAGGTTCTTAAGATGAACATGTACAAAACGAAGATCATGTGTAACGTCCATGATATGCCGGTAGTTGTTGGGAGCACTAAGCTCGAACTTAATTAATGTTTTTAATGCTTTTTTTTAGTAGCCCCACATCACTGCTGATTGGGGGCCTGACATCTAAAAATGTTAACTCCACAACTATCAGATGGGTGAAGTCGATGCTCTCAAACAGAAAGACAAAAATAGCGCTGTTTCAAACATCGATTGAGGTTACAACTACAAGAGACTGCCCACAAGGAGGTTTTTTGTCACCCCTTCTTTGGCTCTTGCGGTTGACCAACTGTTGTACAAAATAACAGACCTACACATTGACACACTGGGTTATGCTGATAACCTTGTGATCATTGCGAGGGGCTTTTGCCAAAATACTTTATCGTCAATAATACAAAGAGCCCTAAACACCATAAATAACTGGTGTAGGGATAACAGTTTATCAGGTAATGCTGATAAAACTGTTATAATACCCTTTACCAAAAAGAGACGGTTGGACAAATTAGTCCAACCAATATTTAATGGTAAAGAGGTACCATTTTCCACGGAAGTTAAGTACTTGGGCGTAACAATCGACCATAAACTAACGTGGAACTCTCACCTTAGCAACGTATGCCATAAGGCAAAAATTGCTTTAGGTACGTGCAGTCGTTTGGTCGGGAACAACTGGAGCTTGCGTCCCAGTATGGTCCTATGGCTGTATGTATGGCAAAGTGAGGCCGATTCTCACCTACGCCTCTATCGTCTGGTGTAACAAGGCCAACCAAAAGACGACTGCGGACAGACTAAATAGTCTACAAAGGACTGCCTGCAACTGGCAACTGGAGCTATGCGATCATCGCCTGGAGCGGCTCTTAATGCACTTCTATGCCTAACGCCCCTTGATCTTTATCTAGACAAGGAGGCGAGAGCTAGTTTGTATATTTTGTATTGCGGTCTGAGCTTGCTCTCCTACAGATTTAGATCCATGCTCGACTCAATTAAGGAATCACCGGTCTTATGCATGATCTCAGATATCATGCGTCCACTACACACTTATGATAAAAAGTATATAGTGGAATTACCCTCCAGATAAGACTGGCTCAATGGCCCAAAATTCAAACTTAGCATAAATTTGGGTAGATACACCTCTATCTTCCAGGCAGAAATTTTCGCCATACTTCGGTGTGCGGAAATCAATCTGCAAAAACACTACGTCAACCATATAATTTACATAAACTCTGATAGTCAAGCAGCACTGCTAGCGCTGAGGTCAAACTTAGTGAACTCGAGGCTAGATGGAGATTGCGTAAACCGTTTAAACGGGGTTGTTTTAAGACGGGTTCCGGGTCACGAGGGTATTGTAGGAAACGAATTTGCCGACAAACTTGCACGGGAGGGCTCAAAGTGCACACAATTTGGACCTGAGCCATTTTGTGGAATCTCAAGAAGCCTAGCCCGATTGACCCTTGAAACTCTTTATCACAATAAATCACTTAAGATCTGGTCTGATACACCAGGCTTAAAACATTCTAAAACCTTAATCCGGGCTTTTGATCGTAAATTCACTTCAGGAGCCCTGGGATTAAGTAAAAATAAATTGCGCATTCTGGCAAGAGCCCTAACTGGACACTGTTGTCTTAAAAAGCACATGTCCATCCTGGTACTAAGCAACTTAAGGATGTGTCGGTTCTGTTCCATAACGGATCTACACATCCTAACTGATTGCGAACCCTTAATGCGCAACCGTAACACACATCTGAGAAACTATGTACTCCGCCCAGAAGAAGTGAAATTCCTCACGGCTAAGCAACTCCTTCTATTCATTGAAGACATAGGGCTTAGCCATGAACTATAGCCATAGCAGCGGTCACAATAGATCTTCTATGTCGCAGTGATACTGGTCTCTTTCACTAGACCTGCATAGCTGCTCGCACTTAAAAAAAAAGCTCGAACTTGTTAACGGGTATGTTTACCTGGGACAAAGAGTCCGACTAGGTAAGTCCGACTTCGACCGAGAGGTCACTCGACGGATTTAACTCGGCTGGGCAGCGTTCGAGAAATTGCGACACATCTTCTCGTCAGCTATACCTCAAAAGCTGAAAACGAAACTGTACAACCAGTGCGTGTTGCCAGTGATGACCTATGGAACTGAGACGCGGTCCTTCTCTGCTGGCCGTATGAGGACGATCAAGGTCGCTCAACGAGCTATGGAGAGGGCTATGCGCGGGGTTTCTCTGCGTGATAAACTTAGAAATGAGGATATCCGCAGTAAAACTAGAGTGACCGACATAGCCCAACGGATTAGTAAGCTGAAGTGGCAATGGGCCGGCCATATAGCTCGAAGAACCGACAACCGTTGGGGAAAAAAGGTTCTCGAGTGGCAGCCTCGTACTGGTAGGCGAAGTGTAGGGCGACTCCCCACTAGATGGAGCGACGACCTGGTAAGACATGCAGGTAGTCGATGGATGCCGATGGTGGCAATGTGGCATTCCTTGGGGGAGGCCTATGTTCAGCATTGAACTTGTGAAGGACTGTAATGATGATGATGATTACTAGTAAAACTTGATAATACTACGTAGTGCTATTATTTATTCTGTGGTAATACTTGTAAAAATATTTATTTTAACTTGATATATTATATACGTGCGCACAAATAGTGGCTGTAGGGAAACAGGTTGGAAGGAAAACTTTTTTTACTTACTATAAGCCAGCTTCACGACAATCCCACTTGGTGGTAAGTGTTGATGAAGCCCTCAATGGATGGGCGTACTTAACAAAAGTTGTATTTGGAAGGAAAGGCAGACGCCGGCAAATTATTCCATTACGAATCTTTATTACAGTAGGCCAAGTATGGTTTTCGTACACAATGTACTTCGAACAGTTTTTATTACAAAACCTTTTCAAAGAACTTTCCGCCAGCATCTATATCTTCACAAAGTTTCATGCGTCCGAACCAATTTTTATACACTTTTTCTAGTGTGCCTCAGACAGATCTACGGCCTGCACGAACGCTGCTTGCTCATATTCCGGCGATGAAATTTGTATCCCTTTCTGCAGATTTTTTATTTGTAATAATGAAAAGGTCACACAGTGCCAAATCAGGGCTTTAAAGAGGCTTACTCAAAAGTTTAACCGGTGTGCTGCCTAGAAAGTCAGTCGTTTTGAGCGCTCTAATGCGCGGGCGAGTTGTCATGGTGAAGCAGTAGCCCGCGGAGCCCCATGTTTGGTCGTCCTGCTGCTAAGAACAGTGAAAAATTCTTGGAAGCATAGTAGTAAACTATTCGGCATTAACGAATAGAATAGAATCATTTTTATTCAACGTCGATTACAAAAACACTTACTGAAAGTTCGGAAGAAAACGTCTGTCCTGGGAAAAACCAGCAAGAAATCCGGCGGGACTTTTTTTTAAAGCAATATAATATTTTTTTTTTTATAGGATAGGGTGACACACGAGCACACAGTCCACCTGATGGTAAGTGGTTGCTGCGGCCCATAGACATTTACATCTATCTTCTATTACAAATCAAAATGCAGATGCGTTCTCACCCGTGAGGACTGAGATGGAATGCCTCGTTTCCAGTAAAAAGTGTCTCCGGTTCTCAACACTCATCATATGAAACACAGCAGCATTAAGCTACTATTTGACGCTGGTATTCAAATCAACTTAAAAAATATTATTACAAAAAACTAAAATCAACTAAAATATTTACTGTTATGTCAACTGTCAAAATGACGTCGATAAAGCGGGGCCTTTTTTACCCTTTATTATTTGGGGTATGTTCCAAAATGTTTCCAGTATACTATTTCATTAATTCGTATGGTGAGTACCATACGAAATACAGCAGCATTAAGCTACTATTTCACGCTGGTATTCTGTGAGAGCGTGGTCCTTCCCCGGTCGAGCCGACCCATTCGTGCTACAACTATACTACTAATATAATTGCAGCATGGCTCTACCACGTACAAATATTAAACGTAGAAATATTATGAAAAAAATTAGAAACAGCATAGTAGCGATCACCTCATTCTCATGGGCTTATATCAATCATGTACTCTTTATTAGTATAATAACCCTTACTAAACAATTTTTGCTTAAATAAATATTTCAAACTTTTGATAGATATTTCAAAGACATGTAAAGTATTTCAAAGACACGCATTGGGGCAGCGCGGCGAACACTTCCTTGCCCTAAAACCCTCTTAGAAATGAAGGGAGGCCTGTGCCCAGCAGTGGGACGTATATAGGCTGTAACTTTTTTGATAGATAAGGTCTGCACTTTTTCTGGGACTTTGTTGTAAAAGCGTAATGAAGGTTTGCCTAATGAAGGAATTACTGACTCTTGGAGTCGAGTAACTGGTATAACTAACTGGTAACGATGCTAAATCAATATCGTAAGAAAAAACTATCGATCAGAATCTTCCTCACGCTTCTTGATCGCGGCACTTCAGTTTAGGTAGGCGTTAGTTTATCTTGAAACAGCCGAACTGACTTGACTTCTAGATAAAATATCCTAGGTTTAACTTCCGTATACGAGCTAGGGACCGTCACATACGGACGGACATGCAGACAGACAGACAGCATTATAATACGTGTGGATACGGAACCCTAAAAATGAAATGATGACTTTTTTATAGGATAGAGTGACAAACGAGCACACAGTCCACCTGATGGTAAGTAGTTGCTGTGGCTCATAGACATCTACATCTATCCTCGATTACGAACCAAAATGCAGATACGTTGTCACCTGTGAGGAATTAGATGGAATGCTTCGTTTCCAGTAAAAAGGGTCTCCGGTTCTCTACACTCACCATACGAAACACAGCAGCATTAAGCTACTATTTGACGCTGGTATTTTGTGAGAGCGTGGTCCTTCCTCGGTTGAGCCGACCCATTCGTGCCACAACTATACTACTAATATAACTGCAGCATGGCCCTACCACGTAAAATTCGGGCTATCGATTTATTTTTAACTATATAGTGGCGGTATAAGAATATTCACTAGCCCATATCGTCCCGTGGGTGTCGTAAGAGGTAACAGAGGGAAACTGAAACATGAGATGGACATCTTCATCTCAAAATGATTAAAAATAATTGCGTTTGCCAAACTGCGTGCCAAGTGAGGCAACTACGACAAAATTCCTTCTTTGAGGCAATCTGTGGGGCAGGCATATGTTCCGCAGTGAACTTTTATAGGATGTGATGGGTAGATGACTCAGGCCACAGCTCCTTTTATTAAATGATAAGTAACGCCTTCGTAACATTGTAATAACTGTTTTTTTTTCTAAAATATTTGATAACAATTTCACATAAATATTTCCAGACACAGCCAACTCTTCAACCCGCCGTTGTCGGCAGAAAAAACCAACGCAATCAACACCCTTCAGCTCTGTGTCCTCGACAAAATCTACATCGAATTCACCAAGCCCTGGTGGCCTAAAACACCAGCTAACTTCACCCTGCTTTGGCGGGATGAAGACAAAGCTAAGTTCTCTGAAGATGAAAAATGGGTCACGGAAATTTTCACCCTGTTTACTGTGGAGCACCAGCAGAATTTGTTGCTCGCCTGGATCTATGGAAAAGCGGCCGAGAAAATGGAGAAAGCCAGCTTAGAACAAGTCAAGGCTGGATTGAATAAACTATTGTGTATATTCAAGAAGCAATTCGACGTTACTCCGATCAAAGCGGTTGTGAGGCAAGTTTTTTTTTAAATTGAATAAGGATAACAAGCGAACACACAGCTCACCTGATGGTAATAGATGCTGTGGCCCACAGACATCTACATCTATCCTTGATTAAGAATCAAAATGTACGTGAATGCGTTGTAAAAACCAAAATGCGTATCTATCATTTTGTTAAGACAATGTGGCTTTCGTCTCTGAAAATGGAGTCGAAATACGAACTTTCAAGCAAGGTATGATAAAAAAAATTAACACTCCTCAGCGCAGCAAAATAGAGGATGAAGCTTTTAATGTAAGTAACTATTTAGACGACATTGAGATTGTGATGTTCCTAAGTCCACTCAAAAGGTTTAGGTAGACTAATATTTAATAAACAGTAAAAGACGACTTTTTTCACATTTTCACATTCTCAAGTGGGGCATTAATTATTTTATACTTACACTTTTATATTTGCACACCTTGTAGTGGCGGTGAAAACATAGCCAATACCTCATATCGTCCCGTGCGTGACGTAAGAGACGATACAGGGAATCTGAAACAGAAGATGGCAACATCGTCTTCCTGAATAACGCGTCAATAAAAAAAACTGTGGTTGCCTAACCACAGTTTTAGTTATAGATGGAAAAGTTAATATTTGTCTGCACAGAGTACTTCTGTTCCATGTAGATCCGTAATAAGACTCACACTCACACCAACTGGACATAAAACCCAGGAAAACGACTCCCTACTGAATCACGGGGATTGACAAAAAATTACGGTACTTTCAGATCGCAGTGGGCGTCTAATCCATTGGCAAGGGGCTCTTACTCGTATCGTAGTGTAGCCACAGAGCAAGATGGCGGCAGCGCGGCTATACTAAGCGAGCCGCTGTATCATGGCGACAACTTTCCGGTTGTTTGTTTCGCGGGCGAGGCAACCTCGCACCATAGACATTCAGCCGCACACGGAGCGGTGGAGGCTGGTTTTAGAGAAGCCGAACGATTAATTAGTGTTCTGAAAAAGAACTAATCCTTTTTTGGAATTTGTTTGTGTATTATTAACGTCATAATTATTACGTAATATTGTATTGTTTAAATATTTGTTTCTAAAAATGTAATTATTTTTTATGTCTTCATAAAATCGAAACATAAATATAATACAAACAAATATAAAAACAAAGGTGGTTGCTTTTGTAATTTAAATATATCTATTTGTTGTATTAATTTGAATTAAAGATACTTATTTTGAGCCAATATTAAATGACGTATTTTTGTTGTAATAACCCTGACATCTGAAAGACCTAACATTTTAGAAATGTTTATGGTGCAAAAAATTCCGTACGCAGTGACTTCCACGAAGCTTTACCAACTCAGCTCACTCCTAAACTCCACAGCACAGGGATGATAAAAAATGTTTTGATACCACCTTATGGCAATAGACTACTAGAGTTCATGGGAATAGATCACTACAGGTTTGATGTCATAATTGCCTGCTAACAATTTTAACAAAGAAAAGCATTGCCACCCCCGCGGACTAAAATGGCACAATAACACTGACAACCCCATTTTGGACGAAGAAATCGGAACATCATCAGGCAACGGAAATAGATAATTAGGTGACACCTACCATGGCAACCTATTGGGCAGAAAATGGCAGGCCATTTAAGCCTACGCGCTTGATTGTCTGACGTGTTGCTAATTATTAGTATGGCATAGTTACCTTTAATTTTATTTAAAGCCCCTTTTTTATAGAATAAGGGTGACAAGCGAGCACACAGCCCACCTGGAAGTGGATGCTGCGGCCCATAGACATCTGCATTTATCATCTAATAAGATTCAAATAGCTGATGCCTCGTTTTCAGTAAAAGGGTCTCCGGTTCTCTACACTCACCATATGAAACAGCAGCATTGCGCTGCTATTTTACGCTGGTATTCTGTGTGAAACCCTTCCAAATCCTTTAGATCGCGACCCAAGGATATAAATCGCTGTTGTAAAATAAAGTGCGAATTAAGGAGTGAAGAGTGGCAGAACACAAGTAATGCTAGCTTGTAAGTATTAAGGCCTTATTTCACGCAAGTTTCAAATTTTAAGTAATAGCTTAGTTATGCATCCTAAAGCTTCTCTAATTTAAAGCTCCGCTTGAAGCTCTATAACATACCTTATAATCTTCTTGCGTTTACAAAAATGTTTTAAATGAATATCATAATCGTATTACTTATAAGCTTACCCTACTTCAAAACTACTTTTAACACAGTTTTTACATTTTGTGATTTTAACATCATTTCTATAAGGGACTAGCTGTTCCCGCGAGTTCGTCCGCGTGGAATCTATTACAATGGATTTCACGGGTTTTGATTTTTATGTGCAGAACCCTAATTCTTTTTTTAAATAAAAGTAGCCTATACCTCATTTATTATTTCATACATTAGAAAAAAGAGGCTCGTAGAAGCAGAAGTGCCAAACTATTTATTCAAAGTTAAGTTTAGATAATTTTAATGAAAATTTACATTAAATTATTTTAGGTACCTTGAGGATCACCAGCTGATTAGTGATCGCCAATACCGTTTTCGCCGTGGTCGATCAGCTGGTGATCTTCTGGTCTACCTAACTCGTAGATGGGCGCAGGCAGTAGAGTCCAAGGGGGGAGGCATTGGCCGTTAGTTTGGACATTGCGAAGGCCTTCGATCGGGTTTGGCACAAAGCGCTTCTTTCGAAGCTCCCTTCCTATGGGCTTCCCGAGAAATTATGCAATTGGATCGCCAGCTTTCTTGCAGATCGGAGCATCAAGGTCGTTGTAGACGGTGCAAGCTCCGATTACAAGCCTATTAATGCTGGTGTTCCACAAGGCTGCGTGCTATCGCCAACGCTGTTTCTTCTGCATATAAATGATATGTTGCAAACCCGTAACATTCACTGCTATGCAGATGACAGCACTGGTGATGCTCGGTACACCGGCCGTGCGCATATTTCTCGGGAAAACATCTCCGAGTACCGGGACGGGTCTCTGATTGGGGGCGACTTAATCTAGTCCAGTTTAACCCTCAGAAGACACAAGTTTGCGCGTTAACCGCTAAAAAAACCCTTTGTCTTATCTCCTCAGTTTCAAGGCACTCCCCTTGTTGCCTCAGCCAGTATCGGAATCCTCGGCGTCGCCATATCGAGTGACGTACAGTTTCGTGGTCACTTGGAAGAGAAGGCCAAATTCAAGACAGTATTTCATGCCGGCACACCGCCTGCAACTTTACAAGGCGCAGGTCCGGCCGCACATGAAATACTATTCCCATCTCTGGGCTGGAGCTCCCCAGTACCTGCTCCTTCCACTTGACTGCATCCAGCGGAGAGCGGTTCGAATCGTCGACGACCGAGTGCTTTCCGATCGGCTCGATTCACTGGTGTTGCGAAGAGATGTTGCATCTCTTTGCGTATTTTATCGCATCTATCACGGGGAGTGCTCTGAGGAATTGTTCGGATTGATCCCAGCCGCCAAATTTCGTGAACGCACTGTAGTGCGTTTTAGTGGGTCTTTACTTGTGGTGCTTTACTTTTCGATATTCACCGCCCATTCTATTCTCATAAAATTTAAAGATATATTAATAGTTATTGGCCTAGGCCAAGTACTGTGTCACATGTAATTCTAAGCCATATAAAAAGTAGGCCAATTACTATAATATTAATTCATTTATTTTAAAGAAATCACTATTTTTTTTCTAACAGATTAAAGGATAAAGAATCATGCCAAAAATACCTCACTATTCAAAAGAAGCGCTAGATGAGGCTTTAGAAAAAATTCATAGTAAAACAATGTCTTTGAGAGCTGTTGCAAAAAAATATAACATTCCAAGAGTAACTTTACAACTTAAACTAAAAAACCTACTTCAAAGTCTGGATTTGGTTCAACACCCTATTTAACAAAACAAGAAGAAAATTCCATTGAGGAATGGTTAATTCAAATGCCCGCAAAGGCTTCCCAAGAAAATCCAGAAGATGTACTAGACAACGTTCAAAATTTTTTGACTGAAAATCCAAGAGAAACTCCTTTCGTTAATAATAGGCCTGGACAGGGATGGCTGAAGGCTTTTTTAAAACGACACCCTACCTTGACCCAAAGAACTAGCGAAGGTGTAACGAAAGCTAGCGCTTGTGTAGCTAAATGTGACATTAAGAAATGGTTTCAAGAAATAAGAAACTACCTTACTAATGAAAACCTTTTAGATGTCGTTCAGGATCCTCGTCGGATTTTTAATGCCGATGAGACAAGATTCCAGACGTGCCCTTCCACTGGACGTGTCCTCGATGCAAAAGGAGATAAAAATGTCTATGCTGTGCAGCAGGGAAACCCTAAGGAAAGCGTAACCGTTCTCTTTACTTTTTCTGCTGACGGCATAACATGCCCTCCATTGATAGTATTTCCATATAAGAGGTTACCCGATAGGGTAGCATCTTCGGTGCCGCCAAAATGGGGTATCGACCGTAGTGATACGGTACGGGGTGGACGACGTCAGACGTGTTCAATCAGTTTATAACGGAAATATTTGCTCCATATCTTACCGAACACAATATACCAAAACCAGTAATTTTATTTATTGATGGCCACAAGAGTCACATTACACTACAGCTTAGCTTAACGTGCAAAGAGCTAGGCATAGAGTTGATTGCACTGTACCCTAACACTATCCGTATTACTCAACCTGCAGATGTGTCTGTTTTCGGACCAATAAAAAAGATATATAGAAAAGAAGTAGCAAAATTTCAGGCACATAACATGGGCGAGGTAGTGACAAAATTAAATATTGCCAGTATTTTAAAATCTGTTGTAAAAGAGATAAAGCCCGATAACATAATTAGTGGCTTCAAAGCCTGTGGCTTGTACCCTTTTAATGAAAATGCTATAAATTACACCAAATGTCTAGCAACAAATAATAAGGGAGAAAAGTCCAAAGAAGAAAATAAAATGATGTCTCTTAAAGACTTTGAAAGTATTATAGGAGAGGAAATAATTAGAAAAATGAAAGTTCTACAATCTCAGGGGGTAAATGTCAATTCTCCGACCTTGTACAAGCTGTGGTCTTTTTTCAAGGTGATTTTCCACTGAAAGAATCAACAAATGTAGAAATACAATCTCCAATAAATACAACAACCAATGTAAATCTGAGCAACGAAGATAATGTAACAACAGTAAAAATCACCACGACTCCTACAAAAAATATTGTTTTAGATTTATCCACACCATCTACATCAAAAGATAAGCCTCTCTAAATCCCCCAGTAAAAAAAAGAAAATTTATCAGGAAGACGGAAAAGAACCCTTATGTAATAACTTCCGAGAACTTTAGAGCAACTATTGAAAGAAGAGAAATTGAGAAACAGCATGACATAGAGAGAAGCACTAGTAACGTTGAGACTATAAATAAAAACGTTTTAAGTGAATCTACTAATAAAATAAAGATATTACACAACATGTTACTGATTACTTGTAATTTATGCAGTCTAGCTTTAAAAAGTAAATCTTTGTGTAGTTCATGCAAGAAATCGTATCATAATCAGTGCATTCCTATTAAGCACAGAGAGCATATCCCAGATAAAAAGATATTTTAGATTTTATATGTCATAATTGTTATATATTGAATGATGACTCAGAGGATGAGGTCAATAATAATATGTATTAATTCAAAGGGTGGAATTATACGGGAATCGTTTTGTTAAAGTGTATGTGATTTTATTTTTTGTTTTCTATGATTAATAGTAGGAGGGGGTAAAGCTAACAATATACAGATTCAGTTCGATACGTTTCTAATTCTTAGTAGATGTGAGTGATTTTATTTTTTGCTTTGTATGGCCGATAACTGAGCCAATTTCTGGCCAATAACTGTAAATATGTGGCCAACTACTGTAAATTTGAAGATTGTGTTTTTGTTATAATTTTATTACGAAAATATAAGAAATAAGAATATGTAAACAATATTATTTGATTTATATACGCTAAGTGAATATAATTAAAAATATTTTTATTTAAAACTATCATATTATTATTTTATTTTTTACAATTGAAGTTATAAGGTAGCTTAACTGGCCAATAACTATACCGTTTCCCCAGTTAAAATTTAAAATAAATTATTACTACGAAATAAAACACGAAATAATTATACTATAAGAGTTTTAATAAATACTTGGATCTTCAATCTTTATAATCAATGCCTTATTACAAAATCTTCTAAATTGTAAAACCAATATCTTAAAACGAATTAAAAGTACAAAAAATTAAATTATACAATTAATTATTCAAAAATTTTTTCAAGAGATAATAATACCATACGCACATGATAAGATTTCAAATTCTTTTTCTAAATAAAAAGTAGTGACAATAAAAAATAATAAAAATCGTTAATTTTACATTCTCTTTTTTCTCTAAGCGTAATTTTCTAAACGCCGCTATTTTGCGATTATTAGTTATTTTGTTTATAAAGTTTCAGTAGTAACAATTAATTAAAAAAACAAAACACACTTAAAGATGCTTTTCTTTAGTCAAGGACTTGTACGATTAGTACGCTTGGCAGCGTCTAAAACTACAAATGAAAGTTACAGTTACAGGTACAGTATTAATAAAAAAATAGTTCAATCTTTTCATATTTTCTACATGCCTTCTGGTAAAATATGGTGGAATCTGCACTATATATTTGTCATCACATTTTTTATTACCCATATTCGCAAAATATAGAAATTCATCCATTCATTCACTTTTATATTCTTCAATTAGCCTCTATTTCATTAGTACAATTGTGATTTTGTTGTTGTATTTTCAATTGACTTCAAAAAAGGTGGGGGTTCTCAATTGGACTGTATTTTTTTAAAGTGTGTTACCACAGAACTTTTTTCTATTTTAACCGATTATGACGATACTTTTTTATTTGTAAGCTGGTGTTTCTCATGTAGGCCCTATAAATTTGTTCAAGATCTTACCAGTAGCTTGTTGAGTAATCGTTAATAATGCATATTGAATTGACTTGGAATATCGAAGTCAATGTACAATTTTTTTATTTTACCACTTGTATTCTAAGAACAACTAATAACTGATGATTGAAAAATTACTCCTTAGTTTTTCAACAATTTTTTTACAATATCTTAATGCATAACATTGTGAAGTTTTTAGGAAATTTTGTTTGGGATTTTTATGGATACCTGACTATTTTGAAGAAACGACTGAACTGATATAATTTTTTTATTGTATGAGCTACAATTCACGGGTTAAGGTTTGAAGAAAAATCCACATTTAAAAGTGGAAAAAAGCAGACAATGTTTTTTGTTGTAACTATTTAAACGACATTCTTACCTTGAGTTTATGATATTATTCCACACAGAGTAAAAAAAATGTATAAAAAGTAAAAACTGACTTAAAAATTAAAATATTCAAAAAGCACTATCAATTATCAAGTATTAAAAATAATAAAATATTTTTTCGCATAATAGCTCCTAAAATAAATGCTAATGCTTAGGACAATGTATGAAATAACTAAAGTCCGACTTCAGGATGTGCAAATATTTTTTATTAAAGGCCACCCCTTATAAATCTTATAAAATGTTAAAGGTGGAAAAACGGGATAAAGCTTTTAACGTTCTTAACGTTAAAAATAGTTTTTATTCTAGTGTAAAACAATAATATAGTTAAACTTTAAAAAAAAGTACTTGCTTGGATATTATATATTGCATCGAAGAATTATAGGGAAGCAACGAGGTTGTACTTTTTTATATTTTTTTTGATTTATGAAGTAGTTTTTTTGTATAAAGTTTAATCCAGTCCATAAATAACAATGCGATTGTAGATAAGTTCCCGCCAACGCTACAACGCATGAAGTTAGTGCGCAATACTAAGCGAAATGTCACTTTGACAGTCGTGTTTTTAACAAGTAATGCCATGTGGAGAAAATTTTGTCCAATGTATGTCGAACTATCTGGAAAGTTCCATGGCCTTAATTGAATTTTTTAGTTTAATCTCAAAATACTAATAATAAATAATATAAACCGCAAATGGCATCAGCTTACATACTCCTAAAGCTGGACAAAGCCATTCATTTGTAAGATAGTTATGTTATTTTTTAAACATGCAGTTTAGTGTCCTCGCCATTTCGACGGGTAGGCAGAATCGGGCAGCTTAAATTCATTTCAAGTTTTTGTTTATTAATAACTATTTTAAATTACTATTATAATGTCAGTCAGCACTAGTAAAGTTGGTAGTACTATTTTTCTACATACGAGTCCGTCTGGGCAGATACCACGTTTTTAAATATTTCTGCCATTGGTATGTTCTGGTCAGAAGGGCTACACATGGACGCCTGCAACTGTGGTTGCCAGCTCCCGTTTCATTTTTTTAGAGGATTTGATAAGATGAAACAAAGGACATAGGATATAAATAAAGGATATATGTCTCTAAAATCACGCGTCATCTCGGTGGTTTTTAAAATATTTGACCTTGTCCTCTCTTAAAGATTTCAAATTAGGGAACACGATAATTTTTTTTTGTCTGAAATACTTCCAGACCACTTTACAAACTTCAGACCTTCGAGAACCAAGATGAAATACCTCGTAGTCTGTAATAGATATGTGTCAATCACGAATGATTCGTTCGATCTAGGTGGTACACTTAAAAGTATTGATGATTCATTTATCAGTTTTTGAATGTTCCGGTTCGACCAATCACAAACAATTGACGGAACCATTTTAACTCGTGATTGGTGTGAATTGTGAATGAGTCGAATACTGACCGAATCGAATGATCTGAAAGATCATTCGGGATTCGGACTGTAGTCGGTCACTAGAAATGAATGAATGCACATATCTAGTCTGTAACTATGCTGGCTCTCTTAGTACCTATTCGAACCGGAATCAAACTGTGGTTGCACTATGCGTACCCAGACAGAAAGTGAACCGTACCACTTAGTACAATATATCTATATAATAATGCTTAAGCTAATGATCAATTTTATATAATTATCACAGAAAAACTTAGGCATACACGACGTCCGACTTAATAACTTTAGAGTTGATAATGTTCCCATGTTCGTCCACATCACACATAGTTATTTCCACAGAGTTGTCGTTTTTCTCCTCCTTCTGCTCAATTTTGACATTCTCTACATCGTTACTCTTCATTGTGATCATAAAATGCGTGGGCGTAGATTCCGTCGGCTCGGCTATTTGCTTCACATCGAACTCGAAGGAGTTTGTTAACGTATTCTTCGGTCCGCTGTAACCGTCGACGATCTTTTTGGAAACCTCCAGGTCCTCGATTCTGGTTGTCGTGAGCCTGTACATACCGTCTTCACTTAACTGATATCTGTAATATAGAAATGAAATTTACGTCATACCATTATCAATTTAGCAGAAGACGTATATAAACCCACTTCGGTTTATATCACGCTATCGAAATTTCCCAACGACTCAGCATAAGTTTCGTGCTTTATCTCTTTATAAAATATGTGGTTGAGCTCATACGTGGTACAGTCATACTGTGGCTATATTTTGGTTGTAATAAGAAAGGGTAGGCTCGATCGGAGAAGGGCCACGCTGGGCTGCTGTGTTTCGTATGGTGTGTGCAGAGAACCGGAGGCTTTTTACTGGAAACTAGGCATTTCATCTTAGTCCTCAGGAGTGACAACGCATCTGCCTTTTGATTCTTAATCGAGGATAGATGTAGATGTAGATGAACCACGGCATCCATTTACAATCACGTAGACTGTATGCTCATTTGTCACCCTTATTTTATTAAAAAAAAAAACGGAAACAGATGTGTCAAAAACATTTGATCTACACAAATTACACAAACACCCGTACAATTATTTGTAGGGATAGAATGCTCGCAATACCCAAGTCAAACGCTTCACAGTGGTCGTATATATACTTTACGCTCATCACATTCGACCACGACACATAAACATCTGGAAAGAACTTTGTTAGAACAATAAATAGGTCTCTCTTCCCCCTTAACACTACGTACTCTCACCGTACACTCGCGCTAGCTGATTTAATCGGATTTTATTTCCCAATAAGCAAATATAATTTAAAAAATGATTTTGGGAAAGAAAAAACGACTTTCGAGTTTTTCTAACTCTAGCTTAGAATATGCTTGTTCTTACCTAAACCGACTATGTCCAAAAGGCCACTGTGCGCCATGGACTTTGATGAGATGCGTGGTCAACCGTGTACCTCTTGAGAATATCTTCATTTCCTTCTCCGGACACATGTGGCACGCATACTTCCTCGGAATCTTGGGCTTCTTTACCACTTCTTCGTCTGAATTCTCTTCCTCTAATGATTCTCTATCGCTGATTCCTTCCTCATTTTTGATTTCCACCTTCTTTTTCTTCTTTTTGCGAGTGTGCGTTAGAATGTGTTTACGTAAATCGCATTTTGTTACCGCCCTGTATAAGAGAATTATTTTAGCGGGAAAATCTAGAATTTAAATATTATCCCAATTAACGGCTAATAGGGCACATGCTGGGCTTATTGGCTTGAAGGTAACCCCACTGATTGTATTTCGAACTATCCTGCACTAGAGTAGACTGAGTGTTCGACTAAGTGGTCTCATTCTATTTCGTCTTGTTGTAATCACTATTGTATACCTACGGTACC
This sequence comes from Parnassius apollo, assembly GCA_907164705.1. Lineage (NCBI taxonomy): Eukaryota > Metazoa > Arthropoda > Insecta > Lepidoptera > Papilionidae > Parnassius > Parnassius apollo. The sequence goes on from CAJQZP010001697.1 coordinate 6,628,496, forward strand.
CCGTACAAGTCTGGAAAGTTTAGTCACTCAACGTGTTATAGAGTCAGTACATTTTGACTTAAAAGATACTATGACGACGATAATAGCAATGGAACGCTAATAATCGATGAGACCAAAGCGCTAATCAATTAAACACTGCACTATAGAATTGTCTAACTGTAGCGTCACTTTCCATAGCTCATATCAAAACTCTCCTTTCATTTTACCGGTTTTTTTAACCCTTCAAATCGGAACATAGCAGCAGCTACACTGTTGCTTGGCAGTAGGCTTACCTATCGGTAAGAGGACGATACTGAACAGGAAGGTTAGATAATTAAAGTATAATCTTAAGGTTTTGATTAAGTGGTTGTATGTAGCGGTAATGAAAAACTATAAAAATATACGATTATTTTTGGAAAAGAACTATTCATAATTTAATACATTCAAACAGTACAATGCGTGAGCAAGATGAATATATCTCTATTTATTACGTTATGTTAAGTTATAAGTCAGGATTCCAAAGTAATTTTAGGTTCTTTGTAGCGTAGTAAAAACGGAATAGTAGGCTAGCTTCTCAGAAATGTACCGAACGCCGCGCCGCTAATATGTGTGCGTGCCTGGCACGTGTCAGTACGGACTCGTACACACGGGCCACATCACGCACACAACGACACTTGCTAAGTCGGAAAGATCGGGCTGTCAGTAACCTCCACCGCCGCGCTCCGCAATCACCTTTGAGACGGATGACTTAATAAAATTTTGCTAGCAGTATTTTTTCGTTTTATTTGTCTTTTTGTAAAGTAAATTACTATTGGCGTTTTATTAAGAAAAATAGCTTTATATCAATAGGTTATATTACTATATCTATATATAAATACGTACCTTTTATGTACTTTAATTATCATATTATATCATTAAATCTGAACTGACACCATATGCTCAGTGTTAATTTACTCGTATTTTAGTTCTTTGGCATTTGCTGTAATGTAAAGCAGGATTTTTTTTGACAAACATTGATTCTTTGAGAGAAAACTAAAGAAATGATTAACAAATATGATGCATAGGTATGTATCTGTATGTATTATGTTTTTAAATATTATAACTACTTATAAAACTAAATGAGACTTAGCTGTTAAACAAAAAGACAGTGACAACCCTGCAATAGTAGGCATTTGTCATAAATCTCGCGCGGCGCGGGAGTTATCCTACTATTCTGTTTTTCATGGTTGTAGCTTAAGGGTATAACGTACGTGCCTCCCTCTCCTCCCTGTGCACGTATGTGTGTTTATGTGTGCGCGTTTGGCGTGCGTATGTTTGTGCACGAACAGGTGCCGGTATTGCACGTGCAACATGTATGTGTAAGTGCGTATGTATTGTGTCTGTGTGTGTGTGTGTGCGTGCGTGCGCGCTTAGGTGCCGGTACCGCAGCGCGCGCGCGCGTGTGTGTGTGTGTGTGTAGAAGCAGCAAGCACCGGTAGGCGGTGCGTGTGTGTGCACGCCTAGGTGCCGATAGCACACGAACAGCGCGTGTGTTTGTATGTGTGTACAAGCAGTACGCACCTTGGGCGCAGTGCGGGATGGCTTGCATGTGTGCGTTCCCAGGCGCCGGTAGCGCACGTGCAGCGTGTGTGTGTGTGGTTGTATGTGCATGGGTACAAGCAGCACGCACCGGTGGGTGCAGTGCGGGCAGGCGTGCATGTGTGCGTGCGCGCCCAGGAGCCGGTAGCGCACGTGCAGCGTGTATGTATGTGTGTGTGTGTGTGTGTGTGTGTGTGTGTGTGTGTGTGTGTGTGTGTGTGTGTGTGTGTGTGTGTACAAGCAGCACGCACCGGTGGGTGCAGTGCGGGCAGGCGTGCATGTGTGCGTGCGCGCCCAGGAGCCGGTAGCACACGTGCAGCGTGTGTGTGTGTGTGTGTATTTGTGTGGATGTATGTGAATGTGTACAAGCAGCACGCACCGGTGGGAGCAGTGCGGGCAGGCGTGTGTGTGTGCGTGCGCGCCCAGGTGACGGTAGCGCACGTGCAGCGCGAGCGCGGAGAGCGTGGGCGCGGACATATCGCAGAGGCTGCACGCGTACAGCGACACGTGCTGCCGCGAGTGTTCCCGCTCGAGGTACGCGCTCGCGAAGCCCAAACCGCAGAACGAGCAGTGGTAGCTCGTCTGCGGGTTCACGTTCTGCAAGACAGATGATATTTAGCTCGCTGTTTCGGTAACTCGCCGGGAGCGTCACTAGCACAAAGGTCATCATCACGAAATCACATTCACGAAAACCTTAACCGCAAAGGAAAGGCCTATATCCAGCAAAATACACAAAAAGCTGTCAGAATATATAAATTATAATAAAATTCTACAATATAACAAAATCTAGAATAATACTAATCAACCATATCTCAAATACGTTTTTTCAATCATCAAAACACGCTTGCCAACCACATATAACTTAACTACTATAACATTTAATAGTCACGGTAAGGTGCCATAGGTCGAAGACTTAGCGCTTGCTGTTTGATATCCGACGACTGCACTGAAATTATTAAGGGTAATTTTAAGTGTCGATTTACCATGTGATCAGAGGTAAAGCAAAACATCTTAAGGAAATTTGCCTGGCAGAGAATTTAAAAATATATCTAATATGCGAGGTGTGCCAACTAGAATTAAAATGGTGTGAAAACCACTGCTCAAAGAAAGACCTTTCAGATGTAACAGGTAGCCTGTGTCCAACAGTGGAACATACCTATACTTCATCAAACCTAAGTCTAAGAAATACTTTTTGACAGCTGTCATATTTATTGGACTGGGCAATCCAACTGAAAAATCGGTATCTAAGATATTCGATATTTAAGAGAAATCTGTACCGATTCTTTAAACTTGGTAATCATTTACAGTTTTATCCAGATTAATACCAGAACAAATTACTAACAGATAAACCAATACACAAAATTTATCAGTTCTTTTTTTTAAATATTTATTACTTACCGCTGATTTCTAGGCATAAAGTTATGTAAATTAAATTAATTCGCTTATAACCTTAGACCACTCAATCCAATGGACGAGTAATGCGCCTAATGCTATGTTGTTCATATAGCATTAGGCGCATTACTCTAAGGTGGAAATAATGAAACAAGTGCTCCGATGGGTATGTGAACCTAGATTAATGCGCCTAATGCTACGAACAGAAAAGTCTCGCTTTTTGTGCGGGATGACGAAACACTACATAGACCATACTGCACACCTACTTAATAAATTTTTGTGTCATTATGGCACAAAAAAATCTAAATCTCTAACACTATTACATTTTACGCACACATATAGATTAAATAGATCAACATAGAAAAAGTTATGAGTGTAAGACGCACAAATTAATTGCGATGCTACCATATCGATAGCCTAAACTTTGGGACACCCTGCTGAGAATGGGCACACCAAAACATCTGGTACATCTGCTCAGGTGTCTTTACGAAGGTGGTACTGCATCCGTAAGAACAGACGACAAGCTGTCAGATCACTTTCATCCTAGTGCTGGCGTTCGTCAAGGATGTATAATCTCCCCACTTCTATTTAACATCTACACAGAGCTAATAATGAGACGCACTCTCGAGAACTGGACTGATGGAATCTCAATTGGAGGGCTGAAAATCTCGAACTTACGATACGCGGATGACACTACCCTATTTGCGACTAGTATCGGCCATATGGAAGAACTCCTACAAAGGATGGAAAACGTCAGTCTTGAATTCGGCCTTCGCAGCAAAACTAAAGTTATGATTGTCGATCGCATCAACAATAACTCGCCGGAAGTGACACAAATCGCGAACTGTCAAGTAGTCCAATCATACATTTATTTAGGAGCGCTAATTTCGAGCAACGGGGGCTGCATAGATGAAATAAAACGACGGAACCGTAACATAACAAAAGCCACTAAGACTCGGTTAGTTAGAGCGCTTGTGTTCCCCATATTCCTCTACGCTTCGGAAACATGGACCCTGCGAGAAAGTGAGAAGAAGAGAATAGACGCTCTCGAGATGTGGTGCTGGAGAAGAATGCTGAGAGTGTCCTGGACCGAATTCCGGACCAATAAGTCCATTCTCGAAGAACTCCGCATCAAGCAACGTCTGTCATCTATTGTGCAAGTTCGCATACTCACTTTCTTTGGTCACGTGTCTAGACGTAATGATATCTCGATTGAACGTCTAGTGGTCCAGGGAAGAGTAGAGGGCACTAGAGCGCGTGGCAGATCGCTTATGAGATGGACAGACCAGGTGAGGGCTGCGGTGGATGTCCCGTTGCATGTGTGCACAAGAAAGGCAGCTGTTAGGGAGGAGTGGAGGCGTATTGTAAAGCGAGCCACAACACCCAAGTGACGACCACGACCGCTCTGTCAAGAGCGTATCGACTAACAAGAACCATATCGATATTATATCGATAGTTTGCCTAAGAAAAACGGAAAAAAACTCACAAGCATTAGCAAAATGCACTCCAACAATTAAAGTATAGTTAGTTGGTCACAACAAATAATAAATAAATAAAATGTAAAGGTTCCATTATTGTTATATTTTTACTGATTATTCACATTAGCATGAATATTTTTATATTTTTACGGATTATTCACGTTAGCATGAATTGGAATCATTTCAAACACTACGGCACAGCCTAAGAAGAACATACAGTCAGTCATCGCGTTTGATATTGTCGGAAAAGGTGACAGAAACAATAAATTTCTAGGGTTACCAGAACGGGAAGTAATAAAAATAAAACATATTTTATTTTATTTCAGTATAAACAACTTAAATAACTTAAGGGCCTATACTACCTCAAATGACTTAGCAAGATCCTCCGTTGTCAAAAATATTGCAGCATTAATTTTGAAATAAATAAATGGTAAAGTTGAGGATTAATGTTAAGTACTATGTTAGACGAAAACACGATTCCGTAAAATTTTCTCGATAGAAAAAAATCCAAAGTTACCTCCAAATTGAACAATAAACCGCCGGTATTCATAAAATACTTTAAATTAGATCATGACACTTTGCATACTAACTGAACTAACTATAAAGCAGGGCTTGTTTTTTTATTTTTTTATTACCATTATTTTCACTGTAAAAAAATTACCTAAACTATAGGCGTCTTGAAGCTTGTTCCCTGCCGCCCGATCAGTCTCGCTTCGGCTTTCTAACGGGATAGCTATGAAAAATTTAAATGGCAAATAACCGTAATAAAAATAAGAAGCGACTGGGTTGGCGTTAAGAAACAGGCATAAATATGACAAACCTAATGAAATAAGTGTCTAACGACCTTTCTACTTACAGTATTAGTGATTACAAACATGTCGGTACATAGCACACGACGCGCGGGGAAGTGGGGGCGAAATTAGAATTTGAGCTGAATAAAACTATTATTTACGGATTTTATCGCGTTTAATTCAATTTTAATTTATTTTTATTATCCCGACGTTTCGGGTGCTTTACAGCACCCGTGGTCACGGGTGGACTGAGATGTTTGACGTCACAATGTCACAGTTAGTCCGGCTACCTTCAGTTTTTGAATATTAATTTTTGGTCCGATTTACGCAAAATGAGCTTATAGTATCATGAAGTCTTGCAGTGGTATGCTTGGGTTTGGGTTTAATTTTGCAAATTATAGGATACCAAGCAGCTGGCAGCACCCATCCATCTTCTCTATTGAAATTTGGATGTTTTTTTTTTATTTCAATAGCCTCGCATATCATTCTTGGTAGGAATCGGTGTTTTTCATCCAAATTTCAATAGAGAAGATGGATGGGTGCTGCCAGCTGCTTGGGATCCTATAATTTGCAAAATTAAACCCAAACCCAAGCGTACCACTGCAAGACTTCATGATACTATAAGCTCATTTTGCGTAAATCGGACCAAAAATTAATATTCAAAAACTGAAGGTAGCCGGACTAACTATGACATTGGGACGTCAAACATCTCAGTCCCCCCGTGACCACGGGTGCTGTAAAGCACCCGAAACGTCGGGATAATAAAAATAAATTAAAGTTGAATTAAACGCGATAAAATCCGTAAATAATAGTTTTATTCAATGTGTAGTGTTCACGTAAATTTAAGAAATCATAATTTGAGCTGAGTTAGTATAGGCCCTTAACAGACAATATCTGTTCAGAAATAATAAATATACCAAGTTATAATAACCAGTTACAAAAAAAATATATAAAAAATTGTCAACTGTCGAATACAATACAAGCAGTTTAAACTTATTTTTGAGTGTTATTACTACTTATTTAACACTATATTTTTGTGAACCATTTTAATTTATTTGCGTGACAGGACAAACATAGCGTACACCCCGCTATAATACAGTTCCCGAACTACCGACAGCCGCTCGGGAACTTTCTGGACGGGTCTCGCCCCGTATCGTACCGCACGATTGCCCCGTCTAGACTGTTAGTAGCAGACTATGACTACGGTAAGATAAACATAAAGGCATATCATTGAAAGAACGTCAAACTAATAAGTTAATTCTAATTAGTTTTTATATTTTGCTTTGTTTGGACGGTTCAATTTTAAATTAGTTAAAAAGTACTATACATGTTGTAATGTATATTATAAATATATTATAATTCTTTGGATTTAGGTAAAAGGTTATTTTAAACCGTGTGAGTACACTTGTGCAAACTTATTGCAGAATAGTTAATGTCAAAAGTCAAAAGGTATTTCTTAGATTTGGTTGAGTATAGGCTAACAGCTTAATCTTATAAAAATGTCCTCCTGATCGATTTTAGGTCAAGTTCCATTGGAGATTAGTCTACACAGGACAGGATTATAGTGCAATACAATGCACGAGGGTGAAACACAGCCTACTTTTTGACTACGACCTGCTACTGAGAATTTCTTGACAGAAAAACTCAATAACTGATTTTTTGGCCCGATCCTGGATCGAACCCGGGACGTCATTGTCAACAATCGCGTTTAGGTCAACTTTACTGAAGAGGAAGTAACTTAATCTCATAACATCCCACTACTTTACTTCTCGACAGATCTTTTTGCAATCAATAGATTTAAGTTTTAAATCTTTCATTAAAAAAAATGTTTCACATTTCAAGTTGAATCGACTTTTAACTCACCTGCCTCAATAAATGGTCACAGAGCTTCCTGTTACAGGCAAAATGGTGGCCACAATGGTAACAGGCTATCACACGCTCTCCTGTATGGGAACGCACATGTGTTGTTAGCAAAGTGCGACGGGTAAACGTGGCACCACAACCCGCCCACGAACAAAGCCCTTCTGAAAGGCTCACATGAAATTTGACGTGATCGAGAAAGATCTGAAAAAGAACGACATCAAATGTATTTTTATAACCGTATCTTGCATCCTATATCCACGCAAGAGAACGAGCCAGAAAGTTTTTACAGCTTTATAGAAGTAACAGTAAAACCATCTTGTTTACCACAGACTTACCCAGATCGACAACGGTCAGTAGCTTTAAAGGTGCGAAATGTCTGGATCTGTGATCACAGAAAATTTTCAATCATCATCATCATCATTACAGCCTATCACAAGCACAAATGACCACACAGTCCACCTGATAGTAAGTGGTTGCTGTGGCCCAGACATCTACATCTGCCCTTTCTACTGCCTACATATGAATCAAAATGCAGATGTGTTGACACCTCCAAGAACTAAAATAGAATGCCTCGTTTCCAGTTAAAAAAGGATCTCCGGATCACTACACTCACCATACGAAACACAGCAGTATTAAGCTGTTATTTTACGCTGGTATTCTTTAAGAGTATGGTCCTTTCCTGGTCGAGCCGACCCATTCGTGCTACAACCATAATATAGCTGTAGCGTGGCTCTACCACGTCGAAAATGATTATTTATAAAAAAATAAAAAGATTGCCACAAAGCAATAAAACAAGTGCCACATAAGAAAGATATTTGCTATAATTTCCACGCTTGGCTATTTGGTTGGCAAGCGCAGTCTTTTTATTTATTGGTTATTATAAAGAAGATACTGCTGCCTTTCTCCTGGTACAGTTTTCCTCTGTTGCCTATTTCACCCATGGGATGATACAGGGTGGTGGATTTTCTTATACTGCCATTTATCATTTATCATTAATTACAGCATATCAAAGTCCATATACCTCCCAATAACATGTCATATGGGATTTTGCTATGAGGAAATTCGGCTGATTTAGAAACTATTTTTGTTTTGCAGAAGAGGGCATTTGCATAAGAGCTGTTTACTACCTAAGACCGAGAGAGTCTTAGAGAAAAATTTAAAGAAATAAATATATTGTCTTTGGCCTCTCAGTATGCAACATGTAACATAATTAACGCACTTTGAGAAAGTAGTTTGTTCAGAATCGTTTACTGAATAGATTCCTATCATTTTTAATATAGGTAATTTTTATCCCAAAAATAATTAAAACTACGTAAATTACAGTCACACTAAATCTGTACAGTCAAAACAAACTGAAATGTACCGTAACGTAAGGCAATAAGACTTTTAAGAGTGCAGTTTTATTTGTATTATTACTAATTCTGTCATTCAATAAAAATAAAGAAAAATTAACTTTATATCAACCATGTTAGTCTTTGCGTTCGTGGATTTGTACTGTGACCACACCATTCTTCCGGAATTAGTATAACTAATTATATATATAATAAATAATCAGAGCATAAAAATGTTTAACTAAAAATTCAGTGTATGTATTATGATTATAACATAATATACTAATTGGGGTGTCTGAGGGTGTGCGTTAATTATGTTACATATTGTATACTTATACGAAAATTTAATACACAAAAACAAAGGTAGTTTTAGTAAAAAAAGTGATATACACTCTGTAAACATTAGGAATAAACACAAGCTAGTGTTATCAGTTTCTCAACTCCACAGAGTCAGTAATTCATTCTTAGAGCAATGTATACGCTATTACAACAAAGTCCCAGAAAATATACCAGATCTCTATTACAAAGTTTCAATATTAATTAAACAAAAACTCTATAAAAAGGGTTATTATTGTCACGCGCTCAAGTCGACTATACACTAGCGCCATCTAGTGTCAGGAACGAGAGCGAGGGGAGCTTTGCAGAAAATGACATCACAAATCTTCCAACTCGTCGCTTTGCGCGCATTTACTTGAATATTCCGGATGCTTCATTGCTAATTTGTATATATAGGCGCTGCAAGATGCGATCGGGGCAGTATCGGATTTGGCGAGACAAGCGAAGCTTCGGAGCGGAATAAAGTGAATTAGTGTGTTTAATTATTAGTGTTTTAAGTTTTAATTTGTGTAAAGTAAATTAAAGTGTTAATTTAGGTAATTTTATCGGCAATTTTTATTGTCACGAACCTCAAGCTCGTAACATTATAATATAAATGAATAATTGTTACGCTGCAAGATGGAGCACGAGACATCTGGCTGAATAAAGCCAAGGACCTAAAAATGACAGCGGCCGAACTAGGATTGCAAGGTAGCGATAAGGTGTATTTACGCGAATCACTAGCACCCGGGATTGCATTTTTATTATGGAAGACCAAGGAAGCCCTTAAAGATACTTACAAATTTATATGGTGCAGAAATGGCACAATTCTAATACGCAAATAAGAAAAGGCGAAAATAATCTCCATGCGCACTCTCTTTGAATTATAATCGGTTAAGGCCTCGCAAAACAAACTTATTAATTAAACAAGAAGCCGTTTTAGTTAAGTGTTAAGTGCTGGAAAACATTTTTCTTTTGTTTTACTTTCTCTTTTATATTTTTTGTTAAATATTGCTTTTGTGTATACTCAATTAATATCATTTTATACCTTAGATAATGGATATTGTAGGAATAGAACACGATATAAATCCCAACATTATTGAGTTAAACTGTGATAATTGGAATGAGTTTGTAGACAAATTACCCTTAAATAATTGTTCGCTTCTGTTTTTTCATGTAAACATATCATTATAATAATAATAATAATAATAATAATAATAATTTATTGTTTCTCACATAACTTTTACAAACAAATCATATTGAAGTTCTGTAGCCCGTGGTAGTTGAAAACTGTGTTACAGGCTAAATTATTTTTTTTATTTTTACATTACTTAAGAATTTTGTACATCTGGAATATATAATAAAAATACTACACACATAATTCACATAATCATAGTTACTGAGGCTAATATTCAATATCATTGTGTCAACATGTTTAATTTACTAAATTATAACTTATATTACGAACTAAGAAATGGCAGAAAAGGCGGCGGCATTATGCTATATGTTCACTCATCCCTGCATTTTAGCAGACTTCAAATATCAACTAAGGAATGCGAATGTATTAATAAAACCAAATAAACTTAAAAAATGGCACTGTAGGCCTATTGTGCTGTATATAGACCACCTGATACAAACAAAGTCCGTTTTATTGATGAGTTAGCTAATATTGTTGGTAAACATTCACCTAAAATTTGTTATATAATAATGGGTGACATGAACTTAAATACAAAGACGACAAATCCCATTAGCACTAGTTATCTTAACACACTTTGTGAATTAGGATTTGACCGTGGTATAACGCAATACACAAGAATAGAAAAATACGGGAACCGAATAACAAAATCATGTTTAGATCACATTCTGATTAGAACTGTATGCAAGAACGAGGTGTGACGGCCGGCGTGAACATCGCGCCAGCTGACCATGAAATAATAGGCTGTGCGATTGTTGGACTCGGAGCGGATCCGAGCTGTGGCTCACGGGCTCAGAACGCGCCGCAGTTCACTACTAAGTTAGATAACAAACAACTTCGTAGTGAACTCGATTTAATAGATTGGAAGTTGCCGTTGAGTTACTCCGATCCAAACGACATTGTTAATTACATTAGGACGCAAATGAATTACGCATACGATAAATGCAAGTATACAAAAACTGTAGTTATTAGTAAGCGCAATTGTTGTGAGTGAGTGTGTAAAAAACGCGATTAATTATTTAAAATCTGGCGGAAAGATGACAATAATTCATTAAAAAGATTAAATTACAATAAATATAAAAATAAAACGAATAAATATGCTCAATTTTTACGAAATCAAAATACTAAAAAAGAAATTTGCGAAAATTTTAGAAATCCAATAAAACTTTGGCAGTTAATAAATAATTTAACTGGTAAAATAATACGTTGTATTGATGATATATTACAAAAAAACATTTAATATTGATCCTAAAACATTAGCAAATAAATTTGGCTTAGAATTTGATAAAAATGTTAAAAAAAATATGCTTAAACTGTAATAAGCCACTCTTAGATCCCCGTTCCTATGAAATTAATCCAGACAGAACCGTAAAAATAAAAAAAAGCTACGGATGCTGATGTTACCAAAATTATTAAAACAATGAATGATAAGAAAAGCCCCGGGTTTAATGGTATTCGCGTTTGTGATATAAAATACATTTCGAAATCAATGGTGCCCCTAATTACATACTTAATTAATCAATGTCTAAAAACGTCTATTTATCCGGACTTACTAAAAATAGGTGTAATCCGACCAATCTACAAAAAAAGGCAAACATAATGACTTTAACAATTATCGTCCTATAACTATTCTCTCCTGCCTAAATAAAATAATTGAACGTTATTTGAGCAATGAATTAAACAATTACCTTATTAAAACCAATATAACAAGTTCAAAACAGTTCGGTTTTCAAAAAAATAAAAGCACAACGCAACTATTACGGCAATTTACTGATGAAATAAATAATCATTTAGATAATAAAATGCATATTTTGGTATTATTTATTGATTTTAGTAAAGCGTTCGATTTATTAAATTTTAAGACATTATATAATAAGACATCACGCAGCGGTATTCAAGGACCGTTCTTAGAACTTCTTAAGAGTTATCTTCAAAATCGTTATACCACTGTCAAAATATATAACCAGACAGATGATACGTTTGCGGCTGAACGCGGCACAGCACAAGGTTCGATACTGGGTCCGATTGAGTACTTGCTATTTGTTAACGATATGGTAAATGCAATAACTAAGGGCTCCACATATCAATTTGCCGACGACACTTGTATCGTCATTGCCAATCGTAGTATGGATGTAGCACAAACTGAAATACAGGAAAGTTACGACATGCTATGTAAGTGGGCACATGATGTCGGCCTAGTGGTTAACGCTCAAAAAACAAAATTTGTTCATTCATCATCAATCTCACAACAAAGTTGCCACCGCACCGATTATCATTTCCCACAGCCATGAATGTCTCCATGGAATACTTCAACACTGTAATTGTCAACCCATTGAAAATGTCAAAAATCACATGTATGTTGGTCTGATTATTGATGAACGATTCTCCTGGAGAGCGCATAAAGATCACGTGTGTGCAAAACTTCGCTCTGTGTTGAGTAAACTTTATGTTTTAAAATTTAAGCTACCATATAATATACTTAGATTACTTTATATGGCTCTAGCAGATTCCGTCATTATTTATGGACTTAGCAGTTATGGTAGAACTTATGTAACGACATACAGGAAATTTACACATTACAAAGCAAGATGCTTCGATGGATAGTGCCTAATCACATTAAAAATAAGTACATAGATAATGACCAGGGCCTTTTTAAATATTGCAAAGTCATAAATGTTTTCGATAAAGTTAAATTTAATATACTGACGGAAGTTAATAATTCTGAATATCTACTTTTTAAAAAACGACCTGTAAAACTACAAAATATAGCCTATAAATCTAACATGTATGTACTCCGAAAACTAAACATTTCTATGGAGCAAGAAAGTCCGTCCACAAGAAACCTTCGTAAATCCAAACTGTTTAAAAGTAAACTTAAATCATATTTGTTAAATCAACCATACTTATTGTAGTAGGTACTTCTGTTAGAATAATGTGATTCAATATTAATACATCTTTGTTTATATAAGACGACTCTCTAGCGTAGATAAACCCCTAGAGGTTTATATGCTAGTATTGTACTGGATAATGTAACAAAATTATGTATAATAAATAAAAAAAAAAGATTGCCTCATAAGGGAGATATTTGCAATGCTTGGTTGACAAGTTGGCAACCACAGTTTTACTTTCTAGTCAATATTAATATAGTCTGTTTTTTTTTTTAACAAACAAGTACTGAGTATGTCTCTTGCACATTTCCGGTATTGACAGAGCGAGATGGGTCATTGTTAGTGGTGGGGCTAATGCCTTTGTTCTTGTTTTGAAATTGTAAAGGCCCATTCATATTGAATATTTCTAAAATTTACTGTAGAGAAAATTAAATTATTTTTATACAACTATGGCCTAAGTACTCGTTTGTTAAAACAGACTATAAACTATGCTGCCGTCCATCTCCTGATTTGGTTCCCCTTTGTCGCTCTTCTTATGTCACCTATGGGAAAATATCTAGACGCGGAAGTTAAAAGCACTTAAGTCAAATCTTTTTGCATGCAAAAATTTTACAGGGTAGGGTTTTATTCGATTGGTGTGAAAAAAATGTAGTACAGTTTTTATTTTTATTGTTTTTTATTACATAATCACGAACTAGTTACACGTTAAATTTAGTATATTTCAAACTTATTTATTATTATCTGAAATATCTGACTTAAGTTTTTATGTGCGCAAAGAAATCGCAACTCAAGTGTTTATTACTGTATCATACAACTACGTAGCTTATTAATGTTTAGAAATATAAAAATGAACTATCAATAATATTTAATAATTATAATAATGCTTATTAGTTAAGTTTTTATAATAAACTAAAGGCTACTTTCTTCAGAATTTGATAAATGTGGATCAACATCAGTTGTGTCTGTAGCAGTTACTAAATTCTGGTAAAAATTATGGAAACATTCCGGTATTAAAGATAAAAGTGATATTATGTCACGTTTTTTTTTCAATGGTTATTGGTACCGGCTTTGCAGTTATCTGCATCAAATTAAATTCCTTTTCTCGTCGCGTGTTCCGTTTGAAATTAATAGTATTGAACATTCATCTTTTGACAGACATTTTTTGTATTTTATGACGCCATACTCAGCTTCGTAACACAGCCACTTCACATCATGCCATTTGAAAATATTTCCATCATCGTCTTTTTTTCGGACTACTAACGACCCTTTCAATAATCCAGCGAAGTCAAAAAAATCTGCTTGCCGCATTTCTTTAACTGTAAATTTTTTGCTGCTCGACCTGACTAATTGCATCCAATCATGTGGATGATAAATTTCAATTTCAGTTTTTTTCTTTTTTTTCTATAATTGCATGGTCCAAGTCCACCTCCATATGTGTATGACCAGGTACCATAAATTTATGATTTATTAACTTAATAGAGGGTTTCACTGGCAACAAGTAGGTAAACATTGCAGCCACATGGGTGTTCTTATTTTGTCCTCCGCAAGTATCAGAGTACAAAATTACTTCTGAAACTTCTTCAGGAAGTTCTTTTAAATATAAAAACAAACAAGAGGCTATTTGATTAGCTCCTCGACCCGAAATTCCCTCATGCCACATGTGGTGCCTTAATATTCCAGTTCCGTTGTCATGTATCGTAAGATTGAAGGTCCAAAATTGTCTTTTGTAAAAGGCTACAGATGATTGCAAAGCTGGGGTTGGCAAGCATTGTTGTAGGTCAAAAGACAGACACTTGATTTTTTTATCTGTAACTGCGGTATTTTTGTCAAATTTCTTCTCATTGTAAGCCATATCAGATGCTAGTAAGTGTGCGTCCCGTTCTGTTTCAAGGGTTTTTAGAAAACACCACACACCGATATTTTTTCACTATTAATGTTGAAATGATACTTGTAAGTGTGCTGTCTACATTTTTGTTTGTCAGGATCTTCGACACGAAGACGTTCAGTTTTTTTCTCTTGGATAGTGATCAAAGATGAAATGAATGCTGCCCTTAAATCGTAAGACCCAAGATTCCAAACCTCCTTGTGTATCAAAGCGCGCTGTTCATCACTTATTTTCTGTCGGCACTTATTCCGACAGTTAGGTAATTCCTTCATTTGACGTTTTCCAATAGTTTTCCCAGAAGCTGTCACATAAGATTGGCCAAGATTTCTTTTTAATTTGTTTTCTTGCTTCTTTTTTCTACAGGACACTGGTTGGTTTTGTTGTAGCAAAGAAATATCTCCAATGTTTTCAGGTGTCTCATTGTCTGGCGTTATATGCATATCCACTGATGGAACATTAGGAACGGCAATTTCCATTTCTTTTTATTGTGTAAGTAAGCTAGGACTGCCCGGAGAGTAGATAGGATCAGCCACAGAATCGTCACTAGAAAAGTTACTTACTGTTTCATCTAAAATAGTTTGTTTTAGTTTACTTGGTTGTGGATTACTGAATGGGTTTTCGTCTCCTGTAAAAAACAACAATAATAAAAACTGATAACAGATTGGAAATTGTGATGTTTTTAAATATAAAAAAAAACTTTCTAAAGAGGTGTGGTAATCTCAACTAAAGCTATTAAACAGTTTTGCATATTACCCATTGCAATAAAATGATAAACTAACGTTCACATCAAAAAACTTTTACCCCGACACAAATTACTGGGATAAGAGCAGGAAAAAGAACTTCACCACATACCTGTATTCTCATTCATTGCTGCACTGTTATTATTTATGGCGAGATTCACCAATTTTCTGGCCCTTGAATCCATTGCGGTACAGTTAACTCAACGTACACCACCACCGTCTTACAGAAACAAATAACATCTAATGAAGAAATGTGTATTTCTTTTGACTTAACTAAAATTTACCACTTTATCAGACCCTTAAAAAGAGGGTAGGTACTTCAAAGTATTATAAAGAACAAAAACGGACCATTGTAAAAAACCACTTAAGTCAGTCAGCTTGCAGTATAAAAAAACTTAAGTCAATTTAAGTAATTTTTGTCGCCGCTCGATTTGTTGATAAAACATAAGTTATATGGTACAGTCGGCTGTTGCGTCTAAATTAAGCGTCGGAGAGTTACGTGCTTCTTCCGACGACGACGGATGATACAAAAACACGATTGCTGTGACTTTTTAGAATTTAGCGCAAAAATTGACTTAAGTACTTTTGCCACTATACAGTTAACAGCATCACTGCACAGTTATTACCACTACACGGTTAATTTTATTCTGTCAATAGTAGTCAAATTTGCAAGAACAATATTCAAACAATTTTTATCTAGAAGTAATAGATATTAGATATAAAAGAAATACCTGCATAGAATTAAACGCGATGTCGCAATCAACCCACATGCAACGATGTACACTTATCGACGGCGGCAATTGATTTCTTTTACTCGAATCCTTTTTACAACGTGCCAAGTTAAGCGTGGCCCGCCCGTTGTAACCGATTGCCAGGAGCTTTGCATGATATGCGTGATAATTTATATGCCTGCATATCTCATTAAAGTCGGATGTTGTGTGCCCACATATATCCCACATGCAGACATATTTCTCTTCTGAAACAAATTCATTCATGCACCACCAAATACAATAACATTGTTGTAATAACTAATACCTTATAACAAAAATTTCAATAGATGACTCAGGACCGTTTTTGTGTTCCTTGCAGGAGACCTACATTCACTACACAGTGCACCTGTGATGGTTTGTATGATGATGATGGAATAGGATTCTAACATGACTGAGTGGGTTGCATATTTGTGTGTCAAAGGGTATTTGCAACGTAATAAACAAAATGTTTGCATTTGTTTATTACATTAAATTTAAATATTAAAATATACAATATGTAACGTAATTAACGCACACCCTCAGACACCCCAATTAGTATATTATGTTACAATCATAATACATACACTGAATTTTTAGTTAAACATTTTTATGCACAGATTATTTATCAAATTAGTTATACTAATTCCGGAAGAATGTTGTGGTCACAGTACAAATCCACGAACGCAAAGACTTTAACGTGCTTGAAATAAAGTTAATTTGTTGATGATGATTAAATGTCTGATGTCATTATACCAAGATCATACACGAGGATTTCTATGCATTTTCTCATTATCAAGATCAAATGTGAATCCAAGTCAAGATGTGCGCAGGCATCTATTCTATTGTGTTTCCATTCTCACCAATGCTTTCTGTATGATCTGAATCGTCCTATAGACTCATTTCAAGGTCTTTAACAACAAAATCACTAATGCCAAAACTCTTAACTAGATGGTAGGATGCTAGATGGACTCCCTTTGTTTCCAGGAGTCTGTATAAGTAGGTACTACGTTCTTGCCTATTTCTACCGTCAAATAGCACTGTTGCGTTCCAGTATGAAGCAGTGGCGAAGCTAGGGCCTCAAACTAGGGTAAGCCCAAGATATGGTTTTGTTGTTTTTAGCAGTTTTATAAAAATACGCCAATCTTGATCTGTCTCCACTCTTCAGTTTCATCTTCAATGCTGTCGAGGACGTGTTTAACAAAGCACACAGAAGGCATACTACTGCTAGATAGAATGTATGACATATCAGCAATTGCATACCTACGGTGGCTTTAAAAAATGCGTTTGGGTTTGCTAGAGCGAAAGAAAAAGATATTTACATACAATATTATAAATGAACAAAGTACAAACAAACTATGTACAAAATTAAAAAAAAATATTTATATTCTAAATCGAATTGTCTCTCTTTCTTAAGGAAAGATTTGGTTACATCCGCGTAAAATGTTGGTGAACGTTTTAATTGTACCAATAAATGTTTTTCAATTGCGATAATTGATAAGTCCGAAAGACGCTCTTGTCCTTGTGTATTTTCTCAAAAAAGTTAAAAGATTTCACCTTTTCCTCGCCGGTTAGCACTTTAGTACACACTTCAATTCATCACAAGGAACACTATCGTCCATTTTCACTAAAAAAGTTTAAAAAAAAGCATAAATTTTCAACAGACACCACGAAAACAGAGTAAACATTGAACACACACACACACACGAAACAAACAGAGTTAATGTAAAGTGAACTTGAAAACGTATCGCTCACAAGCCCTCGCACTCGACAACTTCACAATAAAGCCGGGCTTTTTGGTCCATACTAATTTGCTATATAAACATTTCGTAGTTATATTTCATTATAGAACATTTTGCCATAGGTTAGAAAGGGAGCGATAGTCTTCTCGAAAGCCCGATAAAAAGCCCACGCGTGCGATAGAGACGACTAATCGCTCAACTCTAATCCTTGCTTTTGTGACGGCCCAATATTATTAATAATAATTAAATTCAATATAAAGGGACATCAAAAATAGTCTTAAAAAGTGTCTTAAAATATATATATATATATATATATATATATATATATATATATATATTATTTACAGAGTGCGCGGCAGCGGCCACAGTGTACTGAGTGAGATTGCCAACAGTGGGGACTGTCCACTGATCTCCAAGACCATGTCCGGCTTAATAATTAAATATTAAAATAATAAAAAAAATAAAAATGTATAAATTATATTACTAACATAGATGTAAGTTTTTCTCTACTACAATTCCTATGGATTTCAAGTTGTCCGAAATAAACAATTTTTATTTTTATTTATTTATTAAGCAATAAAATTACATTAATAAGCATAAAGTTAATATAAATACATTTCAGACATTAGACCAATAATGTAGTAAATAAAAGGCAAAATATTGTCTTTCATAATAAATAAATTTATTTAAAAACTTGTAAAAATATTTATAATATGATAAATAATAGAAATACAAGTAGAAAATATTATAAAAATAAAGATAAATAACATTTATAAGATAATTAGAAAATTTGTTAAAAATTGTCTAAGTCTTGGAAGGAGTTCATGTATAAAAGAAAATTTTCCTAAGCTGTGGAAGTTCTTCATGTATAGATGTCTTGTATGGAGGAGCTGCCGGAGGTACATACCTGCAGTTGTACATATATATGGGGTGGTCGGGAGCCCGACTGCTTGAAGTACTGTAGCACAATGACTAGTCCTATATTAGGGACTTATGATAATAAACTCAATGATACAAAAGTAATACTATAGGTCTCTATGATGAATTTGCATTACAATAGTGGGGTCGTGGGTTGAAGTCCTATATATTAATGACTTATGAAAGTAAGGTCTATGATACAAAAGCAATACTATAGGTCTCTATGATAAATTTACATTACAATAGTAGGGTCGTGGGTTCGAGTCCTATATATGTATGAATGACTTACGAAAGTAAGGTCTATGATACAAAAGCAATACTATAGAAGGTCTCTATGATGAATTAGCATTACAATAGTAGAATCGTGGGTTGAAGTCCTATATATTAATGACTTATGAAAGTAAGGTCTATGATGCAAAAGCATTATTATAGAAGGTCTCCTTTATGCCTAGGTCTCCTAGTACTGTAGCAAAATGACTAGTCCTTATTAGGGACTTGAAAAAGGATTATTATGGTGGCGTGAATGCTGCTTCACGAGCAATTGGTCCGAGGTAAACTTGGACTCGCTAACCGATGTGTCCTAGACATATCATCTTAGTGCCGGTGGTAAGCGGGTTTGTTGTAGCAATACGGCTTTCCCGTGGACATCGCACACCCATACCGTTTGAGGGCGGCGTCGTAGCGCATAGCGATGCGTCGTCTATCTTTCGGATTGGAATGAGTGTGTTTGGTAGCACTTTTAAGTGTAACAGGCATACTCAACTTCATGTCTTAGTGCATTAGCGCTATGATACGTGGAGTTTTGTTCACTGGCGTCTTAGTAGCGTGCTACTATGATACGTTGGTGATATTTTTTAGTTAACAACAATACAAACTTTGTTACCAAAGTCGATAGGGATCATGTGGGTGTGTTGTGAGGGGGCGCCATCCGTATGATAGTTGCATTGATGCTTACTGCTACTTGCGGTACTGCGTCTTGTGATGGATCTGCGGGTGTGCTGCGCCTGATTCGACGCACTCTTGTGGTTCTGGTCGATGGAGGTATGCGGGTGGTGATGTCTGCCGGGATGTATGGGGGGAGCTTGGGATGGTGTAAGCCCGACGATAGTCGTATTGATGCTTGTTGCGTTCTGCAGCATTGCGTCTCTGCGATGGTTGTTTGGTGGGACGCTATTCTCAATGGCGCTCTCTGCGTCTTGGTTTGACTCACACCTAAGTAGTTTTGCTCAAGTCGGGTCCCTTCATTACGGGGCTGCAGACTGTCAGCTCTCCATGATGTTTTATATAACAACATAATAATATATTTCTGTAACTTTCCCACCTTTGAATGATTGAAGGCAACTTGTTGGTGGGTGAGACAAACATGATCGAAAATGCATTTACTCAATGTCAGTGACAAAAAACCTTTCTGATGGCAAATTATTATTAACTTCTTATAACTGCCTTTTGGCTATATCTGCCGTTGTATTGGTTGGTGGAGCATATGTATCGACCCCATGCGAGTGGTAGCTGGCGGGAGGATCTGAGGAGACTCTCAAGGCTGCAGCCGAAAGCCGCACAACGTGGGACCCCATTCCCTTGAGGTGAGCGGTAAACTCATGATACGCTTTGCGGCTAGTAGCCGTGCTGATCATGCAATCGGTGGTGATGCCATACACTTACATCACGTCTGCAGGAGCAGCGATCTGGCAGGTGGTGGCGCTCACGGAGGGTTTAAGGCCAGAATGCCTAATTGCCCAAACCGTGTGACGTGCATTAACTGTGGCTGGATTCGTTCGTATTCTGTATGGCGTTTACACGCATTGACATGCGCGACTTCGGTCGATGTTTGTGCTTACGCACTAACAAGGGGCCAAGCCTCTTTCACTGTTTCGCCAGTTATTTTGCTGTGGACTACGGTCCAGTTCCCGAATTAACGTTCCTTGCGGGGGGAGTGCATCAAAATGGTTGGCGCTCACCGCACACGGCGTGTGTGGAGCCGTGTGCCTCCCCTACATTTTTTTAAAATAAATGTAGGAGAGCGAAGCCCTTGTATGGGGTATTTTGTATAAATATATTTTGAGCCTTTTCCAAGCGGGAAGGGATAAATAATAATAAATTAATAATGTAAACCTGATACAAGTTGAATAGGGATGTTTTATGTTCTTAACCTTTCTCAAGCCCTGTCTTCGTGAACAGGGTTCACTTATTTATTATTTATTTAATTTCAAGTATCCAAGATTCATTTTCATTACTTTTTTTTTCAAATTATAATTATTAAAAAAAATTAAAATCTAATAATCTAACAAAATATGACGAGACAAATATATTAAAACCATTAAATTATTACTAAATGCCGTAATGCACTTAAACAGCAGTCAAATTAGCTGCTGGGCATATGCAGTCTACAACAATGTTGCAGATAGGGACAGTTCACTCTGTCACCTATCTAGGTGACAGAGTGAACTGTCACATTTGTCAGCACAGTAGCGAAATTCCGAAGGGAAATATATTTGTCTTAGCTTTCTGTGGCACTTATCGCTATACACATTTTTCTGACGTTCGGACCTCTTTCTCCATATAATCTGGCGATTAATATAAGATGTTAGTGTATTATAATAATTTAATTTTGGTATTAATAACTCTAAATCGCATTCGATCATAAGAGGGAAATGGTCCGACCAAGTCACGTCGTATTTAACATAAACATTGCATACTGAGGACACAGCAGATTGTGTTACAACACAGTGGTCCAACCATCGCTTACAGCCATGTGATTGGCTTAAAAAAGTGTATGTGCCGGAGGACAGACCTAGAAAGTCAGTATCAATACAATGCCAATTTTGTTCACTACAATATAATATAAGTTCGTTGAAAAATAGCGTATGAGGATGAGAGTTAAAATCGCCCAATATATATACAGAGTCAATGCCGTATTCATCTATTATAGCACTTACCGCACTGAGGCAATCGGAGTAATCAGGTAGATTGTCCTTACAATCCGTGGGCATATAAACACATATCACAATAATAGGTCGATCTATCGTCACAATTTTAATCGCGCACAAGCGAGCATTATCGCTACGCAACACATTTACGTCATGGAAAACTGCCCTTCTCCATAACAGAGCAACTCCCCCCATAAGGTCGACCGCACAGTAGTTCCTTCGTCGTATCCACAGCAGAAGTACCTGTTGATCCAAAACCATCATCGATCGAGCTGAGATACGGTATCTCATCCGGTAACAGCCAAGTCTCCTGGAGTGCAATTAAATCTGCGTGTCGACAGAGTTCTCTAATACAGTCCACGGTGCATTTCATGTTTTTACAATTGAAGCTAGCAAATGTTATTGGTCTTTTACTTATTGTTCAAGTGTAAATTGCCGTTTACAGAAGAGTCTCTGTTCGCATTTCTGTGTTTGAAGTGTACAAATTTTCTAAAAATTATACCCTTCGGCCATATATTTGCATCAAGAAACAATGGTACTTTGTCAGAATCCACAAAGAATTTATAGGCTTTGTGATCGGTAGCATTTTTTATATGAATTTTTTCTAGTGACACTGTTTCCTGTGTTTTCGTTTTAATATAATTAATTATGTCGCTTTCTTCTGTATCTTGATGTATGTTCGTAATAAAAATTGGCGATTTACGTATTGCGGCTTTAAATTTTTCATCTAAATCGCTCGTATTTATACCCACTTGACCTCTGTATCGATAGTTAGGTTTCCTTTTATGCTGAACTTTCTGCCATTCATATTCATTTTTTGAAATTACGTCGTCGATGCAAGCACACTGATTTCCCAGCATTATTCTATAAGTTTGTTTTGTTACTTATAACGTTCTTACTTGTCATACTTGCGTTCTGACCGGTTTCGCATGACTCAGATTGAACAACCACCCGCGAACAATGGTTAGTATTATGATGCGATGACAACAGCGAAGATACCCGTTCGTGTACAATATTATTTTTTTGGCCGGTAGACTGATTATTGTCTACTTTCTTTCTTGGGCTACAACTAGGTGATTTTTCGTCTCGTATTAGTGACGACGATATATTTGTATTCTTCATCTCTTTAGACCTAACGAAAGTGGAATCATGTATAGCAGACATACCTATTGGTCCACTATCAAGGCCCCAAGCACTCAGCCTTGGGTTCACATTACACGTGCGCGGCGGATGAATATCCTTCATTACCAATACTTTACTTTCAAGTTCTTTATGCTGTTCAAGCAGAGTGTACGTCGACTTTATGCAGTCTATATCGAAACGTAATTTTGCAATATCCTTTAGTAGTTTTGTACAGTCAAGATGATCAAAGGTAATTGGTGGTAATTTTTCTAACTCCCTTGCAACAAAGACAGGAATCAGATCAGTTTCAGTAGTTTTAAAAAGCTGAATAATATCCTGCAGGTCACGTTTTTCTTTTCCCTCTCTCTTACGTTGTATTTTTCGCTTATCCGATGGTATAGCATCAAAAAACAATGCTTTCGACTTTTGAATCTCTGCACTGGTAAACGCCGAAGAACACAAACGCAACAATGATTCTTCATCCATCACAGATATTTTGTTCTGGATATAACATAACAGTTCGTCTATGACGATATTACACACGGAACACTTTAACATCTCCGACATTATGACGCACGACCAATTTGTCGTTCGTACCGATAATTATACTAGGAAAGGACGCGTGCGTCACAGCTGAGCGCAAGCGCAGGACTGACACTTAGCTTATAAGGCACTACCAACAGCTTTCAATGGCTCTAGTGAATATTCATTCTTCCAAAAGACACCTAAAAGAACTGAGTTCCTAAACAAACACAACGTAAATAAGGGTCCTAACTAAGATGATCACGCCAAAATATTACAAACGGCCTATTACTAAACCTTTACAAAGATCATTTAGAAAGATCAAAACACATTTTATTTATCCTGGTCACATACATACATTACATACATACATTAATATATATATATATATATATATAAGAGAGAGAGAGAGAGAGAAAGAGAGAGAGGGGGGGGGGGGGCGAGCGTTACATTTTCATTAATTTTGACAGTCCATTATGTTAATTGATAGAATCAGGCGTCACTTTGCGGACTTAATATTAAAGACATTAATTAATTCGCAACTATCCGCATAAAAATACAATGATGTGTCTTACCTGGATTGAAGAGCACCTCCCGCCCTCCCTCAATTGCGTGCACTAATCCCGGCACCACTAATCCCTGCACCACTACTCCCGGCACCACCACTCCCAACACCACTATTCCAGGAAAGACCCACCATCGACGACAATACGACACGTGTTTCGCCTCTACAGTCTCACAATAGAAGAGATGTTAAATTAGCTACACCTATGAGCAATAAGGTAGACTTTACGGCGGCTGACCACTAAGAATTTTTTTTATAGAAGAGGGGGCAAACCAGCATGCGGCTCACCTGATGTTAAGTGACTACTGTCGCCCGAGATCAACCGCAACATCAGGGGAATTTCAAGTGCGTTGCCGGCCCTTTAGAAAGGAGTAAGCTCTTTTATTGAAGGTCCCTAGGTCGTATCGGTTGGGAAAAATCGCCGGTGGTAAACTATTCCACAGAGAGGTCGTACGCGGAAGAAAACTCCTTCTAAAACGTACAGTGGTGGACCGCCAAGCATCCAGATGGTGTTGATGGTATCTGGACGTTTGCCGCGTTGTGCGTTCACGAAATTTGGGGGCTGGGATTAATCCGAACAATTCCTCAGAGCACTCCCCATGGTATATGCGAAAGAAAATGCAAAGAGATGCAACATCTCTTCGTAGCGCCAGTGAATCGAGCCGATAGGAAAGCACTCGGTCGTCGACGATTCAATCCGCTCTGCACTGGATGCGGTCAAGTGGAAGGAGCTGGCACTGGGGAGCCCCAGCCCGGAGATGGGAACAGTATTCCATGTGCGGCCGAACCTGCGCCTTGTAGAGCTGCAGGCGATGTGCCGGCATGAAATACTGTAACTTGATGCTCCGATCTGCAAGAAAGCTGGTGATCCAACTGCACAATTTCTCGGGAAGCCCATAGGAAGGGAGCTTCGAAAGAAGCGCTTTGTGCCAAATCCGATTGAAGGCCTTCGCAATGTCCAAACTAACGGCCAAAGCCTACTCTACCTCTACTAACTCTACTGCCTCCGCCCATCTATGAGTTATGTAGACAGAAGATCACCAGCTGATCGATCGCGACGAAAACCGTATTGACGATCACTAATCAGCTGGTGATCTTCAAGGTACCTCATGAGCTGGCAGTTTACAAAGGACTCCACTGTTTTGGAGAACAAGGTGATGGCGATAGGCCTGTAGTTGGATGGGTCTGAGCGATCGCCTTTTTTAGGGATCGGGTGGACGAAAGCTGTCTTCTATGATTTTGGGACTACGCCTAGGGAGTAGGAGTACCGGAAAAGAGGCATTAAAACCGGTGCCAACTCTGCAGCACACATCCTTAGCACAATTGGGGGGATTCCGTCAGGCCCATTCGACTTGTGGATGTCCAGGGAGAGGAGTGCTTTGCGAACCGAGTGCTGTGTGAACTGCACCTCCGGCATGGAGCACTCACACCGCGGGATGGTCGGCGGCGTACTCTCCCCGTCATCGAGAGTCGATTTGGACGCAAAGAAAGAGTCTATCAGAACGGCTTTCTCTTTTACGGTGTGGGCCAGTGAGTCGTCCTCCCTGTGAAGAGATGGAAGAGATGGCTGACAGAAATTCCCCTGGACAGCCTTGGCGAGAGACCAGAATACACGGGTTCCAGAAGGAAGGCGAACTAGTTTCTCGCCAATTCTGCCTATGTGCTCTGACTTTGCCTTGGCTTGACTCTTTTGAAGGACCTGGAGGTGGAATTATACTTCTTTTTTAGAGCGCTGGTGTTTACATCCCGGGACGTCGATGTATCAGCCCAGGCTTGGTAGCACTCCTGCTTATAGCATTTTACAGGAGCGGCCAAGCCATGGCTGAGATTTGCCTCCGATGGGCACCACAGAGGAAGGAATAAAAAGTTCGACACCTTGAAGTACCACATCGGCGACAGAATCCGCAACAATGTTGGGATCGTCCGGCAAGAAGAAACCCCCCCCCCCCTAAGAGCAGGATGCAAAGAAAGACCGCATCCTACCCCATTGAGTGACCTATAGTGCCAAACTCGGCGGCAAACTACAGAATGCACTGCGATTTCAGCGTGAGTGGCACCACACTCCGGACAAGACAATGGTCCGTAGAGCCTAAAGGGGTGTCGACGGAAATCTGATATCCGTCCGGGTGAGAGGTCAGCAGGAGGTCAGCAGAAGGTCCAACAGGGAAGGTGCATGATCCTCCACATCGGGAATTCACGTGGGCGAAATAACCAATTGTGTCAGACCAAATGTCAAGGCAAAACAATGAACAGGTCTCCCAGCATGATCGGTTAAACGTAAACAAAGCCATTCAGCGTGATAGGCGTGATAGGCGTTAAAATCGCCGAGGATCACGATCTCTGCGGAGGGGATCTGGTGTAGCAACGAATCTGTAGCCATTTGGACGTGGTCGAAGAGTCGATCTGCTTCGGCATTACCGCTATGAGACACCCGTAGACGCGCGGATGGTCGTCGCTGTCTACGCGTAGCCAAATGATGGACAGGTCCGAACCTTCAAAACTGCCGAGGCGTCGAAAACAGATGTCCTCTCTGACGTAAACGCAAGCTCCAGCTCGAGGCACAAAAGAGTGTTCCAGTTTGTACCCAGGGCAGGAGAGATACGAGACATCAGCCGGAGAGGACACCTGGGTCTCGGTCAGAAAGAGCAGAGCCGGCCTCGCCATCTCGAGATGGTAGTGGACGGCGTCTAGGTTAGAGTGAAGTCCCCTGATATTGCAGAAATTCACGGATAGCGTGGCAGGGGTCGCCTTGGTCTTGTTGCTCCGTGTGCCCCGAGCAGTTGTAGTCTTAAGCGGAATTTTGCCCCCCCCCCAGAATACGCGGGGCAGTCTGAGCACCCACGCTCAGGAGTGGAATAACTTGGTGGTGGACGCTCAGCAAGGGATTCTCCAGGGGTGCTGGTACCCTCCTGGGGTAGTCTAACATTTAATTCCGCTACCATGTTGATGGGGGGAGGTAATTGGGCCTCCAGCCACCTGCAATCACCAGACGAAATGCGGGAGCAGAGCTTCCACTTCACGCCGGTATTCTGTGAGGTCATGGTATCACCTCCGTTTGAGCCGGCCCATCTGTGCAACAGCAAAGCTGCCGCGTGGCTCTACCACTGTCAAAATGATGGTGGTCTTTCCTAGAATAGTTATGTTGGAAGTAGTGGTGCTGGAATTGGTGGTGACGGGATTGGTGGTGGCGGGATTAGTGCACGCAATTGAAGGAGGGCGGGAGGTGCTCCAAACTAGGGAAGACACATCATTTTATTTAATTTAGCGGATGGTTGCAAAGTAACTATTAATATTTAGTCCATTATGTATTCGCTCTGAGACAGAGAGAACACGAATCAATGTATTTCGAATTGAAAGAAAACTGCCAAGTGTTTACGTTACATAATAAGGCTACGAGGTCATGACCCGTGTATAACAGAGGAGCGCACGGGAAATTTGAAATAGTTGAAAACAGTTTACCAGTTATTTCATTAGTTGTTATTATTGACTCAGCAGTTTGAAAGGGTAATCCCGGCTTTTCGGCTTCTATAGAGGGCTCGCCACTGGTCTGATGACTATAGATTCAGTATAATAAAAAGATGTGAAGCATTTTATCTTAGTCCTCAGAGATGACAACGCATCGTTTGAAGTTGGCTGCAAGTGCTCATGGACTGCTGTAGCCACTTACCATCATGTTGACTGTAAGTTTGTTTGTGACTTCAGTTTTATAAAAAAAATCTAACAATCACAATTTGTTCACATGGACGTTACTAATCGGTGCAAGCAGACTTGAGTCAGAATTTCTTTATAATTACCATAAAATAACATTCCTAATTACCAAAATACTTGAACTTACCAATTTTTTCTTTTTTGATAACATGGAGGTCAGAAATATGATCAGCAACATGTTTCTGGAATAGGTCATAGTCCGAAAATTTCCAGCGGCATGAATGCCATTCGCATTCTAAACACAAATTCTCTACACGAAGTCGTCGAAGAGGCTGAAAATGAAAATACAGAATATACACATAAATGCTTCTTTATAATAAATTTAGGCCCCTTTATCATCAGCCTGACAATATGATTTGTTTTAGTTCAAAAACCAATTGTTTTTATGTAGTAATGCTGCTCTGTAGTATCATTTCTATATAGATAAAAAATACAGATGTCTATAGGCTGCTGTATTTACTTACCATCAGATGGACTGTGGGCTTATTTGTCACCCTTACTTTAATTTAAAAAAATTCCAGTGTATCATGTCTCCATTGCGTGGCACAGACTTAGTTTAGTTTACGACGGGCTGTTTTCCACAACTCACGTGGAGCTAAGCGCGTATTTTGCGTGTGAAGAAGTTCAACAGTCCTTTGATGTTGCAAGCAAGTTCGGGGAGCGAATTACGCGTGCCGAGATGTTAAGCCCTGTATGAACCGACATTTCTTCCTGTCGCATATGCATGCTCTGCACAGGGGGCTATCAGTAACACCTAAGGTAAACAAATGTTTGTTAAAAGAGCCATGTCCTGTGACAGCACTTGTTACTATCCTGATCTGTGGCTTGTTCAGTCTCATTAGGACCTTGGGTAGACGACTGTTTATTTCAGGCAGGGCCTCCCTAGCTTGTCTACAGTCTACTAAATATTTCCAAAGCTGAGTGTGTAAATTATTGAAGTATCTACATACCCGTGAACGAACATAGCCAAAGGGGTTTGGTATTATAGGTTCCGGTCCTATAGTTGCCAGAGCCGATCCCCTTCTGGCTAGTTCATCTGCCGTATCGTTGCCTCTAGATCCACTGTATCCTTTGATCCATTGCAGTCACATTGTTGTGCTTACATACCTCATTCAATTGTTGATGGCACTCATATATCAGTCCCGAGGTAGCCACATTACAACTCACAGCTTGTAGTACTGCCATACTACCAGTCAGTATTCTGATGTAGAAGTCTTTCACCTTTCTAGCATCTTTTGCTATGGCCGCTTGGATGATACCCATGCATTAAGCCTGGAAGACTGTGTTATGGGTACCCAGCAGTGTGCATATATAGATATTAAAGTCTTCAGAGAAAGCACCAGACCCCACACCTTTATTTGTCTTAGAACCATTCGTGAAAACTCTGAGCTCTTTTGGTCCCAATCCTTCTAGCTGGTCAGTTTCCTTCAATTGTATCCTGTACTTCTTATCGAATACAAATTCGATAGGAATTTTTGAGGAAATTCTATCAATTATACCTGTATGGGGGACTCTAATCTTACTTAAAAGATGTCTTGTTGTATATGTAGATGAAGCGGTGTTAGCCCCAGTATAGCCTCTAAAGCTGCTGTTGGTGTAGTTCTTATGCAGTCCGTGAAAGCCATACAAGCCAATCTCTGGTAATGCTGAAGCTTTCGTATAGTGGTGGCTTCGTTAGTTTTGGTCCACCATACCAGAGCCGTATGTGATCATGGGTCGAATTACAGTTTTGTACAGCCACAGTATAATTTTTGGTGTCAGACCACATCGTTTGCCAGAAAGTTAAACTAGCTTTGTTGATTTCGTTATGTATTTGTTTATTCCAGGTAAGTTTACTGTCCAAGGTAAGACCTAAGTATTTTACCTCGGAGGACAGCTGGAGTTTTGTGCTGAAGACTTGGGGGATGATAGTTATTCAGTATTAGTTTTTGTGTGAACATTACTAGAACCGTTTTGTTTGGATTAACGGTTAGGTCATATTCCTTGCACCATCTCTCTACAATACGGAGAGCCGCTTGGGTCAGGTTGCACACAATGCTTGCTGTCTTTCCAGAGACCTGTATTGTCAGATCATCTGCATAACCGACTGTGTAGAAATGATTAGCGTTTAATTTGCTGACGAGTTCATTAATGACCATATTCCACAGGAGAGGTGAAAGAACCCCACCCTGCGGGCATCCTTTCATGATCTGAATCATCTGAGATTCACCAGCAATCTTTATTGTTTGTGTACTGAGCATATTTACTATCCAGTCAATCAGTGCAAGTTCAACATTATGTCTACTTAGTGCACCTTTTATGCTAGAGAAGTTTGTTTTGTCAAAAGCACCTTCTATGTCTATGTAGAAGCCTAGACATATTACCTTGTTTTGGATGGCCTCTTCAATCTTTGTTATTACATGGTGAAGTACCAATTCTGTTGATTTACCTAAGCTATAAGCGTATTGTTTTTCGTGTAGCGGTAAGTTAATTAGCCCCGACCCTCTTAACACCCGTTCACACATCCTCTCCATCCTCTTTAGGAGAAAGGATGTGAGGCTAAAGGGTCTGTAGGATTTAGGGTCTGTATAGTCGTACTTACTTGGTTTGGGTATGAATGTGACTTTCACTTCCCTCCATCCCCTAGAAACTTATTTAAGAGCCAGACATGCTCTCAAACAAGTCTGACTATTAGGGCTTTACCCCCCCACAGTAGAAGTGCCGGGAATATGCCGTCAGGTCCTGTCGCCTTATAGGGGAGGAAACTATGAATGGCCCAATGGCTTTTGTCCATCGTCACCACTCTTTGTGCTAAATCCCAATCATCTTTTGTTGGTGTCAGTACATCTACATACCAGTTCACTCTTTCAACTACACAGTAACCTGGGAAGTGAGTATCAATTAGAATGCATTGGGTTTCATCCGGCGATGTTGAGTAGCTTCCATCGGGTTTCTTTAAAGATATGGATCCCGGTGTGTTCTGTTTAGCTATGATTTTCCTTATCTGATATGCTTGTTCACAGGTTTCTATACTACCACAGAATTTGCGCCACCTTGTTGAGCGTCGATACCTGATACATTTTTTTTTCAGATTTAGCTTTCTTATATAGTAGCCAGTCTTCATCCATTGAAGTATTCATTGCCCTATTTAGGGCTTTTCTTACCTTCTTACGTTTCCTGTCTAGTTCTTTACCCCATCACGATTGCTTTTGCTCAACATGTTTTGGTGGAGTGATTACTGGACATGATTCATGGTAGCTATCGATCATGACTAGTAACAGCTGCTACTTGTTCTTCTAGGAGCGATTGATCTGCTATGGTATTAGTTCCTCCAACACCCGCGAGCGAAGACGTCAGCCTATTGAGGTATTTTGTTTTATCTGTCTTGCGGGGATTTCTCCGTGGTTGTATAGCGGGGATATCGACCTGTAGTATGCAGCAGATCCATCTGTGGTCTGAGCATGAGGCCTCTTTCAACACATGACACAGACTTATCATGATCCCTAAACTTGGACACAAAATTATACACAATCATGTTATATGCATGCCATTATGATCCCGTATCTGTTACACTCCATTCCACAAAAAATATCATATCTGAAACGCTTCTTTACTGGAAATGAGGCATTTCATCTTTGTCCTCAGGAATGCAACTGCATTTTAGAAACAGAAACTTTTTTCTTCAATTTAGATTATAAATAACACTTATTGAAAGTCACTTTTTTAATTTACGACATCAAACATGACAATGTGATACGGTCCGAAAATAAAAGCGAAGTTAAAAGTGCTACTTTAAAGTAAAGTATGGGAGCATTGAGTTTTCCCACTAACCATTCTATATTCCTGAACTCATAAAATTCATTCAAGGCACCTGAAAACCTTTGAGTAGGTAATGAAATTCATTACCTACTCAAAGGTTTTCAGGTGCCTTTTGACTAGTTAAGATCCACTACAACTACGATTAATAATTAAATAGAAACAATAATTTGATTAAAATAGATTATTAACATACTAATTTGGAATTTTTAGCAATAAATTTTAGTTACCACAGGTTTTGGTTCCATTTCTGTCTCATCAACTCCAGGCGGCACCGTTGCTTCGTCTTCAGCTGCCGCAAGAAGAAAGTTCTTCCTGTCGGTGTTGGTTTGGATAATAAATTGAATATCGTTTTTATTTTGTAAAGACAACTTCTTCGGTTCTTGTTCATTTTGTTTTTGTAACCAATCCACACAGCGATTTAGTTTTAAGTTTTTCTTTTCTTCATTCATTGTGAATAAATTTCCGTTTTTGAAGCGTTATTCATACACAATTACTATAGTATAGGTACTTCTTTCTAAACGTTCTTCTAAATTACGTTATATTTACTTAATAAGTTATTGATTACTTGCTTGATTCAGACATATTACTTCGTATCTTCGTATAGAACTTGATTATTGTTGTCACAAACACTATTACTCCATTGTTGTTGTGGTTGTTTCGTGTTGTTCTGTTCATAGATTACTACAGTCCCTAGTACATAGTCAGTAATCTATGGATTACTAATATATACTATGAGCCTGCTCGGCGGTGAAGGAAAACATCGTGAAGAAACCTGCATGTCTGAGAAATAAATTAAAAAATATTATATATTAAATAAATAATATTCGAAGACATGTGAAGTTCGCCAACACGCATTGGGGGCTAGAGATGAGTCCGATATCATGTCACAGGTAAAAATCATCGATATTTTAAAATCATGTCATCATGAAATGACAACGACAAAATCATCAATGCTTTTAAATCATTTCTTGAATCAACGCAACCTTCGGTGATTCGGATCGGGTGGTCTCGGGCCGCCCCGGGCGCTGCGGTGTGACGTGCGACGTTGCGAGACTTCTCGATCGGCGATAGGTACTGGCTGAAGTCACAGAACTTACAAGTTTCGATAAAATGACCGGCGCGGGGGTGCACAGCACACTGCACGGAACGGCAACAAACAATGCTTTTACTTGCGTTGTTTACGTTTACGCGCGAAATGCACGGCAAATTACGAATGCTATTTTATCTAGCATTTAGTAATTTATTATCGCGTGAATCATTGTTTTGGTTAGACGAAGACGACCAACCACACGTACGAAATACGTTGTGTAATGTATTCTCGCTATAATTGGCTTTTTGATACGTTATAGTGAATTTAGTTTAGTGAAGTTACCTATATCATTGATTTTAAAACCAAGTTTACACATTTAGCGTTAAAGGCAAAATTAGTTCTGAATAAATGCTGTCTGATAGAAACATCAGTGCCAT
Source organism: Parnassius apollo (assembly GCA_907164705.1). NCBI lineage: Eukaryota > Metazoa > Arthropoda > Insecta > Lepidoptera > Papilionidae > Parnassius > Parnassius apollo. Next base: position 6,661,446 of record CAJQZP010001697.1, read on the forward strand.
GTGAAAGAGTATTTTCACGAGCTGGTACCATGGTAACTGAAAGACGCACTCGTCTAGGAATTGCAAAAGTTAAACAACTAATGTTTTTAAACGTCCATTGTAGCCAATAATTCGGTACAACGGGCAAGAAAATGTAAATATTTCTACAGAAAAAAAAACAACAAAAATACAAATAACAAAAAAAAATTAAATAACAAATATTATTGATAATTGATCATTGTAAATATACCAATCTTTTAAATGCATCAAAGAAAAGCAGAATGATTTTTTTATTAGGTAAGTACCTACTAAGTACTACTACTTTGCCTGTCTTTTGCAGTCCTAAGCCTGGAAAAAGCATGAAGGTAAGATTGGAGGTGCGTATTTACGCGACCATAAATAACTAATGATAACTAAGCCGTTCCGCGATCATTTCAGTAACTAGTCACAATTGAAGTGACGAGATCTAATAAAATATAGATATAGAAAATAATAAATATATAGAAAAACTCAGATAAAAATCATTGATGATTTGGCATTGTTCCCGTCACTGATATTTTTTTGTCATTGTCATGCATTCATTGATACAGAAAAATCATCACTCAGCCCATCTCTGATTGGGGCAGCGCGGCGGACTACAGGGTTGCCGTTCTACAAATTTTAAAGTCCCTAGACTAACAGAAAAAATCCGCCAGAAACAGGATTTTTTTCTTCTTAAAATTCGCTAGATGTCCCTAGGTACATTTTCGTGCTACCATTGGGCTAACTGAAAAATATTGCCAAACGGTATATATACAATTAATACCGAAAATCTAAATGTATAAATTCAGAAAAACATTAAAAAGAGTTCTCGTAATAATCGGATTGTAAATAAACGTTCATTTTTTGATAAATAGCTTCTCGATTAAAACAAATGTTTAAAAATAATTAAATCTCGCTAATTAAAGTAGTAGGAATGTTTAAAGTTGAAATTGGCACTAAAAGGCTGGTAATTGGAGCATCCACCTAACAAAGCTTGAATATAAAATTTAAATCAGATGCGTTTAATCGCTTTGGGAGCTTGTAGCAAACTAAACGTGCGCCCAACGTGTAGACGCGGCGACCAAACTCTGCCAACAATCCTTTGATATTTTGTAAAAAAAAACCGACTCCACACGGATCTCGCGCTAACTCTATTTCATATAAATCAGTTATTTATAGTGTAGGTTAACGACATGAACACCAAAACAAAAATTATTCATGGATAAAATAAAAAATATTGTAAATAATAAATCTTTAATCTTTAAACTACGTTTAAACATTAGCCATCTTACTAAAAATAAAACAATTAGCTCAGTACGTTCTTGTATCTAAATTTCAAAATTAATAGCAAAGTATGGATCTAGATCTTCAAAAAGAACTTCAGCGGAAGTTGAACCTTCGCCAATGTCTCCAGTTCCCATCTTAAGGGCAAACCACCTTACCGACTTGGTTGACAACATCTTTAGGAATATCATACGTTGCGCAATTCTTTTTTTTAATCGTTAACTGATTTCTTATTAGAAGAAATTCAAACTTTGTTCCGATAGCTTGTTTCGCAGTTTGCTTTTTTAACTATATTCATAGCACCAAATACGCGTTCAAATTCTGCATTTGAGTGCGGTAGTGATAATATTATCATTGCCAAATTACATAAATCTTCAAATATGTTTACTCCTGGTGCATTTTTGTATGTAGAAACAGATGTAAGTGAATGAACGACATTGAATTGTTACATAGTTGATGTTCGCGAATTCCCGTGAAATTATATTATATATACAGTGTTACCAACGGTAGATTACAAATTTGGGCATAAGAAAAATGACTTATTTGAAATAAATTACTTTATAAAAAAGTCGCCATCTAGTGGTGCTTGGTCTAGTGGTGACGGAGTTAGTGTATGCAATTGAGGGAGGGCGGGAGGTGCGCTTCAATCCAGGTAAGACACATCATTTTATATGTTTAGCGGAAAGTTGCAAAGAAATTTATATTTTTATTTTTTATTATAATGGATTTCCGCAAAGTAACGCCTGATTCTATCAATTAATATTACATTAAAAGTATTCACAGATGAAGTCACGTTGTCCTTTTGTAGACTTAACGGTTTTGATTATTTTCGCATGAAAATACACTGCAATTCGGAATTTTTGTTGGAGCTAAATTGAATGGCACAATCACTTGCAATATGCACGACACGGAGCAACTAGTTTTATATAACAGCTATGAGTCGGACTCTCGTACCTTTTACAGAGGGGTATGTCTTGCGACGCCGTCTCCTTTGGTTTAATACTCAAAGCTTATTGCCCATTATGCCATGCATAACCAAATGTTTATAGATACTGATATATATAGTTCGAGCGCACGAAGTACAAAACACTAAATTGGATGAAATTCCTGGTATTGGGCACCCAGTTTTAGGATAACAAGAGTATATTATAATAGAAAATACGGCTAATAAGAGTTAACCACTAACTATATTTGATATGTGTTAACAAAAACGTTTAAATCAAATTGACTGCCGCCTCATTGATCTAGTGGTTGTAGCAGTTCGATTACAGGTTATGAGGTCCCGGGTTTGAATCCCCGGTCAAGCCAAAAAATATCAGTTATTGTGTTTTTCCATCAAGAAATTCTCAGTAGCTGCACTGAGTTAGAAAGTTGGCAGTGTCTCTCCCCAATGCCTGGGAAAGCACGTAAAGCCGTTGGTTCTGCCCCTGCCCTCCAGTTGTGTCGGTTTACCGTCCCATCAGACTACGAGAGTAAGGGCTATTCATTAATTACTTAAGGATGATTTTGGCGATTTTGACTCCCCTAACCCTATGTAAGAATGTGTAAGATTTCTGGAAACCCCTTCCCCCTCCCTCTTCTTACGTGAAATTCCTTCTCGTTTTTCAGAATACTAAAGTGTTATTAGAAAAGGATAAGTATTGCCTAATACTCACAGTTTGACGTAAATCAAAGATTTTTTTTATAACCGATAATTTAGCCTTAATTTACCCTTTTATTGCCATCAGATATATATTACCATTATATTATTATTAGATAACTAGTTGAATTAGTATTTAGTCTTTGGAATATCATTATTATATTTTTTTAAAGTGGTAGAGCCACGCGGCAGCCTTTGCTGTTACACACATGGGCCGGCTCAAATCGGGGTGGTATCACGACCTCACAGAAGACCAGTGTGAAGTAGAGGCTTTTCTTTTGCGTTTCGTCTGGTGTGTGCAGGTGGACGGAGGCCCAATGCCCCCCCCCCCCCCATCAACATGGTAGCGGAATTAAATGCAAGACTACCCCAGGAGGGTACCAACACCCCTGGAGAATCCCTCGCTGAGCATCCACGACCAAGCTACTCCACTCCTGAGCGTGGGTGCTCAGGCTGCCCCGCGTATTCTGGAGGGGGGGGGGTGCATAATTCCGCTCAAGACTAAACCTGCTCGGGGAAAACGAAGCAATAAGTCAAAGACGCCTACTGCCACGCTATCCGTTAGTTTCTGCAACATCAGGGGACTTAATTCAAACCTTAAAGCCGTCCACTAACGTCTGAAAACGGCGAATCCAGCCTTCAAACCGAGACACGGGTGTCCTCTCCAGCTGATGCTTCGTATCTCTCCTACCCGAGGTACAAATTAGAACAAACTTTTGTGTCCCGGGCTGGAGTTTGCGTGTATGTCAGAGAGGACATCTGTTTCCGACGCCTCATCAGCCTTGAAGTTACGGACCATCTTATGGCTGCGCATAGACAGCGACGACCATCTACGGATCGGCTGCGGGTGCCTCTATAGGTCCCATGGCGCTAATGCCGAAACAGACCGACTCATCGACCACGTCCAGATGGCTACAGACTTCGTGCTACAGCAGATCCCATCTGCAGAGATCGTGATAGTTGTTTAACGCCCACCACGCTGAATTGCTTGGTTCTCGTTTAACCGATCATGCGGGTAGATCTGTTTATGACTGCTTTGGCATATGGTCTGTCACAACTGGTTACCTCGCCTACGCGGATTTCGGATATGATATGAGATAGATCCCTTCCATGTTGGACCGTCTGTTGACCTCTCATCCGGACGGATATCAGGTTTCCGTCGATGCCCCTCTTGGATCTTCAGATCATTGTCTGATCTAGAGTACGGTGCCACTCACGCTCTCATCGCGGTTGCGTACTGCAGGTTGCCGCCGTGTTTAGCATTATAGGTCAGCAGACGGGGCGATAGGACGGGATGCGATCTTTTTTGCTTCCTACCCTTGGGGTTTTGCTTCTCGCTGTATGATTCCAGCGTTGTTGCTGATTCTGTCGCTGATGTGGTGCTACAGGGAATGGAACTTTTTATTCCATCGTCTGTGGTACCTATCGGAGCCAGAACCCAGCCTTGGTTTGGTCGCTTCTGTAAAATTGCACTACGTCATAAGCAGGAGTGCTACCAGGCCTGGGCTCATGCATCGACGTCTTGAGATGCAAATACCGGCGCCCTTAAAAAGAAGTACAATTCTGCCTCCAGGTCCTTCAAAAGCGTCATTGTCAAGGCAAAGCCAGAGCACATCGTCAGAATTGGCGAGAAACTAGTTCGTCTTTCTTCGGGAACACGTGTATTCTGGTCTCTCACTAAGGCTGTCCAAGAGAACTCCTACTCTTTCGGCGTAGTACCGAAAGCATGGAAGATGGAAGACAGCCCTCTTACACCCGATCCCTAAAAAAGGTAACCGCTCTGATCCGTCCAACTATAGGCCTATCGCCATCACCTCCTTGTTCTCTTAAATTATGGAATCCATTATTAATAGCCAGCCCATGCAGTACCTTGAGGATCACCAGCTGATTAGTGACCGCCAGTACGGTTTCCGTCACGGTCGCTCGGCTTGTGATCTTACTCATACATGGCTTGACTCATAAATGAGCGGAGGCCGTAGAGTCCAAGGGGGAAATTAGAACCGTCTTACTAAATATGCATTAAAATTATGTTGTGGTATTTAAATAGTTTCCTCATCTGGTTGGGCTGTATAAATATATAAAGAAAATGATAAATACACGTAAAATTTATTTTAATAATATTTATTGTTATATTTTTATATCTACCACCCATTTATTTAAAAATTCAAGGCTCTTAAAAATGTTTTAACCGTATTTACCTTTATTATGTACCTGTTACAAAGGTTTTCAAAAATTTTATTTTAGATATTGATCCATATGCGTTATAGATACAAAGGATCTTTACTTCTTATACTATAATTATTACGAAAGAAATCATGTTATTAAAAAATATTCGAGTACAACGTAGCACAGCACTAACTCTAATTCGGAGAAAACCGAAGTGCAAGGCAAGGGGCGCGTACTGTGTCATCCCTGCCGTGCACCTCCTGCTCTCCTACACTCTTTGATGCCTAGGCTTGGGTAAAAAATATCGATATGTTTAAATATTTATAAATATATATTTTTGTGATATTGAATTATTTGTATCGAAATCTTTTGATTTCCAAAACTTGTTGAAAACATGTTTCCGTTTTGTTCAATGAAATGTCAAACGTGTATTCCCTTCAACAAAATGTTAAACAGTGCAAACGCAATACGACACGTTTTCACAAAACTTAATTTTATACATGTTTTGAATTGAATACTTCACCACAAACTCACGGTTACCTCTACCCTTCATAATTGAGAACAAAAACAGCAAAGCGCTATAGACTCTAGAATTGCACTAGATCTAGCGCCAAATGCGCTAAAACGGCAACACTGATCAAAATCTATTAGGCATGTCGATCTATTATCGATTATCTCGAGTAAAATAATCGATTTTTAGATCGATTTGGAGCACCGCATCGATTCGATGAATCGATCCAAAACCTCTCGAATTGGCAGTCCGTTTCAAGAACATTCATCTGATTCAAGAACTAGTGATAAAGTTCACATACAGACATCGGAGTCATCAGACACTGCCGGCCGAGGCCACAAATTATAAAGTTGTATATACAGGACAGATAGGACAGTACGTCACCGTAGTTAGTTTGGAGGGCAAGCTTTTTCCCGCTAGATGGCTAGCTGATTAGTTTTGGGACGTATAGATTATTGTTACGAGCTTGAGGTTCGTGACAATAAAAACTGCCGATTGAATTACCAAAATTAACTCTTTAATTCACTTTACACTAATTAAAACTTAGAACACTAATAATTAACCACACTGATTCACTTTATTTCGCTCCGAAGCTTCGTTTGTCTCGCCGAATCCAATGCTTCCCCGATCGCGTATTGCAGCGCCTATAAATACACCTTTTTCATCGAAACATCCAGAATATTCAAGTAAATACGCGCGCCAACCGACCAGGCTCCGAAAGTTCGAGTGTAGGGCTTCTAGAAAGCTTAGTTCTTCAATTCGATACTAGATGGCGCTGTTGGTTGAAAGACTAGCCATGTCATTTTCTGGAAAGCACCCCTCACTCTCCTGTTATCCGACACTAGATGGCGCTAGTGCCAGACGTCAACTTAAGCGCGCAACACTGCCCCCTCCTAAGACATGCTCGTCCCGAGCATTATCGGGCCCATAATAACGCGCCAGGCGATCCACATGGACGATCTTAGGAGTCCCTCTTGCGCCTTTCTGTATCCGGTAGGTTACATCGTTGATCCTGGTCACAATCCGGTACGGGCCGTCCCATTTAGCTTGAAGCTTAGAAGATTTCCCTTTGCTGCGGACTGGATTGTGCAACTACACTAGTGAACCTTCGCCTAACCCTTTGTTGTTTATTTTGCGGTCATACCGGGTTTTCATATTTTCGGACAATTGCTGGCCCGATTGTTTGACGTGCTCATAAATGTCATTCATTTTGTTCCACAAGTCATTTGCATAATCGGTTATATTGCGTGGGGCATCAGGTGGTATCCCGGTGATCAGGTCTGCAGGCAGCCGTAATTCTCTTCCAAAGTTTGCGAAAGCTGGCGTCACTGATGTACTTTGGTGAACAGCGCTTCGATATGACAACAAAAACGGTTGTATGTGCTTGTCCCAATTTCGTTGCCGATTGTCTACAACTTTTGCTAGGTACCTCTCCAATGTCTGATTAAATCGTTCTACCATTCCATCAGATTGCGGGTGATAAGAAGTCGTTCTTGTTTTATGAGTACCCATTACTCGGCAAGTTTCCTGGAATATTTGAGACTCAAAATTCCTTCCTTGATCGCTGTGAATCTCTAAAGGTACTCCAAAACGACAGAAAACTTCATGAACTAGTTTATCTGCAACTGTTGAAGCTTCTTGATTTGGAATGGCGAAGACTTCTGGCCACTTAGTGAAGTAATCCATCACAATCATGAAATATTTGATACCGCTTTCACTCTCCGGAAACGGCCCCGCCACGTCAATGGCTATTCTCTCCCATGGTACACCAACATTGTACAACTTCAATGCACCTCTACTACGAGTCTGAGGTCCCTTTACAGCCGCACAACTTGTACATTTGCGACACCAGTCCTCGACATCGTTTCGACAGTGGACGCAGTAAAACCGTTCTCGAATCTTCAGTAGAGTTCTTTTAACTCCCAGATGGCCTCCTGAACAATCATTATGGTACAGCTGTAGAACATCCGGTACTCTAGCTTTAGGGACGACCATTTGGAAATGACAGCTGTCTCCACGAACATTTTCTCATTTACGGCACAGAACTCCATCCTGAAGCAGCAAGCTGTCCCATTGGGCCCAATAGCTTTTAGTGATCGAACTCATCGCTGAGACGTCGCTCCACTTGGGCTTGGGAGCACTGGCCTTCATCCATTCCAGAATCGGCTTGATGTCCGGATCTTCCTGCTGTGCATGTGGTAAGCTGTCCTTCCACTCGTTGCTAAGGTGGTCTGTCCTGAGCATCCTCACTGATACCACTTCCTTACTCTCTTCCCTAGTACAATGGTTGCAATCTTCAGGACAAGGTCTTCTTGAAAATGCATCTGCGTTGCCATGAGATTTCCCACTGCGATGTTCGATCTCAAAGTCGTATTCCTGCTGCTGCTGGGCGGTGATGTTAGCCGCACTTCCCTTCTGAGATCGTTTACCTTCCCTTTCCAGGGTTCGCTTAGGATAGCTAGATCGAAGATGGCCCCTTTCCCCACAGCCATAGCACCTAGGGCTGTATCCTTTATTGTTGTCGCGAAACGTAACTGCTGCAATCTCCCTAGCGTGAGAGGATCGATGATCCTGCCACCGCCAGGCGGTGCCGTTAGCTGCACTTCCTTTTGGGCATCGATCAACTTCCCTTTCTACGGTTTGCTTAGGTCAATACGCGCACCAACCGACCAGGCGCCGAAAGTTCGAGTGTAGGGCTTCTAGAAAGCTTAGTTCTTCAATTCGATACTAGATGGCGCTGTTGGTTGAAAGACTAGTCATGTCATTTTCTGGAAAGCTCCCCTCACTCTGTTACCCGACACTAGATGGCGCTAGTGCCAGACATCAACTTAGGCGCGCAACATTATTAATGATTTCGATAGATTCTCAAGGGATAGGTATGCGCATTCAATTTATCGATTTCTTTTGTATTTACATTATTCTGAATTTAGTTCTATAATTAATGATTAAGTAATTTAAATAAAAAACACATTTAAGGGGGAATATAATCTCAAATGGCTTAGCAAGATCCTCGCGTTATACCGAAAATATTGCAGCATTAATTTTGAAATAAATGTATGGTAAAGTTGAGGATTAATGTTAAGTACTATGTTAGACGAAAACATGATTCCGTAAAATTTTCTCGATAGAAAAAAAATCCTAAGTTACCTCCAAACTGAACAATAAACCGCTGTTATTCATAAAATACTTTAAATAAGATCATGAAACTTTGCATATTAACTAAACTAACTATAAAGCAGGGCTTATGTTTTTTATTTTTTTTAAATTACCATTATTTTCACTGTAAAAAGAAATTACCTAAACAATCGGCGTCCTGAAGCTTGGAACCGGCAGGAAACTAATTTGACATTATATTTCCCCTTAATAGTTTCATTTTTTATTTTTTCTTTGTTTTAAACATTTTTATAAGCTATTTTTTGAATATAAGGTGCATTGTTAAAATCAAATATATAATGCGCTCCATTTAATATTCTGTTTATTGTTCGACACCAGTGAAACACTTGGATTTTAGCCCCAAGAATTAAAATTTTCTTTTTGATTGCTTCATAGTGCTCTTGTACCCGATCCAGTCCAAATCATTTTTACTTATACATTTTTCGGATATATTTTTAATAATATTTCCTTTGTGACAAGCATTATTTAATATCACGTTAGTTAAATCAACTAATTTGGAAAAAGCTACAATAAATCTTGTACTAGGCTACATAAGATTTTTACCTTTAAAGTGCTTTCGCTCCCTGTGTCTAATTAAATCATGGACACTAAGCTGCTGATCCTCATTATTTAAAAATGTTTTTTTGCAATTTTTACATTTATTAACACACGGTTTTCTTATTATATATCCTGAAGTGTAACTCCTCGCATTAACAATTATTTTTTCTTCAAACACGGATGAGAACATATTCCTAGATAAGTTTACTTCAGATAAACAACTAGTATTTCTACTATCATGAATACCGAGGACTGGTTCTCCGTCTGAAGTTGTTGACCGAGGCCGGATGCTATATAGACGTGTCGCTATTTTTGCAGCAGTATTTACGTTAAGATTGTTTAATGTATTTTCATATTTTTATTTTTAAAATCATTGTTTCATAAATATTTTTCTTTCTTTAAATATACTTCTTTCGTGTTAATATAAAATAATAGTGAAAAAAAGATTGATGGAATTATTAATAATTTACCTATGTCACCGTTACAGATATCAATAAAATAATTTACTACGTTTTATACATTGAAGTATTATGTACTTACGTACCAGAACAGCTATTTCAAACAAAACATGTGCGCTACTCTGTGTTCGCGTGGTTGGTTTTGTTAGCATAGAATAAACATAGGTAGAACGATCTGTAGGTAATAATTTATTGTTAAATAGGTAAATTATATCGAGAACAATTTTCAAATTTTGTCATTTATTTTATATATAATATTTTGTTTGTATAACATTAAATTACTTAATATTATATCACAATTACATTTTAATGATATTTTTATCTGAATATTTTAAAAGGTATCTATGTCAAATATAAAAAAAAATACTTAATGTATGTTTAACAAAACTCATTAATATAAAATTTAAATTACAAATATATTTGTTTAAATTAGAATAAGCGTTGTTCATAAATGCTGGGGACGCGACAGTTAAAAATGGACGAATTTATTCCACTTTGATTTTGATGTGGAAACCTAAAAATAATATAAAAGAATAATATGATAACCCATATATGTTTCTACAAAAAAAAATGTGTATAATAATAATATATTCATCCTATACTTAAGTACCTACAGAAATGTCGCATCTGAATAAATTAATTTCATAATCTAATCTATATTACATGACACAAGATGGCGTCTTAGGAATAATTTGTTTTATTATTAATTTATAATACTTTTTTATTGATTAAGTATCTTATTAACCAATGAAAAGTAATACCTTGGTTTTTACTGACATTTCTTGAATTATTTGTGCGATATCTAAGTACACACGACAGCATATTTTTATCAAGAGATTTTTTTTAAATCAACACAACACGCGACAAGTCTGCAGGCGCCTAGCGAGTTACTGATCATAGATAAATAAATATGTAGCAAGCTACAGATACGACAGTGACTTTTAGTCAAGTTTCCCAACTACGCCTTTTGGCGCTGCAGTCGCCCATTTTGACAGATGAGTAATGACTATACAATAATATAGCTATGTATAGCTTAGGGATTGCAAGCACACATCCTTCAAATTATCGATATCGATGTTTAGTGGTGTTCTTATTTTATCGATATCGACATAAGTGCAATATACAGGAATAATATTACTTAATGAAACAATTATAATACATCTACCTTATTTATTTTTTATTCAAGCACAACAACATCATATACATACAAACGTAATAAGTCATATATACAAATTAGAAAATTGTACATAACATTTTACATAAATAATTACAATTTGACGAGAAACAGAGCAATATTTATAGTTCATTAAATAAAGCAAATTAAACCACAGGAATCACATTTAAGTGCTTAATATTTTACTTTTCAAGTCATTTTTTATTAGAAGCAATGCTATTTATTTTTCATTAGGGGTAAACCTGGGAATTCTATTACAAAAATTAAAAAAAAACATCTTCTCTTCTTTAATTTCATTTTCTACACCACGTAACCTGAAAAGAAATAAATAAAAATAAAGTTCAATATTCATATTTTATGACTTAATGATAATCGTAAATTATATATTATTTATATTAAGGTAACAAAGGGTGGCATCATGGCAGTTGCCATTTTTTATTGGTCAGCCCATGGTGTGGTGAAAATAAAGTGGTAGATACAGTAAATAAGAAATAAAAAACATATAAAGATTAACACTGTATACATCCATTATCAGGAGATTTCTCAATGTCTTCAGGCACGGAGTTCCAAATATGTGTAACCTTAATACTAAAGGAGTTGTTGATAAAACCATTGAAGTGTAGTGGAACTGTAATCTTTAGATTAGATGAAGAACAAAGAACTCTTACCATGATTTGAGGATAGATATGCTGAATATAGATATAATAGATAAGTTGAAACTTACCTAATTATGTCTAAAAATAAACTAAATTTATCATACCTTTTTGCCAATGTGTACATTTTGTATCTTCTGTCAACATTTGTCTCACCACATCAGCATTAGATTTCTGTTCCTGAAAACCAACAATATTTGTGAATTTTGTTCTTATACATAAACCCAAAATTAAAGAATAAATATATAATGTATACTTCTGCATTGTATGTATTAATGCTGTATGGCTACTGTTAACGACAGTTTAGTATTATCATAATTCAAAAGTTATCTACATTAACATATAACTAAGTTATATGGCAATTGTACGTGGTAGAGCCATGCTGCAGGTATATTACTGGTATAGTTGTAGCACGAATGGGTCGGCTCGACCGGGGAGGGACCAAACTGTCAGAGAATACCAGCGTAAAATAGCAGCTTAACGCTGCTGTGTTTCGTATGGTGAGTGTAGAGAACCGGAGACCCCTTTTAACTGGAAACGAGGCATTCCATCTTAGTCCTCACGGGTGACAATGCATCTGCATTTTGATTCATAATCGAAGATAGATGTAGATGTCTATAGGCCACAGCAACCACTTACCATCAGGTGGACTGTGTGCTCGTTTGTCACCCTTATACTATAAAAAAATATAAATTACTTTTAAAAAGAACATTTATCTCCTTGGTGTTGGTACTTTCACTTGGAGATCTTTCCATGATAAGCATCTGAAAAATAAACAAATATCAACATCAATCAGAGATTTTTAGGGAGTAACTTTATTTATTTCTACCTCTGTCTTCATGTCGTTATTGAGCTATCTACCCGCTGTCCGAGGGGGGAGAGTGCGGACCCCCGCCTCTGACTGCTCAGCTCGTGTCAGTCGATGGTCTGGGCGGTGAGAACCACCCAGGAACGCGGGTGTACGGTGTGTACGCGGTATGTGCATGTCTGCAGGTGCGACGCACCCCCATTCGTAATCCTAACAGGGTTTGTCCCAATTTGTGTGGGTGTAGTGTCATTGTGCGGGACCTTGCGCTGCAGGTCGATGGTGGCGCGATTCTCGTGGTCGCGGTCGCGCAGGCTCTGCACCAGGGCGTCCCGCGCCGCCAGCTCGCCGCTCTGCTGAGCCGAACGGCGGGGGCCGCTGCCGGCGCCAAACGTACCTATCCGGCACACACAACATAGCCATTCGCAATATCGCCTCGTTATATACTTGCTTTGCGGGGACCTGAAACAGCGTTTACGTTTCAGAAATCGAATTTTATTTCACCACTGTCATCATTACAGCTCTTCACAAGTCCACTGCTGAACGTTTCCCCCAAGAAATGCCACAAATCACGGTCCTAAGCCACCAGCATATCCAGGTCGTCACTTCATCAACATTTTATTTACTTAAACATGTTTTTCTTAACCTAAAACTTTTATACTTTTTTAAGACCAATTTTTGGGGTTCACCCATTAAAATGGGTGAACCCCAAAAATTGATGAAAAATATGTATCTAAAGATACATATTTTTCATCAATATCACCCTTCAATATTTTATTATTTATGTTGCACCAATTGTGTCCATGTAATCTAATTAAAATATTGACGAAAAAGTTTTTGACAATTAAGGCATGCTTATCACACCCTAGGCAGGACAAACTTAAAGTGCTCAATAATTTTCTTTTCAAATTACTTTTTATATTACTTCGAATACAGCTATAATTCAAATAGTTATGAATAAAGTGAGTACCATCCCTGTACAAGATAAGGAATTTTTCGTTAGGGTATGCCAAATTATTATTTTTTAACAATTTATACTCTCTAAATTTAATGTAAGAGTGAATGTTTGTCTCCGTACTGCTAATATATGTTTTGATGCAATCCTTACAACGAATCGCTTTCGTTATTTTCCGACAAATGTATCCAGCAGTGTAAGCTGAGCAGTGGACTTTAATTTTTTCCATGACTACATCATTCACTAGCAATTTTTCTCCTGAACTTGCTTGTGAAGAAGATGGGAGATCTCGCAAAACACTGGTAGTGTTTTCCGAGTCATTTTCTTTATTATTATGAAGGTTTTTAAAAAGAACACTAACATTTAATAATGTTTCTTCATTATCCTCTTCACAATTAGAGAATTTGGAATGTGGACTAAGCATGTTAGATAATATCAAAGATTTAAAGGCATATATAAATGTGTTTGCATCTGGGTTAACATTTCTATAATTTATAGCTCTTATATGTCCAAAAAAATTCTTTAATGGGTCTTGATTAATGTTCCTCGGATAATAATATTCTACATTATACTGTTCAAATAATAATTTGGAGACCCTTATAAAACTTTCAAGAGTTGTAACCCATCCTTGTTGGGATGGCACTCGCACAAGTCGAGGTTTTCCTGCTTTTGTAGCATGTTTGCTACTGGTGTCCACAAAAACCATTTTTTTATTTTATTAATGGCCTCAATCCAAAAAGTGTGATGTTGTGAATTTTGTTTAACCGCTCGTCTTAACTTTCCTCTTTGCACACCACCCGGGTAGCCATTGACGCTGTCAAACAGTGTGTCGAAGAATTCAACAACTTCTGCTGTTGTGGCCATTGTTGCGTCAGAGTTTGCAGTATGAAAATAATCTGAAAAAAAAGTACTTCTTAATTTAATTTCTTTTACAGTTGGATCTGCAAATCTTTCGCCAAGACACTTCTTATTTGGTTACAACAACAGACTTTTTTAACCATTTTTTAGACTTGACTGATTAAAGTGCGGTGTATGCAGTATGCACCGCAGTTGAGTGGAACAGAGTAGCTGAATGCAGTGTCGCCTCTAGTACGTAGTACATAATAGCTCAATGGTTTTATATAATAAAGCTTATGGCTTATCGAAATCTGGAAAAAAATCATTATTTTATGTACCTTTAAAACCAAACTAAATTCACTAGTTGTAGTTTTTACGATTTGCCAATTAAGGCAGGTAAAGGTCTGAAACCATATAGCCTACTCTGATGTGAATTTAATCAACATCAAGCATAAATCGCTACATATACGTTGTCAACTAAGATGGAATGCCCCACGGCCTGTAATTATACATAAAACATTAGGTATATGTAATTACAAAAGTTCAATCAAAGAAAAAATCGCAAATCCTGGAAACTTAATTTTTGAAAATGTTGTGATTAATCGAAAACCAATCTTTAAATCCTCGATTTAATCGGTAATCGATTCTTGTGTGTTCGATTCAAATCGACTCAGAGATCGATTTTTTTAAGAGTGAATCGACATGCCTGTGAATGACAATAACAAGACGAAGACAAAGTCAGAAATAGAAGGGGCACATTCACAAACTAACGAGAAACTAGAAACCATACTTTCCGATATATTACTTTCCTCTATGAACCATACCATATACTCTTTGCTAGAAACACTGGACAAATACCATATTGAAACAGTCATTCAAACAAAACTGTAGTCCCTCAGAGAATTATATACATATCTAATATCTATGTATAAAGGGAACCTTAAATTGAGTCAATAATTAATACACTTTTTCAATTTAATTTTCATATATGGCAAAAAGAAAAACACTTGAAAAATTTTGCGCATTAAATTTTTTTGCTATAAGTACTTACGTATAAATTTACGTTTCATAACTTCCTACTAAAATCCTTCGGTAACTTAAAGAATGATATATCCGAAATATTTTGTTGGTCATTTAGTGTCTATCCACGCAACAATTATAGTAGGAACGAACGGAAAAATTATCAAATCAAATCATCAAATAGATGGGTAATATACAATATATATATATATATATATATATATATATATATATATATATATATATATATATATATATATATATATATATAATATAAATTAGTAGTTAAAATTAAAAATGTTATATTAATAAGTTTTGTTAAACAATAAACATACATACTAAATGTATGTTTAACAAAACTTATTAATATAACATTTAAATTACAAATATATTTATTAAAATTAAAATAAGAGTCGTTCATGAATGCTGTGCACGCGAGAGTTAATAATGGACGAATTTATTCCACTTTAACTTTGATGTGGCAACCTAAAAATAAAATAAAAAAATAATAAGCAGATTTAAATATAAAAAAATTAGCCTAATTATGAAAACTTATATATTTTTCTACAAAAAATGTGTATAACAATATATTTGTCGTTAAGTACCCACAAAAATGTCGCATCTGAACAAATTAATTTCATAATCTATATTCCATGACACGAGATGGCGTCTTAGAAATAATTTGTTTTATTATTAATCTATAATAATTTTTTATTGATCAAGTATCTTATTAACGGATGAAAAGTAATTCCTTGGCTTTTACTGATATTCCTCGAATTATTTGTGCAATATCTAAGTACACACGATGGCATATTTTTATCAAGAGATTTTTGTAAATCAACACAGCACGTACCTATAACAGCTAGCGAGTGACTGACACAGAGTACTTTGAATGGTGACTGATTAAAGTGCGGCGTTAGCACTATATTATAAGCACCGCAGTGAATGGAACAGAGTAGCTGAAACAGCTGAATGCAGTGTCGCCTCTAGTAAGTAGTACATAATAGTTCAATGACGTAGTACTATTATTTATTCTGTGGGATGATAACTATAAAGACCATTTTCCACTATGGAATATAATATAATTTATATTACATCTCGAGATATAAATTAATATCGCTCACCGTAATTTTAAATGGAACCGTTTCCACTGAGATATAATATATATTATATCTCAACCTATAAATATTTTTTCGATCGACCGAGCGATATTTTCATATTATATTTCACCTCCTGTACCCCGCACACCCTTCCGCGCCTCTGCTACGTCCTCAGATCGTCCAATAACGAACGCACACCGGTTAAAAGATATATCTCACAGTGTGAAGGGCAATCGCGGGATATAATTTATATCATAGTGGAAAGCCAGCTTCACGCTATTCGCTTCGCTACTATGAATAGTTCTTGAACATATACAACAAATAGTTCTTGAACACAGACCGGATAGAGTTGTTCTTGAATCTGATGAATCAGTCCGATTCAAGAGGTATTTGAATTATTTTACTCCAGATAATCGATATTTCGATTAATCGATTTTAGATTGACATGCCTAATTGTCATTATATTTTTATGCCGCAATAATAAAACGTGCGTGAGGGTTGTTGAGGCGAGTCTCCTCACTCTCCTCTAGGAGGTTTTTTGTGAGGCAAATGCGGCGTATTTAATTTAAACAAGGCGAGTCCCACGTTGTCAAGTCTTATCGGTATTTAGGCTTGCTTAGATAATTCATTTTGTTATTGCTGTCGCATAAACGACGAGCGACGGATCGGAGGTCATTTGTCTGTTGCTGATGAAATCAACTATAATAATTGAAGAAGTAGTGAATAAATTAGATCATCTTCCTTCACCCCTAACTACGAGAATGCCGAACATCAAGGTTTTCAGTGGAAGCTCTCATCCTGATTTAGCGCAAAAAATCGTCGATCGACTAGGAATCGACCTCGGCAAGGTGGTAACCAAAAAATTTAGTAACATGGAAACATGTGTGGAAATTGGTGAATCTGTTCGTGGAGAAGATGTTTATATTGTGCAAAGTGGCAGCGGTGAAATCAACGACAACTTGATGGAGCTTCTTATTATGATTAACGCGTGTAAAATTGCGTCGGCGTCCCGCGTCACTGCTGTTATCCCGTGTTTTCCATACGCGCGACAGGATAAAAAAGACAAAAGCAGGGCTCCCATTACAGCAAAACTTGTCGCTAACATCTTATCGGTGTCTGGCGCTGACCATATTATTACGATGGATCTTCACGCGTCACAAATCCAAGGCTTCTTTGACATACCCGTTGATAACCTATTTGCTGAACCCGCCGTTTTAAAATGGATCAAAGAGAACATACCTGATTGGAAAACAAGTATTGTAGTGTCTCCAGATGCAGGAGGTGCTAAAAGGGTGACATCTATTGCTGATCGTTTGAATGTGGAATTCGCTCTTATTCATAAGGAAAGGAAAAAGGCGAATGAAGTGGCATCAATGGTGTTAGTAGGAGATGTTAAAGATCGTACAGCTATCCTGGTCGATGACATGGCAGATACATGTGGAACTATTTGTCATGCAGCGGAAAAGTTAATAGAAGCTGGTGCAATTAAAGTGTATGCAATTCTTACTCATGGTATTTTCTCTGGGCCTGCAATATCTCGTATCAATAATGCTTGTTTAGAAGCAGTAGTGGTTACAAACACAATACCACAAGAGAGGCACATGCAAGAATGCCCAAAAATCCAGTGCATTGATGTGTCCATGATGCTGGCAGAGGCTGTGCGACGCACACACAATGGTGAATCTGTCTCATATCTATTTTCTAATGTTCCATATTAGTTTAATTTTCAGTTGTATTTTATATATATTTGGTCTACAACCCTAAACAATAATATTGCTTGTGATCATGTATGTTAAGAATATTCATAATTTTATTTACTGTGGCATAACATCATGATCATTTTATGTGCTATTATGTTATGCAATAATTTTCATATCTCTGTTGGAAACCTAAAACTTTCGTTTTAGGTGTACAATAATCTCATAAGTAAAATTTAAGGGTAGGATAATCTGAAACATGGTTCACAAATTATTTTCCGATAAAAAGATATTTTATCTATAGAAAACTATGTACTATTTGTTAGTAAATTTTAATATGATATGAATTTGGACATAATGAGAAATAATTTTTCATGAAATAATATTTCGTTCTTTGAATGATTTTGCATTTACGTATGAAGTTTAGATTATAGGAACATAGACCATTACTCGGAGACAATCTTGTGTTTAAGCAAAATTTGTGTTAGTTTAAGCTCAAGATTGTCGCTGAATAAACACACAATTAGCTTTTCATATCTGACAAGTTTATATTTGAAAAAGACATTGTTAGTATTGAACATATCTTTTAAGTTCTTGTTGTTTCTTTCTGATGCTGCATCTTATTAGCTAATTTTGGAAATGATATAAAAATAGGGTAAAACATAAGTGTTAAAATATAACAGCCTTAATATTTGTAAACTGAAAAATATATACAAATCTGTAAGGTTTTTCTAGCTTTGATGTATGAATTGTTCTTTAATTCTTTATAAATACTAAATTTCACTTGGACAATTAAATATGTTAGCGTTTAAATTTACAAAAAGATGGTACTGAATAATTTACTTTCTTCAACTGTTTTTAATGTACTACTAAAAGAAGCCTGACTATTGACTTCAAAATAATGTGTTTTTAAATAAGGTTATTTGCAATATAATGTTTACAATGCAATAGCTAAGTGCCGAAGTTTGTAAATTTTGAAAGATTTTTCTAAAAGTTTAGAACCAGTGTGTATATTTGGTCCATATAGCAAAAAATATTTAGGTAAGAATTAAAAAAATACAATTGTCATTCTCTTTTTGTTTTTTTTTTGTGATTATTGTTCATAAAATGGAAACTATATGGCAAAACTTGAGGTGGCTTAACTGGAGAAGACCTATGCCTGCACAGAGTATCAACATAAATTTGTTGCATATTGCTGCTGTGTTTCAGTGTTTTGTATGGTGAATGATAATAAAAGTTTAACTAACTTTATCTTTTGTGGCATTTTTTTTTTGTAGAATAAGGGTGTCAAATGAGTGTACACTCTACCTCATGGTAAATCGATGATGTGGCCCATAAACAACTACATTTGTCTTCAATTAAGAATCAAAATGCAGATGTGTTGTTACGCCTGAGGACTGAGATAGAGTTCCTTGTTTCCAGTAAAAAGGGTCTCCAGTTCTCTACGCTTGCCACATGAAACTGCATCAATAAACTGCTATTTTACGCTAGTGTCCTGTGAGAGTGTGATCCTACCCTGGTCCAAGCCCCCAACCATTTGTGCTACAACCATAATATAGTTACAGTGTAGCCCTTTCACATAAAATATAGTCTTCAGGAGTGGCATCTGTTTTCTTATTCTTAATTGAGAATAGATGTATATATCGCGCTGCAGTATCTACTTAACATCAGGTGGACTGTGTACTTTTGTCATCCTTATTTAAATAAAAAATATAATAATTGAGGTATGAGCCTCTGGCCTAGCAATCAGAGACTGTGGACACAGTCTCGGGTCTTGGGTTGGAATACTACTGGTGTCAGATCTTGATCAAATTTATATGAGACCACATAAGAGCCAGCTTTCAAATAAAAAAAGAATCATCGAAATCGGTTCACCTGGACAAAAGTTTTGAGGTAATACATAAAAAAAACCTTTGAATTGAGAACCTCATAGAATCTCACTAATTGAATTTAGAATTTGAAATTGAATAAAAGATAGCATTGATTTCAACATCTAGAAGGTATTCGACAACTATGGCTGCAGTATGGGGGAGTGCATTATCGCGCATAAAAACAAATAGTCTCCCACTGAAGCGGCAAATGGCCCTACAATTTCTTACAAAATCTCAGTTACATTTCGTGCCGCTGTTAGTAACCAATTCTCAATAATGCGGAGTTCCGGGGGGTACTAATACCTCCCCAAACCATAACTGACCATCCATCATATACCTCTCTTAGAATGATGTTGCACTGAGCGTAACTCTCTCCCGGTCTTTCCACACGCAAAATACGCGCTTAGACGTGGAGTTGCGGAAAACAGCCCGTCGTAAAACTAACAGAAGAAGTTCGGTTTCTAAGCACGCTGGTGACGATGTACCAGTCGTCTCTGGCTACAGTTTTCCATTTACGTACCTGTACTGTGAGTATATTATACTATCCGGTATGCCGATACCTCTTGATGACTTGGTGTACCACAGATTTTAATACCGTAATATTTGGTCTACATGTTTGTAGGTGAACTTGAGGGCAAAAATTTAACCAAAACTTAAATTTAAACTGAAATTCAATAGTTGCAAAATTTTTTCGCAGTATGAAAGAACGCAATATTCGTATTACGCAGTAGTTACAAAAAAAAAAACAGGCCAGTACGCACGACAATTACAACAGGAAAAATTAAACCTTTTTTGCCTTACTTTAAATTTGTCTATGAGTGTATTTAACATTCTAATAACGTTTCAAGGGAAGAGAGTTTAGTTTTAGTGCTACCCAGTAAAGTTTATTTGAACTTTAAGCTGATAGTGCCTTTAAATTCTGTATGAAATAGCCTATTAGTGCATTACCCGTTAGTTTCCTATTAATTGCATTGAATATGAGTTAATTAGAACTATTGAAGTCAGTGTCAATGTAACAACCAGTCGTCTAAAGGTCTCAAACGTTAAAGTAATTTTAAAAGAAGCTAACGACGTTTTTAGTGAAACCCTGTTCAACTTTATTCAGTGTTAATCAGGGGCACATAACTTTTAAGAATTCTAAATAGTAGGATATTTTTTATGATTTTTCTCTGATTACAAAATATTTTTTATAAGGGTGACAAACGAATACACAGTCCATCTGATGATAAGTGGATACTGTAGCCCAAAGACATCTACATCATTTCTCGGTTAAGAATCAAAATGCAGAACGTTGTCACCCCTGAGGACTAAGATGGAATGTCTCATTTCCATTAAAAAGCTATTATTTTGCGCTGGTATTCTGTGAGAGGGTGGCCCTTCCCTGGTAAGCCGACCCATTCGCACTGCCACCACAATATTGCTGTAGCGTGGCTCTACCACGTGTAACGCAATTTTTTTTATATTCAATTTTCCTGTTCGAGTAATTGTCGAGTACAAGTTATAAATATAGATAAATAGCGTAGTGGTTCGTAGTTACAGGCCATATGGCCAACTGAATTCTTTAGGGGATCTTTGGTATGCTATAAATGTTTTATTACAATAAATAAATAACAAAATGTAAATATACTTAATATTAGCCTTCTAGTCCTCTAGTATAATTTAATTATGGCAGAGAGAGATATTCATACACATCAAAATGTGGTTCCCCTGAACGAAGCAGAAAGAGCGAAACTCCACAGGTCCTCTTTTTCTATTTATTTCGTACACTAAAAGATAATTAGGTTATTTTTAAATTTATAAATATATGCTGTGTCATAACCTACTGTCGCTGAAATTATATTCGATACGACTGACTTGACTGCCTCTTTGGTCTAGAGGTCGTTAACGCGGTTGCTGTTCATGGGCTGCCGGGTTCGAACCTCGGGTTGGGCCAAAATTAGCTATTGGGGTTTATTGTTAAGAAATCCTCAGTAGCAGCCCGGATTCAGGGAGTTGGCAGTGCTTCATGTCGGTGCCTCGGAAAGCACTTAAGTCCTGCCTAGCCGTAGGTCCTACGCCCGATATCTCTACTTCAGGATAGTGCACCTGTGCTTGCGCATACACTGGTACTATAATCCTGTTCTGCGCATATGGCTAGTCTCCATTGACACTACTTGTCGACGTGACCGAAATTTGGCCTGGAGGACATTATTATTATCGTACTCGATATATGCATACATATTTACACTAATAAAGCTTTAAGAGACAAATTAACTGCCCCACTACTCACTCCCATATCCTTTAATCTATACGAAGGTGTCCATTTATCCTAAATTACTCAGTAGTCACGTTGTCAACTTTGAGGACTAAGATGGAATGTGTAACCTATAAAAAAGGACCTCCAATCTACTGCTTCACCCACGAAACAACAGCATTATGCTGTTATTTTACGTAGGATTATTTGTAAGCGTGATCTCTTCCACATAAGTCGGCTCCATTCGTGTCGCAAAAATAATCATCAAAGACTGGCTCTACCATGTGAACACGTAATGTGGTTTATGTATCAAATCAGTGTAAAAAAGTTTTAGATACATTGAAGATGGGCCAGATTAAGAGTACCCTTAACCGACGAGCATGTATGCGTAAATATGGATGTAAAGGAGGCGAGAGAGGTGTGTTAGGATTGTGCCAAATGAAATCCGTAGTCTCTGCCTACCCCTCTGGGTGACAGGCGTGAGTGTTTATGTATTTTTGAGTGTTTATGTAAAAATCTAGAAATTTTGATTAAAAACAAGATTAATTGCTTTAAAATATATTTTATATTATATTTTTACATACATAAAGAAGAATCATCTATTATCACATTGAGAAATTTTGAACCAATTATGCTAGGGAGTAGCTGGAGCATATATCTTTAACTTGTGAGTAACGCCAAATGCTTAACGTCTGGAAAAAATAAGGAAAAAATTAAAGACATTGGGTGCGTTTGGCAGAAAAAAGCGCTAGCAAGCGCTTGTAAGCAAAATGGCGATCGTAAGCGGTAAGCGCTGTCAAATCGTAAGTAGCTATTTTCCTCTAGGACACGATGTTAGTTTTAACCGGGGAACCTAACCTAATTTAAATATATGTTTGTAAAGTATTCATATTAAAAACTTACCAATCATGAATTTTTAATAACATGTATATGTTTATTCATGTCATTATATTACTTAAAACTAATATTGCACAAAACAACTTTTAAACTCTACTTCAAAACAAACAAATTAAATAAGCAAAATGGCGGATTATGTTAGCGCTACTGAAGTAGCAATCGTGTCCTGGCCGAAAACTATTTTAGCGCTTGTAAGCGCTTGCTAGCGCTTTTTTCTGCCAAACGCACCCATTATACAGTTGCATCCTACTTCAACCACGGAATAATTCTTTAACTACGCAGGAGTTTTACTACAAATGCCTTACCATAACAGTCTATGAAAAGTCCACTCCTGAATGCTTAGCCTCGCATCGGTAGGCGTAGTGTAGGACGTCCCCTTACTAGATGGAGTGACGACCTGGTAAGACACGCAGGAAGTCGATGGCTGTAGGTGGCTCAGGACCGTGCTTTGTGGTATACCTTGGGGAAGGCCTATGTTCATCATTGGACTTGTCAAGGGCTGTAATGATGATGATGATGAACGCTTGGCAGGCGGAGTGGCAACCGCAGTTACTGATTATTATTTTTTATTAGAATGAAGTTGGTGCCCATCTGGTTTCTTTCCCTCTGTAATCTCTTAGGACACCTACGGGGCGAGAATCGATAGTGGATATTACATTGCCACTGTACTGTTAGCTGCTCGGGTCTTATATATATACTTAAAAATAATTTACGGGTCTACACTCAGGAATAGACCCATCCTTGGTTTTTACATTCCGAATTGGGTATTTGAAACCATCATTAGTAAATGAAACCATTATAATTTGTATCTGCTAATTTGATTAGTAATGTCTCAAAACATTTTCTTTAAATTTATTTTTGGTAGGTATCTAAAATATATAAATAATATTTTAGATAGCATTGAACTTAAATTGAAATATTTGTTTTGACAATTCTTAAATAGGTAGTTTTTCAATTGACTAAATGACGCTTATTATATGATAAAATCGGAGATATGCTGTTATGCAGCGTTAGATATTACCTATTTAACCTATTGTTGTAATAAACGATTTTTTATTTGAGTTTAGAATCCAGTATTCGCGATGCGGTGGTAAGGCACTCTAACCACTAACGCAATTGTCACAAACAATTAATAACTCAAACAAATATTTTGCGATGATAATTAATATTTAGTTAAACAAATACATATAAAAAAGTATATTGCGTAGTTTAACTATATGAGGAAGCTTAAGGTCGCACATCGAGCTATGGAGAGGGTTATGTTTGGAGTATTTTTGCACGATAGAATCCGTATCTGCGTAACCGATCAGAATAACCGACGTCACGCAATGGATAAGAAAACTAAAGCACATAATAAACAAACTAAAGTGGCAATGAGTCAGCCATACATATAGCTTAACGAATCTATATTTATACATATAATAAATTTGTAGATAAGTTGTCGGTAATTCTATTATATTCTTGAAAAAACCGGTCAAGGGGACAAAGTAAAGGGTACTGAAGCCAAATTAGTGGTCTTTAGAATTTTTGTCTGTCGGTGTCTCTGAAATGATCCGTTGAACTGACCATGTGTGTCGTCCATAATATTTTAAATAGATAATATAGTGACGTCAAAACACTTTTCAATTTCACTCAAAAACTATATTTTTGAGAGATTTTCTCTCAGCGTACACTTAGCACTGAGTAACTTCAAAATGGTGGAATAAAAAAGCGGTTGGAAACTGACAATCTATAAATGCCACTTACATCATCTATTGATATGTAGGGTAACTTGAATTTCTCTACAAAGTCGCAGATGTCACTTGCTTCAAAAGCTTTACTGGAATGAGGTTAATTCAGTTAGCAAAATTTTCCCCCCTAGCTACAATAGCCCCGAGTGACCTTATTTATATATATATATATAATGTTCTCTTTCACCGCCACAACAAGGCGAACATTTTTCTACTTCCGTTCAAGAGTGTGATTCTTCCCACTTTCACTGTAATAGAACTTCATTTCGAATCAATCTATTTTTAAGAATTTTAACTTTTTTAATACTTTTTTATTACTTGGTCACGGGGGGGGGGGGACTGGAGTGCTTGACGTCCTGATGTTACAGTTAACAAAGGCTATAAGTCTTGCAGTAGTATGCCTGGGTTTTAATTTAATTTTAGTAATTATGGGATCCCAGGAAGACGGTAGCACCTAGACATGTTCTCTATTGAAATTAGGATGCTTTTTTTAAACTTCAATAGCGTCGAAAATCATCCTTGGTGGGAATCGCGGCTCTTTCGCGAGGATTTATGATGTTTATCAGAACTAATATAATGGTTGGGATGATACTGAACATGTTGACATACTTCAGACTTCCTGGAGCGTCGGTGCGATATTTTGTATGTATCAGCGATATGTTATTTTACGCAGGTTTTTATAGATTTTTCATCCAAAGATGCGCATAAAAACCCACCATGAAAACCAATGTAAATAACGCAATTTTTTCTAAATACAAAAATGTTAATAAAAATTGATTCCAAGACAATTTGGCCATTGATAATTACCTTTCTTATGGACATAAGATATTAATGTAATTATGAAAAATTAGTATTCCTATAACTTATTATATCTAAGCCAAATATCAATCATGTACGTTCAATAGTTAAAGCAAGACACAGACGACTTTAATAGCCAAATTTATAACGGAACAACATTTATTAAACTTGCTTAATAAATGCCACGCGAGCGAAGCCGCGGGTAGAAAGCTAATATATTATATATACCAATAATCGAAAAGGAAGAAAAGGAAGTAATGGCTCGCCACTAAATGGAGTGAAGATCTGATACAGATGGCTCAAGACCATGCTTTGTAGCATTACATAGGTCCATGTTCAGCAGTAATCTTGTGGAGGGTTGCGTAGTGGTGTTTATGTTATAAAATCTTCTTTCGGCCTCTTATAAGTAGGGACTCTCACCGTGGGGACTTGCTGAAGCGATACCATAGTTTGTTTTAAAATAATGCTTTGTGGGTCAAATATTTGAATTAATAAAATTGATGTTGATTTATATGAAAATTAGTTTGATAAAAAGGCTTATGAAGCTACGCTTACCCGTAACCGCCGTAGTGGCCACCATAGCCTCCGCCAGAGTTAGCGCTTGCACTGGCCTGTGCGTTTGCACTTGATCTTAATCTGAAGACAGCTCTTCCGTTCCAACTGCCGTTGCCACCGAAACCATCGTTAAATCCATCCCAATGGCCGTCTCCTTTACCACTGCTTAATCCGCCTCCGAAGCTGCCGTCTAGATCGCCTCCGTTTCCACCGCCTAGACCACCTCCATGGCCACCGCCTAGACCGTCTATAAGGCCATCATCTGCTGGGAATGCGCCACCGCAGTGTCTATCATCAAGGATGAAACCATGGCCATCGCCATCTCCGAAATCACCGCGGCCGTCGCCGCCGCCGTCGCTACCGCCGCCGTAACCTAAAACAAGGTTGAAATTCTGTACTCGTATTATATTGTAGTACCTGGATGACCGAGCTTTGCTCGGTTTTTTTTGAAATTACATTTAAATACAAATTACATACTGATGAAACATTTTTGATCTTATTGACATAATAGAAAAAACTGAACTGGTTATTTGAATAAAAAATCATGAGTGCAATTAGTTTAATTAAAATTTTCGTATTTTTAAAAAATACCAAAAAAAAAGGGCTCGAAATAATAGATTGTCTTACAAAAGAAGGGAACTTGAAAAAAAAAGGGAAAAAGTCGGACCGAAGACAGGACGCGAACCAAGGCATTACGATTTCGCGACCGCTCGATATCCACTTGAGCTATTACGATCATTGACACGGTGTCAAAATTTACCTTCTTATATTGTAGCAGTTTTTCACTGTCTGAAAACACGGACAAAAAGACATTTTCTAAAAATAAATCCTAGCTAGATCGAATTATTGCCCCCGAAACTCCCTGGACACTAAATTTAATGAAAATCGTTGGAGCCGTTTGCGAGATTCCGATTATATGTATATTAAAAATATATATATATATATATATATATATATATATATATATATATATATATATATATATATATATATGTATAGGATTTATGTACAATTTTTGTTTAGAATATGGGTGAAAAGCGAGCACACAGTCCATCTGAAGGTAAGTGAATGCTGTGACCAATATTGTATATCTACATTTATCCTGGATTTGGAATCAAAGAAGATGGAATGCCTTTACTAGTAAAAATGCTTTCCAGTTCTTTGTATTCATTATACGAAACACAGCATTATTCTACTGTTTCACGTTGGTATTCCATGAGAGCATGTGGTTCCCTGGTCGAGTTGAACAATTCGTGCTGCAACCATAATATATCTACCACGTAGAGATATACTTAGGTATGATTATTATAAAAATATTACAGCTTTGAAACTTAACCTATAATTTATTTAATATTTTTAATTTTACATAGTACTAGGTAAATAGCCCGGTAGACGTTCCACCCTTTCCGTCGGCGTGATGAGCTTCCACACCGAATTCGTCACATTTTGCGATTTTATTTTTTAACACAAACTAATCACCTCTCTATCTGTTCTATTCTAATCATCTGCTCTATCTATATTTCTCAATCACCATCTATCAGATCCCAGCCCAGCTATCACCCATCGTCTTGACAAAACAAATATATTGTGTGATATGATCTCAATCTCACCTTGAACTAGTCGTTCAGAAGTTACATGATCACTGTCAGACCACCTTCTAATTTTATGAATTCTATATTAAAAAAAAAATATCGCCTTTAAATATTATCGGATGGCTATCAAAGTTTTACAGAATCACTATGAAAGTATACTTTTTGAACCTACATCCCTTGATTGTGTTAAATTTGAATAAATCCTCGAGAATATTGCAATAAGTACATTGAATATTAAAAAAGAAGTGGAATTAAGCTCAATTTTAGTGAACCTCCATTTTGAAGTCGGTTAAATTTTTTTATTGATATATGATTAATATGCTTGTGGCCGTGGTAGGAAAAGGGGAGATCTCCCGCCGGGCAAGGTGTTCTGCCCGGGGAGCGGCCAACACTCCGTGTGATAGTTCGGAGATGTTCTATATATACTGTTTCTGATTCGGAATGTTGATATCGTGATTTAGGCTTCGGTGTATTTCGCTTGTGGCGCGACTACAGAGGCGCCACATGCTAACTAACAGATTTGTTGTAAAATATACCTATTTTAATTTTTCTATCGTAATTAAATATTGAATTTCTATTTTACCGTACCTGGAGCTGCGTGGATGCAGACAAATAAACCAAGGGCCAATGATACCGAAACAAATCTAGCCATTTTCTTAGACTGCACTGATCGCAGTTAGATTCTCTGCTTATATACAAAGTAGCTTACGTCATGATCGGCACAGTGTTTGCAAGGCTCTTAATAGGGAATGCAATGCCACGGATCCACAATCCCGCAAATGAAATTAGCGGGATTACAAATGTGGGATAACACGTGTAGCATCCGCAAGATTTGCAAGATTTTATTTTTCCATTCTGAGTTCGCATATCATGTACGGCACAAATGCCTTAAAAATAGGCCTTAAAAATTAGAGGGATCCTCAAATCGAAGTACGTAGCTGTGTGTAAGTCAAGTGACGAATGAATGGGAATTTCTCTCTGTACGGGAATTCCCCAAAATATCTTTCGGGTGATTTGCATGGTTGCATTATTTCTGTCGTGATTCGTGAGTTCATGACGTACCGTGCGTACTAGTGCGTAGTTTGTGACATGCGATTTAAATTGAAATAAACGGTTTATTTTTATATCTGAACAGCAACATTCATCAACATCTAAATAAAATTAATAATAAATAACTGGCTATAGGTAAAGTTGGAATCGGGAACTCAAAAATGAGTGCTAAAGTGATTTATAAGGAATACGACAGTAATAATTTTGTATTGTATTTTTAAGATCGGAAGATGGCCTTTATGTTCAGTGTAAACGTTGTCCTTTTATAATCAAAATAAGTGCTCAATCTACTAAGGGCTTGCAAGTACACTTGTGTACGAAGCATAAGATGACAGAAAAATCCGTATGTAGCGTTAGTGATACTGAAACTGCCAGTACAAGCTCTCTATTCAGCAACAAAATATTTCAACACCGGCTAAAAAGTTAAAAGTCATCACAATTGTTTTTCAAAGTCAACAAAATGTTCCATGGAAGAGAATATTACGAATGGTCGCTAAGGATGGCATACCATTCTCAAAGTTTACGACATCGATTGACTTACGAGAACTGTTTGATTCAGAAGGTCATAAATTGTCGGCCTCTTCTCATACAATTCACTCAACTTCAACTCAAAACAAAATTACTATTGAACTTAGAGATTTATAAAACATCTGAGGAATGGACCTCTTCTCAGAATCATCGATATTTAAACGTAAACATTCACATGTTCACGAATGGAAAAACCATTGTTTGAAATCTGGGGCTGGCTTATATCTTGGGCAGTTTTCCCGTAGAAGCGGTGTAGTAGCTCTGAGAAAAAAACTGCAAGAGTTTAACATTTCCTTGGACCAACATCTCGGTTTCCGTGTAGTGACGGTTAAGAATATCCACTACCCCATATCTTCCCGTGGGTGTCGTAAAAGGCGACAGAGGGAAACAGGCAGGAGATGGGCAGCAGCATCTTCCTGATAATAGCAACTGTACGACAAAAAAAAAACTGCGGTTGCCAACCCGCTCGCCAAGCGTGGCAACTATGGCAATATACCCCCCATGAACAATTACACAAATAGACGGCCCCCAGACCCCGGCGGCCCCGCTATTCCTGGCTACGGTGGCGACCATGGTAACGGCGGGGCAGGGGGGTGCTAAGAATTTCCGGTGGAGGTTCGGTTGCCACCTACGACGACTCGACCTGGCAACATTTAACGCACGCACACTGAGGACTGACGAGAAGATCCTGGAGCTGGAAGAAGAGATAGACAAGTTGCGTTGGAGTATTATAGGATTATCCGAGGTCCGAAGAGAGGGGGAGGACACGGTGATTCTCGAATCCGGCAACTTGTTCTATCACCGGGAGGGCGACCATCTGTCCCAAGGAGGTGTCGGATTTATCGTCCACAAGTCTCTCGTCAACAACGTTGTAAAGATTGGGAGTGTGTCGACGAGGGTCGCGTGCCTGATACTCAGAATCACCAAACGGTATTCGCTGAAGGTCATACAGGTTTACGCACCAACCTCGGCACATTCCGATGAGGAGGTGGAGGAAATGTATGAGGATATTTCCAAAGCCATGCATTCCTCCAAAACCCACTACACGGTGTTGATGGGAGACTTCAACGCAAAACTAGGCACAAAAGAAAACGGTGAGCTGAAGTTAGGGAAATTTGGAGTAGGGCAACGGAACCGAAGGGGCCAGCAGCTGGCCGACTTTATGGAGAAAGAGGGACTCTTTATGATGAACTCTTCTTCCAGAAGCGGCCCCACAGGAAGTGGACCTGGTCGAGCCCCGACGGTTCGACAAAAAATGAGATTGACTTCATTATGACGACCAGACGCCAACTGTTCAGTGATGTCTCAGTGATCGCAAGGGTGAAAACTGGCAGCGATCACCGAATGGTTAGAGGCACACTGAACCTAAACGTTAAGTTGGAGAGGTCTCGTCTAATGAAGTCAACGCTCCGTCCCCCCTCGTGCTCTAATTCAAAATCCCGAAAACTTTCAGCTCGAGTTACACAACCGCTTTCAGTGCCTACAAGATTGCAATGCAGTGGACGATGTGAATGACAAGCTAGTGGAAACTGTCCTGCGGTCGGAGCTAAGTTCTGCAAGACCCGCCGCAGAAGAACACAAAAACTCTCCGATCACACTCTTAATCTCATGGCTGTTAGACGGGAGATGTGGCTGCAATCGTCAACAGATTTGACAGCATACTGGCAACTGAACAGACAGATCTCCAAATGCATGCGGCGAGACTTACGCAACTTTAATACTGCTCGTATTAAAGAAGCGGTCGAGCGGAACCAAGGGCTCCAAAGTCTTTGCCAGAGATCTGTCTGCCCGTAAGAGCCAACTGTCAAGGCTGAAGACTGAGTGTGGCAGCATCGTTTCCGGGACACCTGAGATTTTGAGTGAGATTGAGAGGTTCTATGGGCAGCTGTACACATCATCGTTGGAGCCACACGCAAGTGTGAGTAACGATCCAAGAGCAACGTCTTATCCGACACTATTCCGATGATATCCCGGACGTCAGTCTAAGCGAGATTAGAATGGCTCTCCAGCACCTTAAAAACGGCAGGGCCCCAGGCGAGGATGGAATTACAGCGGAGCTTCTGAAAGCGGGTGGAACACCGGTACTTGAAGTCCTTCAGAAGCTCTTCAATTCCGTCCTCCATGGTGGCACTACTCCAGAGGCGTGGAGCAGAAGTGCGGTGGTCTTGTTCTTTAAGAAAGGCGACAACGCTCTCTTGAAGAACTACAGACCGATTTCCCTTCTGAGCCGCGTCTACGTGCTGTTTTCGAGAGTCGTCTCGCACGCAGACTCGACGACTTCCAGCCTCCCGAACAAGCCGGTTTCCGAAAAGGCTTCAGTACTATAGACCACATACATACCCTGCGGCAGATTGTACAGAAGACTGAAGAGTACAATTTGCCACTTTGCCTGGCGTATGCGGACTATGAGAAAGCCTTTGATTCCGTCGAAATTTGGGCGGTGCTGCAGTCCCTTCAGCGGTGCCAAGTTGACTGTCGGTATATCGAAGTGCTGAAGTGTTTGTACAGTAGGGCTACGATGGCTATCCGAGTACAGAACCAGAGCTCGAAGCCTATCCAACTGCAGAGTGGTGTAAGACAGGGTGACGTTATATCCCCGAAACTCTTCACCGCTGCTTTGGAAGACGTTTTCAAGCTACTGGACTGGAAAGGATACGGTATTAACATCAATGGCGAGTACATCACTCACCTTCGATTTGCCGACGATATAGTCCTTATGGCAGAATCACTGGAGGACTTAAGCACTATGCTCAATGACCTCAATAGTGCCTCCCAACGGATAGGTCTTAAGATGAACATGGACAAAACAAAGATCATGTTTAATGTCCATGTCACACCTATGCCTGTAGTTGTTGGGAGCACTATGCTCGAAGTTGTTGACGAGTACGTTTACCTGGGACAAATAGTCCGACTAGGTAAGTCCAACTTCGACCGAGAGGTCAATCGACGGATTCAACTCGGCTGGGCAGCGTTCGGGAAATTACGACACATCTTCTCGTCAGGTATACCTCAATCTCTGAAAACTAAAGTGTACAACCAGTGCGTGTTGCCAGTGATGACTTACGGATCAGAGACGTGGTCCTTCACTGCTGGCCGTATGAGGACACTCAAGGTCGCTCAGCGAGCTATGGAGAGGGCTATGCTCGGAGTTTCTCTGCGTGATAGACTCAGAAATGAGGATATCCGCAATAAAACCAGAGTGACCGACATAGCCCAACGGATTAGTAAGCTGAAATGGCAATGGGCCGGCCATATAGCTCGAAGAACCAATAACCGATGGGGAAGAAAGGTTCTCGAGTGGCAGCCTCGTACCGGTAGGCGTAGTGTAGGGCGACCCCCCACTAGAT
Source organism: Parnassius apollo (assembly GCA_907164705.1). Taxonomy (NCBI): domain Eukaryota; kingdom Metazoa; phylum Arthropoda; class Insecta; order Lepidoptera; family Papilionidae; genus Parnassius; species Parnassius apollo. The sequence continues at coordinate 6,694,057 of CAJQZP010001697.1, forward strand.
GGAGTGACGACCTGGTAAGATATGCAGGAAGTCGATGGATGCAGGTGGCTCAGGACCGTGCTTTGTGGCATTACTTGGGGGAGGCCTATGTTCAGCAGTGGACTTGTGAAGGGCTGTGATGATGATGATGATGAACATCTCGGTCTCGGTTTCAATCACAACATTTTCAACTACTGGGCATAAATCCTTCTTTCGTATATCTATATTGAAAACCCTTGTGGTTTTTTTGTAACTGGTGAAGAACCGGAAGAAGAAATACAATTGAGGCCTACCTAAGGTATATTTAAAAAGATTTCATAACAATAATAACATAATAATTAAATTAAAAATTATGATACGTAATGATATTATAATAATTTTTAATTTAATTATTGTCTTCCTTCATTATTTCTTAAGATATTAATGAATTTTTATTACAATTTCAGGGCAGTAATTCAAAAAGTGCGCAAGATTGTTAATTGTTTTAAATCATCTCCAAAGAAAAATGAATTATTGCAAACATATATTAAAGCACAATTCGGTAAGGAATTGCAGATAATTCTCGATTGCAAGACAAGGTGGAGTGTTTTGGCATCTATGATAGCTAGATTTAACCATGTAAAGAATTGCTAATCTCTTCCTAAAGCTCTTATTGATTTAAACTTGCAATCGGTGCCTGCTTATTTTTAAATGAACAAGAATCAATCATTTTGACTGCTGCTGACGTGCTTTAGAGCCATTGAAACTGGCAGTTGATGTTCTGTGTCGTGAAGAGCAAAAACTACATTAGCATTCATGGTGGACAAAATACAACAACAAAAAACTGCACTGTGTATTGCATTGACATCATCATTACATCGATAAATAAAAGAACGTCCTCGCCCAACATTAACTGGAGTGCTGCTTTATTTGGAAAACCCGATAAAGTATCTGGAAAGTAATTTAGTAATTCTTTGTCGGCTGGCAATGAAGACTCGTTCTCTTAACCAAGTAAAGCACAGTTAAGAAAGGGAATTGTGAGTTTACTAGAAAGGCTTGTAACAAATAGTTCTTAAAGTAATGAAGACGTCAGCCATGAGGCTTATGCTTCAAGTTCTCGCTCACAATCACAAATCTAGCAAGTTAATGACGAGAATGAAGACGACGATATACCTTTATTTCGTTCCACATCAACTGCTAATGCAAACTTGTGCGAACTGCCATTAGAAGAGGAATTAGAAAACATAATACCACAAAGTGGACACAAACGCCATCTTTAACTACTCATCAGCCGGCGGTATCACTTAATGTTATAATAAAACGAGAAATGTTTTTTTTGATTGCCTACAAAATAAAATATTTATATTATGGGGTGCATTGAATTATTAATTATTTCTGTCAATATTAGTTTTAAAATTAGATTGAAAATGTACTTTTCGTGTAAATGTCAATATCAAAATGTTCCATTTCCAGAATATCTAAATTCGGTAGTCGGTGTTGACGCAGGCAATCTCAGATAATTTTTTGCTAACTTTAGTTTAAAAAAGTTTCTCTCGCAACTTGCATTACTAACGCCAGATGTTATAAAATCCTCAGTATTATTTTTAATTTTATTTTTATATTTAATTTTTATTATTTTTATTATGACAATGTTTGGCAAGCCATCATCAAGTCTGGAATCAATTACGTATTTTAACAAACCCTTCCCTTTTTACAGTCTGGGTCTTTTGCAGCTGCAACGCACGCGTTCCTGTTGTACCTCTTCTGTATTTATATCCCAACGACCTTGATGTTAGTTAAATTCTTCCAGCCCAATATTACTGCAGGCATTAAAAGGCATATTTTTGCCTGTTGGAATCGATCATGAATTTCAGCAGTTACTCTGTTTTCGGAAGTAAACATTGTTCGCCTCAATACATTCTCGTACGATAACCCAACATTTATATTTTAGTCGCCAAAAATATGCCTCCTCCAGATTGGTCTTGGGGGCTTAAAAGAAATTCCAAGCTCTTCACATAATTTTTTAGCATACGTGAAGAGTCGTTCTCAAATTCCTCTCGTTTTTCTCCTAATACTATTATAAGAAGATGGAACTACAGCGGAGCTTCTAAAACCAGATGAAAAACTGGTAAATGAAGTCCTTCAGAAACTCTTTAATTCCGTTCTCCATGGTGGCACTACTCCATAAGCGTAAAGCAGAAGTGCGTTGATCTTGTTCTTCAAGAAAGGCGAAAGTACTCTCTTGAAGAACTGCTGACTGATTTCCCTTCAGAGTCGCGTCTACGTGCTGTTTTCAAGAGTTATTACATTACGAATCGTCTCGCATGCGGACTCAACAACTTTCAGCCTCCCGAAAAAACCGATTTCCGAAAAGGCTTTGGCACCCTAAACCACATACATACCCTTCGTCAAATTGTACAGAAGACCGAAAAGCACAATCCGCCACTTTGTTTTGAGTATGTGGACTAAGAGAAAGCCTTCGACTCCGTCAAAATTTGGACAGTGATGCCTTCAGCGGTGCCAAGTTGACTGTCGGTATATCGAAGTGCTGAAGTGTTTGTACAGTAGGATAACGATGGCTATCCAAGCACAGAACCAGAGTACGAAACCCATCCGACCGCAGAGAGGTGTAAGACAGGGTGACATAATATCCCCGAAACTTCACCTCTGGATTGAAAGACGTTTTCAAGCAACTGGACTGAAAAGAATACGGTATTTACGTCAATGGCGATCACATCACTCATCTTCGATTTGCCGAAAAACTATGCTTATTGACCTTAGTAGTGTCTCTCAACGGATTGGTTTTAAGATGAACATGGACAAAACAAAGTTATGTGTAACGTTCACGTCACACCTATGCCAATTGTTGTTGGTAGCACTAAGCTCGAAGTTGTTGACGAGTACGTTTACCTGGTACAAATAGTCCGACTAGGTAAGTCCAACTTTGACCGAGAGGTCAATTGACGGATTCAATTCGTCTGGGCAGCATTCGGGAGATTACGAGACATCTCGTCAGGCATATATCAAAAACTCAAAACGAGATTGTACAATCAGTGTGTGTTACTTGTGGTGACCTATGGATCTGAGACGTGGTCCTTCACTGTTGATCGTATGAAGCTCAAGATCGCTCAGCGAGCTATGGAGAATGCTGTGCTCGGAGTTTCTTTGCATGATAGCATTAAAAACTAGGATAACCGCAGTAGATCCAGAGCAACAGACATAGTTCTACAGATTAGTAAACTGAAGTGAATGGGCCGACCGTATAGCTCGAAAAACCGACAGCCGATAGGGAAGACAGGTTCTCGAGTGGCAGCCTCGGACCAGTAAACGAAGAGTAGGGCGTCCCCTGCATTAGTTGCAGTGAGGACCTGGTAAGATATGCAGGAAGTCGATGAATGCAGGTGGCTCGGGACCGTGCTTTGTGGCATTCCTTGCGCCTATGTTCAACAGTGATTGTTTTGTTTGATTGAATAACTAAGTACACGCTGTCGCTTGTTTATTCGTTTACGGCAATTTGCCGCTGCAGTGCCGGCCAGCCGGGCGCCGGGTGGTTGTCGCTAGCACTTTGACAGTAATCGACTTTATCTCCTACCCGCCCTTGCGGTTTTGCTTGGCACGTAACATTGCGGGCGCAGTTTGGAGTTAATTTTATTGAAAAAATCTTGGCACCTGCCGCCGCCCCCTTTCGTATGCCGCTCGGGGCCATGCCCCCCTGGCACCCCCCAAGCTACGCCACTAATTGCGAAATCCCCCTATGAAGCTATCTATGGGAGTGGCCTATGTTCAGTAGTGGATTTATAGACTGTAATGGATGCGTCAATATAGTGATACATTTGGTAACTAACACGTGACAGTCGTTTTGACCTTTGCCACTTACATCGCAGTCAATTATTACGATACCCACGAGGAAATGATTTGCTATAGTACTTTACGCTGCCAACACATATGGTTGTCTTTTGACATAAACATATTTTATTTTATTTACTTATTATTCTCTTATCAGGTTGTCACTTCATATAGTGGGCCGCCTAACACTTCGTTTACCATACGAGAATCTTTCTTTCCAATCAGTAATCGGTTCTTCGAGCTGCAGGAAGTCGATGAATGAGGGTACCCTTGTTCAGCAGTGAACTTGTGATGGGTTGTAATGATGATGATTATGACTTGGTATTGCTTCTTCTGTTAAGGCGTGCATGAGTTTACATATTTTTACTAATAAACAACAAAGTAAAATAAAATGGACGACACACACGGTCAGTTCAACTGATCAGTTCAAACTAAAACTGTTGATATTTTTAAAATATCGGATTTTCGATATATCGATAAATAAACTTATAAAAAAAACTCCGATATTGGTATATTTATAATTATGGAAAATCCAATATTTTTCAAAATATCAACAGTTTTAGTAGCTTATAAATATAATTATATAAGGCATCGGCAGATTGTTAGCACTGTGATTATCACACTTCATCATAATGCTGGCTTGAATGTACCTATATTTGTTGCTACAATACCATATTTTAAAAATACTTTTAATAAAAAAAAATCTATTTTGTGGCATCAAATAAAGTTGTTTTTCTCTTATTTTCCCTGTTGTGTTTTGGTTTAAGGGTTATAACTTTTAAGTCCGTATAAATACAGGTAATAGGGCATCACATTATTCTTTGGAGGCTACAACGTTTCAAACAATTGAAGAGGGTCCAAGACCAAGAGAAGACACTTAATTCTAATGATGGCGAACAAGAAACAACCATGTTCGTTCGAATATTAGGATAGTAAAATTTTTTTTTGGTTACGGCTCACTTTGTCGTTACATTTTATTGTCATTACATAACAATAAAATAAATTATCCCTTTTCTAGTCCGCATGGTAGGCGAGTTGGCAAACGCAGTGTAGATATTATTATTTTGAGTTGTTATCAGGAAGATGATACTGCCCATCCCCTGCTTGATGTCTGTGGTGTTGATATGGGAACAGAAGAACCTTTTAATATTAAGCATTTCGATAAGTCCTAAGGGTATGTAGATTACAATTAGGTGAACTGCGTGTTCGTTTGTCACCTTTATTCTTTGAAATAAAAATAAATTAACATGTTTACCTCTTCATTATGCTTTAGCTGTGAAGGCAACTCCATCGAGGAAAATATGCCTTTTGGAATATGCCTGCGGATTATATTATGATTGTACGGAAAATTAACACCACAGCGGAAGCACTACAGTACTTTCCGAGCGTCTATTGTGATGGTACCCTTATATCCATGGAACGTACATTACTGACTATTTTTTACAATTCTAAGCCAGTTCTTAAATATCCCACCCGACGGTAAGTGGTGATGTAGACTAAAATGATAAAGCGCACTGTCTTAACAAAAGCCTATAGCTATAAGCCATATTTTGAGTATGACCGTTCCTTAGCAATATGATAAATACAAAAGTGTGATTGCTTGTTTTTCCTACTTTCACACAGCAATGGGCATCGCATTAACATAATCTTTTTCGAAAAGATAGTGGGCCGGGGAATAACGTAGGCGATATAAAAGTTGCTATATCAAAGATCTAGTTTGTAATTCTGTAATTACACTTTTATGTTGTCTTAGCTCTTGAAATAATGCATTATAATTGGATTAATATTGTGGTTTTCAATAATTGTCAGTTATTTATCTCTTTCCTGGTTTTTCTCTTTAAAAGCACGGCTCTTAATAACGGTAGGTACGTATATTTTTTTTTCTTAATTATATATTATTATTCTTAAATTAACCGAAATATTTTAACAATTAATTTAAAAAAAAAATAAATAAATAAGAATATAAGGTTGTAGAAAAAACAAGAAAAAAAAAAAAAAAAAAACCGCTTAAAAAAAAAAAAATAGAAAAAAAGCGAAAACTATAAAAACAATACATAAATAATAAAATATTAATAAAAATAGAGGACTATTGCATGCCCTAAGCGCCTAAAAATCAAGAATCCAAGAGAACATGCCAGGCGGTAGTTTCTTGATTTTTCCCGTTCAGACATGAACAAATCCCGGAGCGCTGCATCGCCAGAGGCGTTCCCCCCCCCCCCAACAAGCTTCCGGCTGACCTGAACTGCCTCCTGGCGGCTCAGGCCGAGCCTACATAACACATCCCTTAATCTGCCTTAGTAAGGCACTCTTCTAAGCGGCTTTTCGCCGCTTGCGCCCTCCTTTCTGCCAAGGAGGGTCGCGTTCGTATACGGCTTAAACGGGCTACACACGAGACGATATCGGTGGCGATCTAGGGTGGAAAGAAATCGGGGCTTTTATCGGGGCAGACCCTACACACGGGCCTGCCTAGCAGTACGCGTTCGGACTTGGAGCGGAACACATATGCGGTAGAGTTCTTCAAAATAGCTTCAACTCTCTTAAAACACCAATGTATTGGTTTGGCATTAGCCCTCTCGGTAAATTTATTCGAAAATAGAAAAAGAGGAGTTGCTGGGTGAAAAAATGGCTCCAAAAGAGACAAAAATTAAGCCACATAAACGTACTAAATGATCTGTATTCCAAAGACATGATTAATTTTCTCCGGATGGATGAAGACAGTTTTTATAACCTTCTAGAAATGATTTCTCCACTTATATAAAAACATCAATTTCTCCTATGTACCTATGCTATTTAGTTATTTCTTCTCTTTGTTCATTTCTGCTTTGGTCAAAATCTGGTTATGTATTACACACAACAAACAAGGAAATAAAATACTTTTGTATAATAATATGTATACTTTTTTTAATGTGATCTTTATTTATGGAGTAAAACTATCAGAAAATAAAATAGCTTATATCTTTTTTTTAAACATAAAGAAACCTTTAATTTCGGACATACTCCCTTTTATATAACTTGTTTGTTGATGTGGAGATGGTGAAGGAGTAGAAGTTCGTTGTTTATAAGAGGATGAAGGCACGTAAGAGATCGAATTGTGGTCTTGTGGAGTTGTAAGATATATGAGTGCGGTCTTGTGTTGATAGTGTTGGAATAGGAGTTAGTTGTTGAGGAGAGGCTTTATCTTCTCCTTACTTACATCATACACTCTACTTTACGAACGGCAATAAAAAATTAGTTTAGTAGGCATTCTTGACCATGTCACTTCGCAGGGTCACAGGCTAGGGTGGATATGATTTGAATTTCGATAAAATTTCATTTAATTTATTTATTTTATTCACTTTTTTTTTTGGTTTTTTGTAAAATATCAGTGCCATAGGCTTCTGCTCCGTTTATATGATTAAAATGTAAAAATTTTGTTACATAAAAAAGGTCATTCAGTATCACTGTTTTGTTAACTTCCTTCCGCGAGGGTTGCCGGCAGCGACTGCCAAAAGAAATCGGGCCGATGCGCCTACACACACGCAGTAAGGAGGGGGCGGTGCCCCGATCTAGGAAGCATCGGCTGATCTAGGAAGCATTTTTGCTCCTGCCAGCCGATTAAGGAGGCGATATCGGCTACGACTTAGGATGGCTCTACATACGACACGATTTAGAGGCAATCTAGGAGGCATCCCCACTACTCTACCCTAGATCGCCACCGATATCGTGTCGTATGTAGCCCGCTTTAGAGATCTCTAGTTAGACCGTTAAGCCAGTCACTAAAAGGTGGGGTTTAGTGGGTAAAAGTCTCCACATAACCACGCAGCCGGCTGCGTGGTATGCTATGAGCATTCACTGCCTCCCTCCCCCGCTTTCTTAGTTGCTTCGGGCGCAAAAAAAGTGGCGCAAAGATGTTTTTACCTATAAAACATCTTTGAAGAGGCGTTTTTAAACCGATTAGTTCACTGGACCGTGCAACAAGTGCATAAAAACAAGTAATCAAGTAATTTTTACATTTAAAATTATTTTTATTTCGTCAAGAGTTGTGTTGTATAATTTTTTTTTCTAAAAATTAAGTGCTGAATACCTGCTGACTGCAATTTCAATGGTTTGATTTTTTTATAAAATGTAAGTGTTCCCTACTTTAACTTTATACTATCAACATTAACCCTTTATCCTATCTGTTTTCTGTTCCTGTCTGTTTCCTGTGTTTATCTGATAACTTCAATATATAATATAGAAAAAACCTACAACTTCCTCATAAAACATTTTTTTTCTATCTGACATAATAAAGGCTCTAGGAAGCACGTAAATATAGTCAAAGACCCTGTACGAGTTTAAAAAAGTAATTGGTTTTTTAACCATAACTCGCTTAGTTTTTATGCTATCAATCTTTTTAAAAAACCATTATGTAGGGTTTTAAGGGCTCTAAGATCAAATTAGTTTAATACTTTTTCTGCCTTTATTTTTGAAAGGGTTTAAGCTGAAAGGGCTCGAACAAATTGCTTTTTACTTAAATATGCAATGTGCAAACTTGGTGCTTATTACTTTGGAAGTTAATTCCTAATTCCCATAAGTACTAATTATTTATTTGTTTTTTTTTTCAGGATAAAAGAAAGAGACATTTAGCTGCGAAGTTTCGCGAGCAAAATAATTGAGGGAAAAAATGGCTGAATCTTTAAAGCACTTCTTGCAAAACAATGAAGATTTCACGGAGACAATTGATGCGACCGAATCTCAAGATTCTAAATCCGTAATATCAGTAACCGTGAGTGGACCATCTGAAATTTCAACAGAGGCGACTACGATAACATCAGGTCCTGCAACAAGTGGCGGTGGTTGTAGCAGCAAAACAGCTTCTACTGATGCAGAGCCCGATGAAGAGATGACACCATCCTTGTTTACAGCACTTGAACAATCCACATCGGGTAATTCAGCTTGTGTAAGAAGTTCGGTAATGTCAGCTACCGAAATACCTGCTGCAAGTGACACTTTCGATGAAGGCTTTAATAAGGCTAGCGTCGATATAATTCCATCCAACCCCGGTTTGTTGCCCGAAATAGTTACCAATGAGATAGCTAGAATATTGGTTAAACGTTGTCCGCCCTTGATAGACATCAGTTTTAGCTTTTCTAGTAACAAAGATAAGAGAAAGTTTTCGTGAAATACTTACTTTGTAAGAAGTCTTGCAAATGGAGAAAAAGTCGACAGGACTTGGCTTATTTACTCTATTTCTAAAGATACTGTATTTTGTTTTTGTTGTAAGTTGTTTTGTAAAAATCCTAACACTTTTTGTGATACAAATGGAATATCTGATTGGCAACACTTGTCTTTGCTAATAAAGAGACGAAACGTCAATTTTACACAATTCACGTTGGAGACATCTATGACTGTTAATGCACATCACCTGCGGATTTCAGAAACGGAAAATAAATATTTGCGCGATGTGTTGGAAAGAATTATTGCGATTGTTAAGTATTTATCTACACAATGCTTGGCATTTCAAGTTTCTTCGAAATTACTTTTCCAACATGATAATGGAAATTTTCCAAAAGCTGTTGAGATGATTGCCTCTTTTGATTCAGTGATGAGACAGCACGTTAGCCGAGTGTGTAACTCCCAAACAAAATGTGTTAAAATGACTCAATATTTAGGCGTGCAAATACGTAATGATATAATTGAATTATTATCGTCTAGAGTAAGAAATAATATTTTAGAAATGCTTCGCAGTTCAAGATATTATTCAATAATATTAGATTGTACACCAGACACTAGTCATAATGAGCAAATTAGTCTTATTCTGAGGTATGCTGTCCTTAACACAACTTCAAAAAAGTTTGAAGTTAAGGAAAGTTTTATTGCGTTTAATCCAATACTGGACTCTACAGGGAAAGAGATATATACATTTGTGACAGAAATTTAGAAAAAATTAAATTTAGATATAAAAAATATTAGTGGACAAGGTTTTGATAATGGGGCAAACATGAAGGGACAGCATGTTGGGCTTCAAAAACGCATTCGACGCCTCTAAAGAGTCAGATGCTACAATTAACTTTTTTAATCTTGTGCAAGAGTTAAAAAATTATGCGTCGTCAGGGTTAAGTTTAAGTGAGACAATATGGTCCAGCAGGATTGATTCAATGAAATCCCTTAAACTTTATTTAATTAAGGTTTGTGAAAGTCTTCTAGTCTAGTCTAGTCTAAGTAGCTGAAGATAATTCCTTTCACATTGATGCAAGACATAAAACGAGTTCCTTGTTAACGTCTGTACAAAAATTTCAATTTATTTGTGGAATTATTATTTGGCATGACGTTTTATTTCACATAAATATTGTCAGCAACCAAATGCAAAGTGCTACAATTAATATTAAAGTATGCCAAACCTACCTAAAAATTTAGTTGATCACTTCCAGCAATATAGATCTGACCAATAGTTTGAAGAAATTCTTGTGCAAGCGAAAGAAGTAGCACTCTCTTTCGAAATTGAAGAAGACTTTCCACCGTTACCAACGGTCAGGAGGAAATTTAAACCAAAACTGTTTGACTATGAACACCGAGATGAGACCCCTCATGATCCAAAAACTGCCTTTTAAATTAGTTTTTTTCTTAAAAATTATAGATCATACATTAGCTCTCTAAAAAACCGATTTGACTTATTAAATGAGTATGATAATATTTTCGGATTTTTAGCGACGTATTCAAATTAAGTGACAGCGATATTTTAAAACATGGTTTTGTTCTTGAAGAATGACTGACAGATCAGGATAATAAGGATATAGACTCCAATGATTTGTTTAATGAAATTAAAGCGTTAAAGTTGTTTTCATTACCTGATGATACTGACCCCTTAAGTATTTTACAATTTATTTTTGAAAACAATTTGATCTCCACCTTTCCAAACGCAAGCATTTCACTAAGAATTCTTCTAACATTACCTGTATCTGTAGCTTCTGGCGAGCAATTGATGGACAGGTCCGAACCTTCAAGACTGCTGAGGCGTCGAGAACAGATGTCCTCTCTGACGTAAACGCAAACTCCAGCCCGAGGCACAAAGGAGTGTTGCAGTTTGAACCCCGGGTAGCAGAGATACGATACATCAGCTGAGGAGGACACCTGCGTTTCGGTCAGAAAGAGCAGAGCCGGCCTCGCCGTCTGGAGATGGTAGTGGACGGCATTTAGGTTAGAGTGAAGTCCCCTGATATTGCAGAAATTCACGAATAAAGTGGCAGGGGTCTTGTTGCTTCGTTTGCCCCGAGCAGTTGTAGTCTTGAGCGGAATTTGCCTCCCCCCCCAGAATACGCGGGGCTGCCTGAATTGGTCCTACCCCATGCTACTGGAACTCCTCAAAGAGTAGAACCAGGTCCTTTTGTAAATTATGATGAGGCCTTACCTCTGGACTTGATAGAGTGACCTGAAGGTGTACTTTGGTTAATGCTAAATTAAAATAGTGGTTATGACTAGATGAAACTTTTTGAATATCTCTTGCACAGTAAACATTAAATAACATCACAATATTTACTATATATTTATATCAATTAATCTTGTTATTCAGTTCAGTTACATCTTATATTTTATGTATCAGTCTGAACAATTAAATTAGTACTGTTCACAACCGTCACACAAAAACAAAAACGTGGCAAGGCTCCAAATGATCTGTGCCCTGCCAAATACGCGTATTAAAAATACTGTAGTACTCACTATTTTTATTATATTATAGGCTATTAATAATTGATAGTGGGTATTATTGTTATTAGTGATTACATTAAAAGATATATATGTATAAACTAAATTCCGTCAATTTAGTTTATAAATATATATCTTTTATGACGAAGACGAAAAATTTTACAACGTGGCCAAACTTCTTTACGTGGTAGAGCCATGCTACAGCTATATTGTGGTTGAAGCACTAATGAGCCGGCTCGACCGGGATAGGACCACGCTCTCACATAATACTAGTGTAAAATGGCAGCTTAATGCTTAGTGTTTCGTATGGTGAGTGTAGAGAACTGGAGACCCTTTCTACTGGAAACGAGGCATTCCATCCCAGTCCTCATGGCTGGCAACGCATCTGCATTTTGATTTTTAATTGAAGATAAATGTAGATGTCTATGGGCCACAGCATCCACTTACTATCAGGTGGACTGTGTGCTCGTTTGTTAGTATTATTCTATTTAAAAAAAAAAACTGGTTAAAGTACTGACGCCTATTCCTACTTCCGAATTTCAACCTAGAGGATAGCTAGGAGCTACTGTCAACATGGGATCCGGTAATTGATAAAATTAAATCTAAGCCTAAGCACACTACTTCAAGATACTGTAAGCTCGTTTTGCATAGATCGGACCAAAGATAAATATTTAAAAGTTGAAAGTAGCCTTCGTTAGCTATGATATTAGGACGTCAAATACCTCAGTCTTCCCCGTGACCATGGGTGGTAAAGCGCCCGAAACGCCGGGAATTAAGAGCCCAGTCTTTCAGAGCAAAACAGAAAAATTGCGTTCTGGTGACACATCTACACCCTCCCTGCCCCGCCACTTCATGTACCGCCACCGCAGTTATCTTTCTGGCCGTAGCGTGGAAAGTTGCTCTACTAAGATTTTCCAGTATCAATTTATCTAATATACAGGATTATTGATAATTAGCTAACAAATTTTCACATACAGATTTTCTACCTCGTATCTATTTTTGTTCCATGCTTTTATTACAAAATTCGTTACACAAAAAAAAATATTTTAAGTTTGTATAATTTTTGTTGTTTTGTTGAAAAGGTTTCTAAAAGATAATCATCTAGAACCTGTATAACATGTACTCGTATTATTGATTATTCAAATGAATCTGGCAAGTGCTAGAATGAGTCGTGCACTGAGGGTTTCGTAATAAGTCGATGACACTATCGAAAATCCGTCAAGTACGTCAAGTAGTTCTAAATACTAAAATAGATTAAAAAAAAACTCAAAATAATTTCTATATAAGTACAAACAGTCCACTATCACACATATTTATAGTTTCTCATTAAAGTATAATGTAACTTTGTATAGCATTTACCTATATGCATTACAAATATGCAACTCATTTATAAACTATTCTTAAAAGTACCTACCTAATTATATACCTAATATTTAACCAAGTGCTCACACATATGCACGTTGTTAACTATTTTACTATGAAACACAAAAAAACTTACCTTTGAATTCTATTTCTGTTCATTGCTTCAACGTTTGATTTCAATTTTCGTTTTCTGGTACAAGCATATTTTTTACGTTTATGGTCCATATCGAAATTAAAAGTTATAAAACAAATACAAAATGATTTATAAACCCTTAAAGAATTATATGCAAAAAATAATAAAGTAGAGCAACTTTCAATTCGTAACAATGCGCAACCAAGATTAGGGAAAGAGAGAGAAAGAGGAATGTTAGAGCGAGAGGAAGTGCAAAAATTTGGCACAGACAAGACGTCTGAACGCTACAGCCGCTCAGCGGCTACTAAGGAATATTGCCCGCAATTATTGTTTATAAAGTCAATATTTTATAGGTCGATCGAAATAATTATTAATTTTGAAATAAAGTGGTTTAAATTATTATTTTTTAATATTTGTCTAATTAAACACCTGCCCTTGAGAAAAAAATAATTATAGCATAAATATTTTCAGCTATTGCTATGAAACAAATAGTTTTTTATGAGGCGAAAACAGCGAAATTTAACGAAATTGAGACCTCTTTATTTAAGACAATGAAAGATATTTAGAAAAAAAGAAACAGCGCATTTTGGAGATGAAGATGTTTAGCTATTAATGCGCTGAATAGATTTCGCCTTTTTATTATCGATTGCCTTATAATGGTACACGAACAAAGCTCGAAATTGCGTTGGGTGCGAGAGAGCTCTATTTACCGTTTGATTTATCTAACATAGACCACATAGATGAACCAAAAAAAAATTTAGCCATTACTTATAATCTGGGTATTTATGTGTTATCAAAATATTTTACTCTGAAACAATAATTTGCTGTAAAAAAAGAAATCAAAGTGGCGCTAATGATTCGATGTGAGTCAACTTTAAAAGACTGTAGCCTTAAAAAGTTAGTTTCATTTAATGTGCAGTATTCGCGTAAATAAAAAAAATTGTACTTTAAAACTCTTTCGTTCATACGCTTATTATATTAAAATAAGCTTATTACATCAGAACGATATCAGTCTTACTTGACCGGAGGTCACCAGCAGTGATGTTTGTTTGTGGGCGCGTCTATCGCTCTGTCCCCTGTCGTCATCCAATGCGTAAAGAAAACAAACTACTGTTATACACCTACTACTTGCGTTAATATTTTTGAAGTGAAGACTTCTATAAAGACGTCATTTGAAAGTATGAAACGAAACAGCGTCATTAACAAGAGACAAACATAATATACATATATTCTATATAATTGAGTCTGCGAGGGAATGAAATAGAATACAGTATACAGTGTTTCCTGTTATCTGTATTATAATATAATGTATAAGATAATGTTTAAACTTTTTTTTTATAGAATAAGGGTGACAAACGAGCACACAGTCCACCTGTTGGTAAATGGATGTGTGACATCTACATTTATCTTCAATTAAAAATCAAAATGCAGATGCGTTGCCAGCCCTGAGGACCGAGATGAAATGCCTCGTTGCCATTAAAAAGGGTCTCCGCACAGAAATCTAAATATTATTATTTAGATTTCTGTGGGTCTCCGGTTCTTTACACCCACCATACGAAACACAGCAGCATTAAGCTGCTGTTTTACGCTGGTATTCTGTGGTGACAATATTATAAAAGTAAACCCTAAAATTATCCTACTCCTGATACTCTGCGTCGCGTCGTCTCGTTCTCTCGAAGCTTAGTTTCTGAAGGTTTCGCTTCTACCGCATGTAAACCGTACAAAGGTCTTTTTTGATATAAAATAATATTAATAATAATGTCCTCTATTTCCTCACTCTCATTATCCGATGGGATGGTAAACCGACACGACCGGAGAGAGATTAGGCGCAGGACCAACGGCTTTACATGCTTTCCAAGGCACGGGGTTAAGACATCGCCAAGTTCCTGACTCCGGGCAACTACTGAGAATTTCTTGACGGAAAAACTCAATAATTGATTTTTTTGGCCAGACCCGGGATTCGAACGCAGGACCTCATGATCATCAGTCGCACTACTACAACGACTAGGACTAACGTGGCAGTCATGATCTAAAATGAGGGTGCCATAACGGTTGTGGGAACGTTGTGGTCCACAGACATCTACATCTAATATCCTCGAATATGAATCAAAGTTTAGACGCCTGAGGACTAAGACGTAATCCTTTTGGCCAGAAAAAATGAACTCTGGTTCTCTTCACTCACCATACGAAACAGTAGAATTTAGCTGTTATTTTACGATGGTATTCTGCGAGAGAGGTACTCTTCGAGCCGAACCATTCGTGCTACAACGTACTGGTAGCAGTATATAAGGTGCGTTGGGGCAATACCGGACGGATTTTCGACTAGTTAAAAGAGTCTGGCAAAAACTTTATTTTCTCGACATCCATATACGTCAGATTTCTGAAACATGGCGCAAATCGTTAATGGTTACACGTAATTTAGCTATAAGAAGCTTTTACAATCAATACAATTACATGCTTAATACAATTGTGAAGTCTTCACGTAATAATTTCGAGAACGTTTTAGTATAACCTTGGTTTTTTATGTACACAAATCAACTATTGGTCGCGCTTGAATTTTTAAATCCGGATAAATTTAGGACATACGTTTTCCAGATTTCTTGACGTGAAAACTTCTTTAAAAATTTTCAAAACGAAAAAGCGACACTAAAATGAGTTTATAGATTTAAATTATTTAGCCTGCGAGAGAATACATATATAATTTACTATTATCTCAGTGTCTTCTTTGTGCGATGCTTTAAAAACGGTTAATATAACTTTTGACTGTTAACGTAAACAAAAAAAATGTTAAAAAATTAACCATATTGAA
This sequence comes from Parnassius apollo, assembly GCA_907164705.1. Lineage (NCBI taxonomy): Eukaryota > Metazoa > Arthropoda > Insecta > Lepidoptera > Papilionidae > Parnassius > Parnassius apollo. Next base: position 6,709,824 of record CAJQZP010001697.1, read on the forward strand.
TAAAATTATTTTAACCAATCCATTCATAATAATCCAAGATTTCATAACTTACGGATTTATACCAAACTAGTCGTATTTAGGCCATCTAGCGTCTATTTTATGTAACGCCTAGAGAGTAAATAAATTTTTGTTCGATGAAATGACTCACTATACAATAAAGTAGATTTTACGCTGCTACGAGTACAAAGTAATTTTTTCAACAGCAACGACACGATCATTTTGATCACGTTGATGCATGACAATACAAAAATTTTTTTCTTTTATTGAATAAATGAGAAGTTATTATTGTTTAATTTTTATTATCTTACAATACATGTAGGTTATTCAGCAATTTTTATCATTGAAACATAGTTTATGGTAATTGAAATAAGAAACATAACATAAAAAGCCTAAAAAACTTTTGTTTAAAAATTGCTTCACAATTTATTAATGCGTCATAGAAGCTTGAGCCAGCAGACAGTCGTCTAAGCAGAGACATTATCTTGAGGTTCACATCATCATCGAAGGACTTGTTTTCATCTTTTTCCGCCAATGGTTCATATGCACAGACATTTGATACAAATAACGAACCACATTTATGTATCAAAGTGTCAACCACTTCAAACCATCACCTCAATCAATCATCACCTTATTTCGTCCTTGGTTATATAAGGAACGACTCCGGGAAATGAGATCGGATTTTCGATACCTATATCGATAATTAAAAATATATCAACATCGGAGTTTTAAATATATGTTTATTTATCGATATATCGAAAATCCGATATTTTAAAAAATATCAACTGTCCTAGTTTGAACTGATCAGTTGGAATAATCAGTTGAACTGACCGTGTGTGTTGTCCATTAAAGGAGAAACGTCTGATACTGTGATTTTCCTAAATTTCTAGCTAAGCACATTGTACTAAAACAATAAACGTGGATATAATGTGCGTTGTTACGCAATAACAATTTTCCAAAAACTAAATACCTACCTATACATACGTATATCTGACTACACCTATACTACTCAACAAATTCAACGTAAATTCACAGATTTAAAATTGCTAATAAAACCCCGACACTAACACCTACGACTCTACGCACACACGTATATTATGTACCTATATCCTATACTATTAAACGAGCAATTGTTGTATATATATTATATATATATATATATATATATATATATATATATATGGTATTAGTGTAAACACCGTTATCCTTGAAACCAGTGGTTTGTTTTCACTTATAGAAAGTAATTTCAATGAAAAATAACAACATTTTTTTTAGTCAAATCTCAATTTTTTCTTACAATTATTTCACCCTAGGCAAGTAGGGATATACCTACAGAATTCACAACAAAAAAACTCAACATATCGTAGGTAGCGGCAGCGATTCGCGGTCAACCAATTCACTGTGTCAGTGTGTCAGTCACCTTCGCTGCGTCGGTACGGAATGTACGTGTTAATTTGATTTAAAATCGCGCCGCGCAGTGCCGACATTCTACGTCGCTTTAGGTTGTAGTTTTGGTGCGAGTGTATTTAATTTGTAATTATGTCCTACATAAACGTGCAGTGGAAATGCGTTTGAGGCTCAGTGAACGAAGAGGCTGCGTCTTCGTTCACTGAGAAACCTCTACTACCAACATGACGGTGCCCCTGCACATTTTCAGCTGCAAATCAGGGCTATGCTGGTTGAGGAGTTTCCTGGGCGATGAACCGACCTTACCCCGCTGGACTTTTATCTTTGGGGAGAAGTGAAGCGCCGAGTGTATGCAACTAATTCCAGTTCCGTAATACGTCCGAACTCAAAAGGCGAATTCTTAGTGTATTTAGAGAAATGACAGTGTTGTGCTTCTAGCTTTTACGATTAATGTAAAAGCTGATCAAAATGGAATTCATTTACGAGGATTTTATTTAATAGGTAAGTGTAAATAACCAATCAATCAGGCTACACATCAAGCTGTACAAATCCTTTGTCTTGGCCTCGCTTTGTATGATCTTTCCGTACAATGAACGGTCAGCTTATGCTTCAAATGCCCTTTGCGTTCCAGGGCCGCGGTACTGTATACGGTAAATACGCCAAAAATCCTACCTAATGATTTACTATTTACTATTATTAATGTTTAATTTTCTTTGTTGTTAAATCTAACGTACATTAATTTGGACTCGTCACGCAACACAAAGGGTAGGAATTTTTATCTGTCCTAAGCAAGTGTGAAAGTATGAAGGAAAAGTTTCATGATAGGTTATCTGTACCATTGTGTTTATATTGAAATGTTGTGTAGGTAGCAAGGGCGGGCGGTGATCTTTACAGTGATTACGTCACTCGAGCGCATAGGGTATCTATGAATTGATAAAGAAATATTGAATTGATAAAAAAATAGAATTGATAATGAAAAAAAATCGGATAAATATTTTTATATTAAAGCCAACCACCTATGGTTTCAGTGACAACAGTGTTTACACTTACACACTGATTATATATATATATATATATATATATATATATATATATATATATATATATATATATAATCGGAATCTCGGAAACGGCTCCAACCATTTTCATAAAATTTTGTGTGCAGGGAGTTTCGGGGGTAATAAATCGATATAGCTAGGATTTATTTTTAGAAAATGTCTTTTTGTCCGTGTTTTTAGGCAATGAAAAACTGCTACAATATCGTTAGAATAAGAAGGTAAATTTTGACAGTTTGTTAATGATTACAAATAGCTTAATTGGTATATTGGGCGGTCACAAAATCCTAATACCATGGTTCGAGCCCAGACCTTTTTTTAAATTTTTTTTTCAAGTTCATTTCTTTTTTTGAGAAAATCTATTTTTTTTTTAGTATTTTTTAAAAACACGAAAATTTAAATCTAAACTAATTGCATTCATGATTTTTATTCAAACAAACAGTTAAGTTTTTTCTATTATGTCGCTAAGATCAAAAAATATTATTCGTATTTCATCAGTATGTAATTTGTATCTAAATATAATTTCCAAAACACACGAATAAAAAAAACCGAGCGAAAAATACCGAGCAAAGCTCGGTCAACCGGGTACTATAATATATAATTATCACTTTCATTCTCTTCTTCTTCTTCCTCTTCGTACAATACATACAACGTTATCATAATAATAATTTATCCTATCCACTGGTGTGTACCTCCTAGTACACATACATTAATTATTAAACTTCTGCATTCGTTTCGCCCTCGCCCGACTGCCCGACTCTCCTGCTCTCTCCTCAATACAAACTAAAAGTTATAAAAAAAAACAACGACAGAAGCCCATGTTCCGCATTGGAATTTTATGTTCTGATGATTCCTATAGGTAACTACTTTTATTATTATTAATTTTAACTACCTCTTTCCCGCGACTCCGTACGTGTTGAATTTATTACGATTGAATTTCATGGCTTTTAATTTTTTCGCGGGACGCTTACTATTTTTCTAATCTACAAGTGGAAGTCCCGTCGAAATCGGTCCAGCTATTGCTGAGATTAGCCGGAACAAACAGACAGAGAATTTTTTTTTAAATTGTATTTTTGTTATAAGTACTGTATATTTATCTTAATATATATAAATTACATGTCACGTTGTTTGTCCGCCGTACTTACACACCGTGTGCAGTTTGGTCCAACTTGAGAGATAGAATAGTTCTTTTGCCCATGAGTGACCCACATTTTTTTTGCGAATTTTTACTTACAAAATTGCTTATAAAAATACTAATAAAAATATGATAGACGTAAGTATACATTTATCATCCATTATAATTTAAAATGTGAATTTTGCGTTATCACCCTGAGGACTAAGATGGAATGCCTCGTATCCAGTTAAAAGTAAAATCATATCGAAAGCGATCACTTACTAATGTCATCGACAGTAGGTACAGTTGCGGCAGGGGTTTCGATTTTAATCAAATTTGCACACCGGATGCAGTTTGGTCCAATTTGAGAGATAGGATAGCTTTTTTGCCAATGAGTGACCCACATTTTTTTTTGCGAATTTAAGAATTTTTAGTAGGATGACAAAGGGTCGTCGAATAGGGCAGAACAACGTCTGCCTGGCAAGCTAGTAATATGTATTTAGTAAAAAGCTTTAGCTAAAAAGCTACTTTGACATTGCAATCATACACTTTAATTTTATTAAACGGTCGGTCGGTAACACCAGAGGAAATGCAGGTGCGTTGACGGCCGTTTTATTATATTCACATTGATCTTTTAGTACATTGTCAAAAAAAAAATGGTAAGAGTTATGGCAGCTCAGAGGCTGGGAGCTCGCCGTGAATTTCACTGCACGAGAGCTACCCGGTTTCGATTCCAGCCAGCACTGATGAAATTGTTAATTGCAATTTTATAAGTATTGATTTACCACATGCACGGCGGTGAAGGAAAGCATCATGAGGACACCTGCAGGTCAGAGTAAAATATTTAGAGATCATGACGTGAAGTACACCAACACGCATTAGGACAGCGCTGCTGACATTTCCTTGCCTTTGATTATATAGACAGGTATATAATTAAAGTTCCTTGGCTTTAAACCCTCTCAGAAAACTGAAGAGACCCGTACTCGGCTGTGGGAGGTACATAGGCTATAACTTTAGTATTATAAAATAAGGGTGACAAACGAGCCCACAGTCCACATGGTAGAAGTATACATTCATCCTCCATTATAATTTAAAATGTAAATTTTGCGTTATCACCCTTGAGGACTAAGATGGAATGCCTCGTATCCAGTTAAAAGTAAAATCATATCGAACGCGATCATTTACTAATATCATCGACAGTAAGTACAGGTGCGGCAGGGGTTTCCTTGCTCCACATTGTCGCCCTTCATTTTTTACCCTTGATATATAAATTCGGCATAAAGTGTAATGTAGACCGCGCTGTACTAAGCGTTGCCAGATGGTCAGGATTCATCTGGATTCTTCCGACATTTTAAATGATCTCCATATTCCTGACATAACCCAAAATCTCCAGATAAACAGCTCCTCGGAAAGTTAATTTATTAATAAAGGCGGAGTTAGTAATTTGACTGAGCTCTGAAGTCATTGAGTTATGTGTAATATATACATCAATGTCTGAAGTATTGAAATTAATTTAATTTACTAATAATATGAGCGACTGTGGGTAAATTAAATTAATTCGAAAAGAAGGCGCGGCAGGGGTTTCCTTTGCCACCCCAATGTCGTTCTACATTTTTATACTTGATATAATATTATCTGCGTTGATAAATTACGTTATTACTGCAACTAGTGGTGAATTTCACTGCATAAAGAGTTGTATGAGCATAACTAAGTGAATGCATTGCTTAAATTAATTCAAAGCAGTATGTACATACGTACAGGTTTAAAAATTGAAAATTGTACCGAATTTGGCATTCGGTGTAAGCGTTTTGGTGGACTTCACATGTCTTTGTAACTTTTTTTTTAATTTCTCAGATATGCCGGTTTCCCTTGAAACTGCAATCGTATACCGACGCGTCAATTTTTGTCGTCGCGGATTGAACTCGGGTATTGTAATATTTACAGCGAGCGTTTAGCCCCTGAGTTATCACGGTTCAATCATATATAACATCATTATAGTAATATTATTACTATCTATGTTGCCATCACACATATTAGGCCTTTAGATTTTGAGTAAATTGTGTAGGTACTCGTATTTAAAACAAGTGAAACATAAAACCATAAAATAATATCCCACGTATCAGGCGCTCGTTTTGAATTTCAGAGCATGCGACTTTGGTCTTTACAAGCAGGTGAACTGTATTTTTGTTTATCACCTTTACTTGTATAGAAAAATAGAAAGTAGGTAGTTAAAAGCAGTAGTTTTATCTGAGCAAAATGCGCCAAAACACTAGGCCCCATCTTCATCTGTGCAATGGATCCCCCCACATCCTAATTGGGGAAACCGTTAGGGCTAGGATAACGAGCACTAATCGGAGGAGAGGAAGGTAATATATAGGAGGGTATACAAGGAGGAAGGTAGGGAAAGTTGAATAACCGGATCGTATACGACGCGTCAACTGTTGACCAAGTAGTTGGTATGTGTACCCGCTCTCCGCCAGCTTCAACCAATTAAGGTTAATCAAGTCAAGCTCTCGCCGTCTGGTCTGATACGAGTAGGGTTTTTAGTTGATTCTCAATGTGTGTTGCTACTGTTAGTCTTATTTGGAGGTAAATTACAAAAGTTTAGGTACAATACAATAACATTTCATTACAATCCTACATATCAAACGGTTTCGAAGTTATCAATTTATTAAAGGTCAATTAAAAGGGTAGGGCTGTGCTTGGACTATGATGCAATAGTTTCGGTTTGTATTATATGTATGTATACACCTTATTACTGTCGGAATCATTTTCAAATTTTATGTGTAAATTGTTTGTAACTGCTACGTCACGATACGTACCATGGGGAGCAATCACTTTATCAGCTCCAGTGACGCATTTGGGCAGTGGCGGTAATATTCTATGTCCCCAACCTCAATAGATCTATCATATACATCTTGTTTAATACGAGCGAGCAGCGTCAAAGATACGAGGCGTCAAATATACGATAGTCAGTTCACCAGAAGGCATTCAATCCTGTTGTCTTCATTGTTTGGAGTTTGCTTGCGGGTGTTTCTACTCTACGACGGTAATCTTATCCCAGGTGTACTGTCAGTTCCATAGAAATATTTTATACTTATGGTCGGTTCATTTGTCTCTTTAATGGTGTAAAACTATAGGTTAGATTTTTTTTACTAACAGAAAAATTGAAGTCATAACATTTTCTATATTTTATTCACCGATAATAATGTGCTATTTGGACTTATTAAAGGGAGAAGTTAGCCAAATGTTAAATTATAATAAAGATATTAATTAATTTGCAACCTTCCGCTAACTAAATACAATGATGTGTTAACCTGGATTGAAGAGCACCTCCCGCCCTCCCTTAATTGCGTGCACTAATCCCGGCACCATTAATCCCAGCACCACTACTCCCAACACCACTACTCCCGGCACCAATACTCCCAACACCAATATTCCAGGAAAGACACACCATCGACGATAATACGACACGTGTTTCGCCTCTACACGAGGCATCCTCAGGTGATGTAGACAATAAAAGAGTAGTAGAAATGTTAATTAGCTATACCTCTAAGCAATAAGGTCATACTCGTAAGTTCTGTTACCAATAAAATATATTTTTTGCTATCGGAGAAAAACTTACCTATTTTTACAGAAATACTAAGTGAAATAAGTGCAATTGAAGCTAGTAACAACGTGGAGAATATGTATATATTGGGAGATTATAATGCACATCCCGAAGAACTTTTCTACACCGAACTAAGTTGTTTCTGTACGGATCAGTCTTGGGTATGTGCACATATGCTAGGTATGGGTACATATGCTAGGGTCAAATACGTATACCTTTCTAAACCTGTGTCATGGTCGTACGAGGTGGCTAGACCACTGTGTGGTCTCCTTATCAGCCTGGCATACTGTCACTGATGTAGGTATAGTTGAAGATGTATGTGGATCGGATCATCTGCCTATCTACTTAGAGTGTAGTTTAGAGAATGTAAGGCCTAAACGGGTGATGCGTGACATGCAACGCAGTGCGGTTACGTGGGGAGAAAGAAGTTAGTCGCTAGTTGCAGTCACGGGTCATGCGATAACGCCTGTCATAAAAGTTTGGTCCACAACCCATTTCTATGAACAAATTGAAAGTACACTAAAAATGGCGGCTATTAAAACAAATTATGTAAAAATTGATAAGCCTCGTAGAAAAAAGATCCTGTGTGGGTGGAATAAAAATGTGAGGGATACTCATCGGGAGGCCAGGCTTAAATTTCAAATGTGCGTTTTATATAATAGACCCGCTGTGGGCGAAATATATGAGCAGATGCGCGAGTCACGCAAGGTTTTTAAAAGTAAACTCAAATGGTGCATAAATAACCAAGAGCAAATCAAAATGGATAAAGTAGTGAAACACTGAGCGGATAAAAATTTTGGGAAATTTTGGAAGTCCACTAGTAAACTGGAGATTAAGCCTGGCCTGCCGGCCAGAGTAGATGAGATTAGTGACCCGGAGGGAATTGCAAACCTATTTATGGAACATTTCAGGGTACGATCGCCGCTGGGCCCCTCCACGGGGATGCCTGGTCCTGAGCCTGGCGTGCAGGTGGATTAGCCTATGCTATTGTTTACGGCTAGTCAAGTCAGAGATGTAATCAAGCGGATGAACAGACACGACGGGCTCATTATCGAGCACCTAAAACATGCGGGTGTACACCTGCCAAGGGTCCTGTCTAGTGATGCAACGGAAGTGTCATGTCGGAAGCAGAAACAGAAACAGATGTTGAAAATATTTTTTGGCAGAAACGGAAACAGAAACGGATGCGGAAATGGAAACACTAAATAAACCACACCACACACAGGGCAGAAAACAAAAAACTAATAAAACAACAACACAACCCTAGACGAAAGTACGATGTAAACGAACTTTGAATCCCAAATACTCATTAGTGTCTTTAAAAATAATTAATATAGGCTTCAAATAAAAATAAATAATATAAACTTTACGTAAAAAATAATATAAATTTTTACGTAAAAAATAATTAATATAAACTTCACTTCAACATAACTGCTGCCTAATTAATTTTACAAATTTTAGTCGTAACAAAGGCATTTAGTAAAAACTAGTTTTAACTAGAGAAAACATGTTTTAACTAAAAACGGGTTTTCAATATAACAGAGGAATACATTTTATAAATAAATGGGTATGCAATTCCTTGACTGACCATTTGTTTTGTAGTTTGCGATGCAAGTTTTACAATTTCAATTAACTTCTCAAACTCTGAAAACCCTTCGGCGTGTATTGCTTGAAGGCTCTTTAAAACGGTAGTTGTGCCGCCTTTTCTGCTTAGCTGCTAATTCAAAAATCTCAACATAAGAGTTCCAAACAATAGTCATTTTTGGCCTCATGATTGCACTTAAGTGTGTAACACGACTCAAATTACTAACTATCTAAAAAACAGAAAATCTTACGCACTTACACTCACGTCACGCCGTATAATAAAGTTAAAAAAGTAAGTAAACAAACCCGATGGGACAGGTGCCGAAAGCACGTACCCAGCTCGCTGGTGGCCAGCTAAAATGCCCCACCCCGCTCTTGCACGTGCTCAACTATCAAACGATGCGGCATACCTCGTCCGCTGCGTCACATGAGTAGATAAACGGAATTTTATCTACTCATGTGGCTGCGTCGCTGAGTTCCGTTCAAACTTCCGTTATAAAACTTGCGGAAACAGAAGCAGAAACGGATGTTGAAAATCATGCAGAACTTCCGCAGTTGCGGAAACAGAAACAGTCCTGTCTCTATTGTTCAATATGTGCATTGGACATTCATATCTACCACCGGATCTAATGAAAACCATTGTCAAAAACAGGGTAGGTGATATCTCGGATAAGGGCAACTACCGCCCTATTTCTCTTGCTACCACGGTGGCCAAAGTATTGGAAAGTCTGCTTGATTCATGCTTGCAAAAGTATCTGAAGTTGAATGACGCGCAGTTCGGGTTTAGGCCCGGACTATCCACTGAAAGCGCAATACTAAACCTAAAGCACACTGTCCAATACAAAACAAGTCGGAGAACGCCGGTGTACGCCTGCTTTCTAGATCTCTCCAAAGAATTTGATCTGGTTTCGTATGATGTGTTTTGGAGGAAGATTTGAGAGAAGACAGGGGTGTTCCGATGGTGGTGCTAAATCTTTTTCGGTATTGGTACACAAAGCAAGAAAAATTACGTTAAATGGGCTGACCAATTGTCCAAGTCGTACAGGTTGGAGTGCGGAGTAAGGCAAGGTGGGCTGTCGTCTCCAAAGCTGTTCAACCTGTATGTAAATGACCTCATAGTGGAGCTCAGTAGCATGCGAGTCGGATGCAAAGTGAGTGGTGTTAATGTAAATAATATTAGTTACGCGGATGACATGGTGCTGCTGGGCCCCACTACGAGTGCTATCAGAGAAATGTTGAACGTATGTGAGAGCTATGCTAAGTCGCATGGTCTAGCCTACAATGCCAGAAAAACCGAATTTATGGTCTTTAAGGCCGCCGGTAAGTGTCCCGAATTTATACCTCCAATTTGCTTCGGTGGAGTGGGGCTGAACAGAGTTTTCTAATTTAAGTACCTGGACCACATACTTACCGACGACCTTAGAGACGATTTATACATAGAACGGGAGCGTAGGGCTTTGGCGGTCCGTGGTAACATGCTGGTCCGTAGATTCGCTCGTTGTACGGATGAAGTCAAGATTACGCTTTTTAAAGCATTTTGTCAAAACATGTACACGAGCGGTCTGTGGATCAGCTACACCAAAGGATCGATAAACACCCTTCGCGTCCAGTATAATAATATCTTCAGGATGATGTTGAAACTTCCTCGTTTCTGTAGTGCATCTGAAATGTTTGCGCAGACGAGAACGGATGGTTGTCAGGCACTCATGCGCAAGAAATGGCGTCACTAATAAGCCGCGTACGGGGAAGTGACAACAGCATCGTGAGGATGGTAGCAGATGATCCACATGCACCTATATTAAGGCCATGTATTCCTGCAAAAGTAGGCATTTAGCGCTGTCCCGGCCGCGCACGAATTATTTCGCGCGGACTCCGCGGCAGTGAACTTGCATGACCCCACCAGCGACACAGTATAGAAATAAGCAGTAGTATGACTTTTTTATTTGACTTTACAAATGCATTTTTTATGATCAAACTTTTTTATTATAGCGATAAATTAGAGTTACATAATAAATAGAAAATTAACAACCAGATCGCTTTTGATAGGTATGGAAACTGTATGAGTAGAGAACTGTTTTTAAGTTTCGTGCGAACACGCACAACGCTAGGGGAGAAAGTCAAACTTACAGTGAAATTCATTATAACTATTAAAACCACAGGATTTATATTTATAGTACGCAATATTTAGTCTGTGAAACCACATTGCACCTAAAAAACATGGGTCTCAATATCTACTCTGCCCCCTTAGGCAAGAGGTCGTTATGACCACATGATTTATCCATTTGAAATGTCATTTCCATACATGTATTACGTTTCTACTAGCGTTTACGATATGATATGAATATACTTTATTGTACACCACAAACAAATTTACAAAGAACATAACAGAGAGCAGATTACATGTACAATTTGGCGGCCTTATCGCTACATAGCGATCTCTTCCAGGCAACCAAAGGTGTAAAGGAATAAAACAGTGAATACTAGGTAGGTGGTGCAATATAAATATACCTAATATAATATCAATACATGCAATAAAATAACATATAAATAACTAATACATTAAAAAATATGATACACATATACATACGTATATACATAAACATACACACACATATATACATATATATATATATATATATATATATACATATATATATATACATATCCATGCATATACATATACATATATACATATACACATATACATATATATACACATACATACATGCACATACACATACATACATATATCCTCAAATATATACCACTAACAAGCGTTTACGATTGTAGAAAGACATCTTGGCTAAGGGGGCAGATTTGTTTAAACAGTCACAGTATTTTTTCTTCTTATACTTACAGTATGTTTTATTTATCTCTGTAAAAAAACTTTTTCGTTGTCACCTTGTAAGGACAGCAGTCTTGTCGGCATTCCCACTTGTGGTTCGGGTGATGGTAAGGCTGGGGAGACTAGATAATTTTCATTTTCCTTATCACCTTGTAAGGACAGCGGTCTCAACGGCATTCCACGTGCGTGTCTACTGTCTACAATTTCCGGCATTAAACATTTCATGTAAAATTTGACCAATTTTGGCTCCATTTGCATTTTCTAGAAATTATCGTCTCTTTCGATGCGTTTTGTGAGCAAGGATTTGTTTTCTCCAGCCCAAATACCTAACAGACAGAGTCGTCTTTCAGTGACGTGGAGCTGCCCCTGTATTTGATAGAACCAATCAGATTTTTTATTTATTGTGCTGATGCAAGCTTTTTGTCATATTTTATAATTTGAATTTTATTTTGCTGTATTGCATTTGTAAGTCCATTTTTTGCTGCAGTTAAAGGGCACTTGATTTCGACTAGCATATCATCGCCTACTAATCCGTCTGGAGTTGCTCCAATAAATGGATAAGTTTTATCTACGAACAAACCGCAAGACATAATATTTATATTTTCTTGTTTTTGTAGCTGTTGAAGTGCTTGCTTTTCGTGCTCTATTCCGTGTGCAACACCAGCTACACGTGACAATTTTTTTTGATACAGTATATTTTTCACCAATGGCGCAGTATTTAGACTAATTTTTCTTTTACATATTTGCCCAAAATTAGATGCGGTGATTAGGTTTTTCCGTATTTCAAGTCATTCACTACTATCTCGTTGCAAAACCGTAGCTCTTTCGATAGCATGCCTATCAGAAGTAAGCATTTTTAAATTATTAAAAAACTCTTCTTCCGCTTTCTTTAATTCATGGGGAGACATATCTGGTGCAGAGCTCGCTGGACCATAGTCATGTTGCTTCTGATTAACTTCTTTTAATTTTCGTAATTTTTTACCGGATGCTCCAAGTTTAACTTTCGTTTTTGTGCTCTTCTTCTTTCAGTTATATTTACCCTGCCTTTATGACTTATTTAAAAAAGCTTTTTGGATGGCTGAAAGTGCGGATTTGCAGTTGAACGAAACAACAGCTGCTGAGCACCTCCCTTGGTAACCTCCTTTCAGTGCGTAATATGTTCTTTTCCCACCAATAAATTTAGCAATGACACTATTAAAACACTCAACAGTGTTTGTGTCAACGTCTTCCACTAAACTGCGTGATTTTGCAGCAACGTTAGAAATAATTGCATTCGTCCTAAATATGAATGTTGAATTCTGGATCTTTTTGAGCTCTCCGTTGTCATTTTTATCTTTGGTGCAATAATATTCCTGGCACATTCTATGGTTGCCAAAAGCATGTGCTACACAGTTAATTATATCATTGTGAAGACCTAATATTACTACATTGTGAGGACTGTCAAAAGCTTTGTGATGTTTTATACATTGCACAATAAATTTCCGCATCGTCATAATTTTGACATTGGTGAGCATTTTACGGTGCGCTAAAACATATTTTGTTTCTGTGGTCAGACTACGTAGGTTTTTGCAAAAGTTACGCAGTATAAGATTCCGACATTCAATTTTTCGAGGGTCACATTTTCGGTCTCATACGGTCTGGCTTTGAGGATTGCAGCGTAAGTAGAAGCATCTCCGTCTCCTATCATTCGTTCATATATAATGCCATACAATGGGATCGACGCCTTGAAACCTTCTACAGTTGTTTCGGTTTCCATGGAGCTAGAAAAACCTGCATAATTTTTAAAGCATTTGTGTGGCTTAGGTGACATATTTTTGTGCTCAGCTCGAGCGTACACTAAGCAGTATTTGTTTTTTATTCCAATGTAAAGGACTTGGCCTGTTCTTCTGCCGATTATGGCTGCTGTGCCTGATGACGCTTTATAGTTTGTGCCGTAAGATCTAGCACACCATGAGTCGTCGACGTAGACATCAATCACAGGAATGCTGTTCTTAGTTCGACCTTCTGCGATAGCGATATCCTTCTCCATTTGAGCTGCAGCTTCCATGGAAGCACTTGCCGTCTTTTTCCATCCTCTAATTTCGAATAGTATTTTGAACTGAAAACTGGAATATCCATAGCCGAACATAATTCTTCAAATTGAGAGAAGCCGATACCGGAAGCCACAATTCCAGTAGTAGCAGCTATATTTAGATTAACTTGTTCTTTGTCGTTATGGTCTTCAGAGTTAATCAAAAAAACTTGTTTGCACATATTGCATTCAAAACGATAAACCGATAAAAGTCCTTAACGTTTTTCACTAATTAAACGGAAGTTACTTAATGTGCAGTTAAATAGATCGTTATGACGAGCTTTTTCTTGTAATTCTTGTAAAATATAGTTTATATCAACAATTCGCCGTCCCGAAACGGTTGAAATTCATCTTCTTTGTGTTCATTCTCTACGATTAGGGGATTTTCTGTCTCTTCAGTATCTCTGAAACAATGAACGCATAGGGTAAGTATTACATCTTTTAGATCAAGTATTATTATACCAGCTTTTGCCCCCTGCTTCGCTCGCGATAAAGGTTATTTTCCTATCCCTCGAGAACAGTATCTTTTTTCTGGATGGGTGACATATCCTTTTCTGTATGTCTACTATATGAGGTATAAATTTTTAAAAGTTTTTGATGTACAAAATGTAAAGTTATACACTGACAAAAAAGATAAAAAATATTAACATAAATGATATCGTACAAAATAATTTCATAACAGCATATTTTATTATATTTTGGTAACATGTTCAAACCGGCCAAGTGCGAGTCGGACTCGGGCACCGACGGTTTCATACATATTTGTAGAGCACACCTTTGATGTAAATTAGTATGTATGGGGACAACAGTGTTCCTACTGCAGTTGTTTGTAATTTTTAAAAATATTTTTGAGGAAATTTCATTGAAAAAAAAAACGGATTTTACATTTTTTTGGTATTTGGTGGTAAAATATACGTAATAATAAACATTATCAGCAAATTTCAAGTTCAAAAGCCAATGGAAAGTCAAAAAGTTACAAAATTTTGTAAAAAAAATTGCCGACTTTGGTGGGTTCTCATTTCTTTCTTTTGATTATTATTTAAAATATAATATGCAGTGTTCATTTACTTAACGAGAACAACGGTACCCCACTCGATGGGGTAGATCACAATATTTTGTTCGCGACCCCCTTTAGCTGTATGAGAGGAAGTCGAGCGTGTACCTGCTGTACTGCCATATGTTAGAGGAGTCACTGACAAGATTGGCTACATCTTGAAGCGCGCTTCCATCAAAACATACTTCAAGCCGCTGAAGAAGATTGGTCAGTTTTAACCATCAGTCAAGTGTAATGTCCCTCTGCAAGATGCAGGAGTGTACAAGCTTGATTGTGAATGTGGTCTCTCCTACATAGGACAAACTATAAGATCAATAAAAACCCGCGTTAAAGAACATATAGCTGATGTGAAGAATCGACGCTCCGGGAAGTCTGCAGTCTGTGAACACGTACAGGATCGCCCCCGTCACTAAATCAGATTTGATAGACCGCAAATCCTCGCTAAAGAACACCGATTCCTTCCAAGGATGATTCGCGAGGCTATTGGAATCAAAAAACATCCTAATTTCAATAGAGAAGATGGCTGGGTGCTACCATCTGCTTGGGATCCTATTACAAATAAAATTAAATCCCAACCCAAGCATACAACTGCAAGACTTCAAGATACCATAAGTTCATACTTTATAGATCGGAACAAATGTTAAATTTTAATCTATGGTAACCGTGGTCTATGACATATGGACGTTGAACATCTCAGTCCCGCCCGTGACCATGAGTGCTGTAAAGCGTTCGAAACGTCGGGTATTTAAAAAGTTAAATATACGCGATAAATTCCGTAAAAACTAGTATTATTTTAATTTGATACTGTACCGACTTTACATAATTTTTTTTAGGTAGTAGTGTTCCTAATACTTGAACAGCTGCTGTCGAACATCATTCAGGGCCTACTTAAACTTGTGTTTCTAGTTACACACAATAATATTGTAAATATGTATATAACATTAAACACTTATGCACTTGCAGCCTTTCAAAGGTCCACTGTTGAACCTAGGCTTCCCAGAGATTGCCACATAGCGGGAGATATTTTTGCCACGCTTGGCAAAGCAATCTATTATTATGTACGTAAGATTTTTTTATGATCTTACTTTATTTTTCATATCATTTCACATCCAATCAATTATCATGAATACTTTATGAACTCATCATCATCATCATACCTCCCCCAATGTATTCCTGCATGTCTTACCAGGTCGTCACTCCATCTAGTGGGGGGTCGCCCTACACTACGTCCACCGGTACGATTTAACAATTGAAGTCATTAACACCGTATAGTGAGTTTTGGAGGGATGCATGGCTCTAGAAATATCCTCATACATTTCCTCCACCTCATCATCGGTATGTGCTGACGTTGGTGCGTAAACCTGTATGACCTTCAGTGAATACCGTTTGGTGATTCCGAGTATAAGGAACGCAACCCTAGTCGACACACTCCCAGTCTTTACAACGTTGTTAACCAAAGACTTGTGGACAATAAATTCAACACCTCCTTGGGACAGATGGTCACCCTCTCGGTGATAGAACAAGTTGATTCGAGAATCACCGTGTCCTCCCCCTCTCTTCGGATCTCGGATTCCAGCTCAACTTGTCTATCTTTTCTGCCAGCTCTGGGATCTTCTCGTCAGTACTCAAGGTACGTGTGTTGTATGTTACCAGGTCGAGTCGTTTTAAGTGGCAACCGAACCTCCACTGGGAATTCTTAGTACCCCCTGCCCCGCCGTTATCATGGTCGCCACCGTAGCCAGGAATAGCGGGGCCGCCGGGGACTGGAGGCCGTCTATTTGCGTCGTTCCTCATGGGTATATTGCCATAGTTTTTTTTTATAGAAGAGGGGGCAAACGAGCATGCGGCTCACCTGATGTTAAGTGATTACCGCCGCCCATGATCAACCGCAACACTAGGGGAATTGCAGGTGCGTTGCCGGCCCTTTAGAAAGGAGTAAGCTCTTTTCTTGAAGGTCCCCAGGTCGTATCGGTCCATCATCATCGCGAAAGAAAACTCCTTTTAAAACGTACAGTGGTGGACCGCCAAGCATCCAGATGGTGTGGATGGTATCCAGGAGTGCGTTCACGAAATTTGGCGGCTGGGATTAATCCGAACAATTCCTCAGAGCACTCCCCATATGCGAAAGAAAATGCAAAGAGATGCAACATCTCTTCGCAGCGCCAGTGAATCTATATTATGTTATTTCCAAAAAAGGTAAAAGAGTAGTTTTCCTTTATAAATGACCTTTTTTAATTAAATCCTATATATTTACTATTTATTAATCCTATATATTATTTAATCATTTTGTCAGACACACTTACGTGAATAATATCTATAACAACATTATGTTTTTTTTTATTTTTTTTTATACAAATTATAGTAACAATAACATATATAAAATCTTTAAATTATATCAAATCGTACCAATGCAATGGATATTAAAAGTTCACTAAACATGGAAATTTAATGTATATTTTTATAAGTGATAATTGAACTTGTTCTTGACGCAAAACGATAACCCGCAACCCGGCCGCACTCCGCGTCATGGGGATTAGTTTTGTTGAATCTGAGATTGTAGAATCTATAATCTGAGTGTTCAACGAAGTTTTCTAAGCTATCGTCACATATAAACAATAACACGTCTTGACCTTAGAATAAATGTTGACCATAATTCTTATTCCAGGTTTAACTGAGACACCAAAATAATGTCAATACTTTATCTATCAATTTAAAAAAAATATAATCAGCTAAGATGCGATAATAAAATAAAATGATATGTCTTACCCAGTGGAGTAGCTACGAAACCAATAGCCCCAGGGCAAAAATGAGATTGAACCCCTATTTAAACTAACTAAATACTTTAAGATGCAAAACTACTTCATCATCAGCTCCTTATCTCCCACTGTAAAACATAAAGAAAAGCTACTTACTACTAAGTTCTATGTGTAACGCAGCGGATAACATTTAATCGTTCAATTCCTAACAATGTTATAGTTGTGAAAGTTTGTTTGTTTTTTACGCTTTCAAGAAAGCTACTGGATGGATTTGGATGAAATTTTGCACAAGGATAGAGCTTTACCTTTAAGACATAGGTTAATTTTATCCCGATAAAATCCTGTGGGATGATTTTCAATATTGGTCCATACCAGGTGAACGAAGTCGCGGGTGAAATCTAGTAAAAAATAAAAGGCCGTTTGAGCTTGAGGGCCTCGGGGCACTGCACCGCCTAGCCTTACGGCACCTACGCCACTAGTTTAAAGAAGAATAAGTAAAAAAAAAAACAAATAATTAAAATGACGCACTAATTAATATTTTACAACTGTAGGAAATTTCTGCACAAAAGCCAGGTCTAGATAGCTTCTGCCGCGATCTATATCAACGGGTAATAGTGAAGATGCAATTGATGTTGATAATCAGTAGGGGTCTGGTCGTCGGGTATCCGGTATGTTCGTTGCCGGTGTGTAGTTCCGTTTTGTTGTAGTTGCGTTTACCATTAGCGGGTTGGGATGGGTTTAGATTAGACGCTTACAAAGCAACACCGAGACATTTTCTTGTAAAGGTAGAAGTACGCCTTTTTTTGTCTAAGAGTTGGTTTTCTTCTTACATATTTTTGGGGCTAAGCAGCAGTGCGTGCACTTGTGGCGGCGCTGTCATCGCGCCACAGGCGAAACACATCGAAGCCTAAATCGCGCTATCAAAGTCCCGAATCAAAAACAGTATCCATATATATAATAGCTCTGAACTTTCCCACGGAGCGGCCCATCGACCGATACGAGCTGAGCAGTCAGAGACGGGGGGTCCGCACACCCCCCCCCTCGGACTGCGGTTAGATAGCTCAAAGAAAAACGCCTAAAAGGCGACATGATGATTGGTAACAATATCAAATCATAAACCATCTCATCATCATCCTCACCTCATTGCCTTTCCCTTTTTTAACTAGCCCTGAGACAAGATGAAGCTGTAAGAGTCGCATAGACTAACAGCACTAACATCTAGATAATAGACCACGGAGCGTTGGACGCTCCCCGGGCAGGACACCTTGCCCGGCGGGATATCTCCCCTTTTCCTTCCACGGCCACACACTGTTGTGTTAGTCTGAAGGGTATAAAAAGCCAGTAGATTCATTTCTAATGATCCGGTCATTCAAGTATTGATTCGTCTTACGAGCTGGATCATTCGGGTCGATCATTCAAATAGATCATTTCGAGTTTCAGTACTCTGTGATCTGTGAGACCCGCTGGACAATGTCTGACGTTGGACATTAGTGTACTCTTTGGTCGTATGTCCTGTCACACATATGATCCGGAACATTAAAAATGTAATTACAATCATCAATACTTTGATGCGATCCGGGTCAAATAAAAGAATCATTCATGTTAGACATGTCTAACGGCGCCTCTACACGTTGGCCAACACAGTGGCGAATGTAGTGGCCAATAGCATTGGCGAACGTGTAGACGGGGTGTTTGGGCTTCATTGGTATGTATTGGAACGATGGCCCGCAAGTTGGCGCGAGATCCGTGTGGTGTCGGTTTTTTACAAAAGATCAAAGGATTGTTGGCAGAGTTTGGTCGCCGCGTCCACACGTTGGCCGCGAGTTTAGTTTGCTACAAGCTCCCAGAGTGATTACACGCATCTGATTAAAATTTTATATTCACGCTTTGTAGGGTGGATGACCCAATTACCAGCCTTTTAGTGCCAATTTCCACTTTAAACATTCCTACTACTTTAATTCACGCGAATTAATTATTTTTAAACATTTGTTTTAATCGATAAGCTATTTATAAAAAAAATAATGAACATTTATTTGCAAGCAGATTATTACGAGAACAATTTTAAAATGAAAAAAAAAAGAAGCACGTCGTTTATACGTGGTAGAACCATGCAATTATATTAGAAGTATAGTTGTAGCACGAATGGGTCGCTTCGACCGGGGAAGTACCACGCTCTCACAGAATATCAATGTAAAATAGTAGCTTAATGATGCTGTGTTTCGTATAGTGAGTGTAGAGAACCAGAGACACTTTTTAAAGGAAAAGAGGCATTTCATCTTAGTCCTCACGGGTGACAACGCATCTGCATTTTGATTCGTAATCGAAGATAGATGTAGATGTCTGTGGGCCACAGCAACCACTTACCATCAAGTGGACTGTGTGCTCGTTTGTCACCCTATCCTATATAAAAAAGCGTCGATTTCTTATAATTTAATCGTGCAAGTTTTCGAATCATCATCATCATTACAACTCTTCACAAGTCCACTACTGAACATCTCTCTCCACAGAATGCCGCAAAGCATGGTCCTGAGCCACTTTGCTCGTCATGAGTTTTTCATTTATGTTCTAAGTTATAATTAGTACCTATTATTAAGTCAGTGTTAATTATATTTATTGCTATTGTTTTTGTCTTTCTCAAAAAATAATTAAATTACCAAATAAATTATAAGGTGTTTTAATACATCAAATGTCTGATAGAAATGCAAGTACATATTTTGCTAAACTTTAAAATCAAAACCCAATTTTAAAACATAGACTAATCGATTATAACTCCTTTAACTTTAAAATAAGTTAAGTTCTTATTAATGGTATTTATTCCAGTTTATGATGCATGTAAAGAATAAATAAAGCTAATCGTATATCTATTTACAACCCTATTAATATCCACTATTATTTTATAATTCTTTTATAAAAACGTTAACCTCACACTAGGATTTTCTCCCGTATCGCGCAGGCAGTTTACAAACATAAATTGCACAAGGACACACATCCAGACCCGAAACAATTATTTTTAGGACATACAAATACTTGTTCCGTGCGGGGTCAAACCCGCGGCGCCCGGTGCAGCCGCTCATTGCTGAGCCCCTGCGCCACGGGGATAATTCGCTCCGCTCATTGGCCCGAACCGAAGTAAACTGAACGACCTTCCAACGTGTGGACGCCGTCACCAACTCTCGGCCAATATATTCGCCACTACATTCGCCACTGTGTTGGCCAACGTGTAGAGGCGACATAAGAGACAGTATTATTACGGGCTGTGAAGTATTCAATCTCGGTCCCCAGAAGTGACAACGTATCTGTATAGGGATGTGCCAACTTGAAAAATGGTACTCGACTAGAATAATTGAAATTCACTCAAACCCAGCTTATGTAGGTAACTCGAATTGGCAGGACGAAAATAAGGAAATGATTTATTACAAATGGTTTGTTCTCCTATTCAACTCTGTAGGTAGGATTTAAATAAAAATAAATTATAGTATGATAATATGCCATATCATATCATGATATCATATACGACAAACGAATTACATTCTCGCTGATTCGCTTGCTCACTTGTTTCGTTCAATGACCGCCTTCCCGAATTCGAGTAAGGGAGAATTTAACTGGAGTAATTTCGAGATAGTAAGTGGAGTTGACCTATCACTACATCTGTAGCTTTCTTCGTTTTAAGTTAGTGGCAGTGGCAGGTGTTCATGGACTACAGTAGCCACTTAAGTTCAGGTGGACTGTAAGTTCGATATACATATTATAATCATAGTCACCTTATTTCAAAATTTTACCTTCACAAACAGCAAACACGGCAAGGTGGCCCTTGGAATAATATGAACGTTGATGTTATCACAACTTGTACAAATTCCATTTTTAAATCCTAACAATTTTCTAAATGTTTTAAAAGAAAAATATTACTACTATTACTATTTAAATTTTTAAAACATTACGTTCGAGTAAACAAGTGGTAAAATTAAAAATTTTGAACAACCGACTCCAATAATAATAATAATCTTTATTGACATAAAATTTGTTACTCTGACTCCCGAGCTAGGCTAGAAAACCTGTGTTACGATATAATTAAAATGAGAAGAACATTATCAATGTATTCGAAGTCAAAGTTTCAAAATTCGTTTTAAAGATAACTCAAAACCTACTGGTCAGATCTTGATAAAATTTATATGGGACTACACGAGAAGCACCAGCTTTCAGATAAAAAAATAGTCATCAAAATCGGTTCACCCACAGAAAAGTTATAAGGTAACACACATAAAAAATACAATACAGTCGAATTGAATAGCTCATCCTTTTTGAAGACTGCAAAAAAACTGAATCTTTTGCGAATGAGCGTGTCACCTCAAAATTTGACACATCACCAGCAAGTGCGTCTAGATGCGAGAATTTCGAAATACACGCGAAAATTTGATTGCGACCTTAAACTTACCGTTACAGTCCATCAAAATTCTATTGCTGAAAATATGCTTCTTTTCTTCTTCTTTATTAAACTGGCTTTACGGCTCTGGTTTCTAGACCTTCTGAGCCTATCCTTTCTTTTGAAATCTTAATTTTATGTTCTTTTTCTTTACAATATGCTGATGCGTCACATTGCGAAGCCCTTGGGAGATTTTGACGACAGCTCAACCTAGCGGACAGTTGACGACAGCCACTCAAGTCCATAAGGCGCCCAAGCGATCAAAATAACTTGAGGTTTATATCGACATCAAAGCACTTGTTTCGTCGTTTTCTCTAATATTTCACACGCGTGGACACTTAATTCACAAAATCGCATCACTTTTAAGAATCAAAATCCACTTCAAACTATTATTCAAGTGACAAAACAGGAGCGACAATCCGTCTACGGCCAAGTTCCTGCCAAATCTCAAAATAGGCTTCCCTCGTGGATTGCCACAGAGGCGGGTTAGCAAGAGTAGTTTTTTTATTTTTTTATTGTTATTTGGAAGACGCTGCCGCCCAGCTCCTAGTTTGTTTGTCTCAACCTCTGTTGCCTCTTAGAACACCCACAGGATGATAAGGAGTAGTGGATATTCTTACACAACCAATACACGGTCAAAAATTGAGTAAACGCCAGCTAATACCGACATAATGATTTGCCTAAGAAAAGGAGTAGGTAGGAGAAAAATAGTAAGGTAAATGTTTTAAAAATTCAATAGAAATGTAGCTCTCAAAAATTTGGGAAGCCATTTTACAACGAAGTCCATTTAAATTAAGTATTTTATTTTTAAGAAAAGACGATAAAACTTTGAGGTGCGAAAATTGAAAATTGTACTTTTGATGACACAATAACGAAATCAGAAGTGATTAAAAGAAAGTCTTCCCCAAAGCCGCTAAAGCGATTTAAGTCATAAGTCTTCGCTCTTCAATAAATGAGCACAATAGACTACTGGCCGAAATTTAAAAACTTTACGACTTTTTAAAAAGTGAGGAATATTTTTGTAATGAAAAATAATACAGTTATATTTTAAGAATAATTTATTGTAAATAATTAATTGGTTTTTGGGGGAGAATTCAATTCAGGGGTTTATTGTTTTTATTAACTATTTGCATATGCTTGACGACTAACTCAACTTATGATTATTGGTAATGTAGCTGAAGATGGTAAAGCGGCACTGACTTAGCTTAATGAAAGCCTGTATACTCTTGCCTTGACACCCATATTATAACTAGGGGATCGATGTGTCAGTTCCTAGATTATTTTACTACCCAAAAATTTAGTTAACATTGCACAAGAAATAGTTTCTGGGTATATTTCTGAGCTAATGAAAGCTCAATCATGTATTACTAACAAGGCGGGATAACTTACTGTTTAAAAACAATATATTTAATTATCTAGCAACAATCTGGCAGATAATGATGTTAGCTGACTCTATGCACAAAAGCGCTACAGTGTTTAGCTTTTTTTATCTTATGGTAGAGGTAGGTTTAAACAAGAAAAGCTTCTCTTACCCGAAAAAATTGTCGCTGGTGTACATAAAGCCATGCGAATACTGTATCAAAGTTTGGATAAACGTTTTACAAATTCTCCACCATAAAACTACTAAGCGATTTAAAAGAAGTTTTCTTCCACGCGCAACTTCCTTATGGAATCAACTAACATCAGAGATTTTTCCGGACCGATACGACTTAGGGACCTTCAAGAAAAGAGCCTATTCCTGTTTAAAATACCGGCAACGCATCTGCGATCCCCCTGGAGTTGCCGCTGTTCATGGGCGACTAACTTTCACTGAAATTCTTTCAGAAAAGTCTTAGTGAAATCCGTTTCTAAATTATCAGAATTAATATCTTCGAAGAAAAAGAACTTTTTCCGCAATGAGTTGATGACAGCAATTCGCTAATTCTTCTGGAATACTAAAACTTTTCATTGAATTTGTAGAAGGCTTTCTGTCGTTTTTTTTTTAAATTCGGACACAAGTTTATCAATAAGGAAGAGAAATATGTTATCCCTGAAAATATCACTCGTTATTTTAGTTTCGTCATCGGGTGTTTGAATTTTTTTACTTTTCGGTTATTTTTTCCCCATGTCTTTTGTATACTGATTCGACATGCTTACTAATTCCATCGCATTTTCTTCTAAATACTTAAAATCTTCTCGTTAAGCTACGAAAAACTTGCAAAAACACTCGTAAAGATCTCGTAGAAACCTACATTTGAACATTCACTTCAACTTTCCGCACAACAACCATTGCTTACCGCCATTTTCAATTTTTCTGAATTACTGCCGCTTTGTTTCGCGTTACAGGTTTCTCGGTATTATTATTAGAAAGTACTCTGTGGTATTATTATACCATCTTTGATTGATTCCAAAGTTTTAAGGACTTCTGACCAACGTGTCAGATTTACTCTATTCAGCGTTTTCCCTTTCTTGATTTTCCTAGCGTTTTGTTGAACTTCCAAAAAAATTTAGATTTTTTGAAGCAACAGGAAGAAGCGACAAGCTTTTGTGCAACATTAAGCAGCCGCAGTTGCCACTGAATCTAGAGTTGACAGAGCAAGGAACGAAGAAGTGTTTTAGAGTTCCGAGAGCTGCAGCGTGGCTTTACGTGGTATAGCCAGGCTGTAGCTATGTTATGGTTGTAGCACGAATGCGTCGGCTCAACCGGGAAAGACCACGCTCTCACATAATACCAGTGTCAAATAGCAGCTTAATACTGCTGTGTTTCGTATAGTGAGTGTAAAGATCCGGAAACCCTTTCTTACTGTAAACGAGCCATTCCATCTTAGTCTTCAGGGTTGACAACGCATCTGCGTTTTGATTCTTAATCGAGGATAAATGTAGATGTCTATGGGCCACAGCATCAACTTACCATGAGGTGCTCGTTTTCACTCTTATTCTATACAAAAAAAATATCGGACGAAAGTATTTCTTCAGCTTTCCTTTTAATTCTTAAAATCTCTTTAATTTGTGTATGACGTAACAAAAATTTTGCTTCAAATTTGCCGCCCTAGGCTCCAGCCTACTAAGCCTGCTGGTTCCATCTTAGTCGTCAGGGGTGACAAGCATCCGCATTTTTATTCTTAATCGAAGATAAATGTAGATATCTATGCGCCACAGCATTCACTTACTATCAGGTGGACTGTGAGCTCGTCTATTTTATTTTATTTTGAAGACCAACAGCTATCATAATTAGGATAGATCGTATTAATAACAACAGCAAGCCGATTAAAGATCCTCACTAATAGATAAACTTCTGTCTGTCACACTTATCCTATAAAAAATTTATGATGTGACGTGTCTGGTATTGCGATCTGGAATCTGGATGCTCGCGTTATATATACTCAAAGGCTACTCAATTTTAAGATGTCGTTGTCTCGTGGTGTCACAGTCACTTACCTAAAAAATGATAGACTCCAAGAGACTTAACGGCATCTAGAAATCAAGCAGTATTTGAGTATTTGAGCATAAGACGCTTAACTAAATATTACTATTTATAGCAAACTTTTAAAAAGGCGGACATTTCCAAATCCGGCTGTATGATCTTTTTTGTGATTCTTTATTATGAAATAGTTCATACTTCATGAACGATCCTTTCCATTTGAAGAAAGAATTCTCTCTCTATTTTACCTTTTGAAAGAAAACTATAAATAATAAATAATATATATATACAATATGTAACGTAACTAACGCACACCCTCGGACACCCCAATTAGTATATTATGTTATAATCATAATACATACACTGAATTTTTAGTTAAACATTTTTATGCACTGATTATTTATCAAATTAATTATACTAATTCCGGAAGAATGTTGTGGTCACAGTACAAATCCACGAACGCAAAGACTTTAACGTGCTTGAAATAAAGTTCATTTTTTTTTATTGAATGACAGAATTAGTAATAATACTAATAAAACTGCACTCTTAATAGTCTTATTGCCTTAAGTTACGGCCCATTTCAGTTTGTTTTGACTGTACAGATTTAGTGTGACTATAATTTACGTAGTTTTAATTATTTTTGGGATAAAAAATTACCTATATTAAAAATGATAGGAATCGATTCAGTAAACGATTCTGAACAAACTACTTTCTCAAAGTGCGTTAATTATGTTACATGTTGTATATATAATATATATAAATAATATATATATATATATATATATATATATATATATATATATATATATATATATATTATATATATATAAACACTCACGCCTGTCACCCAGAGGGGTAGGCAGAGACTACGGACTTCCATTTGGCACGATCCTGACATACCTCTTTCGCCTCCTTTACATCCATATATCTACGCATACATGCTCGTCGGTTAAGGGTACTTCTAACGTGGCCCCTTTTCAAAATATCGCCAATTTGGTCGATAAACTTTTTTCTAGGGCGTCCCTTCCCGACTCGGCCGTTCACATCTGCCATATAAATTTGCTTTGTCACTCTTTCCTCATTCATTCTTTCTACATGACCGAACCACCGAAGCATTCCTTTCTTAATCCTGGTCACAACATCATCTTGCATACCACATTTATCTCTTATCACGCAATTTCTCACCCTGTCATTCAGATTCAACCCTAGCATACTCCTTAAAGACCGCTTTCTACAGCATTTATTCTACTTTCGTGCTTCTTCTGCCACGCCCAGCTTTCACTACCATACATTAAAGTAGGGACTAACACAGCATTATGAATTACCATACGTGCATTTTTTGACACATTCTGGTTCTAGAAAACTAATGATGAGAAAATAGGGGTGAAGTTTTCAATGTAACTATTCACATAATTTAGACGATATCCTAGTTGATATCGGCGTGCTGTGCCGACGCTTAGTATCGGCGCCGCCAGTTCATCAAAAAATGCCCTCAAGAATTTAATTTAATCCCAACTTTTATATTGCAGCAGTCGCGATGGCAGAAAACCGGTACCTAATAACTAGTTTTTTGTCGGTCTTGACGTCGCAAGAAATCTGGTACTGAAAATGACACTGCAAGAAAAGACAAATCCAGTATTTAAATAACCAATTTCGTAGCAATGTAGAGACCCATTCTGAGAAAATGCCAATGATTTGGATATTCTTTTTACAGGAGGTGGCAAACGAGCACACATTTCATCTGATTGTAAGTGGTTGTGGCCCTTATCACGCCTCGATTCACGATCAATCTTTTGAAGCCACGGCTTAAACTCATAGCCGTGTCATGTACTCCAAGTTCGGATGATATAAAACATTCCGTACTTACTCGCCCGCTTGTCCAAAATTGGAGTTCCTACTTGACAGATTCGACTCCCAACTGGATTGAATTAGCAGCTTGGCCCTAAGGTCCAGAGTTAAAAGCGAATAAGTTGGCATTTTCATGTTGACTACACCAGTAACAGAATAAGGAAACTGACTTGCATGTTTAATAAACATGGACGTGTTTCCTAAATATGCAAGTCTTTACAATGAAAACTAATTTTTTGGACATTGAAAGAAGTCTGAAGACTTCTTAAGATGATATACTTTTAGATCCTTTGGATTTAGATTACCCACTAAATAACTATAAATTCTGTGAACTCTTGACTGTAACAGAATTTCACATTTTGTTGACTACAACATTACCATTTAGGTCTGTTTTAGAGCTTGAGAAGAAATAAATGGGTCCCATCATACAAAATTTCGTCCTCCATCCATCATACGTAAAACAACAGTTTTACGCTGCTATTTTCACGCTCGAATTTTGTGCATCGTAGACCTTCCTCGGTCGAGCCGATTTATTCATGGTCACGCCAGCTTCCAGCACGTCCAGTGAACACTCATAACAGTTGCCATGCTGTGGGAGAAGGTGATTACATAAGGGGGATACTTGCCATAGTTGCCACGCTTGGCAACGGTAGTTTTTTTCTTCTAGTTATTACGAAGATGCTGCTGCCTTCTGATTTTTTTACTCTGTCGCCTCTAACGACACGGTACCGCGGTACCATATGGAGTAGTGGATATTCTTACAAAGCATAGAGTTCGTTAAATTAAAATTTATGTACCACTACCTAAACTAATAGTTATTTAGTTATTTACGTTGTGACTAACAATTTAAACCACACTATTTGATAGGCGGGTAGTGGGATCGAGTTTCTTCCGTTGATATTTTTTTAAATATTAATTTGTACTTTGTTGCTTAGCATTCCCTTCGCTTAAATTTCGTATAATATTTTTCTTCCGATGTTCTACCCCGGCTGCGTAGTTATTTACAGAAACATGATAAAACTGGCCTAAGATACTTAGAGACTTTCGCATCCCTATAAAAATGTATATCGATCACAGGATTACAGGTTTATTGGAATTTTGGCATTAAACCATGTGTAATGAAGTTAAAGACAAACATCCAAAAGCGTTTTTGGAATGCTTGCATAAAACGCAGTTTTTCGCTATTGCAAATGTACATTGAAGATTTTTTCAGGTTATCAAATTACGTCTAGGTAGGTATTACTATAGGTAGGTATACTCAATAATGAAATTAGAACGAACTAAAATTATTTAAACTGAGGAAGTTTAATTTGATTTAAATGCAATACATAATGCGTACTTTCAATAGGCTGTAACGGTAACAGTAACGCCAGTACGTTGTATGGTTTTTGTTCAAGTTTGTGGTTTTTAAAAATCAGTTAATAATAATTTAAGTGTACGAGTAATATTTGTTGTTGAACTGTACTTGGGGTGTCAGAAGAACAAATAAAAGTGAATTCCGATTATTCACCCAGTCCGGGGTAGATAGATGAACAAGCATTTCGGAGTATCCACCCTGGGGTGGACAAATGGATAACCCATAAACATCATAGAGGAAATAGAGGAAAATCAACTACGTGTGCAATTTAATTTAAAAGCACACTCGCAGTGGAAATCTCAAGGATCATAGCACCTTCAAACTATGTTTTAAATATTGAACACTAGAGAGCAGGTCTAGAAGTTGGGATTAAAGGCGAAAAAAATCAAGCTGAAACTATAGGTACATATGAAATATATATGTTGGACCACTTATTACTGCATTGAGAATAGGGGCAGTGGCGTAGCTACCTTGGGGCTAGGCGGGGCAGTGCCCCGGGGCCCTCGAGCTCAAGATGCCCCTCAGCCTCCATGACGACGACCTTCGAAAAAATTATACATAATATATTATCCTAATTGAATAAAAATAATTCGATTTTAACTGTATGGCCTCCCTCGAATGACTCCGAACTGAATACACGAGTATTTCTCGCACCTCCAGAACATAAACATGATTAAAATAAAATCACCTACTTCGTTTTATTTTCTAAGTACCAATACTAGATATTAACTGTAATCTACTCTTTGTCATTGTTTATTTTTACCAGCTTCCGACCGAGCAGGACAACAGTGACACCCGAAAGGGTGTCACTTTCAGACCGTAAAATACTGTTCGATCAATTTAGTTTGTCGCTTGATTATTATTACGAAAAACCAAGTAAAAGAATATTGTCCACGGCCTACAGATTTAACAACTGGTAAAGATCAAAATCAGCAGTTATTCAGATTTAAGACCGAAAGCACATAGCTGATCATGAAATGTTTCACGTGCTGAAACGAAGGAGGCCGCGGCGGAGACGTGCCGGCCGTGATTTTATTTGGTTGAACGTAATTTTGAAACTTTGATATCTTCTGAAGTATTCATTTAAATTAGAGTTGGGCCGATTAGTACTTTGGCCGATTGGCCGATTAGCCGATTAATCGGCCCAGCCGAACCCTATTGGATGATAAATTCGAATGGTGGAACAAAAATTCTTCCAGATATCCAGAAATGTCCCGTTTAGCCAAAGTTTACCTTTGCTGCCCCGCCAGCTCTATGTATCACTATTTTTAGACTTTTTTCTGAGGCAGGAAATATCTAGTAGGTACCTACAAAACAAAAAGAAATCGACTTTAACCAGAAAAACTTTGGCCTTTTTGCATCTCAATTTACCACTGGTTAAAAATAACAAATAAATTAAATATTTCACTGAAAAGCCTTCAATACTTTTTCAAATTGAGTATTTCTTTTTAACAAATTATTAGATGATTATAGATTCTTTATTTAATAACATTACAGGAAAAAAAAATTATCGTAATTTTAGTACAAAAACAATAACAATTTAGTTTATCTTTATTCAAGAATTGTGTTTTTTTTTTGTTATGCAAAGGGAGAGTCCCTTTCCTCTCCTTTTTTTAAGTTTATTAAGAATAATATTATTAATATTTTATTTTGTTGTGTCACTACTCTGCATTACGATTAGAAAGTTAAAAAGTAGAATTAAAATAGTAAGTACTTAGGTTTTTGTTTAGTTTTAAATAGCTACCTCAGATTCTTTGTTTTTTACTAAAGTTCCATGTCCAGAATAATTAACATTAAAACATGTGTTACTGTATGAACCTATATATTTTATTATTTTTTTGATTTACCTACATATAAATCTGACGTGAGTTTATGCATGGGAGAAACTATACTTTTCTTAAATTTAAAGCTTTAATCATATCAATGTAGCCACAGTTACCACGCAGAAAATGACGAAAAACCTTTGCTGAAATTAATAAAATAAAAAGCCGATTAATCGGCCCTTTTAGCCGATTAATCGCCGACTAATCGGTGGTTACAAATAGGCCGATTTATCGGCTTCACCGATTAGTCGGCGGCTAATCGGGCCAACTCTAATTTAAATGATATAATTCTAAGGATAATTTGAATTGAGATGAAATCCCCAAGTTAACTCACATATTTATTAAGATGAATATTAATACTGAATTAGAGAAAACATCTTCGCAAATACTTTTAATATTTCAGATATAAACATACTACATAGTAACTTTGCTTTATTATGCACTGCAGTGGGCTCTAAAGAGCCGTTGAATAATTAGTTTTGCACCTTTAAAGTAGGTTTTGAATTTAGTTCAAACAGGGCCCCAATTTCATTTTTGCCCTGGGGCCCTTGGCTGCATAGCTACGTCACTGAATGATGGAGCTACTTTGAGCAGAGAATCGCCAGAATTCCTCGCATGGGGAACCACCTAACCCTAGGGGTAGTCTACCTCTAGTTCTAGAGGTCTATCTGGATTGTGTCAAATGGAAGTCTGTAGTCTTTGCCCATTCCTCTAGGTAACAGATGTGTTAAAGCGTCAAATGTTTTTCTATGTAGGTGTTTCACAAAGATGCTTAATGTCTGTCATAAGTAGTGTAAGAATAACACACATAGTTATTACTTAAGAGTTTATTGTTCACTTAGTGGCATGGTGAGCCTGAGCAGCGGCCTTCCTCATTTGAGCCAGAACATTGCCCATCTCCTCACGCTTCCTCTTGGCACGGATGTGTGTGCCCAGACGCCGTTTCAAGAACTTCAGTGCACGCTTGTCTTTTGATATCTATCGAAATAATATTTATTTAATTATAAACAACAAAAGATGAATGGATGCTGAATGCAGGTGGCTCAGGACTGTGCATCGTGGCATATCTTGGGAGGAGGCCTATGTTCAGCAGTGGAGCTGTGAAGGGCTGTGATGGTGGTGATGATGATGATAATGATGAAACAACAAAACAAAATAACACATTATTAAGGTATGTAAAATACAAAAACAAAATAATATTTTTATATTTTCATCATCATCCTCATTACAGCCTATTCACTGCTGAGCATAGGCCTCCACCATAGATTACCTTATAGGAGGATATTGCCACAGTTGCCACCAGTTTTTCATTATTTGCTACCATCTCCTGTCTCAGTTTCCCTATGTCACCTCTTACAACACCCATGGGATACTATCAAGTTGTTGATTCTCTTACCCTACAACTATGCGCATGAGTACAGAAATCAACCAGTTTCATATAACCGTGCTATGAAAGGTACACGAGTATAAGCTTATGGCGCATGTGTGCTTAAACACTGGTGGCTCGTAAGGTACAGAAAAAAACTACTTTAAACCGGCTCAGCCAGTGCTCAAGTTGTACCAACTAAAGGTGCACATGTAAAAATAGTAATCAACAAATAATGTCAACAAATTAATCACACTTGCTGAATTGCTTTAGCAAAAATTTCGCGAACATTTTGAAAATTGTAATATGTATATGAAAATGTGTGTAAGCTTGTATATATGCCGCACTCACATGGCAAATACTATTATTATACAAAGCAAAAGCAAGAGCAGTAAGTCTTAAAAAGTCGTCCAATTTTTATAAGTAATATTTTAAGAATATGCTTTAATTTATACACATGTAGCCTTTACATTTATATTATTCATCAGAAGTAATAAGAAGTGTAAGTGTAGAAGTAGACTACATTGTACTAAAAAAATCTACTCAAGAAGCCAGTCGCAAAATTAAATTTTTTTTATTTTCTAATAATAGAATAC
Source organism: Parnassius apollo (assembly GCA_907164705.1). Lineage (NCBI taxonomy): Eukaryota > Metazoa > Arthropoda > Insecta > Lepidoptera > Papilionidae > Parnassius > Parnassius apollo. The sequence continues at coordinate 6,742,127 of CAJQZP010001697.1, forward strand.
ACAGAATATCCTTTACAATCATCTACTTCTAGCTACAAATCACAAATTTTGTCACTCCTAAATAGCCAAAAACCGCCTAACTTGGCAACACTGGCAAATGCATGCAATGTGTACTCTATACTACAAACTATTCATTCTTATAATTCGGGATTCAGTCGGTAGTCAACTGATTTGCAATTCACACCAATCAAGTTATAGAAGATCTGTCAATAATTGAACATTCAAAAACAGAAGAATGAATCATCAATACTTTTAAGTGTACCGGTTCAAAGGAACAAATCATTCACAATTGACACATGACTTTCTAAAAACATAGGCCTGTCCCATGGAAATATTTATTTTATTTAAAACCTTTATTGTGATCACCTTAAAAGTAAAACAGGTAACAAAGGCCAGACTTAATGCCAGTTGCATTCTCTGCTGGTCAACCCTTGATTATTTAAAACATTTATTACATATAACATAACATCCCACATTGCGGAAATGTATAGTTTATGAATAATAATTTTTTTTTGTAAATCGTAACCTCACTTTTTTATACAGGAATATTGATGCAAAGTTACTTCTGCAACGGCTTTGGCACTGCTGGAAGTGCTGCCCCTTCGGCCTTGCGTAGCAAATCGTAGGCACCTAAGTAAGCCGTAGCGCCTGAGGCTGGTCGCCGAAGGTGACCAATAAGCCGTAGCGCCTGAGGCTGGTCGCCGAAGGTGACCAATAAGCCGAAGCTGCGGAGGCAAGCAGGCGGGGACTGCTCTCCCTCCGTGCCTACGGCTTTACAAAAACACTCTAGGAGTAGGGCAGACGAGACTATGTGGAGTCGGGGTGTGCTAATTCGGTTTAAGAACCGATTCGACCAATCTTATCTATAAAGTCTGGTTGCCCTAAACTATGATAGTGGTAAATGAAATAATGTAATGTAAATTGTTATAATTTTGTTTTCTGAAAAACCCTTTGACAGCTCTTCACTGCAACTCAATTTGTTGTATATAAGTCCCGTCTCCAGCCACAAATTGATTGTCTGGGTCTGAGTGATTAACTTTTTTATGAGTTTATCTGTGTTAAAAAAACAAATTGACAAATTTGCGTTTTGTTATTGCAATTTTTAGTGAAATTTATTTTTATCATAATTAATTCAAAAGGCATTTCTGAAATCCAAAAAAAAGTGTAAATGGTTCAAGCTTAACCCTGACAATCATAAATTGAAAACAAAATTAAAAATGGGGGGATAAGTCACTCGCGTCCGTAGGCTTCGACCACCTAATCCTAGGCCCACCCTACACGTTTCCCCCGGGTGGTGCTAAAAGAGCGACAAAGCCGAAAGAACAGACTCGGCTACTCGCCGTGTGGTAGCGGCGTAAAATATGCCACGCCCTAGTTTTCGCACCATGAGCCAAAAAGTAAAAGAAATGGCCCCGAGTTCCCGGCGCCCCTTTAATGGGGCAGGGGTGCGAAGAATCTCCGGGAGGAAAACCGGCGACGAGGTTCGCCACCCGTCACGTTCTGTCTCCCAGAGAGGCGAAAAGTGGATTGCAGAGGCCCGTCTGGCTACGTTGAATGTATGTTAAAGGGCAATGAGTGATAAAATGGATGAAGTATGCGATATGATGTATGATAGAGGAATAGATGTATTATGTGTAAATGAGACGAAAAGGAAGGGGAAGGATGTCACTGCACATGGCATGTATACCGCATACTGGTCTGGTGTAGACGAGATCGAGCGGGCATGCCAGGGAGTAGGTATCATCCTTTCAGAAAGAATGGGCCAATGTGTGAAAGAGTATGAATGTGTAAGCCCAAGACTGCTATGGATACGAATGAAAGTGGGCTTAAAGAAGTTGTTTGTGTTAGGGGTCTACGCCCCAGACATGTCTAAGCCCACTTATATCCGGGAGCAGTTTTGGGAAATGGTAAGGATGGTGTTAATGAAGTGTAAGGGAAAAGAAAATATTATTATGCTAGGAGATTTTAATGGAAGGGTTGGGGTGAGGAGGCTTGGTTATGAAAGGATATTGGGAACGTTTGGTGATGAAAGTATAAATGAGAATGGTGAAAGCCTCCTCACCGTATGTGTGGAAAGGAATCTTTTTGTGACGAACACTTTCTTTCGTCATAAGAAGATTCACATGTATACTTGGGAAAGAGGTGATGATAGAAGCATGATAGATTTCATAACTGTGGATGAAAGAATGAGGAGCGCAGTGGTGGATACAAGGGTTTACCGGGGGTCCAACGTAGGGACGGACCACTACCTGGTCTTATGCCGAATTAGGGGTTTATTCAGACGTTGGCGGCATAGGACATCTGTGTCTACCACTGCGTTACAGCATATAAGAATTGAGAGGTTACAAGATGAAGATGTGAAAGACAAGTACAAATGCAGACTGAGAGAAAATATAAGTAATTTGGATGAGTTGTGTGTGAATGAGTTAGACTTGGAGAATGTGTGGCATAATGTTAAGAAAGGTTTAGTGGATGCAGCTACCGAAGTATGTGGTGTTAGTAAGAGAACGAATGAAAGGAAAGACAATACGTTATGGTGGGATGATGAGGTACGTATGGAAGTTGAAGCAAGGAAGAGAGCATGGCTGGATTTACTAGCGACCAAAGCGGGTAATTCTGGCGGTAAGAATGATGAGAATGAAAGAAAAAAGGCAAGTTTAAACGTTTAAATAAGAGAGTAAAAGAATTAGTTGAAAGGAAAAAGCAAGAAAGAACGGATAGGAATGATAGAAGAATATCGGATAACTTCCAGGCAAATATTAAAATGTTCTGGAAACTCGTAAGAAATACCAGGGGACTTTCAAAACAGCCTAGATTGAATGCGATACGAGACGAGAATGGCTGTATCCTGAATGATGAAGTGTTGAGTCTAAAGAGATGGAAGGAATATTTTGAAAGCGAATTTATGAGTGAGGAGAAGTGTGAACTAAATGAAATAGAAATTCCGAAAGAAGATGAAAGAGATAGGGAGATAAGTATAGATGAAATAATGAAAGCAATGAAAAGCATGAAAGTAGGTAAGGCAGCCGGATATGATAGAGTTTCACTCGAAATGCTAAGGGCTGGAGAGGACGTGGTGGCAGGACTGCTGTACACCTTGTTTAATTTATGTTGGGAACTAAAGCGGGTACCGGGAGACTGGTGCAAAGCCGTGATAGTCCCAATATATAAGGGAAAAGGGTCACAGAAGGACTGTAAAAACTACCGTGGTATCAGCCTTCTTAGCATTGTGGGAAAACTGTATGCTAAGGTACTAATTGAAAGAGTTATGAAAGAAACTGATGAAAAAATTTGGGATGTGCAAGCGGGATTTAGAAAGGGAATGGGGTGTACAGATCAAGTCTTTTCCATGCGCATGATCGCGGAGAAGTTTTTGGCGAAAAACTAAAAAGTTTTTTGTGCGTTCATGGACTTGGAAAAGGCTTATGACAGAGTGGACAGGGATGTGTTATGACAAACGCTGAACGCATTTAGGTTGAGCGCTGGTTTGATACAGGCATTAAAGTCTCTGTATAGGGACTCGAGTGCTTGTGTTAGAATCAACGGGGTCTACTCGGACTGGTTTGGCATCCATAAAGGTGTCAGACAGGGCTGTGTAGCTTCCCCGTGGCTGTTCAACCTATTTATGGACAGCTGTTTGGAAAATTTGAAAGTTGAAGAATGCGGGTTAAGAATGGGTGAGTTAACCATCAAATGCCTTTTGTACGCCGATGATCAAGTCATACTTGCGTCGTCGGCGGCCGAGTTGCAAATGATGGTTACATTAATGAACAGGTCATTAAAAGAAAGGGGAATGAAAGTGAACGCAAGTAAGACGAAAGTGATGGTTTTTGAAAGAGATGAAAGCAAAACGGTATGTGAAATAAGAATAGAAGGTGAGTTAATTGAGCAAGTGGATGAGCTCGTATATTTGGGATGTGTATTCAGCAGGGATGGGAGATATAATAAGGATATTGAACGACGAGTGAATGCAGGAAATAAAGTAAATGGGGCTCTACACTCTATTGTGAAAAGTCAGAATGTGTCAAAAAAGGCACGTATGGCAATTCACAGTGCTGTATTAGTCCCTACTTTAACGTATGGTAGTGAAAGTAAGGTGTGGCAGAAGAAGCAAGAGAGTAGAATAAATGCAGTAGAAATGCGGTCGCTAAGGAGTATGTTAGGGCTGAATCTGAGTGACAGGGTGAGAAACTGTGTGATAAAAGAAGAGTGTGGTTTGCAAGATGATGCGGTGACCAGGATTAAGAAAGGAATGCTTCGGTGGTTTGGTCATGTAGAAAGAATGAATGCGGAAAGACTGACAAAGCAAATATATGTTGCAGAAGTGAATGGAAGTGTCGGAAAGGGACGTCCTAGGCGGAAGTTTGTCGACCAGATTGGCGATATACTAAAAATGGGCCAAATTAAGAGTACCCTTAACCGACGAGCATGTATGCGTAGGTATATGGATGTGGAAGAGGCGAGAAAGGTATGTCAGGATCGTGCTAAACGGAAGTCTGTAGTCTCTGCCTACCCCTCTGGGTGACAGGCGTGAGTGTTTATGTAATTATGTAAAATTAAAAATCAAGTACCAGACATCTACTTCATAATACGAGAATAAATTGACATATTTGCGTTTCGTTATTACACAATTTTTAGTGAAATTTGTTTTTATCGTAATTAATTCAAAACGCATTTCCGACATCTAAAAACAGTGTAATAGGTTCAAGCTTAACTCTAACAAGCCTCCTAGACTAAAAACACTATCAAAATCAAGTACCGGATGTCTACAGCAAACCCATAATATCCTCTATATTATGTGGTATACTGCATAGGCTAGGTTTAAGGTGCCAAGTTTTAGTTAAACTACATTTAGGCAACCAAATTTCTATCCCGATTGTCTGTTACAGTGAACTCACCATTCATATTATAATTGAATGAACATAAGTTGAATTTTATCTTCTTTCACATGTGCAGCTAGATTAAATTAGCTAATGTAAAATTTCAATGAGCCTGCGTTTATACTAAATACTCAATATTAAGTATGAATTACACTAATGCGTATTTTGTTACATGAATGTAACACCATAATGATACTTCAAGACTAAGTTCAGTTTCTCCTATTTTTTTTTATGGAGTAAGGGTGACAAACCAACACCACACTGTTGTGTCTCAAGTTTGTCACAAGTGCTGTCACTCCCAAGGACTAAGATGTAGTTCCTCGTTTCTAGTAAAAAGGGTCTCCTGTTCTCTAGACTCACCATACGAAACACTGTAGCATTTAGCTTCTATTTATGTTCGTATTGTGTGAGGGTGTGGTTCTTTCCCAGTCGAGATGAACCATTGATGCTGCGACCAAAACTTAACCGCAACATGGGCTCTACTACATAAAATGATTTTAAAAAATGATTCTGAGTTTCCTTCTATCAGGATGATCCTGAATCCACATATACACACTTTCTGCACAATATTAACAAGTGGTCACTTTATTTAGTAGATAATCATAAACCATTCTCGCCATTATAGGAATATCTTAATCAAGCAAGTAGATGAGTTGGTATATTTGGGATGCATATTTAGCAAGGATGGGAGATATGATAAGGATATAGAATGACGAGTTGTGAAGTCAGAATGTGTCAAGAAAGGCACGAATGGCAATTTCTAATGCTATGTTAGTCGCATGAAAGAAAGAAGAAGCATGAAAGTAGAATAAACATAGTAGAAATGCGGTTGTTAAGGAGTATGTTAGGGCTAAATCTGAATTACAGGATGAGAAATTGTGTGATAAGAGAAGAGTGTGGTTTGGGTCATTCCATGTCAATTCAACACAATTTTGGAGGATTTTCAGGGGTTGAATTTAGAATAGTTTGGCAGGAATTTGGGGGAGTATTGTGTTTTATTTGGTAGAGGTTTGATCCCCGATTATAATAATACCACTCACATTAAAAGGTAATGCACCGTTATCGAAAAAATAAAGAAAAATTATTATAACCTAAAACATGTAAAGTATGGAAAATAATATGTTTCTCTAGAATATACACAGTAATCTATGATACATTTTTTATTATTAACTGACTTTACAGCTCTGTGTTCTAGCCCTTCTGAGAAAAAATTATACGATATTACTGTGAAAGCTGGATAGCATACAGAATTTTGTGGCTGTGATGGGAGCAAAGGCAACTTGACTTTATAGATATCTGATCTGATCGAATCTGTACAAAAAGTACAGCATGCACCGAATCCACGTAGTCTTGTGTGCCCTACTCCTAAGTGTTTTCGTAAAGCCGTAGGCATGGAGGGAGAGCAGCCGCCGCCCGTCGTAGCAAACCGCAGGCACCTGTGCGAGCCGTGGTGTGCTTATTATTGTATTATATACTATGTTTATAATTTAAAGTAATTATAAAAGCTAATATATCGGTGTTTTGTTGAGTGCAAGAGCGAGCAAAGCGAGCTCGGGACTTAGGTCACCCCGGCTCGGACAGGTTAGGTTAGAAGGGGATGGTGGGGTCGAGTGAGCGAGCGAATAGACCCCGCCATTCTCTTCGTGGTTATTTTTTTGCAAACCACTCAGAAATAGGAGACCCGCGAAGTGGCTCTGTCGACCGGGCTTCCCTCGACTGCGCTACATGGTGCTTCCCTCCCCCAACTCTCTTCTCCCATAAATCAGGTTTATAGTCAAAAACATTACAAAAACATAACCCCGAAATTAGATTTTTAAAAATTTATAAAAAAAAAACTCCACACGTCCGGCAGGATGTGGAAATGAGGGACGACTCTACAACTCCCCCGGCTCCCTCTCCACCACCTCCCTCCCTTAATTCATTTTAAGTTATCATTTTGAGGTTAGTTCTATGGGATTTTCTTTTTGATTTTTCTCAAGAACAGTGCTTTAACTTTTAATGTGAGTGGTATTATTATAATCGGGGACCAAACCTCTACCAAATAAAACACCTTACTCCCTCAGATTCCTGCCAAACGATTCTAAATTTCAACCATTTTGAGAATTGATGTCTCAGATTTTCATGATTTTTTTTATGCAGCAATATATCACAGACTTATGCAAAAATACCAAATTTCAGTTATGTAGTACAATTATTTTTGAAGTTATTAATTTTTAAAGATTTAAATTTTTATGAAAAAATTTCATGTTTTGGCACCATTGGATGCCTAATACCCCATTTACATTCAGCCCTGTTGGGCAGGGAAGTGAGCAGGGCAGTATGTAAACAGGCTACTCGCGCTGACACTGCCGCTGCCATTGCCACATGATCCCTCGAATGTCGGTTTTTCGTGCGGAAGTCAAAGGACGGGCAGCGCGAGCGGCAGTGAGTGTTCACATTCAGCTCCATCGCTCACTTCGCGCCAAGCGCCTGGATGAACGGACGTGCGTGGGCATCTTGTTATTTACGAATTTTCTTTTTGAGATAACATAGTACCTAGTACATAATTAATTATAAAATCGTCAAATTTATTATATTAATATAAAATTTAGTGTAAGGAATTAATGAACATTGACATTTTATTTCTAAAAACGATTAGTAGCTCATATTGATTATTTATTTATTAAAATCTAAAATAAGTTAAATGGTAATATTTGCATAATATTCTGAGATTTTTAAATTATAATTTTATTGTAATTAAAATTATGAATTAATTTATACTGTAGCGTAATTATTGAAATAATAATAGCTTAACTAATCTCATAATATTTAATATTATTTATGTAAATTTAATGTAAAAATTCAATTAATAATTTATGAACAATTTACCGTATAAGAATTCAAATAGAGTGGATCTGTATAAGTACTTAATTGTACATAATATTTGAATTCAAAAAGAATGTTTGTACCTAACTTTTAAGCAATGCAATAATTTTAAAATGTAACATTGGTTTTGTGTAATTAGCTGTATTTCGTATCACTTTTGCATGCCAATTATTGCGAAAACATGTCAGTTCCACGTCATTGATCATCTATCTTTCCATCATACATTGTGTACCATGTTTTTAAGCAAATGAATTTTCTATCTAACTATCTATCTTCTTTTGAACTTGATATCTTTTTAAATTATCAACATAACTTTGTATTGCAAAAAGACACAGCGCGGACGCTGTAATTATTTCGACGTCTGCCATAGTTGAAAGCCGAAAGTGATGTGAGTGGCAGGGCAGAGTGTAAATACACACTTCCCGCGATCCTGCTACGGCAGTATTTAGGGAAGTATTGCCGGCAGCGCGAGGAGCAGTAGTAGGGGCTGAATGTAAATGAGGCTTATAGCCTAACAACCAATGATGATATAAACATGGGAAAGGTCTCATTTTAAAGCTCTTGAATGGGGTTTTAATATGATATGCCACAAGATAGGGTTAGATTTAAAAAAAAATGAAATTAAATTTTAAAATTAAAATTTTGTAAAGTGCCGATTTTAAAAATTTCAAAAAAATTGTCAAATATAGTTTATAATGTCTTAACATATACAGAAAATTCTATCATGGGATCTCAATGGGATCATCATCACACATCAAGTCTGAATCAGTGTGTTGATTTGACATGGAATGACCTGTTTGCAAGATGATGTTGTGACCAGGATTAAGAAAGGAATGCTTCAGTGGTTTGGTCATGTGGAAAGAATGAATGAGGAAAGAGTGACAAAGCAAATTTATGTTGCAGAAGTGAACATACAGAGTCTGAAAGGGACATCCTAGGCAAAAGTTTGTCGACCAAATTGGCGATATATTTATATTATATAAAACTGGCTAAATTAGGAGTGCCTTTAACCGACGAGTAAGTATGCATAGGTACATGGATGTAGGAGGAGGCGAGAGAAGGAAGGAATAGAAGACTGTTGTCTCTGCCTACCCCTCTGGGTGACAGGTGTGTTTATGCTAATGATATGATGATTATTATTTTTTTAAATGACTGTCAAATTAACATCATTCATATTCGAATTTGTAAATTTGTACTTTTTATAATGACAAAGGCTGCATTTGACTCATTTATCTTTCTTTGAATTCAGAGTAAATCAAGATGGTCAAGTAGTTAGGCTACCATTTTAAGCTGACTTCAGTAAATATAAAATGTAAACAAACCTTAAGCAATTCCATAGCTCTCTTCTCATATTGTGCATGTCCAACTACTTCACGGACCAGGTCACGCACAAATTTAGAGTGTTTGGTTTGTAGCTGAAATTTTAAAAATGTAATTATCGATATATGGTTTTGTAATTAGAGATCTGTGCCTAAAAAGGTATTTATGGAGGCTGTTACTTTAAATTGCAGTATTAATTCATTGATTTATTCAAGGAATTCATAGGTATTATACACAAATTGAAGTTAAATGGTTAAAAGATTTGACACATTAAACATTTAAATAATAATAATTTAAAATTAAAATATTTATAGGTTGATACTTCAGGATAAAGGTACACAATTAATTTTATAAAGGTACAACAGATTAAAATATAACTAACTGAAGAGAGAATGTTTAAAAAAAATTTTTGAATTATAAAAAGAAAAATGTAACGTAGGTTTTGATGAGAAATGTTAACAGAAGTTTTAAACTGAACTAAAATAAAAACATAACCTCAAAAGTTTGAAACCTAAAAATCTACTTACACCCTTTAGTCGAGCTGGTCTAATTCTGATGGCTTTGTCAGTAATGCCTTTCTTACCCGCAGAAATTTTAGTGGTTTTGTGGCCTTTTCGCAGACCAACTGCGATCTCAAATCTAGGCGCCATGCTGTAAATAATGAATTTGTAAATTGAAATACGTAAAATAAGCTTATAAATAATTCACTTACAAACTATAAACACATCAGTTCATAGAAAATAATATTAAAAATTACTGATCATTTAGATAAAATAAAATTACAAAGATATTTACGTACATCACAGTTTGACATAAAAGTCCAAAGAGCAAAGAGAAATAATTTATTTTAGTATTCTTCATAAAACGATTTATCTATTTCTAGACAAAGGAACTTATGACTATACAGCCTTGTCTGACCTGTATTTTGTTCACAACATCTTTTACAATATACGTATATATGCATTACATTGTGCAGTTTTTGAAGATTTTCACGATAGCCCTAGTGGACAGTTGATGAGAATAGTATCTCAAGGCACTTCGACGGTTTTCGCACAACAAGAGTCAACTGCCGGGATATTTCTGCTACTGCTAATGGCTTGAAGTGCACTTTGACATTTAGTAGTAGTGTGATTAGACGGCTGTTAATATAGTGCATCACGCCACATTATATCACGTTATCTTTTCATAGCGCACAGCGCGTGCTATGTAAGTAGCCACTATGGTGCTTTGGCGCTATGAAAATCTAGCGGCAACTAACTCTATTAGCAGCGCTGGCATCTACCTTACTACTGCAGGGAGTAGACTTGTGACGCTGATCTAGCAGCATCTTTGAGTATTAAACCGAAGGAGGCGGCATCACAAGGCATACCCCTCCGTAAAATGTACGAGAGTTAGACTCATACCTGTTATATAAAACTAGTTGCTCCACGTCGTGCGCCATTCCGAAGTGTTCGTGCCAGTAAATCTAGCACCGACAAAATGCCAAATTGCAATGTATTTACACGACCAAAAAATCAAATATACAAAAGGAAAATGTGACTTTTAATCTGTGAGTATTTTTAACATAATATTAAAGTAATATTATCATTAAAACTCGTACTTTCTGAATATTATCGTTCAATACCAAGTGTGGCCACCATAGTTCATAAAGTGAAAAATAATCTATTTTTAAATAAATATAATTTACTACACAAGTTAAATATATTAACGAAAATATATTTCCTAATAACTAAACCAGTTTGTGATAAATAATAATTAGATGTGTAGTGGATTTTGTTAAATGATTTATATATTCAGCGCAATTTCAACACGAAATTATATAATTCAATATAATATAAAAAAAAAAAAAATAATCGATAACTAGTATTTATCAAAATATTATACAAAATAAAGGCCAAATAAGTCAAATCAAAACTTGTTACCTCGCAGCAAGTGTGCAATTTTTATAAAAATAGACTGGTATCACTGCAACCCAAAGTATTGCACTATAGTGATGCACGCCTAAACTTTAGCTATCGATAAGTTAATTAACCATGCGGATTTGTCTGCCGAACCGGTTTGCAGTTTTTATTTAGATTTTACAATAAAGTATTTCAAAAAGTAGTAGCTTACAATAAGAAGGTTAGCGTAAACTGCAGTACGAACCTTGAACTTGTGAGGGGTAATGTTTGGCTGTAATGAAGAATGTTCACTCATTTTGATTTTTATCTTTTCGTATTCTCTATAGAAAATCGTGTGTAAAAATTATTTCAATACGTCAATTAGTTCCCGAGATATGGAATTTTAATGGCCGGCGCTTGCTGCGTGTGACGTCATAGGTGAACACACGCGTTACGTTGCGCACAACAATACGTTGCACGCTCCGGTACAATTCACAAGGAGATTACGCAAATATTATTTGAAATGTCTAATCCAACACGAGAAAGTCATGTGTTGTGCCGAAGTGTAAAAGCACAACCACTAATTCACTGGAAAAGTTATTTTTAGTGGATGCTCAACTGCGAAAGAAATGGATGAATGGAGAAGCTGAATGAATGGATGAATGGAGAAGAAGAAGGAAGAGCTGTGGATCCAGTTGGACCTAAAAGCAAAATATTTTGTTGTGAAGATAATTTTGACGTAAACACAATGACAATCTATTATGTACATAAATTCATTTATTCCCAGTAGTTCCATGTGGCTGGATCCACATAGAAGTACTGCAACCTTATAAAGTAAATATTTACTACAATAAATATTCTATTTTGATTCGAATATACTTGTAAGATATAGATACGTAATAGGTACCCTATTGTTGTATGTATTTGTTTGGTATAAGTACCTACATAATTATGTAGGATCTTAGTAACCAGGGATGACAATGCATCTACATTTTGATTCTTAATCAAGAATAAATGTAGTTTGACATAAAAGACCAAAGAGTAAAGGGCCAAACCCATGGGCCACAGCATCCACTTACCATTAGGTGGTTTGTGTACGGGTTAGTCACCCTTATTCTTAAAGAAGAAAACGGCTAATAAGTTGACAGCATTCTTTCCATCCGATTACAGTGTGGGTGTCTTCAAGGCAAGAGTTAATAGGCTTTTGTTAAGTCAGTGAGCTTAAGCTATAGATTAGCTTTATCACCACTTATCTTTAGGTGAGAAAGTCCAACGCTGGCTTAGAATAGTAGAAAAAAGTGTGGACATATCTGGTAAAAATCAAGAGTCTTCTGCTAAACATACGCCTCACTCATAAATTGCCTCATAGGGATCTTTCCTATATATAGCATAAACAAGCTTCAACCGTAGAAGCGGTATTTAAAGAAAAAAGTTACAAGTTTGCAAGAAACACTAGATTCGCTGACAGAGACATCTTTGATAAATAAAGAAAACAAACAGGTCCTAGAAAAGATAGGAATTGAAGAAAATGAACTCTCAAAGGGACGGTAACTTAAAAGTGAGACTGGAAAACTGCTCGGAACTAAATATTCCCCAGAGTTAAGATGTTTTGCCCTAACACTTACACAGTAGTACTACTAACCAAAAGCCTATCGCTATGTACGTAAAACTTTTTGCCTTGCACTACCATCGATCGCCGACCAGGGTTTACTCAAGAAGCGCTGACGGCATTAAAATTGAGAGCGGAGTGTAATCTTGATAAAAAATTTATTGTACCTTGGTCATGGATGAAATGAAAATTAAGCAATTGATGGAATACCACGCTAGCAGCCAAAGGCATTATGTATATAACCAAAATGCCTCTTAGAACTTGCATGGTACTCCGTCAATTGTTTTATTTTCATTTCATCTATTACTAGTATACAATACAATTTCTTGTCAGTGTTACTCTCTAGTCTAAGTTTTAAAACAGTTAACGCTATTTTTGTGTAGCCAAGTCAGCCATCAATTGTACTATACCACTTTGTTATAGTACGTGATGAAGGTAGACAAATTTCTGTGGCGGCGCTGTCGTCGCGCCGCAAGCGAAACACACGGAGTGTTGGCCGCTCCCCGGGCAGAACACCTTGCCTGGCGGATCTCGCCTTTTCCTTCCACCACCAAACTGGTGACTAACCGACGTGATCTTAACACGCAACCAACAACCTTCGGAAACTTCAAGCTTCATCATCGTCATAGAATACCCCACCCATTCGCTCCCGAGCAGATATCGTCTGCAGTCTTCATATCCTGCAAGCCAGCTAGCTTCACAAGGTTTATCGCAGCACTGGAATAATAATGCTTCCTGTTCCTTCAAGTTACTCTCTGCGCTACAGTGTTCGGCATGGCCCTGAGCCTCACTGCTCACCTCTGCTTCACGGCACTGTCGCAGGTTACTTTCCTTCTTCTTGACTCACCGCAGACTACAAGGCAATCTCCTGGCACTTGCACATTTGTTGGCAACGAGGCTGCACTATCGACCTCCGGTGTGAGGGGGAGTAATGTGATCGAATCGAAGCCTAAATCACGCTATCAAAATTCCGAATCATAAACAGTATGTATAGAACATCTCCGAACTATCACATGGAGTGTTGGCTGCTCCCCGGGCAGAACACCTTCCCCGGCGGAAGATCCCCCCTTTTCCTTCTGTGGCCACATTTCAAAACTTTTGATATTTTGCACATATCATAAAGCTTTCGGTGAATAGTAATGTAAAGTTAAAGCAAAACATCTTTCTTGTGAATACTTAGCCCTAGGTAGATTAAAGCCTTATAATAAAAACAAAAACTTGGTTAACACCAGCTAAGACGACAAACTGATAGAACTTCTATTTTCACAAATCTGATTTTTAAAATAAGTTAACTAAACCTCCTATTTCGATTTGTTATATGTTTTAAATTTTATCCTGCATAATGTAAAATACACCTGTAGCAAAATAATAAACTTACTTTCAATAATTTCAAAGTTTTTTTCCGAAGTTCATTTTTAAATACTTTTGTTTCAAAACTAGTGATTTTTGTAACTGGATATTTTTATTCGGATACTGTGATTGTTTGCATAAATATCACCACCAACTATACAGTTACACACGAAACAAAAACAAATTAAATCAGTGTTTGTAGCTATACAGTTATATGAATAAATTAACTTCCGTTGAAACTTAGCATTAAATGTTTTTTTTTTGATTGATTTGTGTTTACTATGAAACTAAGATTTTTATAAACTTATTTATGCAGGCGTATTTACAATTTAATTTGATACAATGATTATTGATATTTACAGTTTATTTACACTTTCAACGTTTTACATACTAACTATATTTATATAATAACAAAGAAACGTTACGGTATATGTACATAAACCACCAAAATAACATATAAATGTTAATTTTTACAAGAGAGCACTCAACATTATACACAAGTACAACGATAAACTTAAACAAACAAAGTTATTTTACTTAAATTAAATGTGACTCTCGCTTCCCGGTATCGCAAACCGTTGAAATTATTTATAAAGAGAGATCACTTTTTTATTGTCAACTTTTATGGTCTTAGGTATAAAAATTAAACTTACAATAATACTGTAACATACGCTGTTTTGTTTGTTGTTGTACGCCACATGTACGCTTTGCGCTCGACCCACCGACAGTCGACTCTCACAACAATCACAGGTACTATGTAACGCATTTACAAAAATCACTACTTGTAATATGACTCGAAACTAGTGATTCGATTACATGCCGCGTAGCCAGTTATTGTATCTAGTGACGTAAAATAACGCCCAGGTCTAGTAGAAAGCGCCATCAGTGTATGTAATTTAGTCTTAGACCTAAGTTAATTAGTGTATACTGTATATTTATATGTGATCGAAGGACAAAGTTGTCTGCTACAAAGTAGCCTAACTATTGTTTTTAAATGTAAATAAAATATAGATTCAAAAGTGTATATAATAGTGTATGTAAATAGTTGATTTTTATATATACAATCAATAAACTTTTAAATACGCCTTTAATTGATTTATCCTTTACATTAATGTTAAAATAACGTTTACATCGAGTATAGACAGGCCTAGGCCTGAGAAGCATGAAAGAGTGTTCATTGGCTTTTCTTCATTGATTTTTTTTATTTTAGTCTAAAGTGCAACTTATTACGAAATAATATTCGTATATAGCACGTAGTTTATCCAACGAACGACATGTAATGTAACGTGATATTAGATTTAGCGTACACACTTTCTTATAAATAAGAGTAGCGCACTATAACACAACGTATATAATAGCACGCTAGTTTATAGTTTATATTCTGTAGCGTGCTCTTGATTTATAGCCGATTATTTTGAACAACTCTAGATTACTAGATACGAGATATTTAAACTTAACTAATTAAGCTCGTGTAATCACCTTGCATCCACAAATACTCTTCTTGGTCTCTGGCCACAAGCTAATAAGAGGTACTATCGTCTTTGAGTATTAAACCAAAGGAGACGGCATCGCAAGGCATACCCCTCTGTAAAAGATACGAGAGTCCGACTCATACTCGTTATATAAAGCTAGTTGTTCCGCGTCGCGCATCAGTTCGAAGTGATCGTCCCAGTAAATCGAGCTCCGACAAAATGCCGAATTGCAGTGTATTTACATGAAAAAAAAAACAATCAAAAACGTCAAGTGTACAAAAGGACAATGTGACTTTTCATCTGTGAGTATTTTTAACATAATATTAAAGTAATTTTATCATTAAAATCGTACTTTGTGAATATTATCGTCCAATACCGAGTGTGGCCATCATAGTTCATAAAGTGAAAAATAATCTATTTTTGAATAAATATAATTTACTACAAAAGTTATATATATTAACGAAAATATATTTCCTAATAACTAAATCAGTTTGTGATGAATAATAATCACTACATATAGATGTGTAGTGGATTTTGTTAAATGATTTATATTGAAGTAACCTATGTACTTGTAGGTGATATTCGATGTATTAGAAAGTAAGCCAGTATTAAATAAACACTCGAGTTGAACAAACGTGTTGATCTTTCATTCCATTATAAATAACATAATTCATGGCGACCCATGCCAAGCGCGCGTGTCCGGGTGCAGGCTAAAGGTGCGGACTTTGCACATTCTTGTGTGCCTCGGCAGTGAATGCGACTACGTAATAATAATGAATAAGAATATAATTATTAACTTTGTGACTGTGTATGCGCGTGTTCATGCCAAAAAACAAAATGGGGAGTAGTAATTCGAGAAATGAAGAACATGAAACGACGATTGCCCAAACTGGAGGAACCAATACTGTGGAAATAGAAGAAAAGGATTATCATATAAAGATTAACAATATATTGATCACAACATTTTTAATTTTGGCATCAATCGTCCTGGTTGTTATCATATTTTTGAAGCTGAAAGAAAAATATAAGAAATGGGTAGAAAAGAAAATTAATGCGGAATTTTTAAGAAAAATGCGCACTAGACTGTCTAACAGACGTGAACCGCGTAATGAAGAAGATGTATAAATATGTGTTGCCTTACTTTCTTCCAGTGCCTCTACACCGTATATCTACGTAACCGGCCTACCCCTGTACTGAACCCTGGACATAAGTGAGCGATCCTTGACTTCTCCAAGTGCCCCCACATCGTATATCCACATGACGACGCCTGTTTTTGGACTCTGCGCGTGAGCAGAGAAGCAGCGTGAAACCGTGGTGTGTTTTATATTAGTGCAGTTCCTAAAAAGTGCATTTCCGTTTAGTTTTTACGAGAGTGAGTCAAACCCTTTTTTTTACGTGACAATTATAGTGACATTGGTAATTTTATAAACTTCTTTACGAAAATTATGTTAAATTTAGGTAGCATGTTTAATTTTGTTTCTCTATAACATTTAAAATAGTTGCTGTTATGTGTTAATTCTAAGAATTCCGACCGCTGCGATCGGTCGAGATGCAATTCAGCATTTTGTAATCGGTACACTGTATGACTGTGCTTCGTTTTAGAATAAAATTAAAATCAATTGAATGAAATATGAACCGAGTGCAAGTTAACTTTAGTTTCTATATGAAATTAATGGTATTATGGCTGAGAAAATAATAAAAGATTATGAGCAATTGTCAGAAATAAGGAAATATTTGATTAAAAAAGGACAAAGTAGGTATAAAGGTTCTATTGCGTTAAATAAGTTGAACGAAGCCGAGATATATTTAAATAATAGTAAAGATATATTTTCTACATTAAGTAATATTAAGGATAAGTAGGAAATATCTTTAATTACTGAAACATATGACAAAATTTGTTCTTTATTTGCAGAAATAGCGAAATTGTGTGTTTCACCTGCTTAGAGATGAAATCAGAAAAGATGGATTTTGATTTGAAAACTGCTTGTAGCTTGATATCTCTTTTAGATGATAGGGAAGATACTACGAAACGATTGATTGATGCTGTGGAAATTTATGCAGACACGCTTAGTAGTGAAGGCCAGCAACTTTTAATTAAATTTGTTCTCAAGGGCAGGCTATCAGAAAATGCTAAGTTGCGCGTATCCAATTCTTATACTTCAGTAGACTTGATGATTCAAGATTTTCGTAATAAGTTATTGACAAAAAAATCTTTCACTGCAATACATAATCAGATACAGTCTCTGAATCAGGGCTATAGGACAATTGAACAATACGGATCTCAACTTGAAAAACTATTAACCGATTTGAATATTTCACAGGCTGACGGTGACGTCACTAAAAGTACAGTTGTGAAACCAATTAATGAAAAAATGGTGATTAAAAAATTTACGGATGGACTTAAAAATGAAAAGTTAAGTACGATTACAGTTGCTAGAAATTACACATCGCTAAAAGAAGCTATTCAAGCGGCCAAGGATGAATCCACTCCATCGTCATCTACTCAGGCAGAGGTAATGAAAATTTCATCTTTTCCTAGAGGTCGAGGTAGATACAATAATCGTTCTTTTAGATTCCAAACCAGAGGTCGAGGGTTCCAGACAAATTACCACAACAATTACAACAACAGAGGTACTAACTTCCAAAATAATAATAACAATTTTAATAGATATCAAGGTAATAGATTCCAGTATACGCCGCGAGGTAGAGGACAAAATATGTTCTACAACAACAGAAGGGGATACAACAACAAGAAAGGTAATTTTAACAATAGAATATTAGCGTTACAAAATTATAGGCCAGTACGAACTGCTGAAAACGTAGAACACCCAGCTGATGAGAGAGAGAGAGAGTAACCAGTTTTTTCGGACTTAATAACTTAGTTTTTGCTTGTAGAGGTAACACTAAATTCGTAAATTTTTATGTTAAGAATAGGAAGATTATACTACTGGTAGATACCGGTGCATCTATTTCGGTAATTAAGGAAGAACAAATTCCTAAGTCGAGTGAAATATTTTACAATAATTTAATAATAAATGGAATCGGAGGAAAAATCGAAGCTTCGAGTTATGTTATTTTAGACATTTACAGTTCTAAATATGATAAATTTACGAGCAAGTTTTATAGTTTCAAGAATTTACCTATCGCCGTTGATGGAATATTAGAATTAGATTTTATGACTAGATATAAGGCTAAAATAGATTTTGAAAATAGTTTACTGACGCTGCAAATTGATGGTAAGCATTGTATTTTACCGATTTTCGATAAACCTGATTATAGCAACTCGTTAGTACTCGCACCTCGAAGTGAGTCTATACATTATGTGTATTTGAATAAGGAAAGTGGAAGAGGATTGTTTTGTGTGCGCGAGAGAGATAGAAAAGGATGTATTTTTGGCAGGAACTATTGTTCAACCGAAAAATAAACGCGTTCCAATTAAGATTTTAAATACTGGAGATGAGGAAATAAGATTAAAAAAATTTACTTTAGATGTGGAACCTTTGAGAGAGTATAACATTTTTAAATTTGGTCAATGTAAAAGTAGCTCCAATAGGACTAAATCTTTGTTACCTTTATTAGAACTTAACCATTTAAACAATGAAGAGAAAGAATCTATTGAAACCATTTGTTCTAAATATTCTGATATTTTCTTCTTACCAGGTGACAAATTAGAAACTACTAATATTTGCGAACATACCATTACATTAAAAAATAAAACTAATCCAATATATACAAAACAAAATAGATTACCACATGCATTAAAACTGAAGTAAATAAACAAATAACAAAGATGCTCGATGACGACATTATCGAGGAATCTTCTAGCGAATGGTCAAGTCCTATACTATTAGTACCTAAAAAGTCTGAAAGCTCACAGAAATGGCGTTTAGTAACCGATTTCCGTAAATTAAATGAAAACATTGTAGACGATAAATTTCCGTTACCCAACATAACAGACATTTTAGACTCACTATCTGGTTCAATTTACTTTACTCATCTAGATTTACAACAAGGATACTACCAAGTAAAATTAGCACCTGAAAGCAGAAAATACACAGCTTTTTCAACTAGTACAGGACATTACCAATTAAAACGTATACCGATGGGTCTTAAAACTTCCTGTAGTGCTTTCAGTAGGGTCATGTCAATAACATTGTCAGGACTAGCGTTTGAGAAGTGTTTCATTTATTTAGATGACCTTATTACGTTTGGAAGGTCTTTAGCCACTCATAACCAAAATTTGATAGAAGTTTTTGAAATATTGAGGAAGGTAAATTTAAAACTAAATCCCGCTAAGTGTCAATTTCTAAAAAAAAAATGGTATAGCACCTGACCCAGAAAAAACTAAAGTTCTAGATAAGTTTCCAGTTCCTCAGAATGCCGATGAAGTAAGACGCTTTGTTGCTTTTTGCAATTACTATAGAACATTTGTACCTTCATTTGCTACCATAACAATGCCTTTAAATAATTTACTAAAAAGGGATGTACCTTTCATTTGGAATTCAGATTGCCAAAATGCATTTAATTTCTTAAAAAAACGCTTTAATTTCTCCACCAATATTAGAATACCCAGACTTTGGTGAATCTAATGAATTTGTATTGCAAACAGACGCCTCAGACTTCGCTGTAGGAGCTGTGCTGTGTAATAAAAATAGAAAACCTATAGCTTGTGCTAGTAGACCATTAAATAAAGCTGAAAAGAACTATCCTGTAAAAAAAAAGAATTAACAGCAATAGTGTGGGCAGTTAAATATTTTAGACCCTATTTATTTGGCAGAACTTTTACTATCATGACCGATCAAAAACCTTTGATTTATTTATTTGGGATGAAGGATCCATCTAGTAGGTTAATTAAATATCGTTTAATTCTTGAAGAGTACGATTTTAAGATTGTGTATGTGAAGGGTAAGAATAATGTAATCGCAGATGCATCCAGAGTGTGTATAACATCAAGTGAACCGAAATGTATGAATGAGGAGGTTTTGGCAGTTGTAACGAGACAACAAAAGAAAAAGATGGAGCAGAATAGTACGGTAGAACAGACTGCTCTTAATAAGTGCCCTGATGAGTGGCCTGATCAACCACGCGTCGTGGAACTATTAAGACAGCCATGTGATTCCGAAGAATTGAGATTGACTGACAGGGAAGTAATAGGAAAATTTAAGAAAGGAAATAATAAAGTGATAGAAGAAGAATGTTTTATGTATGTACCAAATAAAATGTTTTTGTGTGTTAATTTAGGTTTTAAGTTGCATTTCTCGCGAGCCGAATTTGCAATTAAACTTAAAGAGTTTTGCAAAAAAAAAATAAAAGTAAAAGAATTATGCATACTAAAAGATGGAAAGAATACTGAGTTTATAAAAGGAATATGTAGTGAAGTTAAATCGTTGAGTGAATGGTCCGGACCCCGAATATGTATACTGAAAGGAATAGAGAGAATTTATGATGAAAACGAAAAACAATTTATTTTAAATGACTATCATTTATTACCCACTAGTGGACATGCTGGAATAACTAGAATGACGAATAATATTAGGAGAAAATACTATTGGCCAGGACTAGATTCGGATATCCGTAAATATATAAGTAAATGCGTATTATGTCAGAAAATGAAACACGGTAAATATACCAAACAACCTATGACTTTAACTTCCACTGCGTCGACTGCGTTCGAGAAAGTTTTCCTCGATTTAGTTGAACCATTGGATAAGGATGAGAATGGAAATTGTTATATTTTAACTCTCCAATGCGTTAACAAAATATATAGAGGCGTATTGCCTAATAAAGAAGCTGCTACAGTTGCGTAAGCTTTTGTAAGTAACTTTATTTTAAGATTCGGTATTCCGAAATGTATAGCTACAGATAGGGGGACAGAATTCATGTCTCGGGTTATGGAATAGGTATGTAAGTTATTAGAAATCGATAAGTTATCGTCAACTGCATACCACCACCAATCAATCGGTTCTCTTGAGATAGCTCATAAACATTTAGGTGCGTTTCTAAGAAGTTATTGTACTAATTCGAATTTTTCATGGTCCCATTGGGTTCCATTTTGGTGTTTTAGTTACAATAATTGTGTGAACACTCAAACTAAGTACACTCCTTTTGAACTTGTTTTTGGTAGACAACGTCGTTTGCTAAATAATTTGAATTATGATGTTGAACCACTTTATAATCTTGATAATCATTGTTCAGATTTAAAATATAAATTGCAAGTAGCCTTAAGAGATGCTAGAAATAATTTGATAGCTAGTAAGGAAAAAAGGAAAGATAAATATGATGAATCATGTAATCCTGTATTTTATAATAAGAATGATCTTGTTTTACTTAAAAATGAATGTGCTCGTAAATTAGATTGTGTTTTTGATGGACCTTATAAAGTTGTAGAAGATTTAGGAGTAAATGTGAAAATTGATATAAATGGTAAAATTGACATTGTTCATAAGAATAGGACTAAGCCATTTAGTAGTTAAGAATATTCTTTTTTTTCTCTTTTTTTTCTTTGCCCCCAAAGGTGAAGTAACCTATGTACTTATAGGTGTAGGTGTATTCGATGTATTAGAAAGTAAGCCAGTATTAAATAAACACTCGAGTTAAACAAACGTCTTGATCTTTCATTCCATTATAAATAACATAATTCAATATATTCAGCTCAATTTTAACACGATACTGAATATTATATAATTAAATATAATCGATAACTAGTATTTATTAAACTATTATACAAAATACAGGCCAAATAAGTCAAATCGAAACTTGCTACCTCGCAGGAAAAGTGTGCAATTTTTATAAAAATAAACTGGTATCACTGTAACCGAAAGTATTGCACTATAGTGGTGAACGCCGCAACTTTAGCTATCGATAAGTTAATTAACCATGCGGGTTTGTCTGCCGAACCAGTTTGTAGTTTTTATTTAGATTTTATAATAAAGTATTACAAAAAGTAGTAAATTTTTCTATTATTGGTTTGTTATTACAGATTTCCAAGAGATCCTCTCAGGCGGCACACTTGGATTGTAGCTTGTAGAAACCATGAATCTGACACTGCAGTACCAACCTTCAACTTGTGGCAGGTAATGTTGGGCTGTAATTATATTTAGATTAAATATTTTTATTATTACCTTTGTCGCCAATATTATTCTAAAATATTTTATTAAGTTTACAACACTAACCTATCAAATTTAATTCATATATTTATATACCTATTATTGTAATTGTAAACTTAATGTAGTATAATTTTTGTACGCCATATCTTTATCAATATATATATATATATATATATATATATATATATATATATATATATATATATACAACAATATAACATAATTAACGCACTTTGAGAAAGTAGTTTGTTCTGTGACCACAACATTCTTCCGGAATTAGTATAACTAATTTGATAAATAATCAGTGCATAAAATGTTTAACTAAAAATTCAGTGTATGTATTATGATTATAACATAATATACTAATTGGGGTGTCTGAGGGTGTGCGTTAATTACGTTACATATTGTATATAGCTTGAAACTTCTGACTAAAATAAAATTATTTATTTTAGGGTGATCGTGGTGATTGCACAATATCGTCTACATCGAAAAAAGAAAACTGGATGTTCCGGCAAAATTCCATAAGTTATCTCGAAAGTCACATTTAGAAAAAAAATTCCTTATATACCCCGAACTAGGACTAGTTCGGGGTATATAAGGATTTTTTTCCCACTACCCACCACTCCCACTGCGAGTACCAGCCAACACTTGGCTAAGGAAAATTAAAATGAAAAAATGCCTTGACATAAAAAACATTAGCATAAATAGGCTTCACAAGTTTGCAAGAAATACTATGCCCTAACACTTAACTATTACTCACCAAAAGCCTATCGCAATGTACGTAAAACTTTTGGAACATGTTTGCCTGCACCCGTACATTGACTAAGTGGTACACTACCATCGATCGCCGACCAGGGTTTACTCAAGAAGCGCTGACGGCATTAAAATTGAGAGCGGAGAGTAACCCTGATAAAATTTTTTATTGTACCTTGGTAATGGATGAAATGAAAATAAAGCAATTGACAGAATACTATGCTAGTAGCCAAAGTCATTATGTATATAACCAAAATATCTTTTAGAACTTGCATGGTACTCCGTCAATTGTTTTATTTTCATTTCATCTATTACTAGTATACAATACATTTTCTTGTCAGTGTTACTCTCTAGTCTAAGTTTTAAAACAGTTAACGCTTTTTTTTGTGTAGCCAAGTCGGCCATCAATTGTACTATACCACTTTGTTATAGTACGTGATGAAGGTAGACAAATTTCTGTGGCGGCGCTCTCGTCGCGCCGCAAGCGAAACACACGGAGTGTTGGCCGCTCCCCGGGCAGAACACCTTGCCTGGCAGATCTCGCCTTTTCCTTCCACCGCCAAACTGGTGACTAACCGACGTGATCTGAACACGCAACCAACAACCTTCGGAAATTTCAAGCTTCATCATCGTCATAGAATACCCTACCCATTCGCTCCCGAGCAGATATCGTCTGCAGTCTTCATATTCTGCAAGCCATCTAGTTACTCCGTCAATTGTTTTATTTTCATTTCATCTATCACTAATATACAACATAATTTCTTGTCAGGGTTACTCTCTAGTCTAAGTTTTAAAACAGTTAACGCTTTTTTTTGTGTAGTCAAGTCGGCTATAAATCTTACCGTACCACTTTGTATATGATGAAGGCAGACCAATTTCAAAACTTTTGATATTTCGCATATATTATTAAGCGTTCGGTGAATAGTAATGTAAAGTTAAAGCAAAACATCTTTCTGGGGAATACTTAGCCCTAGGTAGATGTCACATTTTATTTTTAAGCAGCTGTCCGCTTAAAGTTCACTTTGTTAAACTATTATATAGTGTAAAACTTTTTTGTTTTCCTAATTTATTAAATATTTTCCAGGCATTTCATTTAATAACTCTTGAAAATCAACAACTATTTTTAATTAGCGGTTTTGTGATTGAAGCTTCATAATAAAAAGAAAAACATGGTTAACACCATCCGAGACGATAAACTGATAGGACTTTTCTTTTCAAAAAATCTGAGTTTTAAAATAAGTTTACTACTACGATTTGTTAAATGTTTTAAATTTTATCCTGCATAATGTAAAATAAACCTGTAGCAAAATAATTAACTTATTTTCAATAATTTCTAAGTTTTTTTCCGAAGAACATTTCTAAATACTTTAAAAAAAAATTTCAAATAACACCTTGGTATTCTTTATCTATGTATAACTTATAATCAAACAAAAAATTATGCGGACTATGGTGATTTGTTTATCGATAAAAAACATCGACATAGTCCAAGCCTTACGTTGCTTACGCATTTAGACAGCGCCATCAGTGTATCGACACGTGTACAATTTGATGGTGTGTGTAAACGCGATGAACACAAACACAAATGCTGTAGTGTGCGTTTATAGTGACGCGATTTAATTTTGCATTTGTAGTTAAGTATACAGTTGTATGGTTTTCTTGCGCTCCCCTGATGTTGACAGAATTTTTGTTTAGGAATTAACGCGCATGGCCTCTCCAGTTGGTTGAATACTCAAAGACCAGCGTAGACTGTGGCCTTGCGATACTATTCTCTCTACTATAGTCTGCTCGCTTGGGCAGTACTGACTTTTATTATACAAGTAGTCAGTGTTGGGCAATCATTTGAACCTCTTAAAACATTGCAATGCGACCTATAAAATATTACGAAGTTTAACATTTTTATATTCTAACGGGGTAAACCCTACCGGTACCATATTTTTACCTACCGGTACGAGGTCACACAAGAACCATTTTTTCCAATCCGTTGTCAGTTATTCAAGTTATATCGCTGGCCCATCGCCACCACAGTTTAATTATCTGTTGGGCTATGTCGATAACACTTGTTCTACTACGAACATTTTCATTAAAAAGTATATCACGCAGATAAACTTTGAGCAAAGTTCTGTCCATTGCTCTCTAAGTGACTAAGCTTCCTCATGTTTGTCATCACTGACAGCGCGCTTTGGTTGTACACTCTTGTTTTTTAGTTTTGAGGTATGTGATGCAGTGATAAGATGTGTCGTACTCGTACTTAACCTCATTCATGAAATAAAAAATAAAAATATAAATTTCTTTGCAAATTTCCGCTAAACATAATGTATATAACATAGTATGTTTAGCGGAAAGTTGCAAAGAAATTTATATTTTTATTTTTTATTATAATGGATTTCCGCAAAGTAACGCCTGATTCTATCAATTATCATTCATGAAAGTTGTCCAGTCAAATAGGATCTTTTGATTGGCCTCTTGGTCGAAGTGTAGGGCGGCTTCCCAATAAATGGAGAGCCGATCTGCCCTGGTATGACATGCAGAAAGTCAATAGATGCAGTTGGAGCAGTACCGTGTTTTATGCTATTTATTAACACAGTGATGCACAGACTTATTAAGACTCAGGGCCACTCGGGCAAATTATGAACTGATGGCGGGCCGCTAGAAGTATAGGTAATTAGAGACAATAAAGAATTGATAATAATGTATTAAAATTGAAAAAGAATTTATTAATTTGAAGCGTGGCACTGCATAGTGCTTACAATCATTTTTATATTTGGCTCAAATTTACTTGTAGCAACATGTAAAACTGCTTCCAAACTTTCATTTGCAAGGCGGTTTCGATTTTTTGTTTTACGATTATTTAGTATTGAAGAGTTTTGTTCACATATATAGGTAGAACCAAATAAGCTACACATTTCACAGTGTTTATGCGCAACTCGTTGTATGTATTTTTATCAATGCGGCGGTAAAAGTTCAGCAAGTCTCCTTCGTTGAATTTGTTGCGTAAATCTTGGTCGTTTTGAATGTCGATAATTTCTAACTGCATTGACTCGGGCGCATTTTCAACTGAAATCATGAAAGGATTGCTGAATATGTGCAACAGAGGTTTCACTTTTTTAAACTCTAAAAATCTGTCTTGAAAAGATTGAATCAAAATATCTAGCTTTTCTACATAACTGAAATTAATCGCAGGTTTGTTGAATTTTTCAGCCATTTTCTTATAATTCGGAAAATGATTGTAATTTCCAGAATTCAATTGCGATCTGAAAAGTGTCAGCTTGCATTGAAAGGATGATACATGAGCGTAGAGCTGGGATATCAGTTGATTTTTGCCTTGAAGCGGTGTGTTCAAGACATTCAAATATTTTGTAATATTAACTAAAAAAGCCAAATCACACAACCTATCAGGATTTTTAAGTTCCGGGACATCCCTTTGCGTTTCCGCCGGAAATATTCCAACTTCTTTTATTAAATTTAGAAATCGTTCCAGTGTTAATCCACGACTTAGCCACCTCACTTCTTTATAATACAGTAAATCTCCATATTCGCTTTCGATGTCATCAAAGAATTGTTTGAATTGCCTGTGATTGAGTCCTTGTGATTTTATGAAATTTACATTCGAAACTACCACTTTCATGACATTTTGAAATTTAATTTTTTTAGAACAGAGGGCTTCTTGGTGTATAATGCAGTGAAACTGCATGAGATTTTCAGCGTTTATGTTTTTTTCTTGCAGAGGCATTTTCAGCAAAGTAACTAGCCCAGAATTGACACCAATCATCGAAGGAGCACCGTCAATTGCAACTCCCGATAATTTTGATAAATCCAAATCAGTTTTTGAACATCATCCAAAAGTACATTGAGTATATCAACTCCTCTGGTTTGACCTTTCAATGAACACATTCCTAATAACTCTTCTAAGACTTCAAAATCTTGAGTAACACCTCGTATGAATATCAGAAGTTGAGGTGTGGAACTAATATCAGTGGATTCGTCGAGTGCTAATTAAAAAAATTCAATGATCTTAGTTTTTTCATTTAATTGTTCCGAAATATTACCTGACAAAGACATAATTCGTCTTTTGATAGTCATACGATTCAGTTGAATTTTCTCAAACTTTTTTGCTGCTTCTGGACACATTTTCTTAGCGGAAATTTCTATGCATTCTTTTACAAAATCCCCATCATTGAAGGGGCGACTTCGCTTTGCTATCATTCGAGAAATTTCATAACTAACTTCTGTAGCTGTTTCTTAATCATGAATGGGTTTTGTAAACATAACTTGCTGACCAATAAGCTCCCGTTTTAAAGACAACATGCGTTTCATAGTGCCTTTTTTACATTATATTTCTTTGCAATCGCAACAGAATTATTGCAAATTAAACAAATGACTTTGTTATGCGACCGTACAAATAAGTATTTCTCAGTCCAAATTTCTTGAAACTGCCGATTTTCATCTTTAACCTTACGTTTTTTACTAGGTCCTGGCTTGTCCATGTTGTGTTCTAATCCTGGCTACGATTAACATAGCACCTAAAAACAATTACAGTACCTACTTAAATTACCCATCCTTTTTTAAATTACCAAAAATAATTGATTAAATATGTAGGGCAACACTTATTAATAACAGAGTTTTACTTACGATTTCACAACACAATTATACACGGCACTTGACGGGAAATCTACGTTGAATGTGGATCAAAATATATGACACCGGCTAGTCGAGTTAAAATCTACACTAGAATTATTGACACTTCACTCAAATTAAAACTGAACTGTTGGTCGCTGCGGTTAGCGTGGCTTTTATACCGCGCGCATAGAGTCGAAAACTGTCTGAAGAAATCACGAAACCGACTCTGGAAGCTTCGTGTCGCCACGCCGCCGGCCGCGGCGGTTCCTCAAGAAAACGAATTTAACCGAGATCAGCACGAACTTTACCGACCGCTGTTACCGTAGACAGAGAAACCTATAGACAAATTGACGCCTTCTTTCGCATTCGCACACGAAAAAGATAGATTTATCATACGTCTTGCATAGAAATGAGATAGAGCGGTGTGATTGTTTGTCCCTTTCACCGTGCCGGTTTTTTTGTTTGTAAAACAACTGTAGAGTTTGCTAAACAACTTTGAAAGCGTAGCGATTTAAGGAGTTTACAAGTTGGTTTAAGTGAGAAAAAAGTGTTTTGTGAGCCTAAGATTGGTGAATCTTGTTCAGTTCAGTTCTTAGAACAATTAAATTTTTTATCTAAATGTGTTTAAAAGTCATAAGGATTATTGTATAACCTAAAAATTCGTTATCGTCCTTTCTCACTCGAGGCCACGCCGATCATTAGTCTATAGGTTTCTCTGTCTACGGCTGTTACCGACGCATGCACGGCGCACAGATAAGCGCACTTAAGAGCGCGCGCGCGAGATTCAAATTACTTTTCGAACATATGTTTTTTGGTTTTATTCTGGAATATGATTCAATATTTTTCAAATATACGAGAGTATTATTTTTGCTGTCTGCGGGCCACCAGTATTGATCTGTGCATCTACGTATTAACATAATATTCTTTTTGACCGAAGGCCTCGTAGCAAATGTTACAATAAGTAAAAAAAAGACTGACGTTTACGTTTGATCTATGACTTTTTTACATGATACATGTGCGATTGACAGTTAATTTTTCATGTTTACATTTTACAATTATTATAAATTTTGATTATTTAGTCTAGTGGTCAATATTTTACATCAAACGTATAGTTAAATAAAAAAAATGGTTTTGTCTGATATGTCATAATATAAATTTCGTTAGAGTAGAGCATTAAAGTAACCACAAATTGTTAAAAAATTTACAAAATATTCTATTAAAATGGAAGTTGGTGCTGTTAAACAGGCTTTTAATAATGAGGTTAGTATTACAAAAATTATTATTTATGTTCTTTAGAAGATTGATAAGATATAGTATTTTAATATAAATGTTATTTATGTTTCAGGTTATTCTAATGAAGAAACATTTAAATCAAGCGAAAATTCAAATCATACATAAGCTTACTAGGAAGGCTAAAACATTAACTGAAAAAAAAGCTCCAGAAAAATTAAAAGAGAAGCTAAAAAAGAAAGCTGAATCAGCTGTTAAAGAAGTTTTGATTATAAAGGTATCTCTAATTTATTACTTTAACATGTTGTAAACTTAAGAATTTTGTACAACCAACTTCAATTTAAATTAAATGAGAATATCTTCAATGTACTCGAAGTCAATTAAATAAGTATTATTAAGGATAAATCAAAACTCTTCAGATATAGATCAAAATTATTTTGGACCACATGAAAAGCATCAGCTTTCAAATAAAAAAAAGAGTCATCAAAATCGGTTCACCTAAAAAAAGTACTGAGGTAAAACACACTAAAAAATACTTTTGTATTGAGTATCTCCTCCTTTTTGAAATTGGTTAATAAAATAAGTCCTATCAAAAGTAGAATTATATATACAACATATGCTACATTAATGTAATATAACTTCATATTTTACCCCCTCAGAGGTGGAATCTCCATCTATCCTTTCTTAGTGGGTGTCTAAGTCGACAAAACAATATATATGCCAAGTTTCAGGTTAATCTGGCATATAATTTTGTAGGCCTCTTGATGACTGATTGAGTCAGTGGTATTTTGCTTATATATATATATAATTATCACTTAGCATTATGCTCAATGACCTCAATAGTGTCTCCCAACGGATAGGTCTTCGGATGAACATGGACAAAACAAAGATCATGTTTAATGTCCATGTCACACCTATGCCGGTAGTTGTTGGGAGCGCTATGCTCGAAGTTGTTGACGAGTACGTTTACCTGGGGCAAATAGTCCGACTAGGTAAGTTCAACTTCGACCGAGAGGTCAATCGACGGATTCAACTCAGCTGGGCAGTGTTCGGGAAATTACGACACATCTTCTCGTCAGGTATACCTCAATCTTACAACATATACTTACGGATCTGAGACGTGGTCCTTCACTGCTGGCCGTATGACGACGCTCAATGTCGCTCAGCGAGCTATGGAGAGGTTATGCTCGGAGTTTCTCTGTGTGATAGAGTCAGAAATGAGAATATCCGCAGTAAAACCAGAGTGACCAATACAGCCCAACGGATTAGTAAGCTGAAGTGGCAATGGGCCGGTCATATAGCTCGAAGAACCGATAACCGATGGGGAAGACAGGTTCTCGAGTGGCAGCCTCGTACCGGTAGGCGTAGTGTAGGGCGACCCCCCACTAGATGGAGTGACGACCTGGTAAGACATGCAGGAAGTCGATGGATGCAGGTGGCTCAGGACCGTGCTTTGTGGCGTTAATGGGGGAGGCCTACGTTCAGCAGTGGACTTGTGAAGGGCTGTAATGATGATGATGATGATGATAAGCAAAATACCACTGACTATATATATATATATATATATATATATATATATATATATATATATATATAATTATTTTTACATATCCTTGACACTTTCTGACACATTCTTCAACTGCTATGACAAAGTTTCACATTCAACTTTGACTGAATGTTCATAACTTTGATATTCTCGTTGCAATGACCACTTACTGTCGGTTAGATTAATTCGTAAACATAGGATTAGGTGAAGATTAGAGCTAGTAAAAAAAATTTTTAGTTGTTAAGCTCACAGTAAGAATCCTGTATTTGTCTAACTAAATAACATTATACCACCACCTTAAAGAGAATGTTTTCAGTTTTCAATGAATACATTTTATTAGTTTTATTTTATCATCTATGCCCACTTGTATGTATTGGTATAGCCATTACAGCAAACTTAAAAATGTTGGTGTGCTGTCACTGGCCCGTTGCCCCACAAAGTCCCTGCCGTTGCACTGCACAAGTGCATTTGTTTCACAACTGTTTACTCTCTGTAAACTGTGACAATACTTTCATAATGTCTTGATAATACCTGGAATATGTAACCACAAACCTCTTTAAATATGTATTTTTGATTCATGAAAATCGTGAGAAGTAGATGTGCTATTTAAAAAAGTGTTCAATAAATATCTTATGTTATGATTAGATGTTGCCTTTGTAATATGGAGTCATTATATAACTATACAAATAAATAAAATTGAAGTGCCTATTTGTAATGTCATAATAATATATTTTTACTAAATGCATTTGAAAGTATATATGGCATATATAACAAAAACAGTTTTTAATATTTTTATCTGTCTGTTGGTCTGTCTGTCTGTCTGATTGTTTTGGCTAATCTGCGAAATGGCTGAACCGATTTTGACAGGAATTTCACTGGCAGTTAACTCATGTCATAAGTAGTAACATAGGCTACTTTTATTATAGAACAAGAAAAAGATTTCGGTTGGACATAGATGTCCAAAAAATAAAACCCATGGAATCCAATAGTAATAAATTCCATGCGGATGAAGTCGCGGATATCAGCTAGAACATACATAAATTGCACATGTACGAATATCGAGACCTGCAATAATTACTTGTAGGCCATACAAACATTGTTTCATGTGTACCAAACTGTCAAAACAAAGAAAATTACTATGCAATTAGAGTTCATATTATGTATAAATTAATGAAATTTCATTAGAGAATCAGCAGTAGCCACAAAAATACATAATACCGAAAGGAGGTTTTATTTAATCACTAATAATTCGCCTAAATATGTGGTGTATATTAGTTTCATGTACAAAATATTTGTCTTTTCATTTATAGAAGCAGTTTCTATTGTTTGTATGATATAAAAATAGAGAAACAAAATAGTTGAATTCCAAAAAATTATTTATTTTTATTTTTATTATATTATGTGCCATCTAAAATATTAGAAATCAACAGTAAAATTAATGAAACACTTCTTACTATCCATGTATAAAATTGTATATATAACAATTGCTGTATATTTATTTATGATATTGAATTTTAGCAGGGATGGGAGATATGATAAGGATATGGAACGACGAGTGAATGCGGGAAATAGAGTAAATGGAGCTCTGCACTCTATTGTGAAGAGTCAAAATGTGTCGAAAAAGGCACGTATGGCAATTCACAATGCTGTGTTGGTCCCTACTTTAACTA
This sequence comes from Parnassius apollo, assembly GCA_907164705.1. Classification (NCBI taxonomy): domain Eukaryota; kingdom Metazoa; phylum Arthropoda; class Insecta; order Lepidoptera; family Papilionidae; genus Parnassius; species Parnassius apollo. The sequence goes on from CAJQZP010001697.1 coordinate 6,774,425, forward strand.
ATGGTTGTGAAAGTTGGGTGTGGCAGAAGAAGCACGAGAGTAAAATGAACGCAGTAGAAATGCGGTCATTAAGAAGTATGTTAGGGCTGAATCTGAATGAGAAATTGTGTGATAAGAGAAGAGTGTTGTTTGCGAGATGATGTTGTGACCAGGATTAAGAAAGGAATGCTTTGGTGGTTTTGTCATGTGGAAAGAATGAATGAGGAAAGAGTGACAAAGAAAATTTATGTTGCAGAAGTGAATGGCAGAGTCGGAAAGGGACGTCCTAGGCGAAAATGTATCGACCAAATTGGCGATTTATTGAAAACGGGCCAAATTAGGAGTACCCTTAACCGACGAGCATGTGTGCGTAGGTATATGGATGTGAAGAAGGCGAGAGAGGTGTGTCAGGATCGTGCCAAATGGAAGTCTGTAGTCTCTGCCTACCCCTCTGGGTGACAGGCGTGAGTGTTTATATTATGTATGTTATTTATGATAATTTCTGTATATTTCAGAAAATCAAAGCAAAGGACCTTGCAAAATTTATAGTAACACATGATGGAGAGCTTAACAACTATCTTAACACACCTGATGTCAATCAAGATAAGGCATGTGCCAGATTATTACTTCACAAATGCTTACAAGAAAAATACAGATCCATAAGAGATAGATTTGGTAAATCTTCGATAGAGGATCTTCTGATGTCTCGGTTAGAGAGACGAAAATTAAGGAAGGAAGCTAGAGAGAAACAAAAAAATAAAAGGAAAGGAAAGGAAGCATTTAATAAAGCGGTAAATATTGAAGGTACATGGGAGGTTGAAAAAATAGTTAAGGATAAAAATATTGGTGTATTAGATGACAGTGATGGCAAGGATGACAATGATGATAAATGTCTTGGCAATGAGTCAGTGCAGTCAGTTGACGAAGTTGATAAATCTCAATTAGATAATGAGTCTGGTGATGAATCAGAACCTGAGAATGAAGAAGAAGAAGAGGTAGAAGATAACTTCTTGCAACACAAGGAAATTGTCAAGGATGACGATAAAAGTGATGACAGTGGTAAAATAAGTCCAAATATTGAAAGAACTCTCACAAGTAAGAAGGTCCAAATCCTAAACGGTAAAAATAATGCAAGAGATTCAACTAATTTACAAAAAGATGTAAATAAAAAGAAAAAAGAAGTTAACAAAAATAAGAATTTTAATGACAAGATTCTCAAGAGGAAATTTAACAAAGAAATACAGGAGCGAAAAGTACAAGAAGTAAAAGTTGTTGATCCATTCTTTATAACTCCTACAGGTGAAAGCTATCTATCTGTAGTTGAACCAAGACAACCTGATGAAGTTAAGGAGGTCCACAAACAAGGGAATAGGCAATACAGAAGAGCAGTTATGTTTGGCCATGTACCTAAACCTAAACCTAGAAGGAATGATTTTAATTTGGATAATGGGGAATACAAAAACATATCAAATGCAAATAATAGATTTAATAATAACTATGGTAGTCAAAAACAAAATAGACAGTATATGGACGAAAATGTAAAACAAAATGGAGAAAGTGAAAAAGTAGAAAAATTACATCCCTCGTGGGAGGCTAAAAAGCGCAAATCCGGTCTTTTACCATTCCAAGGTAAAAAAATTGTTTTTGATGATGGTGAATAATATTTATAGTACATAAATAAAAATATAATACCACTTTTTTTTAAATCACATCTTTTTAATGTTCAATATTTTTGATTTATATTTGTATATAACAGTCAAATCATGTGTCATTAAAATGGAACTATTAAGTTCCAAAAATGGTACTTATTATATAAAATTACCTCGATGTCTGTATAAGTCTGCCGCAAATACTTTTAAGATAATTGTAAGGTGTAAATGGTGTTTATTAAAAACGTTTTCAAGTAAGATATGTCTACCCTGGTTAGCAAGAGTGAGAGAATAGTTAAAAATAAGTATATATTATGTTGTACGAGCGTTTATATTAGTACTAGCGATAAGCCCGGGAAGCACCCGCACGGGTGATTTCTGGATTTCGACAATAGCGCCACCGACTGGGTCCAATTGAGATTTTAAACCATCCAGGGACCCACTCAAATACACACAAAAAATTGTCAAAATCGTTCGAGCCCTTTTAGAGTTTTAGCGAGACTAACGAACAGCAATTGATTTTTAAAAGCTTTTAAGCTTTTATTTAAGTTGTAAGTATGTCTTGGAATATTGCAATCAATATTTCACCAACTAAAGTATACTGAAGCTTTCGGGTTAAAATTTTGCACACACGTTTGCTTTTTGAGACATGCACGATTACTTAAACTGCTATTTTTAATGAAATGTGGCAGACGTTACAAAATAGCGATTTATCATTTCCATAGCAATCCATATGATATGGGTGTCTAATGAAAGGGCTTTATAAACGAAACACAATAAGTAAAGTGTACCTATTCTGAATTCAATATGGTGGACGTTATAAAATGACGATATATAATTTCCATAGTAACCCCTATGATATGAGTATCAAATAAGAGGGCTAGATGAGCAAAAAATATAAGTAAAGTGACGTTATGCTAAATCTAATATGGCGGACGACACAAAATGGCTATGTATAATTTTCATAGTAAATCCTATTATGTGGGTAGCAAAAGAAAGGGCTTGAGCAGCGAAAGTCAATAAGTAAAGTGACGTCATTCTAAATCCAATATGGCGGGAGTCTAATATGACAATGCAATATTATAACGACATGTAGTAGATTACATGATAGATCTCGATTGTAACCATTGCTAAAAAAGCGGAAAACAAAACGGACGCCATAACCATTTTAAAGAATCAAGTCTGCAAAGATTAGGGATAGTTTGCTGGTCCTTGAACAAACGTTGTAGGGCAGCAAGGGTCAACTGCTGATTTAAGTTGGCGGTCAAGAAATTAGTTCCTCCAATCCGCTTGTAATAATGTTATCCCGTAGTTTTTGGAGTATGCGATAACGATTTTGGGGTCGAATTATGCGGGTCAAATTTTGCAACTGAATTTAAAAGTACTCCTAGCTAAATGACGTCATTATGAATCCAATATGGTGAACCAATCAAGATGGAGGACTAATTATTTTTATACACTCCCATAAAATGGATATTATATAAAAGGGGCGCTAAGGATCTCCGGTGTTGGGGTTCGGTTGCCACCTAAGACGACTCGATCTGGCAACATCCAGCGCACGCACCCTGAGGACTGACAAGAAGATCCTGGAGCTGAAACAAGAGTAGACAAGTTGCGCTGGAACATTATGGGATTATCCGAGGTCCGACGAGAAGGGGAGTACACGGTGATTCTCGAATCCGACAACTTGTTCTATCACGGGGAGGGCGACCATCTGTCCCAAGTAGGTCTTGGATTTATCGTCCACAAGTCTTTCGATAACAATGTTGTATAGTAGATTGGGAGTGTGTCGACGAGAGATACTTAGAATCACCAAATGGTATTCGTTGAAGGTCATACAGGTTTACGCACCAACCTCGGCACAACCTAATGATGAGGTGGAGGAAATGTATGAGGATATTTCTAGAGCCATGCATTCCTCGGTACGGTATAAAACGGGAGATTTCAACACAAAACTAGGCACAACAAAGAACGGTGAGCTGAAGGTAGGGAAATTTATGATAGGGCAACGAAACCAAAGTGGCCGGCAGCTGGCCGAGTTCATGGATAAAGAGGGACACTTTATGATGAACTCTTTCTTCCCGAAACGGCCCCACAGAAAATGGACCTGCTCGAGCGCTGACGGTTCGACAAAAAATTAGATTGATTTCATTATGGCGACTAGACGGCAACTGTTCAGTGATGTCTCAGTGATCGCAAGGGTGAAAACTGGCAGCGTTCACGGAATGGTTAGAGGCACACTGAATCTAAACGTTAAGTTGGAGAGGTCTCGTCTACTGAAGTTAACGCACCGTCCCCCCCCCCCCCCCCGTGCTCTAATCTAAAGTCCGGAAACCTTTCAGCTCGTGTTACAAAACCGTTTTTAGTGCCTAGAAGTCTGCAATATAGTGGACGATATGAATGACAAGCTTGTGGAAACTGTCCATGCGGTCGAAGCTAAGTTGTGCAAGACCTGCCGCAGAAGAATACAAAAACTCTATGATCACATTCTTAATCTCATGGCTGCTAGACGGGAAATGAAGCTGTAGTCTTCAAGAGATTTGATAGCATACAGGCAGCTGAACAGATATATCTCTTAATGCATGCGGCGGCACTTACGTAAGTTGAATACTGCAGGTATTGAAAAAGCGATCTAGCGGAACCAGGGCTCCAAAGTCTGCCAGAGATCTGTCTGCCAGAAAGATCCAACTGTCAAAGCTGAAGACTGAGTGTGGCAGCATCATGATCAGATCGTTGCCAGTGATGACTTATTGATCTGAGACGTGCTCCTTCACTGCTGGCCATATGAGGACGCTCAAGATCGCTCAGCGAGCTATATAGAAGGCTATGCTCGGGGTTTCTCTGCGTGAGAAACCTAAAAAATGAGGATATCCGCAGTAGAACCAGAGTGACCGACATAGCCCAACGGATTAGTAAGCTGAAGAAGAGAAGAAGAACCGACAACCGATGGGGTTTGGGACCTACAAAGAAGGTTCTCGAATGGCAGCCTCGTACTGGTAGGCGTAGTATAGGGCGACCCCCACTAGATGGAGTGATGACCTGGTAAGACATGCAGGAAGGCGATGGATGCTGGTGGATCAGGACTGTGCTTTGTGGCATTCCTTGAGGGAGGCCTATGTTCAGCAGTAGACTTATGAAGTGCTGTAACTGTAATGATGATGATAATGATGAAAATGAAGTCCGCGTTTAGCTCATCGAGGAGATTCGTACTGCCCGGCTAAATGGTAAAATTAAGAGAGGTTGTGTTTTAACTAATATCAACCTACACATTGGATAAATTATATCCGTGGTGAAAAAAATCAAAACGTAGGAAAACAAGATGGCCGCCATACCAATTTTAAAGACATATCTCAGCAACGGTTCGGGGTAGTTTGGTGGTGCTCGAACAAATGTTGTAAATACTCAAGGGTTAAATACTAGCAATAAAAATTCAAGTTGGCGGATTTAGCTCGGCGATCTAAAAACAGAGGCATTTAATAGTAAAAAAACATTTTTTAAAAACAAGCTTTTATTTAAATGCTCTAAAGAGAAGAAAATAAACTATAAATTAAATCAGACCCATACATTTATGAAATTACACAAAAAATTAAAAGCTTGTCGCGAGATTTACCTGTGTACATAAACAAGAGTACAATATGTAACTTGATATTGCCATAGCACAGGTAATAAATAATTCTAAGGAAAAAATCTTTTTTTGTAAAATTGGTAAATTTCGTATAATAAATAAAAAGCATTTATATAATTAAATTGTAATAAATTGATATTTTCTTCTTTTTAGAGCATTTAAATAAAAGTTTGCTTAATGATTTCTTATATTTACGCGAACACTATACATTGATTAAAACTATAAAATCCGTAAAAGTAGTTTTAATCAAAAGTTTGCTTTTAAAAATGATTTTTTCCTATTCATTTAGGTATTACATACATCTAAGAAGATTATATAATGTCCTCCCGACCGAGTTTCGGTTACGGAGGCCGATCTCAACGGAGATCATAGATTACTGTGTTCATATATACTGTAGACGAGACGGAGAATAACCATCAGCGCAATACAGAATAGTGCCCGAGTGTACGCGCAATCACAAGTGCACTCTATTCCCTCACTCTCATAGTCCGATTGGACGGTTATCCGATACGACCGGAGAGAGATCAAGCGCATACCACGGCTTTATGTGTTTTCCGAGGCACAGGGGTGAAACATCGCAAATTTTCTGATTCCGGGCTACAACTGCTAATTTGCTGTCAGAAAACCCCAATAACTGGTTTTGCCGACCGAGTTATTAAATTAAAGTATTATTTACGTGAGTAGATATTAATTGACGTGAAGTTCGCCAACACACATTGGGGCAGCGCGGCGGACATTTCCTTGCCCTAAAATCCTTTCAGAAATAATAGGAAGCATGTGCCCAGCGGAGGGACGTATATAGGCTGTAACTTTGGAACTATAATAACTACACGTCATTTTAGCAACGGTTTGGTAGTTGTGACCTTATTTCCAGGGATTCATTTTCATCAGCATCCATTTGACGTATACAAAGTTCAAAAACTGTTCATTAATCGTAAACTCTTCATCAAATTAGGTCATTTTGGCATCAAAGATAGAGCTCGGATGAAGAGATGTTTTATTTCAAATACTTTTTGATGAAAAAGAGGAGAATAGAAAATGGAAACGGCGTGCTCCCAAATACTGAATACACGACATTAATATGAAAAGAAATAACTATGGCGAATTTCATCATTTATATCCAGATTTGAAAAGGGATCATGTTTTTTTTTTCATAGAAGAGGGGGCAAATGAGCATGCGGCTCACCTGATGTTAAGTGACTGCTGCCGCCCATTATCAACCGCAACATCAGAGGAATTGCAGGTGCGTTGCCGGCCCTTTAGAAAGGAGTAAGCTCTTTTCTTGAAGGTCCCTAGGTCGTAACGGACCGGAAAAATCGCCGGTGATAAACTATTCCACAGAGAGGTCGTACGCGGAAGAAAACTCCTTGTGAAACGTACAGTGGTGGATCGGCAATCATCCAGATGGTGTGGATGGTATCGGGACGTTTGCCGCGTAGTGCGTTCACGAAATTTGGCGGCTGGGATTAATCCGAACAATTCCTCAGAGTACTCCCCATGGTATATGCGAAAGAAAATGCAAATAATTATACGTGGTAGAGCTATGCTGCAGTTATATTAGTAGTAGGCATAGTTGTAGCACGAATGGGTCGGCTCAACCGGGGAAGGACCACGCTCTCACGGAATACCAGCGTAAAATAGTAGTAGTAGTAGCTTAATGCTGCTGTGTTTCGTATGGTGAGTGTAGAGAACCGGAGACCCTTTTTACTGGAAACGAGGCATTCCATCTTAGTCCTCACGGGTGACGACGCATCTGCATTTTGATTCGTAATCGAGGAAAGATGTAGATGTCTATGGGCCACAGCAACCACTTACCATCAGGTGGACTATGTGCTCGTTTGTCACCCTATCCTATAAAAAAAAGAGATGCAACATCTCTTCGGAGCGCCAGTGAATCGAACCGATCGGAAAGTACTCGGTCGTCGACGATTCGAGCCGCTCTGCGCTGGATGTGGTCAAGTGGAAAGAGCTAGCACTGGGGAGCTCCAGCCCAGAGATGGGAACAGTATTCCTTGTGCGGCCGAACCTGCGCAGGTGGGCAAGTTGCAGGCAGCGTGCCGGCATGAAATACTGCCCCACTCTGCTGAGCACGCCAAGCTTTTTAGAGGCCAATTTGGCCTTCTCTTCCAAGTGACCACGAAACTGCATGTCACTCGATATGTCGACGCCGAGGATTCCGATACTGACTGAGGCAACAAGGGGAGTGCCTTGAAACTTAGAAGATACGACGAAGGGGTTCTTTTTAGCGGTTCACGCGCAAAGTTGTGTCTTCTGAGGATTAAATTGGATTATATTTAGTCGCCCCTAATCAAAGACTTTGTTCAGCAAAGACTCGACTGCAGACATAAGTTTGTCCCGGTACTCAGAGACGTTTTCCCGAGAAATATTGGCACGGCCGGTGTACAGAGCATCACTAATGCTGTCATCTGCATAGCAATGAATGTTACGGATTAGCAACATATCGTTGATATGCAGAAGAAACAGCATTGGTGATAGCACGCAGCCTTGAGGAATACCGGCATTAATAGGCTTGTAATCGGAGCTTACATCGTCTACAACGACCTTCATGCTCCGATCTGCAAGAAAGCTGAGGATCCAATTGCACAATTTCTCGGGAAGCCCATGGGAAGCGAGCTTCGAATGAAGCGCTTTATGCCAAACCAGATCGAAGGCCTTCACAATGTCCAAACTAACGGCCAATGCCTCCCCCTTGGACTCTACTGCTTCCACTCATCTATGAGTCAGGTAGACCAGAAGATTACCAGCTGTTCAGCCACGACGAAAACCGTATTGCCGATCACTAATCAGCTAAGGGTACTTAAGTATGCCTTACCTGTCTTATTCAGTTAACAAACAATCTTGACATGCCTCATTAATTCAATTTGCCATAAAAGTTCTTAAAGGACGACAAATTAGCTATTTTGATTACAATACTGGTATTAAATGTTATGAAAAAATTTTAGTAGGTTTAATATTTTTTTTAATTTTTTGAATGACATATTGCGTTATAGAGGCATGCCAATATTATGTACTTAATAATACCACTGTAGTTTCAGTTCTTGTTTCTGGGTCGACGTCAAAGTAAGATGCTTTCGTTGCAGCAAGGGATAACTCGTCGTCGTTATTATTAGCTCCTGTCTCCAAATTTTGTTTCCTAAAAAAAGGCAAATTTTCGTAATAGCTGTGGTAATTCTTTAGAATAATTCCATCCTTACAAATAGTCACCAAAGTCTTAATTTCGAACTTATATTAATGAAAGTGGTTCAGAGTACAGATTTCTTTCCATAGAAGAGCTTACACCCCCTTTAATTTTCTTCAGTAGTCGAATTTGAAGAAAAGTGAATCGGAACATCTTTCCTAACTTGTATCCATCTAACTTTAGCCCATTTTAAAAGCATGCCATCCGTGGGTTTACGTGTTTCCAATAGAGATATCTCGCATTACCTTAAATTCTTAAAATTCTAAATGATAATCAACCTTAATTTCATATGTTCTTCGTACTCTTTATGTTCCTCTTCGGGTAACTACTCAAACTTATTTATGACATCAGCATTGGTCTTCTCTCGGCTTGTGAAAATCTATATTTTTTGACAGGATCAATTTTTTTTATGAAGTCTTGCAGATAGAATCCTCGTTATTTTACTATATGTTGTTAACATAACTTATAGAACCAGCCTCTTCTTGTTGACTTTGACTAACTAATTACTGATTCTGTCACTTCTTTTTTAAAAGACTTTTGTGAGTTGTCCATTGTGTTTGGTGACGGAATGTAATTAGAATGTGCCATAGAATCATTATCTTCAGAGTTTCACATTGCTTCTGGTAATGTTTTATTATTTGTATTGGATGTTGTAGTTTGTGTTTCTAATATGTTAGGTCTTAACACTGACTGCACATAGGGTATTAGTTTAAAAAGTATGTATGTTCTCTACTTTGAATTAAAGAAGCTCTTCAAGTAGTAATTAGTTGGTTATTTTATACTGACATTGGTGTCAAATGTGTGGTTAATTAAACATCTTTGGTACCTACTATTAGAATAGAATATTTTTATTCAATACAGATTACAAGTAAATAAGTCCTTTCTTAATTTTACCATTGATTCGGAAAAAGCCCCTGCCCTGGGTAGAATCAGCAAGGTACCTAGCGGGACTTTAAAAAAATCATACAATACTTATGTTGAACAAAACCTCTCTCCTCCCTCCCTCTCATTCTCAGGAGTTATTATCAACCGGGTATTCATTTATATTATAATAACCACTTTTTTACAGATTTTGTTTATTAAATTTTTTAAGTTTGGTTATAGAGAGACCTTGTATATTTTCCGGGACTTTGTTGTTTTAATTACTGATTGAGTGAATATATTGGGTGTTGTTGACATGACTATGCGTCCGCGTTTTAACGTAATCTTGACAAAGCAATACTAAAATATGTAGACGTATGTACATAAATCTGCTGTGATGACTAAATATTTTCAGGATCATTTGGATATTGACGGTCGTATGCGCATACGTGTTTGTGACACGTGAAATCCGCCCCAGTATGCAATAATATTGCTGTTACGTCTACTGTACGGATATATGGCCTAAAAATTATTTCAAACTCTCTAGCTTACGACAAATGATATTTTGTAATTTATTCAAAAAGTATTTAATATTAAATTATAAGAAAAATTGAGATTACGCTCTACGAGATTGCTTAATTTCATAGTAGAAGTCAATGAAAAACAAAAAAAAAAATCGCATTTTTGTATAACCGCCCCTATGGTTTGAAACCCTCGATATTTATCGATTTTTTTTAAATATATTAATGAACATGTTTTACGTTATATTAGGGATATTTATAGGGATTAAAGACACTTTGGTATAATTGTTATTAACTTATTACCTGCACGTAATTTATAACTTATATAAGTTCCACCTATATTATACTTATTTTCTGGGAATAGTAATTAATTCCTCGAATTGCGCATACGAATCAGTTTGTGGCACAGAGGTTTGTGATGTGAATAAAACAATTGTGCACTAATTACATCTTGCGAATTAATTAGACGAGTTGGCACATTACTTTGCGAGACGAGAAGTGGCTCTAATAACAGGTGCTGGTTGCCCACTCGTGTATTGATAAAATGATGTACATTACATATTTGGTATAGTTAAGCATCTCTGGGAATCATCTCTTCTTCGGCTTCACTAACAATATTAAAAACTGCTCTCTTTACACGCACTCGCAAATGTGGTGGAAAGGTCTTAACAGTTTGGCCCATGTTTGTAAAAAACTCTACAGTGGGATCTTTCTCTTCTTGCCGGTCATGAGAATATTTTTTTTCCAAGTGTGACTGAAATAATGACTGTGAATTTGTAGATGTCTCTTGTATTTTCTTTATTTTGGTGGTACTATTGGCTAACACGGTTATAGCTGGTGATCTAGGTATTGAGTGCGATGACGTTATTTTACTTTGTTCTTCATCACTCGATATAGGGGGCAAGTTTGTTAGAAATTCGGATTCATTTTGAATATATGGGGATAAAAAACTCAGCTCCTTACCAGCCAAAACCTCCTAACCAGCTTAAAATTTTTCGCACCTTGACCACTTTTAGTTTTTCTTAGATTTATTGCCTTTCTGTAGTTTTCTCGAATCTTTTTCCACTTCTCCTTACACGCTAGTGCTGAAAAAAAGTAATATTTGTAATTTTTATTTCCCAAAATTTAATTCTATAATGAGTGCTGAAATCTTTAAAAAGTACGTATATTCATAATTATATCAATTTTGTTTTAGATTTTTGCCCACTGGAAATTCTTTTCGATCGTTGACTTTCAGTTTTAGAATGGGTGAAAAAACTGTAAGAACGATTGTTTAAGAAACTTGCACTTGGAACAAAATGCAACCAACACCACCCGCGGAACAAGAATGAAAAGAAATTGCAAAATCTTTTTTGCAAAAATGGAATTGCCCTAATTGTATTGGTGGGTTGTATGAAAAGGACCCACACAATAGTGGTTCCAAGTACTATTGTTATAAAAACATTTTTTATTGTTTTGTTTGCTTTAGTTGATGCTGAATACAAATTTACGCTTTTGGATATAGGTGATCTCGGGAAGAATTCCGATGGGTGCATATTTTCAAACTCTGTTATAGGGAAATCGTTGATGCAAAACAAACTAAATGTTCCTAGAGATACACAGAGCGGCCAACGCTCCATGTGATAGTTCGGAGATGTTCTATATATATACTGTTTATAATTCGGAATTTTTGATAGCGTGATTTAGGCTTCGGTGTTTCGCTTGCGGCGCGACGACAGCCCCGCCACATTACCCCCCCCCTGTTCAGACCGGAGGTCGATAGTGCAGCCTCGTTGCCGACGAATGTACAAGTGCCAGGAGATTGCCTTGTAGGAATCGAGAAGAAGGCAAGTAATCTGCGACAGTGCCGTGAAGCAGAGGCGAGCAGTGCGGCTCAGAGCCGTGCCGAACACTGTAGCGCAGAGAGTAGCTTGAAGGAACAGGAAGCATTATTATTCCAGTGCTGCGATAAACCTTGTGAAGCTAGCTGGCTTGCAGGATACGAAGACTGCAGACAATATCTGCTCGGGAGCGAATGGGTGGGGTATTCTATGACGATGATGAAGCTTGAAGTTTCCGAAGGTTGTTGGTTGTGTGTTCAGATCACGTTGGGTGGTCACCACTGTGGCCGTGGAAGGAAAAGGGGAGATCTCCCGCCGGGTAAGGTGTTCTGCCCGGGAGCGGCCAACACTCCATGATGTGATAGTTCGGAGATGTTCTATATATAGGGTTTATAATTCGGAATTTTTGATAACGCGATTTAGGCTTCGGTGTTTCGCTTGCGGCGCGATGACAGCGCCGCCACACATGCTTACCAGGCACAGAAGAATACAATATGCCCTATGTAAGTGTAGCGGATGCGGCTCTATCTTTGCGAAGATTTTTACAGTGGCCATATCCTGGCAACCAAAATATAAATATTGAAGAAAAGAAAATTTTAACTATCATCAAAGTAGGGCTCGTCGTGTCAGCGAAAGTGCTTTCGGTATACTGTCAAGAAGGTTTAGAATATATGAAAGATGATTGTCCTTGACTCCTGAACATGTGAACATTGTAGTATGAGCAACAATTTTTTACATAACTTCTTGAGAAATAACGACTTATGGTCAGAAAAAGATTTGAGAGAAAATGTGAATCACAGTTTAGTGGATTTACCTCAACTCGGGGGTAATGCGTCTCAATCCGTATTCGAAATTCGAGAAAAATTCAAAACATATTTTTTGTTTAATGCAGGCTCAGTTCCATGGCAAACAAATATCGTCAGGAGAGAATTCCAGCATTACAGTTTTTTAAATATGTAGCTATTGTATATTATATATTATAATAAATGAATATGTTCACTAATAATAAAACAAAACTCACGAGTTTCATTCATTATTCTCCCAATTTCTTCCCATATGTTCATCCGACGCTGGTCATCGTGATAATGTGGATCTTCATGATTAAACGATTCTGGATATTTTTGGACTAGTGATATCAATAGTTCTTCATTCATTTTTATTTAAACATAAAGATTTTTATAAAAACGAAATAAAAATTAGTAAAAATACGTTGGTGCGCATTCACTTCTACGCGTCGACTGAGGCGCGTCGAGTTGAATCCAATCGCATCGGCGAAGAAATTCGCCTGTCAAGCAATTCGCGCGGTCGATTCAATTCGCTGCGCCGCGGCTCGTTGCCAATGGTTATATGCTAACGCAGTTATAGGAGGCAACTTTCTGCGATTCGATTCGACACGGCTCGGCGAGCCTAGTGGACGCGGGCCTAATTAATATCTTCAATTATTCGACTGTAACATAAATATTTATTTCATCTAAGTTGATATTAATTGCTGTTGGTTAAGAGAACGTTAATAACCGCTATAAGTAGCCACTTTTGGAGGTAATTAACGATTCTCTTAATTTATCAAATGCAAAATAACGAAAATTAATTCCGATAATACTACAGGTAATTTACTAATCAAGTTAATTTTAGATTTTTTAAAATTTGATATGATTCAGGGAGAAAGGAGATAAAATGATTGGTGGCGCTCTTAACACGTTCGCGTGAGCAACCTTATCTCTAAATGTTTGTACTGAGGCGCACCTTTTTACCCATACAAAGTTAAGCAACGTCTAAAGACGTCCCGCCGTAATACGTATGCCTTAGAACTGTGATTGCGGCGCAACGTTTCTTCACGTCCGACGTTTATACACGTTGCCGCCACTGCGCAGGTCTAATATACCATACTAAACGACACAACGTTCATATGCGTCAACTTAAATTTAGGTACTCGTAATTAAAATGATACAACTGGCTTGGCATATAAGTTTAATCAAAAGCAGAGGTAGGTAGTTTCTTTACAAACAAAATTAAACTTAATTAAAATCACAACAATCAAAAATCTTTATCATTCTTTATAATTGTACGAGACCAAAATCTCTATTACTTTTTAATCAGCCTTAATTGTTTATGTACCTATGTATTTATTAATAATTAACAAACATTATTTAATTATTAGGAAGGTATAGAATATGTAAGCTACAGGTGTGTACCTGTTTGATTATGCCACTCCTCAAAACACGAAGGGCATAGAGCTGGCTTATCTGGGCACCCTTTGCACCTATAGCTACTTTCTCTTCGTGTCTTATTTTTAGTACACATCTTGCATTTTAAAAATATACTCTTATTAGAGGAAATTTTTTTAGGTATCTTTTCAGGCCAGTGACCAGCCGAAATAGATGTTTCTTGCTTATTCGGGGATGGTACGGATTCGGTTCTTACTTTTTGTCGATTATCATATCTATGATGTTTTATTAATTTGTCCGGTTTTAGACCTGGATCTAATTTTAAAAGTTTAAATATTAAATCCTCACGAAAATCTATAAATTCATAACTCTTAGCATTACCTTTACGATATTTTTTATAAATATAAAAGCTGTTCCATACTGCTAGGTCTAGTATATGAAAAAATACCTTTTTGTACCACCTCACTGTCTTACTGGGAGATGAATAGTATGAGACCATTTGGTCGGAACGGTCAATACCTGACATATATTTATTATAAATTGAGACTTCCAGCGGTTTAGATTTAGATTCACCGTATCTGTTATGATCGTTAATTATTTTAGGATGGTTTAAGGTGGTAATCATGTATACAGGTCTTTTGTCGACCCATTTGGACACGTACACTTTATTTTTCCGCGCCCAAACATGATGTCCTTTTTTTAAGTTTTTTAGAGACAACTACTTTAGGATTATCTTTCCTGTTTGCTCTTAAAGTTCCATTGGTATGAGTTTTTAAATCTAATAGTTTTTCAGACAAGGGTACTGAATTATAATAATTGTCCATGAAAAGATGGTGGCCTTTCAACATATACGGCCTCATTAGCCGAAGAACGAGATTTTCAGTTTTCTTTCCTTTATCAGAAGGATCATCAGTCTTCCCAGTATACATAATTATATTGAGCACAAATCCTTCTGCAGTCGTCAACTCGTAAAATTTTATTCCATATCGAGCTTTTTTGCCTTTCATGTACTGTCTGAACTTTAATCTTCCCCTAAACAACAGTAAAGATTCATCTAATGAAAGCTCTTTTTCAGGTTTATAACAATTTTGAAATATTTGACACATGTTATCTATAAAACTACTGATCTTAGCACTTCCTTTAGCATTTAAGTCTGAAGCGTAAAGACATCTTAGTATTTGTTCGAATCTTCTTTGTGACATAACATACGGAAATATTGGATGATAATACAGAATGTCTGAATAGGTAAACAGTTTTCGTTTTTTAGGAACAGATATTTGTCCTTGTAATAAACACAGTCCTAGAAATTTAAAAAATTCATCTTCGTCAACTTTCCTGAACGAGTATCTACGACTATGTCTTGTCATTGGTCTATTTTTATTGCATAGAGCCTCACCATATTTATTTGTATGTTCGATAAGTTGACTAACAATATGAGATGGAAATAACTGTCCGAATACATCGAGAATCGAAGTATTTTCATCAATATGAAACTGGACGCCTGTTGATGTAGAATCAAAATTGAATTCTGGGATATCTAATGTTGTGTGTTCCCAATTTACAGTAGCAGGTGGTGTAATGGGCCTGTTATGCCTCTCCGATATATTGCTTGGTCCTGGTTCTGGGTCTTGCATTGTTATATTTGAGCTACAATTAGGCTCCTGTTGCTCTTCGACCGGTTGGGTAGTATTAGTCTGGAGTATTGATTCCGATTGCACAGATTCACATAAAGTAATAGAATCATCATGACTACGTGGAACATCTTCAGTAAGTGTCACATCTAGATACTCATCATAATGAGTCTGTAAAGATTCGGTTTTGTCCACATCAGACGATGATGAGCTCGAACTCGAACTTAAGGTACGATTATGCAATGGAGCTGTTTTTACAGGTTGAGATCTATTAGAAGGACGATTACATAACTTACTTCTTCTTGAAGTTCTATTTACGGAACTGTTGCTGCTGTCACTACTCACTTTATCATTACAAGGATTATAGTCTCCATCAGATCCATACTGACCATCATCACTAACACTGAATGGATCTGGTATCGAGCTTCCCGTCGACGCTTCTTCGAAAAGTCTCATAATACGTTCTTCTTCCTTATTCATCTATAACAATGCAAAATGACATCTTTACTAAAGCAAATAGCAAAGTAAATATATATTACTTTATGATTAAAACCATAACACCATATATTTTAAGATTATTACTATATTCTCACTGTTCAAAATAAGATAATAGTAAACAGCACAGAATAACCGTTAGCAAATTTTCTTTCAAAATTATATCATATTCTTCCTAGTTATGACGTTGTTTATTACTCACAAATATGCAAATGCTTATTCTAAATAAGCCTAATAAAGAAAGTTATAATATTTACTAACCTTTTATGACAAAATATTAGGCAATCCAGATAAGTTGCACGACGTTCACAAATCAAACACGTTAGGTCATCTGACTGCGCGCAGGCCAACTGGCAGTGTGGATAGCGGTACAAGGGAGGGCGTCATAAGACGTTGCGCGTGTCTGTGCGCGACCTTTGCATGTGTGCGTACAAAACTAGAACGACGTTTTTTTTAAAGTCACGCGGCGGTATAAGCTACGAAAATTGAATGTGTTGCGGCGCCACTTAGATGCGCCATAGGAATTCGCCTTTAAAATAGACGTCCAAAGACGTTCCGCGGGAATAAATATGACAATCTAGAGGCCGTCCTATGACGTTGCGCCATTTCATAATTCTATCAACATGACGTCGTAAGACGTTGCTCACGCGAACGTGTTAATTATAACTGCTTTTTGCAGTACCTGTAAAGGTTGCTAAGTATTGAGCACTATGCATAATATTAAATCCAATCGTACGTTCATTATTATTATTATTTGTTGTTGTATGTACCTAATGTTAAGTTAATAAAGTTATGCCTTGTAAACAATCTGACATTTTAAAAGATAAACTTCCTTTTTAAATTCCGTTTGAAATTGCTTCATGCAGTAACACGTCGACGTCTGCAATTTTAAAAGTGCTGTTTTTGGTGGCAACTTCATTTTTTCCTTGAGCCCATACCAACTCAAATGGGTTATATTGGCAATGGGTATCGTTATAAGTTATCGCTGTGGTCAAAATTGGCCAGAAAATCATCATATTGTACTGTGGCCAATTAGTACGAACAGCGTAGGATTACTATTTATCATTGAGTTACACAACACTAGAGGAGCAAACCACACAATTTTAAGTAAACATATATGTATCTCACTTACACAAGTTGCGAAAACAATATCGTCGCTAAGATTAGATAAAGATAGACACACAAACATGCAATGGCGGGTTAGTGTGGCTTACTATATGAAATTTTACCTAAAATACGCAATAAAAACGAGTTTTTTTTTAAGCTGCAGTTAATTGTTTTTATATTAAAAATTATATTTTATTTTAAAATCTTTATTACGTCCCATTAGAAAAAAAGGATACAAAGCTTATCTAGATGAATAGAAGTAAACATAATGATGAAATAAAACGTATTTTTGTGGTACTAATAAATCAAACAATATAAAATAGGTAATAAAATATAATTAATATAAAATTTATATGAAATTATAAATAATATAAAATTATTAATATAAAATAGGTAATAAAATATATTTAATAGATAGTTAATGAATAAACTAAAATAAGAATAATTAATTATTTTGTAGGAAAGTTAAAACGTAGTTTTTATTATAATTTCCAAAATATTTAAAATCAGAGGTAACAAATTAACTTACTCCATTAATTATATAGTCTCCCATTAATGTAGGATAATCACAAATGCGGATAAGTGGCAACATTGAACCTAAATGGCAATATTCGATAATTTTATTTAATTATTTGAGGTTTTTTACGTTTATATGAAAACAAGAACTAAAAATTATGTGTTGAAAGTGATTCCGCTTGATTTATTACGTTTTTGTGACCTTGAATAGCATTCTTTCACTACGCATTTACCCATTTTTGTCGCGGCTCAACTCTGTCGGCGTCACATTGAACAATGAACTCACGTTAGCTAGGCATATGGCTGTGGCCATATGTTCATTGGCAATGCTTTGGCGCGGTTATTACTGATCTAGTGTTATATAAATCAATACTATTTATATCATATTTTTAGGTACGAACAAGTTGTTTGTTTGCATTATTGAAAGTGTACAAGCGGGGTGGAATACCTACGGAATTAGTTCTCACGTAACACTCCGCTGCTACGTGAGAACTAATGCCGTAGGTATTCCACTGACGTGACTGATTTTGTCACGTCGTGTCGCGTGGGTAAATTGCGAATGCCAACTTTACATACTCGCTGTTTTACATATTGTGTTTATTATTTTCTTTTGAGATACTACTATTCCAACTAATATAGGTAAATGATGGGGCCTTTATAATATATACAGGGTTATTTTTCAAAGAGTAGCCAAAATTTAAACATACGTTCAAATATATTAATAATCATGTACCGTTATTGCAGTTTTTGAAAATACGAGTAAATAAGGCTTCTAATTTTATTTGAATTTATCCCAAATTGAGTGTGATTTATGGCCAACGATGTTTTTGTCCACCCTTACGAATGTGTGCATGCACAGGAAAATCAGTTAAAATAATGAATTTAAAAGATAAAAATAATGTTAGAGATTTTTTAAATTTTTTCCTTCACAATTTGTCTATATTATACTTACTCTGAACCTTCTATGCAAATTTCCTATGCTTCTATGCCGATTATTTCAAAATAACCCTGTATTAATACGTCACACCTGTAATCCCCCAGGTGTGAATCCATATAAGCAGCGAGTCGTTCAGATCACGTTTACTTTCTATATAGAATAAGGGTAACAAACGTGCACACAGTCCATCTGATGGTAAGTGAATGTTGTGGCCCATAGAAATGTATATCCATCTCTGTTAAGAATAAAAAATCAGGTGTGTACCCCTGAGGACTAAGATGAAATGCCTCGTATCCAGTACAAAGGGTCTTCGGTTCTCTATATTCACCCATACTACACGCAGCATTAAGCTGCTCTTTTATGCTGGCTTTCAGTCAGAGCGTGGTTCTTCCCCGGTTGAGCCGACCCATTCGTACTACGATTGTATTTTTTTTATAGGACAGGGTGACCTACGAGCACACAGTCCACCTGATGGTAAGTAGTTTCTGTGGCGAATAGACATCCACATCTATCCTCGATTACGAATCAAAACGCAGATGCGTTGTCACCCGTGAGGACTTAGGGGTCTCCGGTTCTCTACACCATACGAAACACAGCAGCATTAAGCTACTATTTAACGCTGGTATTCTGTGAGAGTGTGGTCCTTCCTCGGTCGAGCCGACCCATTCGTGCTACAACTATACTATAATTGCCGACATAAGTCGTGAGCACACTTTTTATTGGTCGATACGACGTTGACCACGCTGACGTTCAACGTGATTGGTTTATCAGTCGATTTCGTCGTCTATTGGTTTTGAACGTATCATTCGGCTTCCGTACACTTCAGAGCAATAATTTTAGTAATAACTTTTTTAATTAGTTTATTTTCGTTACCTCGTTGTTTATTGTTGTTTGTGTATTCCTTGTTATTAATTATTTTTGTTGTTATAATTTGAGTATTCAGATTTTGGTCTAAATATGTAGAGAAGGAAGAATTCGGTGTTAAATAGACAATCCCGACAAATGGTCTATTCAGTGTTTAGTAACACGAAACAATTAGGTACTGCGAAAAACATCATAGACATATATAAACAGACTACTTAGGCGACTAATGTCTCACACAACCGCTCGATCCAGTCGACCCTAACGTCGCAGGCACATCACACAATGACACTACACCCACATTAAATGGGACAAACATTACTAGGATTACGAATGGGGCTCCAGCCAGTTCCAGCTCACATCGCGTACACAACGTACACCCGCGTTCCTGGGCGGTTCTCACCGCACAGAACATCGACCGACACGAGCTGAGCAGTCAGAGACGGGGGTCCGTACTCCCCCCCCCCTCGGACTGCGGTTCATTCATCATCATTACAGCCCTTTACAAGTCCACTGCTGAACATAGGCCTCCCCCAAGTAATGCCACAAAGCACGGTCCTGAGCCACCTGTATCCATCGACTTCCTTCATGTATTACCAGGTCGTCACTCCATCTAGTGGGGCGTCGCCCTACACTACGCCTACCGGTACGAGGCTGCCACTCGAGAACCTTTCTTCCCCATCGGTTATCGGTTCTTCGAGCTATATGGCCGGCCCATTGCCACTTCAGCTTACTAATCCGTTGAGCTATGTCGGTCACTCTGGTTTTACTGCGGATATCCTCATTTCTGAGTCTATCACGCAGAGAAACTCCGAGCATAGCCCTCTCCATAGCTCGCTGAGCGACCTTGAGCGTCCTCAAACGGCCAGCAGTGAAGGACCACGTCTCTGATCCGTAAGTCATCTATGGCAACACGCACTGGTTGTACACTTTAGTTTTCAGAGATTGAGGTATACCTGACGAGAAGATGTGTCGTAATTTCCCGAACGCTGCCCAGCCGAGTTGAATCCGTCGATTGACCTCTCGGTCGAAGTTGGACTTACCTAGTCGGACTATTTGTCCCAGGTAAACGTACTCGTCAACGACTTCGAACACAGTGCTCCCCACAACTACCGGCATAGGTGTGACATGGACATTGAACATAATCTTTGTTTTGTCCATGTTCATCTTAAGACCTATCCGTTGGGAGACACCATTGAGGTCATTGAGCATAGTGCTAAGGTCCTCCAGCGATTCTGCCATAAGGACTATATCGTCGGCAAATCGAAGGTGAGTGATGTACTCGCCATTGATGTTAATACACCGTATCCTTTCCAGTCCAGTAGCTTGAAAACGTCTTCCAACGCAGCGGTGAAGAGTTTCGGGGATATAACGTCACCCTGTCTTACACCTTTCTGCAGTTGGATAGGTTTCGAACTCTGGTTCTGTACTCGGATAGCCATCGTAGCCCTACTGTACAAACACTTCAGCACCTCGATATACCGACAGTCAACATGGCACCGCTGAAGGGACTGTAGCACCGCCCAAATTTCGACGGAATCAAAGGCTTTCTCATAGTCCACATACCCAAAAGCAGATGTACTCTTCAGTCTTCTGTACACTGTACTAGTACTAACGGCTCAGAAGGGAAATCGGTCCGTAGTTCTTCAAGAGAGCGTTGTCGCCTTTCTTAAAGAACAAGACCACCGCACTTCTGCTCCACGCCTCCGGAGTAGTGCCACCATGGAGGACGGAATTGAAGAGCTTCTGAAGGACTTCAAGTACCGGTGTTCCACCCGCTTTCAGAAGCTCCGCTGTAATTCCATCCTCGCCTGGGGCCCTGCCGTTTTTAAGGTGCTGGAGAGCCATTCTAATCTCGCTCAGACTGACGTCCGGGATATCATCGGAATAGTGTCGGGTAAGACTTGCTCTTGTATCGTTACTCACTCTTGCGTATGGCTCCAACGATGATGTGTACAGCTGCCCATAGAACCTCTCAATCTCACTCAAAATCTCAGGTGTCCCGGAAACGATGCTGCCACACTCAGTCTTCAGCTTTGACAGTTGGCTCTTTCTGGCAGACAGATCTCTGGCAAAGACTTTGGAGCCCTGGTTCCGCTCGATCGCTTCTTTAATACGAGCAGTATTAAAGTTGCGTAAGTCTTGCCGCATGCATTTGGAGATCTGTCTGTTCAGTTGCCTGTATGCTGACAAATCTGTTGACGATTGCAGCCTCATCTCCCGTCTAACAGCCATGAGATTGAGAGTGTGATCGGAGAGTTTTTGTGTTCTTCTGCGGCGGGTCTCGCAGAACTTAGCTCCGACCGCATGGACAGTTTCCACGAGCTTGTCATTCATATCGTCCACTGCATTGCAATCTTCTAGGCACTGAAAACGGTTACGTAACTCGAGCTGAAAAGTCTCGGGATTCTGGATTAGAGCACGAGGGGGACGGAGCGTTGACTTCATTAGACGAGACCTCTCCAACTTAACGTTTAGGTTCAGTGTGCCTCTAACCATTCGGTGATCGCTGCCAGTTTTCACTCTTGCGATCGCTGAGACATCACTGAACAGTTGGCGTCTGGTCGTCATAATGAAGTCAATCTCATTTTTTGTCGAACCGTCGGGGCTCGACCAGGTCCACTTCCTGTGGGGCCGCTTCTGGAAGAAAAAGTTCATCATAAAGAGTCCCTCTTTCTCCATAAAGTCAGCCAGCTGCTGGCCCCTACGGTTCCGTTGCCCTACTCCAAAATTCCCTAACTTCAGCTCACCGCCTTCTCTTGTGCCTAGTTTTGCGTTGAAGTCTCCCATCAACACCGTGTAGTGGGTTTTGGAGGAATGCATGGCTCTAGAAATATCCTCATACATTTCCTCCACCTCCTCATCGGGATGTGCCGAGGTTGGTGCGTAGACCTGTATGACCTTCAGCGAATACCGTTTGGTGATTCTGAGTATCAGGTACGCGACCCTCGTTGACACGTTGTTGATGAGAGACTTGTGGACGATAAATCCGACACCTCCTTGGGACAGATGGTCGCCCTCCCTGTGATAGAACAAGTTGTCGGACTCGAGGATTACCGTGTCCTCCCATTCTCTTCGGACCTCAGATAATCCAATAATATGCCAACGCAACTTGTCTACCTCTTCTTCCAGCTCCAGTATCTTCTCGTCAGTCCTCAGGGTGCGTGCGTTATACGTTGCCAGGTCGAGTCGTCGTAGGTGGCAACCGAACCTCCACCGGAGATTCTTAGCACCCCCTGCCCCGCCGTTACCATGGTCGCCACAGTAGCCAGGAATAGCGGGGGCGCCGGGGACTGGTGGCCGTTTGTTTGTGTCGTTGCTCATGGGGGGATATTTGCCATAGTTGCCACGCTTGGCGAGCGGGTTGGCAACCACGCGGGTTGGTTGAGCTATCTAACGCGGACTGCGGTTAGATAGCTCAAAAACGCCTAAAAAGGCGACATGATGATTGGTAACAATACCAAATCATAAACCATTCATCATCATCCTCACCTCATTGCCTTTCCCTTTTTTAATTATCTCTAATTGACTCTAGCGGCCTTGCAAGGCCGTGAGCCCTGAGTCAGATGACGCTGTAAGAGCCGCATAGCACTAACAGCGTCAACATCCAGAAACTAGACTAATGTCTCAGTAGCTAATGTACGGCGCACCGCAACACCAGATTTTATGGAAGGCATATCACCTCCTTCTCCTCTTAATAAAATAATCAATTCTAACCACCAGGTATACATTAAATACTTTATAGTATATAATAAAATAACGGACACGAATATCTGCAACATTACTGTATCAAAGTAAAAGTTGATGTGTTCGAATAAACATTTTCATAAAAGTCGGCGAAAATATTCAATTACGAATTGAAATAATAAAGGTACCCAATAATTTTGCCCGACAGTGTACCTACCTCCCACCACAGTTTATCTGTGCTCACGACTCGTGTCGGCAACTATACTAATATAACTGAAGGATGGCTCTACCGCGTAAAAGAAGCATGGCTCTACCACGTAAAAAGGATATAGCTGCATATGGTTGCTGTTTAGCCATAAAATATGGGTTTAGATGGTAGATTATGAAGGAAATCGTAGGTAGCTAGCTCATCGCCTACACAAACACAAACCTATTATTCCATTAGTCGCCTTTTACCATAAGCTAGGCATGTAACAAAGTTGAGACACCCTTTTCTGTTATAAGTCCTATATTAAAAATGTGGTTTGTAAGTCCCAGACAAACATGGGAACTTCATTTCCATTTAATTAATAGAAGCGAATATATACCTTCTTAAAATGACTGCGTTTTGTACTATTACGGCTCTTCATAACTCTCTCAAAAATGATACGAGACCTGTGTCCAACAATACGAAGTTTATTGGCTATAACTTTAACTTTTATTTATAACTTAGTCTGTTAAAAATTATAATTTTAACATTTTATAATTTGTGGGTATTGTAAGCTCCTTTTTTATCGCGGGGAAATTGAATACGAAAAGGTTATGCCGCAATCCTATCAGCTAAACCCTCACAGTGGTCACCATCAGGGTATTTGAAGGGTAACAGGATCTCCGTTCGGAACGCAATCGTGGCCCCTCTCTTTTTTGCTTTATTAAAGCACACCCAAGACAGTTCTTACTGCCCCCAGGTCTTCGCAGTGCTATCACAATGTCTCGGTACCATTTCCGAGTCATCATCGTCGCTTAAAGTCCGATCTTACACAAATAATCAACGAATCACCTGTGACCGGTAATTACCTGTGTAATTCTTTCGGTGAGTCTTTCTTTCCGTCTATGTATCCAGGCTTCGGAGTACGGCAGAATTTTTTCAACAACGCGCTTGCGCGCATAACGTAGCGTTGTGAATGCGTTAAGTCGTTCCTCGTCTCATCTGGCTTGCTTTTGACGTCCGCCAGAATGTAAAAAGGAGAATAGCGAGCCAGGAATGTCGTTGACTCAAACGATGTTGTGTGGTATCCCCACACTATCCGTATGGCCATCCTCCGCTGCACACTCCGTTGGATGGTCAGAATTTTTGCGCACGCAGGCGTCCCGTACAAGGTTACGTACCACATTACTCCCGCACATAGGCGACGCACTTCCTCTCTCGGTCTCAGTAGATTGGGCAGCAGTCTATGCATAGTAATCGCTACTCTTTCTTAAGGATAGATGTAGGTGTTAATGCGCCACGGCACTCATCAGTTATGTGGACTGTTTGTAAATTCATTCTACAATGGCGATGGAACAGCTCATACCTCATGAAAGTATACATTGTTAAGCCTTCGATTTAAAAAACTATACCTACGCCAGCGACCGGGGTTCGTTCCCCACCGTCAGCAATGAAATTTTTAATGGCACGTGGTGCTGATTCACCACGTGCTTGGCGATGAAGAAAACATCTGTCTGAAGAATTAAATGTTTCGTGGACATTACTGTAGGTGATTAAACTCCTATTCTGCCTGGAGGTCCATCGGGCTAGGTGCCATTCTCTTACCTATTTCTGTCGCCAAGGACCAATACTCGTAGGTGCGTACTGTTCCGGTCTGAAGTGTATAATAATTACATGCTCTGAGGATTTTTTAATAGAATGGGATGAGAAACGAGCACACAGTTCATCTGATGGTAAGTGGATGCTGTGGCCCATAGAGATCTACATTTATCCTCTGAGGACTATGATGGAACGCCTCGTTTCCAGCAAAAAGGATCTCCGGTTCTATACACTCTCTATACGAAATACAGCAGAATTAAGCTGCTATTTTATGAGAGCGTATTCCTTCCTCGGGCGAGCCAATCCATTCGTGCTACAACCATAATATAGCTGTAGCATTGCTCTACCACGCAAAACTTCCATCTTAGTTCACATAAACTTTAACCTTTTTGTTTTAGCGACAAAAACTAAAAGTAACTTTACAAGCTGTATACGACCCACTGCTGGGCAAGTGTACATGGGTAGCGGCAGCCCTTTCCATCAGGTGGACTGCAAGCTTGTTTGTCACGTCTGTTTTAAAAACTAAACACAAAACATTGTTTAAAACAAAACATGAAATCCGTCAATATGTACTGGAGCAGCACGGTGGACTAATGACGCGTCCATGCCTCTTCCTGCCACCAGGGTAACACTTTCAAATGAGGTGAAATATTAGACAGATTTCATAGCGTGAAGTTAATTTGTTTGGAAAATGTAAGAGATAATGTTTCTTTCTGTACTACTAGTTATATTATATATTAATCAGATTAGAAATGTATAAACAAATCTACAGATTTTTTTTATAGTATAAAGGTGGCAAATGAGCACACAGTACTTCTGGTGGTAAGTGGTTGCTGTGGTACATAGACGTCTACATCTATCCTCGATAATTAGTCAAAATGCAGGTATGTTGTCACCCGTAAAGACTGAGATGGAGTGCCTCGTTTCCAGTATAAAGAGTCTCCAGTTCTCGGCACTCACCAAACAAAACACAGCAGCATTAAGTGTGTTAAGTCGAGTTTTTTGGTACTGGTACGAGTATTCTGTGAGAGCGTTGTCCTTTTCCGGTTGAGGCAACCCATTTGTGGTACAACTACAACAGTAATATAGCAGTAGAAATATTACTGGTATAGTTCTGTAGTAACATAAAAATAGAAATATTAAAAAAAAGAGTTAAAAATGTGCAAAAATTAAACAGCAAACCACTGAGGCGATGTCTTGAGAATTACTACAATATTTTAGAAATAGATAAACTTTTGTTTAAAATTAATTTCTCAATTAAATTGGATTATGTAACAAAATACCTAACCGTATAGTGACGGTGTAAGAATATCTACTGCCCCATACCATACTGGAGCAACGTCTTCCTGATAAAGACAAAAATAAAAACATCTGCGGTTGCCAATGTGCTCGCCAAGTGTGACAACTATGGCAAATATAATTCATACGAGGCAGTCTATGGGGGAGGCCTATGTTCAGCACTGGACTTTAATAGGCAGTAACGGGGACGGTAACAAAAAACTTCAACTCACTCCCAGTTGAGTTCTGGTGAGCTCAACAATATTAGCCCTCATTGCTCCTCTCAGAAGTAAGAGGAGGCAGTGCCCAGCTGTGGTACTCAGGTATATAGGCTGTAAACTAACTCAATTTTAGAAAAACCTTTTATTTTGCGTTATAGTCTGTATATTTTGCCGCTGTTATCTTGAATATATTTAAAATGGGACAGGTTCGAATTAAGCCGTAAGTAAGAAGCAAGGGAGCTATATTGAAATAAGTTATTAGGCTCCCTTCTTTCATATTTCCCTAACTTCCCTGTTGAAGCATTTTCAAGACAATATATTTAAATCACCGTTGGTCTTTAGGGACTCGTTCTAATTTTATATTAACCCTATATTATCCTTCATAAAATATGGCTCTATGTTTATACGATTTAGGCTCTTTGAAATTTAATATGTTCGTGAGTCGGTTCGCAGTAAGTCTGAACTATCAGCATATTATGTCCTCCAGACCGAGTTTTCGATCACGGCGCCCAGTCTCAACAGAGGACTGCGCAGGACAGGATTATAGTAATCGTACAAGCAAAAGTGCACTCTATATTCCGTCTCTCTTATAGTCCGATGATTATCCGATACGACCGGAGAAAGATCAGGCGCAGCATCAACGGCTTTACGTGCTTTCCGAGGCTCAGGGCTGAATCATCATCAATTTCCTGACTCCGGGCTGCTACTGAAAACTTCTTGATAGAAAAACTCAATAACCTAATTTGGCCCGACGCGGCATTCGAACCCAGGACCTAATGTTAAGCAACCGCGTTTACGACCACTGGACTAACGCAGCAGACAGCATATGTACGTCCAACAGCTGGGCACAGGCTTCTACACAAGTTAGAGTCCGCCGCGCTGCCCCAATGCGTGTGGCGGACCTCATGTGTCCTCGAAATGTTATTTTCTTTCACCGCCGAGCAAGTGGTAATTCAGAATTTAAAAGTAACAACTTCACTGGTGGCGTCGGAAATCAATCTCTAGTACTAAACTCGAGCTCGCGTTCTAAATTATATTTTATGACAAACGTTTATTTTACTCTCAAAATTTTTTTGTAGGATAGGGTGACAAACGAGCACACAGTCCACATGGTAAGTGGTTGCCGTGGCCCATAGACATCTACATCTATCTTCGATTACAAATTAAAATGCAGATGTGTTGTCACCCGTGAGGATTAAGATGGAAAGCCTCGTTTCCAGTAAAAAGGGTCTCCGGTTCTCTACACTCACACTACGAGACACTGCAGCATTAAGCTATTATTTTATGCGAGAATCCTGTGAGAGCGCGGTCCTTCCCCGGTCGAGCTGACCCATTCGTGCTACAACAATACTACTAATACTCGTATAACAGCGGAATGGCTTTACCACGTTTATTTGGTGTGCAAGCAAAATGCATTATACCTACATTAAATTAGATAATTAAATCAAATTAAAAGGTAAGAATTGTTCTCAGGTGGCAGCTTCGTACCGGTAAAGGAAGTGTAGGGCGATCTTCAGTAGATTGAGTGACGATCTGGTAATATATGCAGGGAGTCGATGTATTCAAGTGCCTTAGAACCTTGCTTTGTGGAATTCCTTAGGTTTCCTGTTTTACCTGTGTTCAGTAGTGAACGTGTTATAATGGTGATGATGATAAAGCCATGTACTTTATAAGTTCATAAAATGTCGGCTGCTCTTAAAGTACAATAGAGATGCCCGCAACTTTATTTTTGGCAAAGGGTTCAGGATTGCAGTGAAGAACATGCGTTGTCAAGCCTGAGGTATACCATCTCCGATTCTCGTCAATCAGAATACAAAATAAAGCTAATATGCTGTTATTTCAACTAGTTTTCTGAGTTTACGTTGTCCTCTCCTGGTAGTGTCGACCCATTCGTGCTCCAGCATAGTTCTAACGATCTCAAAAATCGATTCGATAATGTCCTACCATTATTTATTTTTTTCATTTGTGGCAGTAGTATTAATAATAATCGAATATATAAACAATAAATAAAAAATGTTTAACACTAGGATTAAATAAAGTTTTATAGATCCATTTCACGGGTAAGTGATTGCTCCGCGTCTGTGCCATTTAAAATTTTTATGATTCCGTCGTATTCTTTAACGTGCTCACGTTCTATAAAGGCAACTCTTACTAATTGCAGCTTGAACATTAAGAGCAGTAGCAAGTAGGCGAGTGGCTTGCGGTTCATTGTTAACACGTTTTTAGTTACTCGATGTCGTGTATGTTCGGGTCGAATTTAATAATTGATTTTAAATTCACTTTCCAAAGAAGCCTTGGTTGCTTTAATTATTGGTTCCATCTTTTTGAGAATACTTCGAAAAGCAATAAATACATTTTTAAATAGTAATGTTGTGTCACTTCCTTGATTCCCGAAATTTTCAGTGCCGCCCTCGTATAAACAAAAACTAATGACAGCCTTTTACTTTCCTTAATTATGTTCTTCAAATAAAATTATCTTATAAAACAGTAACACAATATAAAAGTTACAGGAACCTTCCGTTCTATGAAAAGCATCTAAAATCACATTTGTCTTATATTTAAGTATGACTTGACTTGAAAAAATATACCATGTTTGTCTTTTCCATATTACTCTAACCGGTTTACGGTAAAACGAGTATCCGGTTCCCAACACTCACTATACGAAACGCAGCAGCATTAAGCTGTAACGGTAACGGTGATATCCGCAGTAGGACCAGAGTAACCAATATAGTCCAACTGATAAGTTAGCCAAAGTGGTAATGGGCTGCCCATACTGCTTAAATAACCGAAACCCAAGATGAAAGGAAGGTTCTAGGGTGACAGCCTTGTACCGGTAATGAAATTGTAGGTTCGGCCACAACGATTTAGAGTGGTAATCTGCTAAGATTAGAAGGAAGCTCATAGATACGGAGGTAGGCCACCAGATCCGAAAAAGTTAAAGTTACAGCTTTTATACGAGTACATCCCATTGCTGGGCACAGGGTTCCTCCCATTATGAAAGGATTGTTTGCAAGAAGAGTTCGTTGCTCTGCCCGAATTCGTAACGGTGGACATCTCATGTTATTTTATTTTTTAATACTCAGAGATGCAGGTTTCCTTATGATGGTTTTCTCAGTGCCGAGCTTGTGACAAAAGTTCTGAAAACCAACGGCTTCTTTGTGGCAGATGTTTTTGATGTTAGCTCAGGATTCATACTCAAAATTCACAACCTAGTTGCTTAGTACTCTGACTACGAGACCATGTAGTTGTCATAGCTTGTTTTTTTAAAAAAAATAGAATAAAGGTAACAAATGCTCATTTGTCACAGTCTAACCGGTAGTAAATGGATGCTGTGGCCCATAGACACTTATTTTCGACTAAGATACAAAATTCAGATGCGTTGTAATTCCTGAGGGCTAAGATGGAACGCCTCATTTCCGGTAAAAAGGTTCTTCGGTTCCCTACACTTACCATACGATACACAGCTTTAAGTCGCTATAAAATGCCGACGTTCTGTAAAAGCATGATCCTTTCAGGTTCATCATCACCATCATTATTACAGCCCATCACAAGTCCATTGCTTAACATAGTTCTCCCCCAAGGAATGCTACAAAGCAAGGTCCTGAGCCATCTGCATCCGTAGACTTCCTACATTGACTCAATAGGTTAAAGCTGATCTAACATAATTTGATTTCAGAATATTGCTTTTTAAGTGGCAGGAAGTGCATTGCATCGCGTTTGTGTCATTTATTACTTAATTTTCTTAAATTTACGCGAACACTACATTCATTGAAAGTAAAACTATTATTTACGGATTTTATCGCGTTTAATTACTTTAATTTATTTTTATTATTATCCCGACGTTTCGGGTGCTTTACAGCGCCCATGGTCACGGGGGGACTGAGATGTTTGACGTCTCAATGTCATAGTTAGTCCGGCTACCTTCAGTTTTTTAATATTAATTTTTGGTCCGATTTACGCAAAACGAGCTTATAGTATCATGAAGTCTTGCAGTGGTATGCTTGGGTTTGGGTTTAATTTTGTTGATTATAGGATCCCAAGCAGATGGTAGCACCCAACCATCTTCTCTATTGAAATTTGGATGTTTTTTAATTTCAATAGCCTCGCGTATCATCCTTGGTAGGAATCGGTGTTCTTTTGCGAGAATTTGTGGTTTATCAATGTAATGGAATGAAAATGTAATGGACACGTCGGAATATAATTTTAAAATACAACAACTTTTATCGGACGAAAGTACATATAAAAAGGTCAAAACAGACCCTACAACTAACACGCTTAAAACAACTAGCGATTTAATAAAGAAATACTTCGAAAAATTAAATCTCGACGTGAATTCGCTAATACCATCATGTGCCAAACCACCGAGGTTGTATGGGTTACCGAAGATACACAAACCAAACGCTCCACTACGTCCCATAGTGAGCCAGATCGATTCACCAACTTATAAGCTGGCACAATACTTAGCAAAAATACTATCACCACTGAGAGGACATACCAGAGCACACACAAAGGATTCATACCATTTTGTGAGTGAGATAAAAGACCTACATCTCGCTAACAATGAAACTATGGTCAGTTTTGATGTTCAGTCACTATTTACATGCCTACCTATTGTGGACTGCATCTCAATTGTAACTAGGAAGCTAGAAGAAAATAAAATGGACCAAGAATATGCAATACTACTTGAACATTGCCTCACATCTGGCTATCTATTGTGGAAGGAGGAGTTCTACAAGCAAGTAGATGGTGTGGCGATGGGCTCACCTGTGTCTCCCATAGTCGCCGACATATTCATGGAGGACTTTGAGGAGAAAGCCCTTCTTACTGCTCCTGTAAATCCAAGGTTCTACAAGCGGTACGTAGACGACACTTTCACAATTTTACCATCTGACAAAGTAACTGCATTTTTAGACCACCTTAACTCCATAAACTCTAAAATACAATTCACAATGGAGTTAGAGGCAAATAATTCTTTAGCTTTCCTAGATGTTTTAGTCATCCGAAATCCTGATAACACTATTGGTCACACTGTGTATAGGAAAAAGACCCATACCAACCGATATCT
Organism: Parnassius apollo; assembly: GCA_907164705.1. Classification (NCBI taxonomy): domain Eukaryota; kingdom Metazoa; phylum Arthropoda; class Insecta; order Lepidoptera; family Papilionidae; genus Parnassius; species Parnassius apollo. The sequence continues at coordinate 6,805,828 of CAJQZP010001697.1, forward strand.
AAATGGTGAATCTCACCATCATCCTTCACAGTTAGCTACCGTGGGTAAATCTTTGTTTCAGAGAGCACGAGGGATCTGTGACAGAAAACATCTGGCCGCGGAGCTTCAGCACGTCAAGCAAGTATTGCAAGACAACAAGCTTCGGGTCCCGCGCCTACGTCACAGTGAACGAGTGAAGCCGGCAACAGTCGAGCGCGCACCTGCTCTACTACCATATGTTGGAGGAGTCACGGACAAGATTGGCTACATCTTGAAGCGAGCGTCCATTAAGACATACTACAAGCCGCTGAAGAAGATTAGTCAATTTTTACCATCCATCAAATGTAATATTCCTCTACAAGATGCAGGTGTGTACAAGCTAGATTGTGAATGTGGTCTCTCTTACATAGGTCAAACAAAGAGATCTATAAAAACCCGCGTGAAGGAACATATAGCTGATGTGAAGCACCGACGCTCCGGGAAGTCTGCAGTCTGCGAACATGTTCAAGATCGTCCCCACCATTACATTAGATTTGATAAACCACAAATTCTCGCAAAAGAACACCGATTCCTACCAAGGATGATACGCGAGGCTATTGAAATTAAAAAACATCCAAATTTCAATAGAGAAGATGGTTGGGTGCTACCATCTGCTTGGGATCCTATAATCAACAAAATTAAACCCAAACCCAAGCATACCACTGCAAGACTTCATGATACTATAAGCTCGTTTTGCGTAAATCGGACCAAAAATTAATATTAAAAAACTGAAGGTAGCCGGACTAACTATGACATTGGGACGTCAAACATCTCAGTCCCCCCCCGTGACCATGGGCGCTGTAAAGCACCCGAAACGTCGGGATAATAATAAAAATAAATTAAAGTAATTAAACGCGATAAAATCCGTAAATAATAGTTTTATTCAATCATTTATTACTTTTTTTATTTTCTGTCATACACTCATGTTCCTTGAAAGTAATTCTCACTAATTGAAGTTAAAGCAAGGATGAATCGAGGGTTAATTTATAAGATGTAGTTTTAATAAACGTTACGAAATGAACGAAGTTAACTTTAGTAAAGCCATTCAGGAGAATACATACAGCTAGTATTTAATAAAGTATAGGAATACTTTTATTAAATACTAGCTTTTACCTGTGACTCCGTTTGAGTAAAACTTAAATTTAAAAAAAACCCTGTAGATCTATGGGTCGTCAATTATCAAAAAATAAAATAAACACTATTATCCTGATATTCTAAATAAAATTGAAGATCTATTAATTTTACGTAATAAAAGTCTAAATCTTAATATACTTTGACACTTAAGGTTTTGTTGTGAAAGGGTGTTGAAGTAAAAAAACGTTTAAAATTTTAAGAGTTAGAAGACACATACACGGACTTCGTATGTGACCTTAAACATTCGTGTGTAAAATGACAAACCTATCAATAGTTTCGTTTAAAACTTGTTTTTATATATTTTATATACTACAGTTATATACTAGTTTATGAGATAATCATCGAAAACATTTATTTTACTAGTTTTTGGATTTTACAAAAATCAAAATCAGCATTGCTGTCTATTTTTATCTGTGCGTGAAGTTCTGTCACAATCAGTTCAGCAATTAATTTATTATTAGAACGAACAGACAGACACACATTTGAAAATGGTTATTCATGTGTTAATAGCATAAAAAATATTTTTTCTGATACTTTAATTTTATTTATAGTACATATATATTCCGGAATATGCATACTTTTACGTTTGGCATTGAATTAAAACCTGCCTACTATTCATTATCGAATAATTAGTTTATATTTCTGGCGTAAGACATAATTTGAAAAATTACTTTGAGCAATAGTTCTGTGCAAAGACGAATTGATAAAATGGCTGAAAACATTGAAGAGTCATTGTGCAATCATCTGAAGACCAGTCAACTTTCATTTCAGTTGGATGAGTCCACTTTACCAACTAATGAAGCATTGTTGCTATCTTACGTGAGGTTTATTAAAAATGAAAAAATATGTTAACTATAATTTGCTAGAAAAAAGAGGTAACCATAAAAAGTAACCGTAAAAAAGAAACCATATTTAAAACCATAGTTCATACCCTAGAGTAAAGACGAGCTGCGCCCGCGTTGTGCAAACATGTATCATCTGTACATATTATATATATATATATATATATATATATATATATAAATATATATATATATATATGTGTGTGTGTGTATATAGTATAAGTAAAACCCTGTTGCAATATGTATTAGGTTTAATAATTTCTAATTTACCTTAAATTACATTAACATACGCAACAGTGCGCGGCGGACAAATTGCTTATTCAAACTGACATTCAAATTGGTTCAGGCATTGTGAATATTTGCGTGCACAAACGGCAGACAAAAAACTGTTTTCAATTTTTTAGTACATATAGATTTGAAATAATGATATTAAACAATTAATTAAATAATTATTTTCATATATTTTCACATTATAAAAAAACTGAAATAACGCGACTTTGTAAAACACTTAATGAAGTCGTACCTATAGTGGTTGGTGCCACATGAATGATCACAAAAAGCCTACATAAATGCTGAATTAGACCATATCGACATACATGTTATACTCTCCTTCCTGGGTGGACGTCACCCCCCGCGCCTCATAAAGTTTCCTGAAGCGCTGTTTTTTCGGTTTTAAGGAAAACCGTACATGAAAATTCATATTTCGTGGCAGATTGCGCGGCAACTATAAATGATATCGCTTTTGTATTTTATTTTGTACCTACCCATTTTTCATGTATCTTTTACTGTTTCTTTATAAACAAAAATATCACAATTCGGGCGTGTGGGGGTGATGCTTACCCGGGAATGGGAGGGCGAGTGGATAAATGTCAATTTAATACATCAATTTAATACACACGTTACAAGGTGGTAGGACTGCTCTTAAACCTACAATACGTCAAGTTAAAGCACGTGAGGGTAATTTGGTCATCCGGTTAATATCGTCACGTTCATACAACTTACAAACTAAATCCTTGTTTGCATAGATAGACTTTGTGATACGATAAATCTTCAACAGTGTGTGTCGTCTACAGGGAACAAATCTTGTTCATTCCATGCAGGTTTCGGGCCTCGGGGTGTACCCCATTACCCGGGTAATCCTCAGAGGCCATTTCTATGGGAGTCGTACATTGTACGACATTGTAGGCAATCTGCTTTGGCGTATTGCGCGCCGCCAGGTAGGTGCTTCCGGAGGTTCAGCAGTCTCGAAGCCCCGCGGAGTCCCGCAGACAGGGAGTCGACGCAGGGCCAATCCTGCCGACAGGTGTGCGCTCCTGATAGCAGCACTCCGGGCCTGCAGTGCTCCTCCCTGGCTCTAGGTTAAGGCCTGGTGGTTTCCTAGTCAGAAGTCAGAAGTTGGCGTATCTCGCGCCTCTGGGAAGGGTCAGCAACCTCCAGGTCCCGCGGGGACGCATCTCGACACGGAGCCGAAGTCACCAACAGGCGCGCGCTCTCCTAGCAGCACGCTGGACCTTCGGAGTTCGCTTCCCAGCATAGTAGGTTATACGCAGCGTTGGGTATGTAACGTCCCGGGTGGGGTCAGGGGCGTCGTCGAGGCTCGACGCAAGCCGAGTTGGCCCCACAGCTAGTGCACCCACTGCGAAGCGACATGCTGTACTTCTCCCACCCAGGCGGGAACACTATTACTCCGAGCCGACGACCGACGGACGTGACCGGCTGCCAGCGTTGTTCCTGACAAATTTAGAGTTGCCGTATTCTAACTCTAAAATTGCCGAATTTTTAGGGAAAACTAAGAAAAATGCCGTATTCACTATTATATATATTTTATTATATATATTATTATATATATTAACATGGTACAAAATATTTGTTTAGAAGGTTACAATAAAAAAGCACGTGAAATACATATTGTTTACATAATAAATAAGTGTGTACTATAGTTGCACTAATTTTATTCTTCACCATATAGGTTTTGAATAGTTTCCAGTACTTCTGATTCTGTCGCATTTGGGTCGTACTGTTTTTTATCTTTCATTTTACGAATCATTTAGTTTGGCACTTTAAATTTTGTACAATAACGGTTACCGATCCGGATCTCTATGGTTCTGAAGGTTAGAGAACAGGAGAGCGATCACCGTAGAAAATTGTGTCCCAGAAATATGGACACCATAAGTGAGGCGCTGCGATTGCTAAGTTCGGTAAATAAAAGTAATTTTCAGTCTATTTTTCCGATTAGATGCTAAACCACTCGCACATCCACGCACAAAAAATATTTCTCCATTTTTAATGTTTCTTTTTGTCAAAAATTACAAAATTACAGAACATGAAAATTTTCTCACCAAAACCGCAGAGAAAATTTGTACATTATTCAACTAACTTCATCTACTTGTACTCATAAACAGCTAACTTCGCAGCCACTACTCACCGACGTCAGCGCCGCTATACATTCTACAATTTTCAAGGACAGGCGGGCTATGCCTTAGTACGTAGTGATCGTTCTCCTGTTCTCTAACCTTCATGGTTCACAAGTTGGTGTGTTCCATTATACGAAATATTTTTTTTACTTTAGACAATTACCGTATATTTTAATACGGTAATCAAATAGCTGCCGTATACCGTATTTTGCTGCCTAAGATACTAAATACCGTATATTACGGCAATTGCCGTATCAAGAACAACGCTGCCGGCTGCTAGAGCGGTCCGGACGCAACTCAATCTTCAACAGTCAATCAAATAATGAAGTGTCCAAACGGCTATGCTTTATGGACGCTATTTTGACAGTTGATATAACAGTAAATATTTTAGTTGATCTTAGTATTGTGTAGTGTAGTTAGTTTTTTTTTAAGTTGATTTTTCGAAGTGTTTGCTGTTGCAGTTGACTGCCAAAGCTTATTTAGTATTTTTTCTTAATATATTAGGTATAGTATTCGTATTTGTGTTTTGCCTCTGGCCCTCTCCTAGCTTTGATATTATGGTGCAGCAAAGCTTAAGGTGACCTTACCTTCGCGTACCTTACTATAATTTCTCTTTATACAATGTTGTTACCTTAAATTTATAATGCACAAAATTCTAATTATTTGCAAGGGGTTTGCAATGTTACAATTGCATGATTATGTAAATTAGTCATTTACACAGCGGCTCTACTCGAAACCAGCTAGCACATTGCAGATTGTATAGCGTGAGTTGAGGGGCATTCCTCACGTGAGGGAATATATTGCTTTGGGAGCGAGAAAATTGCGAATGCCACTTGTATCCAGGAACGTCCATTGTGTGGACGCTTTACTAATGTGTTTTACCACTGTGCCGATAGGAATTTGGTAGAGTTTAGATCAAATGAGGCGGGAAAAGGGCGTTAGTATAATAATAATAATCATTTGATTTCACATCATGTTACATATAAGTACAAATTAAAGATACAATCACAAATAATGCGCATTTTTGGTTATTTCAGCTTTTTCATAATAACAACCCTTTGAACTACTTGAACTTAAGAAACCTCCCCCAAGGAATGCCACAAAACACGGTTCCCAGCCATCATCATCCAAGGGTTAAAGCCTCGACTTCAGAATGTGAAATTATTTTATTCCGGTTGGTTCTTTGAAGTCTTCCTTTATTTTTATTAAAAGTAATTTTTTCACCCTTTTTGAGTGAACTAAAGGCTAACACAATCTTAATGTCGTCTGAGTAGTTACATGAAAATGTTCTTTCCTCTTATGTCATTCTTAGGTATGGAATTTTTTCTTCAGATTTATTTGGAGCCACTTCTGAAGTATAAACTACTTAGTAACTAAAAATTATCATAAAAATCTACTCACAATAATTAACGAAGATATCGCGTAAATACAAAAAAAAAATTACTAGAGAGAAGAAAAATTGTAAACCTCCACCTTTTTTAAGGCATTTATATATGTAGATTATATATAGATTTTTTTTACGTTGTTACAAAATAGAGAACTTAAGCTCCATTAAGTTAAATTAGTCAAATTTTATCTAAGAAAAATTATTTTTTCAAATATATAACTTTTTTTCGATAAAATGTGACTTATTTAAGCAAATATTGTAAAACAAATGTCAAACTTAGTGTATTACTTAAATAAATAAAAAATAATACAAAAGAATTGGTCGATTGAGTCGGAAAGGGACGTCCTAGGCGAAAATGTATCGACCAAATTGGCGATTTATTGAAAACGGGCCAAATTAGGAGTACCCTTAACCGACGAGCATGTATGCGTAGGTGTATGGATGTGAAGGAGGCGAGAGAGGTATGTCAGGATCGTGCCAAATGGAAGTCTGTAGTCTCTGCCTACCCCTCTGGGTGACAGGCGTGAGTGTTTTGTGTATTATTATGTAAGAATTAGTATTGTTTTAGTAACAGTAAAATGGGTTCTTATAATATATTGTCAAACGCATGTATTCCGCAGAAAAGGTCCGCCAACATCGTAAAAACCACAGAAATGTAAATAATAAGGCAATAGAAATGCCTTCAACTGTCTTTTAATATCGGGACGCGTGTCGCGAGGTCGAAGCTCTCACACATAGACAAACAATAAATATTAAATACACAATTACGCCTACAAATATCTCTATTCATTTTCATATTCATGTAACAAAGATTAATCTATAAACTATTGCGTTCAGGAATATTTTATAAAAACGCAAAATCTCAGGAGGCGTTTATTAAAGTGTGCGAAAAACAGAGAATGACATTGCGCGCTCGCTCTCACTTGGGCATAGTGCAGCCCAACGCACGTTTCGATAACTTTCTATTAAGCGTCGTTGAACTTCCAGGAGTCTCACACCAAGATATAACTAATTAACTGAAATTTTCTCAGTAATAGATGCTTTTAGTCTTAGCTTTAGCTTTTAGGCGTTGTATAATTAGAAAAAAAGGGGATATAATAATTCGTTAAGAATAAAAATATATACATTTAACTTTAATAACCGGATCTTTTGGAAACTTGTAATAAAAGCATTGTATTAAATAAATAGATGTATAAATAAAATGAATACAACGTTACACAAACAGCAAACGAATATATGTATGGTAGACAAATTTATCATTTTTTATTAGTTTTAAAGATCTGTAACTGACTTTCTGTTGTTTGCTACTTTTCAGTTTCCCGGCTTCTTACAGATCGAATTAAGACTACTAGGAAAAAATCCTTACAATATAATTACTTATCCTTACTATATAACTAATTAAAAATTTATCAAGTAATTTAAAAGTACAAACAAACAGATAATCGCCGATAAACGGTTATAAATATTTAGAAAGAAAAAAAGTAGAAAGGTGTAAATAAATATTTAACGAAAAATCACATTTAATTCCCGTTTCGTTAAAACTAGGTAAGCCAAACATAATAAATTATCGATACAAAATAGTTGTGTCACGTAACTGACTCGCATTCGACTCCTGCGGCCATGTTCTGGGAAATTTACGTACGCAACAATTTTGTTTATTGCCCATACTATAAATCCATCGCTGATTTTAGCTGTCGCACTCATAGACATGAACTAGCTTAGGAATCAATGGATATTGAAATGTGAAAACAATTAAAATTTCGGAGACAATCGTAGTACTGGAGGTGGATAATTTTATTTAAGTATATTTCATTAAATACAACAAAATATAATTATAACATTATTTATGAAAGCACTATGTATATATATATGATATGTAATATATATATATGTATATATATATATATATAGAAAATTTCAAGTTGTGGAGGAATTTCCGCAGTTGGATATGTTTCAAAACACCATTTTTACGTCTCTGCGTCCGAAACAGTACTGGCGACCGAAACAAAGGCTCCTCGCGCGCTCTTGGCCTACGAGTCACATGTGCGGTGACAAGGTCACGCGTTTTTACGACTTCTATTTATATTTAGATTTCTGTGGCAAAAACTAATAAATCGGTTTACTCTATGGTCGAATAAATTTTGATTCTTAACGTATTGCCGAGTTCTTAATATTGAATGAGCGCTGTAAAATGTAGCGGTTAATCGTGTACACGGAGGGTGAGGGTTGGAGAGTTGGGGTATTTCCAAACCGTTTGGTCAGTTTTGAAGGGAAAATGCACATTTTATTAATGAACCTGATACATGAACTTTGTAGGGGGTTGTGCGAAAGATTTGGATTCCTATTCCTACTATTTTCCTACTATTTAAAAAACAAATAATGAAAAATTGTTCATAAAATATTGTATACTGATTACTTTAATGTGATAATAATAATAAAGTGTTTTGACTGGTCTTTATTAAAACAGCACGGACAGCGAGGTTAAGCGTAGACTACGCAAAAAAAATTTTATTAATGTTTTTTTTTAGATTCGAATTTCAATCAACGTTTTAATTATTTTTTCCACTCATTCATTAACATTCAAAAAAAGAAATTGTCGACTACTGCGGGTAACTGTCTCCAAGCACAAGCATTTTGAACTTGCTTGGAGAAATGAATGTGAATTTGTTACTTAAAAAGCGTCATTATGAATACTACTTGTTTTAAATTGATTTTCTCCCGAAATAAAAATAGTACGATAAACTCCCGTGGCGTTTTGTAAAAGACGAATACAGTTTTTTGTAAACCGAAGTGAATTTACAGAAGACTGTACAGATGGAAAGTGTCTACTACAGTTCGTGAATACCTGCAGCCAACTACAAACAAAATAGACTACACATGCCATGTCACCTCTGTAGACTACTCTATAGACGACTAGTGCTGTAATCAAGGAATCGTGCTGTAATTATACTGGCTCTGTATACCTTTAAGACCAGAACATATTATTGTTCGTCGACAGTAACTGGTGAGAGGCTGGATCACACCCTCACAGACTTCTAGGCAGAAAAAAAGAGTCTTAACAACTAACGGGTTATTTGCTTTGCTTTCTGACTTTGACCCACTTTTCGTGACTTTGCTATATGCTTAGCCTTGAATGAACAGTAAATATTTTATTATATATGTGCACGTGAAGCTTTTTGCGATATCACTGTATATTTTATATATTTTGATTGACGGTTGCTAACATGGGGTTCCACGCATCTGTAACCTTGTATTTTACATATAATTATTATAGTAAATATATTATGCGAATGCTTCACTCGGCTCTCTATACACTTCAAACCGGTGCATGTATATAAAATGGCTGTATTTGTGGCAGAATTAGGTAACAAGCTGGTACCAGACAAACTGCGTGGTAGAAAAGTAGTGATAGTGATTCCTAGCAAGTGCCTGCGATCTTGCAGCGGTATTGTAATACTATCTTAGCACAAGCCAAATATAAAATATCCGAATTCGCGTCGAAGAGCAGCGTCAAAGTCGCTTCCAAGTTGTTTCTAAAATAAAATTTGTAAAAACTTTGTACAACATTTCATATTGTTAAATTTACTTTAAAAAGTTGTCTATGCTTTTAGCTATGACATATACACACAGAGAAAAACTTCTGAGGCAGACCGACAAACTATTTTTATGGAATATAAGTGACTCGTTTTGTTCAATTTTCAACGGGACACAAAAAGCGATATAAAAACGGTCTGTCATTATTTGAGAATAAATAGATTCATGTATTCAGCCCTGAGGGTCGGTCTTTCCGACAAAAAGTTGTGTTGTTTTTGTAGAGATAACTTTTGTTCTTTGATGATATTTGTCTACTTTCGACTTTGTTTAAGTGAGTTAGGACTCAAAAAGGCGGGAATATTGTAGACTGTAATTTTTAACGTTCTCCTGGCTCAACAAATTCTATTTACATTTTATTTTTTTATTTGCATTAAATCAATGCTGGCCACATATCATAGTTCTTTTTTATCAGCTTTTATTTTTTTTACAATTGTATGCCAGAGCTATGAAGCTGGTACAGCACACTGACTTACCTTAACAAAGGCCCACTTTTGCCTTCGAGGCATCCATATTATAATCGGATGGAAAGATAAATACTGGGAAATTATTTCAATCCTTTGTTGTAAGCGTTATTAACGACGTTCAAATCATTTGGTTTAAATGAGTAGTATGTCGATAGCAAAGGGGTGGAGACCAGCTGAGCGTCGGTGGTCCGATTATAGATTGGAAAGGGAGAAATTAAGTTTTGCTATTCCCGGGCACACTCTTCGAAATGTATCCTGTAAAAAACAGAAAGCCTGCCTACTTAGTGCCTATGCCAGCTTTTATACGTGATGAGGAAGATGCTGCTGCCCATCTCCTTTGATAGTTTCGCTCTGTCGCCTCTTACGACACCCACGGGATGATATGAGGTAGTGGACATTCTTATACCGCCACTACACGGTAGTTGCACATCACCATTATTTTTATTCATTTTTATTATTACAGGACTAAAGTCCATTGCGGAACATAAAATTCTCCAAAGGAATGCCTGAAGTGAAGTGGGCTTGAACCATCTGTATCCATCGACTTCCTGCATAGCTGGCATAAACATTCTTAAGCCCAATTATGGTTGTCGATAAAAGTCCTTATTCTACTTTATGAAGGTCTGATTAACCTGTAAGGTAGGTAATTTCAACCAACACATATTTGCCGAGTAAATTGTAAATTAAACGTCATATAAAAAAAGAACTCATCAAAAACTTTGCCCGAAAACTGAAGACAGTTTTCCCTTAGGAATTTGAAATAAAACTGTAATTTCGGTTTCCTAATGTTCTTCATTCAGATGGTAAGGGAAAGAGCAAAAGTAATTTACACAAAAACAGTCTATACTATTTTAAGGCAGAGAAAGATTGACCAACAAAAGAATGTTTTACTTGAATGATCCTAGTTTGTCGTTTGTATTTTGTTCTATTAATATTATATTTAATAGAATATAAGGGTGACCAACGAGCACTCCACCTGATGTTAATTTTTGTAGCACGTAGAAATCTACACGTATTCTCGACTAAACATCAAAATGCAGATGCATTGCCTCTGCTGAGGCCTAAGATGGAATGCCTTGTTACGAGTAAAAAGGGTCTCCGGTTCTCTACACTCAACAAATCTACGCAACACAGCAGCATTAAGCTAATATTTTACACCAGTATTCAAAAACACAATACGTGGCGCATCGCCATATCAAAGATAGGCATATATATAAACCTCTTTCGCCGCAGCCCACCAACACACTTCCGAAGTGGGTTTGCCAAGCCCACTCAGAGTGGTAAACTCAGGCTGGCCCTTCACCTCGGGTCAGCCATGTTTTGTATTTGCTTTACTTTATGTTCACCATGGGTGACCAAGGCACGGCACTTAGCTCCCCCGCCGCGACAAAGCGGGAACTAATTTGGAGGGGATCTTACGCATATTTGCCCTTCTGGTCGAAGACGAGTTATGCCAAGCATGCACAGAATAAAACTTCGCCCGCCTATTCACTAAAACTTTATATAAATTTTAATGCGTGGTGGAGTTATATCATCCTCATCACCATCATTATAGTCTACCCAAGCTTACTGCTGAAACTAGAACCCCCACAGATTGCCGCTAAGCAGACGGGTTGGTAACTGCAATTTCTTTATTATTTTGAGTTGTTATTAACAAGATGTTGCAGTCTACCTCCTGTTTAAGTTTCTCTCAGCCGTTCCGTACAGCCACGGCATTTTGTAGGGTAGTCAGATTCTCTTTCACCGTCGGTAGACTGTTACGTATTAATGCTACTGCACATTTTGGTGGCTCGATCGGGCAAAGACTACACTCGCACCGAAGACCAGCGTTAAATAGCAGAATAATGCTGCTGTGTTCTGTATGCTGAAAGACGCTTGTTGCTCGTAACGAGTCATTCCATTTTATTCCTCGCGTCTGAAAACCCAACTGAATTTTAATTCTTAATCAAGGATAGAAGTAGGTGTTAATGTGCGACTGCACTTGTCAGTTATGTGGACTGTTTGTTCGCTAAATTCAAAGAAAATCTATTCTACAATGGGAAAGGCTCATACCTGATGAAAGTATACATTGTTAAGCCTTCGATTTAAAAAACAGCACCTACGTCAGTCACCGTTGTTCATTCTCCGCCGTCACAAATGAAATTCTTAATAGCATTTTAAGTGCTGACTCACCACGTGCTCGGTGGTTTAGGAAAACATCTGTCTGAAGAATTAAATGTTTTGTTGACATTACTATAGGTGATTAAACTTCTATTCTGCCTGGAGTTGCGTCGGGCTAGACACCACTCTCTTAGGTATTTCTGTCGCCCAGTAGCAATAGGTGCGTACTTTTCCGGTCTGATGTGTATAGTGAGGTAGTATAATTATTACATGCTCTGAGGAATATTTTTTACAGAATGGGGTGACAGTTCACCTGATGGTAAGTGGATGTTGTGGCCTATAGACATCTACATTTATCTTCGATTAAGAATCAAAATGTATAAGCGTTGTGTTTGTAATGTAAGGACTAAGATGGAATGTCTCGTTTCCAGTATAAAGGATCTCCAGTTCTATACACTCACTATACGAAACAGAAGAATTAAGCTGCCATTTTACGCAGGTATTCTGTGAGAGCATAGTCCTTCCCCGGTTGAGCCGACCCATTCGTACTACAACCATAATATAGCTGTAGCATTGCTCTACCACGCAAATACTAGCATCTTAGTTACTACTATCTTAAATACCTTTTTGTCTTAGTGACAAAAAGCATAAGTAAATTTGCAAGCTGCATACGACCCCCTGCAGTGGGAGTTTTAAAATGAAATTTAAAAAGGTAAATGTCCACCGCTCTGTTCCAGTATCCGTGAGCGGAAGTCACATACCTCTGAAATATGTTTATTTTTATTTTTCAGTCATGTAGGTTTCCTCACGAAGTTTTCGTTTACTGCACGTGTCTATATCAGCAGTTTAAATTGACAATTATCTTGTTTTTTTTCTTTGAAGTCGGATGCAAGTGTACATGGGTTGCGGCAGCCACTTTCCATCAGGTGGACTGCAAGCTTATTTGTCACGTTGGTTTTGTAAAAAGAATAATCATGAAATCCGTCAATATGTACTGCATTAGCACGGTGGACTAATGACACGTCTACGCCTCTTTCTGCCACCAGGGGGGCGCTACTTTCAAATGAGCTGGAATATTAGACATGTTTCATAGCGGGAAGTTAATTTGTTAGGAATATGTAAGGGATAATGTTACTTTACTAACTTAACTAGTAGTAACTAGTTATATTTTATATTAATTAGATTAGAATCGTATAAACAAAACTACAGATTTTTATAGTATAACGGTCGCACACGAGCACACAGTCAACCATGCTGTGGTCCATAGACGTCTACATCTATCCTCGATAACGAATCAAAATGCAGGAGCGTTGTCACCCGTGAGGACTGAGATGAAGTGCCTCGTTTCCAGTATAAAGGGTCTCCAGTTCTCGGCACTCACCAAACAAAACACAGCAGCATTAAGTATGTCAAGTCGAGTTTTTGGTGCTGGTAATCTGTAAGAGCGTGGTCATTCCTCGGTCGAGCCGACCCATTCATGCTACAACTATGCCAGTAATGTAGCAATAGAAATATTACTCGTATAGTTGTATAGTAACATAGAAGTAGAAATATTAAGATATTAAATATTAAGTTAAAAATGTGAGGCAATGTCTTGAGTACTACTATAATATTTTAGAAATATATTATATTAAAATGAACTTCTCAATTAATTTAGATTGTATTACAAAAACTTTAACGCATACTGGCGGTGTAAAATATCTACTACCCCATATTATCACGTGGCATAAACGGGCAGCAGCTTCTTCCTGATAACGCCGAAGATTAACAAAATCTGCGGTTACCAATGTGCTCGCCAAGTGTGACAACGATGGTAAATATGCTTCATATGCTTCATACGAGGCAGTCTATGGGGGAGGCCTATGTTCAGCAGTGGACTTTAATAGGCGGTAGCGGTAACGGGGACGGTAACAAAAAACTTCAGCTCAGTCCCAACTCGCGGCTTCTGGTGAGCTCAAGAATATTAGCCCTCATTGCTCCTCTCAGAAGTAAGAGGAGGCAGTGCCCAGCTGTGGTACTCAGGTATATAGGCTGTAAACTAACTCAATTTTAGAAAAGCCTTTTATTTTGCGTATAGTCTGTATATTTTGCCGCCGTTATCTTAAATATATTTAAAATGGGACAAGTTCGAATTAAGCTCTGAGTAAGAAGCAAGGGAGCTATAACGAAATAAGTTATTATGGCTCCCTTCTTTCATATTTCCCTAACTTCCCTGTTGAAGCATTTTCAAGACAATATATTTTTATCACCGTTGATCTTTAGGGACTCGTTCTAATTTTATATTAACCCTATATTATCCTTCATAAAATATGACTCTATGATTACATGATTTAGGCCCTTTGAAAGTTATTGTGTTCGTGTGTCGGTTCGCAGTAAGTCTAAAGTATAAACATATTATGTCCTACAGACCGAGTTTTCGATCACGGTGCCAGGTCTCAACAGAGAACTGCGCAGGACAGGATTATAGTACTCGAGTGTATGCACAAGCAAAAGTGCACTCTCTATCCCCTCTCTAATAGTCCGATGATTATCCGAAGCGACCGAAGATAGATCAGGCGCAGGACCGACAGCTTTATGTGCTTTCCGAGGCTCAGGGGTGAATCATCATCAGCTTCCTGACTCCGGGCTGCTACTAAAAACTTCTTGATAGAAAAACCCAATAACCTAATTTAGCCTGACGCGAGATTCGAACCCAGGACCTAATGTTAAGCAACCGCGTTTACGACCACTGGTCCAACGCGGCAGACAGCATATGTACGTCCAACAGCTGGGCACAGGCTTCTTACACAAGTTAGAGTCCGCCGCGCGGCCCCAATATGTGCTGGCGGACCTCATGTGCCCTCAAAATGTTGTTTTCTTTCACCGATGAGCAAGTGGTAATTCGGAATTTATAAGTAACAACTTCATTGGTTCCGTCGGAAATCAAACTCTAGTAGTAAATTCGAGCTCGCGTTCTAAATTATATTATATGACAAAAGATTATTTTATTCTCAATATTTTTCATGGGATAGGGTGTCAAATGAGCAGACAGTCCACATGGTAAGTGGTTGCCGTAGCCCATAGAATTCATACATTTATGTTCGATTACAAATCAAAATGCAGATGTGTTGTCACCCGTGAATATTAAGATGGAATACCTCGTTTCCAGTAAAAGTGTCTCCGATTCTCTACACTCATACTACTAGACACAGCAGCATTAAGCTACTATTTTGCGCAGGAATCCTGTGAGAGCGTGGTTCTTCCCCGGTCGAGCCGAGCTACAACTATACTACTAATACTCGTATAACTGCGGAATGGCTCTACCACGTTTATTCGGTGTGCAAGCAAAATGCATTACACCTACATTAAATAAGATGATTAAGTCAAATTAAAGGGTAAGAATTGTTCTCAGGTGGCAGCTTCGTACCCGTAAAGGAAGTGTAGGGCGATCTTGAGTAGTTTGAGTGACGATCTGGTAATATATGCAGGGAGTCGATGTATTCAGGTGCCTTAGAACCTTGCTTTGTGGATTTCCGTAGGGGCTGTGTTCAGTAGTGAACGTGTAATAATGGTGATGATAATAAATCCATGTACTTTATAAGCTCGTAAAATGTCCGTGGCTCTCAAAGTACAATAGAGATGCCCACAACTTTATTTTTGGTAAGGGGTTCGGGATTGCAGTGATGAACATGCGTTGTCAAGCCTGAGGTATACCGTCTCCGTTTCTCGTCAATCAGAATACAAAATAAAGCTAATATGCCGTTATTTCGCACTAGTTTTCTAAGTGATCGTTGTCATCTCCGGGTTGTGTCGGCCCATTCGTGCTCCAGCATAGTTCTAACGATCTCAAAAATCTATTCGATAATATCCTACCCTTATTTATTTTTTTCATTTGTGTCAGTAGCATTAATAATAATTGAATATATAAAAAATAAATAAAAAATGTTTAACACTAGGATTAATTAAAGTTTTATAGATCCATTTCACGGGGAAGTAATTGCTCCGCGTCTGTGCCATTTAAAATTTTATTCTTTAACGTGCTCACGTTCTGTAAAGGCAACTCTTACTAATTGCAGCTGAGCAGTAGCAAGTAGGTGAGTAGCTTACGGTTAATTGTTAACACGTTTTTAGTAACTCGATGTCGTGTATGTTCGGGTCGAATTTAGTAATTGATTTTAAATTAACTTCCCAAAGAGCTTGAAATTTTGGACAGAAATCAGAATCAGAAATCTCAAAATTGGCAAAGGCAAACATGTTTTATAATTATTTTTTAACTCATAATTTTTTAATATGCCACAGGGTAAGTCTGAATTCATAAAAAGGAGGAGGTTCTCTATTCGATTTACAGTTTTTTTTGTAATGTAAATATGTCATTGTCAATACGAGATATCTTCGTCAATTGCGAACCGATCATGATTATGTTGTAATGTTATTTTAACACTGAATTAATAATTGAAAATTATATTTTCCATAGAGATTGTCGTTGGAAGGCGGTTTGACAATGCAGTTCCATTCGCCTTGCAACTTTGATGCGGCTCACCGTCGCCAGATTGAGTATTTAACATTTGGCACTATACTGCCATCTTTCGGAGGCGATGATTTTTTCTATATTAACTCCTTAGAGTATTTATTACAGTAGTAATTAACTTATTGTTGACTCTTTTGACCACTACATGACAAACACTGCATTACATTATATAATTTTGACAGGAGTACCATTTAAGACATTGAGCTTACAATTTTAAGATATAATGAGGTCTGCGACTACCCTTCGATTAGATAGCATAAGTGTTAACATTTTTTTCTCTATTTTTTACAGTCAGTAAATACTTCGGAAATCTCTTACAGTGGGGAGGTTTTACTATAATTGCCACACTTCCTCATCATTGCAGCCCTTCACAAGTCCACTGCTGAACATAGGCCTCCCCCAAGTAACGCCACAAAGCACGGTCCTGAGCCACCTGCATCCATCGACTTCCTGCATGTCTTACCAGGTCGTCACTCCATCTATTGGGGGGTCGCCCTACACTACGCCTACCGGTACGAGGCTGCCACTCGAGAACCTTTCTTCCCATCGGTTATCGGTTCTTCGAGCTATATGGCCGGCTCATTGCCACTTCAGCTTACCAATCCGTTGGGCTATGTCGGTCACCCTGATTTTACTGCGGATATCCTCATTTCTGAGTATATCACGCAGAGAAACTCCGAGCATAGCCCTCTCCATAACTCGCTGAGCGACCTTGAGCGTCCTCATACGGTCGACACCATTGAGGTCATTGAGCATAGTGCTAAGGTCCTCCAGCGATTCTGCCATAAGGACTATATCGTCGGCAAATCGAAGGTGAGTGATGTACTCGCAATGGCGAGTAAATTGCGAGTACATCACTCACCTTCGGTATTAACATCAATGGATGTTAATACCGTATCCTTTCCAGTCCAGTAGCCTCAATACGTCTTCCAACGCAGCGGTGAAGAGTTTCGGTGATATAACATCACCCTGTCTTACACCTCTCTGCAGTTGGATAGGTTTCGAACTCTGGTTCTGTACTCGGATAGCCATCGTAGCCCTACTGTACAAACACTTCAGCACTTCGATATACCGACAGTCAACTTGGCACCGCTGAAGGGACTGTAGCACCGCCCAAATTTCGACGGAATCAAAGGCTTTCTCATAGTCCACATATGCCAGGCAAAGTGGCACATTGTACTCTTCGGTCTTCTGTACAATCTGCCGCAGGGTATGTATGTGGTCTATGGTACTGAAGCCTTTTCGGAAACCGGCTTGTTCGGGAGGCTGGAAGTCGTCGAGTCTGCGTGCGAGACGATTCGTAATGACTCTCGAAAATAGCATGTAGACGCGGCTCAAGAGGGAAATCGGTCTGTAGTTCTTTAAGAGAGCGTTGTCGCCTTTCTTAAAGAACAAGACCACCGCGCTTCTGCTCCACGCCTCCGGAGTAGTGCCACCATGGAGGACGAAATTGAAGAGCTTCTGAAGGACTTCAAGTACTGGTGTTCCACCCGCTTTCAGAAGCTCCGCTGTAATTCCATCCTCGCCCGGGGCCTAGCCGTTTTTAAGGTAGTGGAGAGCCATTCTAATCTCGCTCAGACTGACGTCCGGGATATCATCAGAATAGTGTCGGATAAGACTTGCTCTTGGATCGTTACTCACACTTGCGTGTGGCTCTAACGATGATGTGTACAGCTGCCCATGGAAACTCTCAATCTCACTCAGAATCTCAGGTGTCCCGGAAACGATGTTGCCACACTCAGTCTTCAGCTTTGACAGTTGGCTCTTTCTGGCAGACAGATCTCTGGCAAAGACTTTGGGGCCCTGGTTCCGCTCGTTCGCTTCTTTAATACAAGAAGTATTAAAGAAAGTTGCGTAAGTCTCGCTGCATGCATTTGGAGATCTGTCTGTTCAGTTGCCTGTATGCTGTCAAATCTGTTGACGATTGCAGCCTCATCTCCCGTATCATCATGGGTAACAGCCATGAGATTAAGAGTGTGATCGGAGAGTTTTTGTGTTCTTCTGCAGCGGGTCTTGCAGAACTTACCTCCGACCGCATGGACAGTTTCCACGAGCTTGTCATTCATATCATCCACTGCATTGCAATCTTCTAGGCACTGAAAGCGGTTACGTAACTCGAGCTGAAAGGTTTCGGGATTCTGGATTAGAGCACGAGGGGGGACGGAGCGTTGACTATCTCCAACTTAACGTTTAGGTTCAGTGTGCCTCTAACCATTCGGTGATCGCTGCCAGTTTTCACTGTTGCGATTACTGAAACATCACTGAATAGTTGTCGTCTGGTCGTCATAATGAAGTCAATCTCATTTTTTGTCGAACCGTCGGGGCTCGATCAGATCCACTTCCTGTGGGGCCGCTTCTGGAAGAAAGAGTTCATCATAAAGAGTCCCTCTTTCTCCATAAGGTCAGCCAGCTGCTGGCCCCTTCGGTTCCGTTGCCCTACTCCAAATTTCCTTTCTCTAGTAACTAGTTTTGCGTTGAAGTCTCCCATCAACACCGTGTAGTGGGTTTTGGAGGAATGCATGGCTCTGGAAATTACCTCATACATTTCCTCCAGCTCCTCATCGGGATGTGCCGAGGTTGGTGCGTAAACCTGTATGACCTTCAGCGAATACCGTTTGGTGATTCTGAGTATCAGGTACGCGACCCTCGTCGACAAACTCCCAATCTTTACAATGTTGTTGACGAGAGACTTGTGGACGATAAATCCGACACCTCCTTTTGACAGATGGTCGCCCTCCCGGTGATAGAACAAGTTGCAGGACTCGAGATTGCCGTGTCCTCCCCCTCTCTTCGGACCTCGGATAATCCAATAATATGCCAGCGCAACTTGTCTACCTCTTCTTCCAGCTCCAGTATCTTCTCGTCAGTCCTCAGGGTGCGTGCGTTATATGTTGCCAGGTCGAGTCGTCGTAGGTGGCAACCGAACCTCCACCGGAGATTCTTAGCACCCCCTGCCCCGCCGTTACCATGGTCGCCACCGTAGCCAGGAATAGCGGGGCCGCCGGGGACTGGGGGGCCGTTTGTTTGCGTAGTTATTCATGGGGGGATATTTACCATAGTTGCCACGCTTGGTGAGCGGGTTGGCAAACGCGGTTTTTTTATTATATCACAGTTGTTATCAGGAAGATGCCGCTGCCCATCTCCTGCCTGTCTCCCTCTGTCGCCTCTTACGAAACCCACGGGAAGATATGGGGTAGTGGATATTCTCAACCGCCACTTAAAGGACTTAATAATTTATGGTATGCACATGGAGTTTGTCACGTCAGGCGCTGGCCACGCTAGAGCGACCGCGGTGAGCGGAGGTGACCTGCGATGGCAGGAGGCGTGAACACGCTGCGCCTGGCCGCTGTAGTATGTTGCTATGCTATGCTATTATTGCGCGGGTTAAAAAATGAGATTTTCTAAATTGGCTTTCATGTCTAGAAGGAAGTAGTTTATTTATGCACAAAATATAATGCAAATTAAAATGTTCATGATTTAAACTAAAACAGGTCGAACATCGTTTTGATGAATATCGTAGACTGTATGATCAATGATGAAATACGTCAAAATCCACAAAAGTTTTGAAAAATACAATATTATGCAAATAATTTTCATGTTTTATAGACCACATTGCAGACTGAGACATTATTTCGCTAATAAACGTCTCCATATTTACATAATGATTTCTTATATTTACGCGAACACTATACATGATTAAAACTACTTTTACGGATTTTATCGCGTTTATTTTTACTTTTTATTTACTTTTATTTTTTTGATTCCCGACGTTTCGGGCGCTTTCCAGCACCCATTCCAGTCCCCCGTGACCATGGGTGCTGGAAAGCGCCCGAAACGTCGGGAATCAAAAAATAAATAAAAGTAAATAAAAAGTAAAAATAAACGCGATAAAATCCGTAAAAGTAGTTTTAATCCGTATTTACATTTTGAATTGCGGCAAAGTCAACATGTTTTGGTTAATCCGCAGGACGCGCGAACACGTTGGTACTGCCTCCGCTGGTCGCGGTCGCTCGATGCGCGCGCTAGACGCGCCAACATTCCCATTCGTCTCGTATTGTGGTTTCTAGTTTGAGTCTCATCGCAGACGCAAGTCGCGTCACGCTGGCGTGGCACACTCTGCCAATCATCATATGATTGGTAGTAGCCTTTTGAGCCGTAGATTGCGCACAATATTTTTTTTTATAGGATAGGGCGACAAACGAGCACACAGTCCACCTGATGGTAAGTGGTTGCTGCGGCCCATAGACATCTACATCTATCTTCCATTACAAATCAAAATGCAGATGCGTTGTCACCCGTGAGGACTGAGATGGAATGCCTCATTTCCAGTAAAAAGGGTCTCCGGTTCTCTACACTCACCATACGAAACACAGCAGTATTAAGCTACTATTTCACGCTGGTATTCTGTGAGAGCGTGGTCCTTCCCCGGTCGAGTCGACCCATTCGTGCTACAACTATACTACTAATATAACTGCAGCATGCAATATATAGCACTTTCGTCAACATAACTGAAGATATGTCTCTATATAATCCCATAATGTGCCATATGCCACCTTTTCAGTAAAAAGGGTCTCCGGTTCACTACACTCATCATACGAAACACAGCAGCATTACGCTGATATTTTACGCTGGTATCTGTGAGAGCGTGGTCTTACCCCCGGTCGAGCCGACCCATTCGTGCTACAACTATAATATAGTTTCAGCGTGGCTCTCTCACATATAAAATGTAAAATAATCTTGAAAATGTTCGATGCACCCTAAGTCTTACAATTCTGTTTTCATACGCGAGATATCACACAAATATATAAAGGTCCGACAATTGGCAGCAGTAACACACACCTATTAGGTATTACAATGAAAAATGCAATAATGCAGTCTTATGTCATAAAATCGTGCATAAACTCGGTTAGTAGTAATTAGTGAGTGATTTAGATAAGTAAGTTGGTGATAAACATGATTATTTTAAAATTATCTTAAATTCACTTTAGTTGGAAATTGTTGACATATTGGCAAGGGTGTTATTAGTTATTGAAGGAAATTTTTCTTAAAAGTGGGGAAATCTGAATTTGTTGCATTGTTATTGGTAGGTTTACTCAATTGTAAAAATGATTGTATTTGGATTACATAAGGTTAAAATAAAAAATAAAAGTAAATTTCATTTATTTTAGATTTTGTACATATTTCGTGTAAGTGTTCTTAAAGCTATTGTAGTATAAGAAATTATATTATTGAATTTGATAATATTAAAAAAAATTAATAAGATTTTAATTTTCAATGAAATGCTGAAAGTACTCTGGGTTAGTACTGACATCGGGACGTCAATTACCCCAGTTCCCCGTGACCATGGGTACTGGAAAGCACCTAAAACGTCGGGAATTAAAATCAAATAATTAAACACCACAAAATCCCTAGTAGTAGTTTTATTCAATGTGTAGTGTTCATGTAAATATAAGAAACCATTACATTATGTTATGATATTAAAAAAAAAAATCACATCTCACTATGTGTACTGTACGGTATATTATATTCTTAAAAATATGAATATGAAATATTTTTTTTCGAATTAAAAATGTTTGAGGATCAGCAAAAGACCATCAGCAAAAGGCCCTTTATAACTTGAAGCACGATATCATTTCTTTTGCTAGTATTATAAATAATTGTTGTTTAAATCATTAGGTGCTTTATTTATAATTAGGTATTAAAGTACTTA
The DNA here is from genome assembly GCA_907164705.1 of Parnassius apollo. Lineage (NCBI taxonomy): Eukaryota > Metazoa > Arthropoda > Insecta > Lepidoptera > Papilionidae > Parnassius > Parnassius apollo. Next base: position 6,827,998 of record CAJQZP010001697.1, read on the forward strand.
CATATACTTTTTTACTTTTAAAATTGGAACAAGGGACTGTTACAAAATAAATGTTTTTGGGTTCTGTGCTTATAGAGAAGCATTAATTCAGATATTGTTGATTATATGTCTCTTCCGACTGCGTTGACTAGCTAGTAAACCCTCAGAGTTAGTGAAAATGCTAGGAAGAGACTGAAAGTGAATACCGCGTAAGAACAAGAATAAATTATAGACATAAAGAAAAGATATTAGTTATTAGAAATACTTGATGAAATGTAAATAACAAACCATATAGTATAAATATTATGCAAATATTTGATGTTTATATTTTAAACTGATTTTTATATCTTTTAAAATGTGTTTTAATAAACATATAAGATGTATATTAAAATATTAAATAAGAATTGTAAGTACAGCAAAATATTAAATTGTTTAATTTTTAAATTCGAAAATTGCTCGTCTTTTCGCAATTAACGTATAACATAATTTGCTCAGTCTAAAAGAAAGGGACAAATTTATATTTGATCTCAAACCCCTCGAGGTGAGCACACACATCGTGGGTCGCCAATTTCGGGCTTCACCCATGATTATACGAGGTAACGTCTGTATTTTATTACGTCCGTCAAAAAGAACATAATAATTTAATGTCTGTAAAACGTTAACAATTGAAAAGAACAGTAAAAAAAATAACAAAATAGACTACTATAACTTGGTGGTAGTAATTTTTTCTGTATCGTGGATGCATTTTACATAATGTAAATTGCACGTGGGCAAATATCGAGACCCGGAACAATTATTCGTAGATCATAATATGAATAATAGGGAATCGAACTTGCGTCGCGCAGTCTCGTAGCAAAGCGCTTTAGCCGAGTTATGTATATATGTAGAACTTTGCACACCTAATGCATTAGAGGCCAGACATTTGACTATGTTTTGACCTTAGAGTAATACAGTAGCAGTTTTGACACATGCTAAATGGTTTTTCTTGAGAATATCGTCGCCATTTATCACCTTGGTTGGTGTTTACAATTATAAATCAAAACTAAAAATATGCAAACTGTTTGCGAAATTGAATTTAAAAAATTGTGGTCCTGGGTTTTTGTTTCCATTTTTAATTATTTCACCCCAAAGTATTACTAGGTTACTAGGTGATAGGTTTTACTATGTATCCCCGCATCGTGGCAGTCATGCTTCGGGAGAGGACAACTTTTCCAAGACAAAGAGTGTTGGAAAAGTCACCGCAGCCTCACCGGTGCGGCCCCATCAGAGTCAAAACCTTCTCAAATGAAGGGAAGCTGTCATTTTTTTTAAAGTAATATTTACTAGAAAACTGTAGTGGACAAATCTCGCTTACACGATAATGAAAAAAGTGCCTTAGCTTATGATAATAATCATGGCAAGAAATTATTATTAGAGATATTTCTTTAAATTATACCGATATAAAGAATTCGTTATACCTGGGTGACAACGTTACACGCAATGCTATCCAGGCGTACCTGACGATGTTTGTTTCATCAACATTACGTTGCATAATAAACATAGAGGCAACTAACCTGTGGAATACGTAATGAAGGTGCAGACGTGACCTAGTCTGAAACCACGTGAACCTGCATCCAAATATTCATTTACCTATGTTATCGTTTATCTAAAAAATAAATTAAAGAATTGCTCAGCTTTGTGGTAAACCATTTATATTTCTACGGTATAAATAAATGAAAGAATTAAAATGGAAAAAGTAAAGTATGTCACATATTTATCACTGCTGGCCAAATGAGAAAACTCAACGTCGCTCGGCAAGTGAGGGAGACGGCTATGCTCAGACGTTCTGTGCGTGATATACTTGAGATGAGGATATTCACTTTAGAAACCGAGTAATTGACATAGTTCAAGGAATCAGTAAGCTAAAGTGGCTATGTGCAGACCTTACAGCTGGAAGAACCGACAACCTAGCCTCATATCAGTAGGTGAAGTATAAGGCTTGCCTCTAGATGGAGTGGCAATCCGGTAAGAGATTCAGGAAGTCGATAGATGTAAGTGTCTCAGGACAATGCTTCGTGGCATTTGTGGGGGGGGGGAGGAGTGTCGAAGTTGAACTCACCCAATCTTACATTTGTCCCAGGTACAAACACTCGTCAACCCTTTGTAGCATAGTATTTTCAACAACTACTGGTATACGGGTGACACGGAATTTAGACATGATTTTTGTTTTTTCCGTGTTCATATAATATATTATATTTGATATTTTATCTTAGCTTTATTTTATTTATTTTGACCGGTGCCGATTAACTTTAAATAAAATTAGATAAAAATCTCGATCTCAAAAGCTTCTATTATAATCCCCATCTAAAAATAATAAGTATTAATTCGCACATATGAGAAAATCGGGCTCAGGACCTGTTGTTGGATTTAATCACATGTGTAAGACTATTACGACTCTAATACAAACTGTGCTTTTGGGTCTATTGTAGCATTAACAATTCACATTTCCACAGATTGAACTCTCATCTTTGATTCTTCATCAGATCTTCACAATTTACTGTTGGACTTGGGCTTCTTCTATTATCGATAGGATTTGCCATATGAGTAACCTAGGACAGGCGGACTGGCAGTTCTTTTAGAGTAAGGGTACCTTTACTGAACAAACGTGTACACAACCCACCTACATACATATATTTTCAAGCAGATGCGTTATCACCCCTGAGGACTAAGATGTTATGCCTCGTCTATGGTAAAAAGAGTATCCTTGTACGTGGTAGAGCCATGCTGCAGGTATATTACTGGTATAGTTGTAGCACGAAAGGGTCGGCTCGACCAGGGAGGGACCACGCTCTCATAGAATACGAGCGTGAAATAGTAGCTTAACGCTGCTGTGTTTCGTATGGTGAGTGTAGAGAACCGGAGACCCCTTTTTTACTGAAAACGAGGCATTCTATCTTAGTCCTCACGGGTGACGACGCATCTGCATTTTGATTCGTAATCGAAGATAGATGTAGATGTCTATGGACCACAGCAACCACTTACCATCAGGTGGACTGTGTGCTCGTTTGTCACCCTTATCCTATAAAAAAATCCGGTTCTCAACACTCACTATACGAAATGCAGCAGCATTAAGCTGTAACGGTAACGGTGATATCCGCAATAGGACCAGAGTAACCAATTTAGTCTAACTGATCAGTTAGCCAAAGTGGTAATTATATCATATTGCTTAAATAACCGAAACCCAAGAGGAAAGAAAGCTTCTAGAGTGACAACCTTGTACTGGTAATCAAAGTGTAGGTTCGGCCACTACGAGTTGGAGTTGTAATCTGCTAAGATTAGCAGGAAGCCGATTGAAACGGAGGTAGGCAACCAGATCTGAAAAAGTTTAAGTTACAGCTCTTATACGAGTAAATCCCTTTGCTGGGAACAGGGTTCCTCTCATTATGAAAGGATTGTTTGCAAGAAGAGTTCGTTGCTCTGCCCCAATGCGTATTAGTGGAATTCTCATGTCGAAGAAACATTTTTACTTTATTTTTTAATACTCAGACATGCAGGTTCCAGAATGATGGTTTTTTCAGCACCGAGTATGTGGCAAAAGCTCTGTAAACCAACGGCTTCTTCGTGGCAGGTGTTTTTGATGTCAGCTCAGGATTCATACTCAAAATTCGCAAGTTAGTTGCTTAGTACTCTGACTACGGGACCACGCAGTTGTAATGACTTGTTTTTTTTTTAATTAAAAATAAGGGAAACACATGAGCATACCGTCTCACTGATAATAAATGGACGCTGAGGCCCATAGACATATACATCTATTCTTGACTCGGATTCAAAATTCTGATGCGTTGTAATTCCTGAGCGCTAAGATAGAATGCCTCATTTCCAACAAAAAGGGTCTTCGGTTCCCTACACTTACCATAAAAACACAGCAGTATTCCAGGTTCATCCTCACCATCATCATTACAGCCAATCACAAGTCCACTGCTGAACATAGGCCTCCCCCGAAGGAATGCCACAAAGCATGGTCCTGAGCCACCTACATCCATCCTGCTTGTCTTACCAGGTTACTCCAAGTTATTTCAATTGCCTAAATAGCTTGAAGCTGACCTAACATAATTTACTTTCGAAATATTACTTTTTAAGTGGCAGGTAGTGCATTGCATCGCGGTTGTGTAACTTATTACTTTTTATGTTCCACCATACGCTCATGTTATTCGAAAGTAATCCTCACTAATTGAAGTCAAAGCAAGGATAAAGCGAGGGTTAATCCTGTACTTTTATTAAATACTAGGTTTTACCCGTGACTGCGTTCCAGTAGAACCTAAATTAGAAAAAAACCTGTAGATCTATCTATGGGCAAGTACCTAGACCAATAATCAAAAAAAATAAACAATATTATTCTGATATTTAAAATGAAATTGAAGATCTATCAATCTTACGTATTAAAAGTATACACACACACACACACCCACATATATATATATATATATATATATATATATATAATATATATACATATATATATATATATATATATATATATATATATATATATATATATATATATATATATATATATCACACTGGATGATTTTTTAGCGTCTGGAAAAAATAGGGTGTAACAGGTGAACGGATTAGAAGCCTGGCACTGATATTTTACATTTTTTTTGTTTTACATTATTAGGTTTCATAATTTCTAATTAACCACATATAACATTAACATACGCAACGGAGCGCGGCGGACAAATTGCTCATTCAAACTGACATCCAAATTGGTTCAGGCATTGTTAAGATTTGTGTGCACAAACGGCACAGACAAAAAACTGTTTTCGATTTTTTTCGTACGTGTAAATTTGAAATAATTATATTAAGGAAATAAAAAAATAAAAATCAATATATATCCACTTTATAAAAAGAACTGAAAATGAAGAAATACATATATATATATATATATATATATATATATATATATATATATATATATATATATATAATGAAGAATGAAGTCATACCTATAGTGGTTGGTGCCACAGGAATGATTACAAACAGCCTAGATAAATAAATAAATAATGCAATAAATTGGACTTCCTATCGACATAAATGTTATATAGAAACAAGCAGCATTTCATTCGTTAACAATATGGTAAAAAGTTATAGTTAATTCTGTATACTGGGTGGTCCAAAAGGTGACGTCCAAAAATTTTTTTTGGAATGCTGACCTTTCGGGCTACATGAAAATACCCCATGTATGTTCCGCGATTTTTCTTAGTTTACGAGATATGATTTTTTTTGTATTATTTTGAAAAACGTCGACTTAGCGATTCAAAAATTTTTTTTCTTGAAAATTCTGCTCTTTTTTCTACTTTTTTTATTCTTAGCGTAGTCTTCATGAGTTGGACTCTTTGACATAAAAAAAAATAAGCTGCCTACCATTAATACAAATTGCAAAAATTTTAATCGAAAACAAATTATGCAGATATGATTGAATCAAAGTTTAATTTTGAAATTTAAACTAAAAATTAAATAATGAGTTCCATGACTTTAAAGTAATTTTAAAAACTTCGCAAGACCCTAAGCTTTAATTATAATCTAAAAAAAAGTGGTGGTCAATGGGCCTTGTTTAGCCGTAATCAGCCTCTAATTGCACAGAGGCGAAAATTTTCAACATTATTATTTAAACACCTTATTTCTAAAAATAATTAGGTTCGCCATAGAATCTAATCAAATGAAATAAAATAAAATGAAATGTAAATCTTCGGGTTAGGGATACTACCACTTCAGTAAGTAGCCCAGATGGGTCACAAAAAACAACGCATTTCCCCTCAATGTTAATGAGATAATTAATAATAATAGTAATAGGCAGGTAGACGGTTGCAGATCACAAAAAATACCACGTGTCGAACAAAGGAAGCAGGAGTGAGAAATACTGTGTCGTGTGTAGCGTGCTTTCTCGCTCTGGCCATAGCTCGCGCGCATAAGGCGACAGGCGTAGCCTCAGTCATAGAGTGCGTCAGTTGTTCACAGCTATCGCTCGCGTAACTACTACTCCAGTTTTTGTTTTCGATACTTCTTAATTTACCACGACTACTTGCTAACTGGATTCCGTTTCGCCTTATAATTGATTTGACTGTGCTTGTATTTCGGACTTTGATTGATTACCTTGTGATTTGGATTTTTGTGTTGCAAAATGGGTTATTCTTTGAAGGAATATGCAGAAATGCATTATTTTTACGGCGTTGCCCAAGGCAATGGCATTTAGCGGCAAGGCTTTACCGAGAGAAACTAGAACGGCGAGGAGAAGAACGGGAACTTTATCCCGATCACAGAGTGTTCATAAATACACATAATACATTTATGGACGGACGAATTCCGGGACGCAGTTCCCACGAAGGAGTACCCAGAGTGGATCCAGATGTCAGAGATGAAGTCGTGGAACAAGTGCAAAGATATCCTTTTACTAGCACCAGAGCTATTACGAGAACGACTGGTGTACCACGAACCTCAGTTATAAGGATACTTAAGTCAGGTAAGTTCATTTTGTCTTTAAAACTTTTACTTTGACACCGTATTAAAGCGCACCTTTGAATAGCGACGAGCGATCAATTAATTTTAATTACTTATGTCGGGCAAAAACCACATTTCATGGAATAAAAACAGTGATTCCTGGAAGTACAATTTCGTTTTTTTTTTCAGAGGGATACCACGCTTATCATATTCAACGCGTCCAAAAATTGCATCCTGCAGATTATTCAAGACGGGTGACGTTTTGTCGAACAATGCTGGAAAGAACTGCGGAGGATCCAGGTTTTTTTGATAAAATTCTGTGGACAGACGTGTCTAGATTTGAAAGAACAGGAGTCTTCAATATCCACAATTACCATAGTTGGGCTGTTGAAAACCCACACAAGGCAAGGCCTTCAAATTTTCAAACACATTATAGTGTAAACTTGTGGTCAGGAATTTTGAACGGGGAATTTATAGGACCTTTTGAATTGCCTGCTAGGTTAAACGGAGCCCAATATTTAGACTGTTTACAAAACAATTTAAATGGCTTATTAGGTGATGTAAACTTATTGACATGAAGGGATATGATTTACCAAAATGATGGTGCTCCTTGCCACTATGCAAGAGAGGTACGGGAGTACCTTAATCAAAGATTCCCCAATAGATGGATTGGACGTGGCGGACCGATTCATTGGCCTGCAGGTTCACCAGATTTGAACCTCATAGATTTCTTTCTCTGGGGATATTACAAAGAGATGGTGTACGCAAGCGAAACAAACACCGAAGCAGAACTGCGAGATAAATTAACGGAGGCGGAAACAAAAATCAGACAAAATTCAAATGTTTTTAGAAGACTGAAACAAAATTTTCTAAGGCGGGGGGGGGGGGTACTTTGAGAATTGGTTGTAAAATAAAATAAGTATTAAAAAAACCAAATTGTTTTATTTATTATGAAAGATTATGACATACCATGAAAATCTAATTATCCTTAGTAATAAACAATAGGTGCATAATACAACGATTATTTTTGAACTTTTTGCCTCTGTGCAATTAAAGGCCGACTAGGGCTACAAAAGGCCAATTGACCACCACTTTTTTGTATTATAACTAAAGCTTAGGGTCTTACGAAGTTTTTAAAATTACTTTAAAGTCATGGAACTCATTATTTAATTTTTAGTTTAAATTTCAAAATTAAACTTTGATTCAATCATATCTGCTTAATTTGTTTTCGATTAAAATTTTTGCAATTTGTATTAATGGTAGGCAGCTTATTTTTTATGTCAAAGAGTCCAACTCATGAAGACTACGCTAAGAATAAAAAAAAGTAGAAAAGAGAGCAGAATTTTCGAGAAAAAAAATTTTTGAATCGCTAAGTCGACATTTTTCAAAATAATACAAAAAAAATCATATCTCGTAAACTAAGAAAAATCGCGGAACATACATGGGGTATTTTCATGTAGCCCGAAAGGTCAGCATTCCAAAAAAATTTTTGGACGTCACCTTTTGGACCACCCTGTATATGAGTTAGGAGTCTGAGCCTACTAGTAACTAACTAAGGTTTATGGGCTTGCAGAATACCGGGTTTATCTCGAGGATAAATACAAACACCAAATTATATTATAAGTTCATTTTTGATAATAATTCGATATCTATGGCTGCTTGTTTTGCAGAATATTTATGTCTATACTGGCTTCTAACTCATCACAGTACCCACATAGTGAAATAAAGGTATAATGTAGAGTCATTCATGTCGTGTGCTGCAGGACTCTACCGCATATACATTTTATACGACTTTGAAAAATTATTTACACTCACAATAACTATGCATATTACATTCTGAATTTCTAGCCAATAGTTATGAAAAAAAGTTAGTTAAAGGTACAACCCATATATCATGCCACAGGCCTCCTTTCATTTCTGAAAGTGTTTTAGGGCGAGGAAGTGTCCGCCGCGCTGCTGCCCCAATGTGCGTTAGCGAACTTCACATAGCTTCAAATTTATTTTTCTTATTTTTTAGACATGCAGGTTTCCTCAAGATGCTTTCCCTCACCGGCGAGTGCGTGGTAAATCAGCACTTATAATTTAATTAAAAATGTTTTTAGTCAGTTAAAATATAGATTTTTTTATGTTATTACAAATTGGAGTACTTAAACTCTATTAAGTTAAATAAGTTAAGTTTTATCTAAGAAAAATAATTTTTGAATAAATTATTTAATAAATAAATAATTTTTCTTAGATAGAATTTGACAAATTTAAGCAAATATTTAAAAATACATGTCTAAAGTATCAAACTAGTGTATTAATTAAATAAATAAAAAACAATACACAAGAATTTTTATTGTTTTAATAACGGTGAAACGGGGTTCTTATAATATATTGACATATTCATGTATTCCGCAGGAAAGGTCCGCCGACGTCGCAACAACTTATAAATTGGTTTACTCGATGGTCGAATAAATTTTGATTCTTAACGTATCGCCGAGTTCTTAATATTGAATGAGCGCTGTGTGGCCGTGGAAGGAAAAGGGAGATCTCCCGCCGGGCAAGGTGTTATGCCCGGGGAGCGGCCAACGCTCCATGTGATAGTTTTTTTTTTGCGCCCGAAGCAATTAAAGGGCTACCCTATACGTAGGGAGGCGGAAAATGCATTACGCATACCACGATAGCCGGTCTATCGTGGTTATGAGGGACTCACTGTCCTACCGGGGACCCTAAGTGATACCCTCTAAAAACCGCCTTTGGGGACAGGCAGCCGGCTGATTAAGCTTTATTGTGTCTTATCGTGAGCGACCCTCTTTTGGGAAAAGAGGGCGCAGGCGGCTACGAGCCGCTGAGGGAGTGCCTACGAAGGCTAATTAATATTAGTTAATATAATAATTTAATTTAATTAGAGTTGGCCTGAGCCGCCAGGAGGCAGTTCAGGTCGTTTGTTAGTTTATTAGGCGGGTCCGAGAGAGAGTTTCTCGGCCTGTGGACACGATAGCGAGAGGGGGGTGGGGCTGCATAAGTAGCTGCCTCACGAATTAAATGATTTGAGTGCGACTCTGAGGCTTTGAAGAAGTTCTCAGAGAGTTTTTGGAGAAATTGTTGGATTGTCGGGAGCTCTAGGTCCCGATGAAGGTCAGCATTACGGACGTACCAAGGTGCGTTCGCAGCTCGACGACAGAAAAGGTTTTGAACTATTTGGAGTTCATTAATAATTTTAGGGTTGGCGTGGGCAAAAACGGGCCCCGCGTATGACATGACTGGTCGTATACAGACCGTGTGATAGTTCGGAGATATTCTATATATACTGTTTATGATTCGGAATGTTGATAGCGTGATTTAGGCTTCGGTGTATTTCGCTTGCGGCGCGATGACAGCGCCGCCACATCACCCCTGCTCAGACCGGAGGTCGATAGTGCAGTCCGATTGCCGGTGTGTCCTTTTTTAATGCCGTTGGGGAATGCATGCTGTGTGCGTAAGGGCAAATGACACCGGTGCGAATGATATGCCGATGTGTAATGCATGCCGTACTACGCACTGGCAAGTGATGCCAGTGAGAACGATGTGCCGGAGCAAGTGCCAGAAGTCTGCCTTATAAATCTGCGGTGAGTCGAGACGAAGACAAGTTGAACTGGTTTGCAGGAACTGAAGACTGCAGAAGACGATTCTCAATAGTGAATGGTAGGAGTTCTTGAGGATAATATCGAAGGCTTGAAGTTATAGTTTTCGAAGGTTGTTGGTTGCGTGTTCAGATCACGTCGGGGTCACCATTGTGGCCGTGGAAGGAAAAGGGAGATCTCCCGCCGGGCAAGGTGTTATGCCCGGGGAGCGGCCAACGCTCCATGTGATAGTTCAGAGATATTCTATATATACTGTTTATGAATCAGAATGTTGATAACGTGATTTAGGCTTCGATGTATTTCGCTTGCGGCGTGACGACAGCGCCGCCACAGCTGTAAAATGTAGCGCTGAAGCGTGTACACATATGTTTTCTATTATTACCCCCGCCTAATACCTGCAAGTTAGTGCAATGATAATTTAGTACACATATCGATGAGAAATTTGTTTTTGAGCATTCGCTCTCTAAATTTCTTTAGTGACACAATGGCTACTCCTTTGTTTTGTATCAAAACGGAAGAATTTATTCAAAATAATATTTTGCCTGTTGGCACCTACTAGCACAAGCAAATTCAAGTTCAAATTGTTTATTGCATGTCACATTACAAATTTAGGATGGTACAATTTTGATAGGTATACATGTGACGACCTGCAAGTGCATAGCAACACTAGAGGGCTAACTATTTTCGTATTATCTAATTTTTAAACATAAATTACAAATTATAATATCATCAAAATTCAATATTATTTTATATAAATTAATTTAATTTGAAATACAACTTACCTAGTCTGAGTATTCTTACTTTTACGTAATTTATCGTCAAAAAATTCATTTAAATTATAATAACATTTACTAATAAGATTTTTTTTAATTGTTTATTAAATTGCATAGGATTTTCCAGGATTTTTATGGAATTCGGTAAATGATTGTAAATCTTTATTGGCATAACGTAAGGGCTATTCGAAACTAATTTTAATTTGGAGAAGGGTATCTTAAGCTTATATAAATTTGTATTACTTCTTTTAGTTTTTTTAATAGATGAGTAGAGTTTTGGGTGTAATCTCGTGTTGTTATCAACAATGTTTTAACATTTTTCATTGAAATGAAAATAGATCCCGAAAAGTAACAAAGTGTTAATTTCTGCCGTTCTTGTGAACCTGCTGTGGCAATATGTAGTGTAAGTGTTAGAAAACTAAATACACTATCGATGAAGCTTATCGACAATAATAATGCGCATCACTATGCTCGCCCCTAAGGCTCGTGAGTGGGAGAGAGACCGCAATACTTCGATGATTTATGACCCAAACTGCACAGACAAAATAATTCTAGTACAGGCAGAAAAGGAGTCCCAAAACTTAGTAGATACGAGTCCCACCACCTAGTAGGTTATTTCCTTTGACTTCTGACTTTGAACTACTTTTAATGACTTTATGCTTAGCCTTGAATGAACAGTAAATATAAATTTCAACTTGAAGCAATTTCCGTGACATTGCTTTATAGTATTCATCTCTTCTTTCTTTACGATACATTTTAAGGATACGGCGGGGACAGCAACTGAAGCATTCATTGGAAAATACGAGAGTTACTTCTAAAAGAAGGTGTTACACAGGTTGCATGATATAATTTTTTTAAACGTATTTTAGGTCTCCAAAAGTAACACTTAAGTATGAAATTCGAATTTTGTATTAACGTAATGTCTATATTTGTGTTTGCAATTTATTCATTACAATGAAAAGTATTTTTGCCTCAGGTGTTACGCTCGACGATCGAATTAGCAACCGCAGTTTTTAAATATTTTGGGTTGTTATCTGTTGTTCTAAATCGAGGATAAATGTGGATGTCTATGGGTCACAGCATCTACTTACCATCAGGTGGACTGTGTGCTCGTTGGTTAAAATTATTCTATAAAAAATTCTAAATTGTAATTAATCATTGGTTTTGTGCACCCTCAATCCACGTAGCACATTTCAACACTCTACGCAAAAACCTACTGTATTCTATGAAATAACCGACAAACTGACTACTCAAAAATCCGATCGCAATCCTGACAAAAGTCCAAAATTCTTAACATGTCTGGACGAATACTAACATTTCGGATTTTTTTTAACATTTAACATTTACCAGGTACAAGTACTTTTCGGCGTTTAGCCACGACATATACACACAGAGGAAAACTTCTGGGACAGGCAGGCAAACTGGTTATGGAATGTTAGTGACCCGTTTTATTCAATGTACAACGGAACACAAAAAGAGATATAAAAACAAAGTCTGTCATTATTTGAGAATAAATAGATTCATATATTCAGCCCTGAGGGTCGGTCTTGGTGATAAAAAGTTATGTTGTTTTTGTGGAGGTAACTTTTGTTATTTGATGATATTTGTGTACTTTCAACTTCGTTTAAGTGAGTTGGGATTTAAAAAGGGGGGAATGTTGTAGACTATAATTTTTAACGGTCTCTTGGCTATTGTCGAATGGCCCAAGAAGTTCAATCCATATTTCATCTTTTTTATTTGCAATTAAACCTATTAAGGTCTATAAGTACTTCTTTTTTACCAGCGCTTTTTCTTACTATAACATTTCAGTGCTTGACTTCTATCCTACCTAATGGTAAGTGGTGATGCAGCTAATAGTGGTACAGCGCGTTGACTTAGCTTAACAAAAGCCTATTCACTTTTGCCTTGGAGACACCAACATTATAATCAAATAGAAGTACAGATGTAGGCAAAGGCACTCTTTTGCTGTACGCATTATTATCGTTCAAATGTGTGGTATATCGAGAGCAAAGTAATGGAGACCAGCCAAGCATCTGGTGGTCCGATTATGGAATGGAAAAGAAGGAATTAAGTCATACTGTTCCTGGCATACTCTTCGAAATGTATCATGTAAAAACCGAAAGCCTGACTACTTTCTGCCAGTGTCACTACCAGATATGGGCTTTCGTAGGTGATAATGGTAGCTTACTTACCCATGTCTTTTTACAGTTTCGCTCTGTCGCCAATATGTGGTAGTGGATATCCTTACACCGCCACTACACGGTAGAAATCCAGTCATCGTCATTCATCATTACAGGACTACAGCCCTTCACCAGTCCCTTGCTGAACATAGACCTCCCCAAAGAAATGCAATAAAGTGGGCCTGAACCACCTGTGTCCATTGACTTCCTGCATAGCATTAACATTCCTATGCCCAATTGTGGTTGTTGATAAAAAACCTTATTCTACTTTATGAAGGTCTGAATAAACAGTACAAGGTAGGTAATTTCATATAACACATAACATCATCATCACAGGCCTCCCCCAAGTAATGCCACAAAGCACGGTTCTGAGCCACCTGCATCCATCGACTTCCTGCATATCTTACCAGGTCGTCACTCCATCTAGTGGGGGGTAGCCCTACACTACGCCTACCGGTACGAGGCTGCCACTCGAGAACCTTTCTTCCCCATCGATTATCAGTTCTTCGAGCTATATGGCCGGCCCATTGCCACTTCAGCTTACTAATCCGTTGGGCTATGTCAGTCACTCTGGTTTTACTGCGGATATTCTCATTTCTGAGTCTATCACGCAGAGAAACTGCGAGCATAGCCCTCTCCATAGCTCGCTGAGCGACCTTGAGCGTCCTCATACGGCCAGCAGTGAAGGACCACGTCTCTGATCCGTAAGTCATCACTGGCAACACGCACTGGTTGTACACTTTAGTTTTCAGAGATTGAGGTATACCTGACGAGAAGATGTGTCGTAATTTCCCGAACGCTGCCCAGCCGAGTTGAATCCGTCGATTGACCTCTCGGTCGAAGTTGGACTTACCTTGTCGGACTATTTGTCCCAGGTAAACGTACTCGTCAACAACTTCGAGCATAGTGCTCCCAACAACTACCGTCATAGGTGTGACATGGACATTAAACATGATCTTTGTTTTGTCCATGTTCATCTTAAGACCTATCCGTTGAGAGGCACTATTGAGGTCATTGAGCATAGTGGTTAAGTCCTCCAGCGATTCTGCCATAAGGACTATATCGTCGGCAAATCGAAGGTGAGTGATGTACTCGCCATTAATGTTAATACCGTATCCTTTCCAGTCCAGTAGCTTGAAAACGTCTTCCAAAGCAGCGGTGAAGAGTTTCGGGGATATAACGTCACCCTGTCTAAAACCTCTCTGCAGTTGGATAGGTTTCGAGCTCTGGTTCTGTACTCGGATAGCCATCGTAGCCCTACTGTACAAACACTTCAGCACTTCGATATACCGACAGTCAACTTGGCACCGCTGAAGGGACTGCAGCACCGCCCAAATTTCGACGGAATCAAAGGCTTTCTCATAGTCCACATACGCCAGACAAAGTGGCAAATTGTACTCTTCAGTCTTCTGTACAATCTGCCGCAGGGTATGTATGTGGTCTATGGTACTGAAGCCTTTTCGGAAACCGGCTTGTTCGGGAGGCTGGAAGTCGTCAAGTCTGCGTGCGAGACGATTCGTAATGACTCTCGAAAACAGCACGTAGACGACGGGCTCAGAAGGGAAATCGGTCTGTAGTTCTTCAAGAGAGCGTTGTCGCCTTTCTTAAAGAACAAGACCACCGCACTTCTGCTCCACGCCTCTGGAGTAGTGCCACCATGGAGGACGGAATTGAAGAGCTTCTGAAGGACTTCAAGTACCGGTGTTCCACCTGCTTTCAGAAGCTCCGCTGTAATTCCATCCTCGCCTGGGGCCCTGCCGTTTTTAAGGTGCTGGAGAGCCATTCTAATCTCGCTTAGACTGACGTCCGGGATATCATCGGAATAGTGTCGGATAAGACTTGCTCTTGGATCGTTACTCACACTTGCGTGTGGCTCCAACGATGATGTGTACAGCTGCCCATAGAACCTCTCAATCTCACTCAAAATCTCAGGTGTCCCGGAAACGATGCTGCCACACTCAGTCTTCAGCCTTGACAGTTGGCTCTTACGGGCAGACAGATCTCTGGCAAAGACTTTGGAGCCCTGGTTCCGCTCGATCGCTTCTTTAATACGAGCAGTATTAAAGTTGCGTAAGTTTCGCCGCATGCATTTGGAGATCTGTCTGTTCAGTTGCCTGTATGCTGTCAAATCTGTTGATGATTGCAGCCTCATCTCCCGTCTAACAGCCATGAGATTAAGAGTGTGATCGGAGAGTTTTTGTGTTCTTCTGCGGCGGGTCTTGCAGAACTTAGCTCCGACCGCATGGACAGTTTCCACGAGCTTGTCATTCACATCGTCCACTGCATTGCAATCTTGTAGGCACTGAAAGCGGTTGTGTAACTCGAGCTGAAATTTTTCGGGATTCTGGATTAGAGCACGAGGGGGACGGAGCGTTGACTTCATTAGACGAGACCTCTCCAACTTAACGTTTAGGTTCAGTGTGCCTCTAACCATTCGGTGATCGCTGCCAGTTTTCACCCTTGCGATCACTGAGACATCACTGAACAGTTGGCGTCTGGTCGTCATAATGAAGTCAATCTCATTTATTGTCGAACCGTCGGGGCTCGACCAGGTCCACTTCCTGTGGGACCGCTTCTGGAAGAAAGAGTTCATCATAAAGAGTCCCTCTTTCTCCATAAAGTCGGCCAGCTGCTGGCCCCTTCGGTTCCGTTGCCTTACTCCAAATTTCCCTAACTTCAGCTCACCGTTTTCTCTTCTGCCTAGTTTTGCGTTGAAATCTCCCATCAACACCGTGTAGTGGGTTTTGGAGGAATGCATGGCTTTGGAAATATCCTCATACATTTCCTCCACCTCCTCATCGGAATGTGCCGAGGTTGGTGCGTAAACCTGTATGACCTTCATCGAATACCGTTTGGTGATTCTGAGTATCAGGTACGCGACCCTCGTCGACACACTCCCAATCTTTACAACGTTGTTGACGAGAGACTTGTGGACGATAAATCCGACACCTCCTTGGGACAGATGGTCGCCCTCCCGGTGATAGAACAAGTTGCCGGATTCGAGAATCACTGTGTCCTCCCCCTCTCTTCGGACCTCGGATAATCCTATAATACTCCAGCGCAACTTGTCTATCTCTTCTTCCAGCTCCAGGATCTTCTCGTCAGTCCTCAGTGTGCGTGCGTTAAATGTTGCCAGGTCGAGTCGTCGTAGGTGGCAACCGAACCTCCACCGGAGATTCTTAGCACCCCCTGCCCCGCCGATACCATGGTCGCCACCGTAGCCAGGAATACAGGAATAGCCAGGAAAACAGGAATACCGGGGCCGCCCCGGGACTGGGGGCCGTCTATTTGTGTAATTGTTCATGGGGGGGTATATTGCCATAGTTGCCACGCTTGGCGAGCGGGTTGGCAACCGCAGTTTTTTTTTGTCGTACAGTTGCTGCTATCAGGAAGATGCTGCTGCCCATCTCCTGCCTGTTTCCCTCTGTCGCCTCTTACGACACCCACGGGAAGATATGGGGTAGTGGATATTCTTAACCGCCACTACACGGCACACATAACATATAAACCTATAAATAGGTTAGAACGAGTGCAAAAGGAAATTCCTTAACTACCTTTATTTCAATAATAACAAAATACACAGGCAATTAACTTACATTGAAAGACTGGATCATTGTAATGTGATTTCATTAAATGATCGAAGAGCGCTTGTGGACATGTGCTTGTTAAACAAAATCGTTAACAATAAAATTTGCTCGAATAATCTTTTAGGTAAAATATTATATGTTATTCCTAGATCTAATTCTAGAATAAGATTATAGTTTATTCAAAACTAGGTATTGTAGAACAAATGTCGGACTATCAGCTTCAATTAATAGAACCTTAAAAACTTATAATGTAATTTCTAAATTAGTCGATCTTGACATATTCAACGATTCTTATACCACTTTTAAAAATAAAATTAAAAAACATTTTTATAACAAAATTAAGATAACCTCATGAGTTATTGTAGAAAAAAAAAGTTTTTTTTTCTTTGTTTGATGCATTACAATAGGTTATTTTGTTATCCTTTCTTCCTTTTTCAATAATAAAGTGCGTTACTTATTATTTTACTTTAACATGTTAAGTTAGCCTATAAGTATGATATGTACTAAACTTCAGATTAATCTATAAAAATTGTAAACATTTTTTCATTGTACAATATCATGTTGGCTTCCTAATAAATAAATAAATAAATAAAATAAATAAAACACATATTTGCCGGGTAAATTGGTTAAACGTCATATAGAAACAGAACTCACCAAAAACTTTGCCCATGAAGACAGTTCTCTCGTAGGAATTTCAAATAAAACTGTGATTTCGGTTTCCTAATGTTCCTTATTCAGATGGTAAAGGAAAGGGCAAAAGTAATTTACACAAAAACAGTCTATACTATTCTATAACAGAGACATACTGACCTAAAAGTAATAGGTTTTTGCTTGAACGATCTTAGTTTTTCGTTTGTATTTTGTTACATTATTTTTTTATAGAATAAGGGTAAACAAATGTGCATTCCATCTCATGATAATTACTGTAGCTCAGAAATCTATTAAAAATTAAAATGCAGATGCGTTGTCACTCCTGAAGCCTGATGAAGTTCCTCGTTTCCAGTTGAAAGGGTCTTAGGTCTCTACACTCACCATACGGAACAGCAGCATTAAACTGCTATTGGAAGCAAAAATTTAAAACCGCTGCTTGAAGTAGCGGTATGATGAGAGCAGCCTTGTGTGGTAGAAAAAGTGTAGGTTTACAATTCGATTGTATGTTTTCTTTCTAATTATGTAACGCAATATCTACATTAATTGTGAACCTATTTTGGTTATTCCGTTTTATTAAAAAGGTCATATGTAGTCCCGTATATTGGGAGAAAAAAATAATTCAATAGTTTTTAATGTAAATATTTAGACGACTTAAAATTGTGATATTCCTTAGCCCACTCGAGAGGGTAAAAAATAAATTTAAATAAAAATTAAAAGCCGCCTTCAAAAACTAAGCTTTAAATTTTTATACCTTTTGCAATGGAATTTAGATTATGTTACTATTTTGTTTATTTTAGTTTTTTTAAGTCTGATTTTACTGTTCATTAAATCTTTATTTTTGTAGCCAACTATATTCCAATAGTCGCCTCTTACGACATCCACAGGACGAAATGGGGTCCTGGATTCTCTTATGCTATACTATATGAAAATAAAACAAATTTTTTTTAATGTAATAACAATTATTTTTAACAAATTTTATCGAAGGGACGACCTGTAAGAAAAAAATACGTGAATATGTTTTTATACTTTAGTTTTCAAGCTAAGCGATGCAGCTTTAATGCCATTCAGTATATTTTCATACAACGTTTATTTTGAATAGAGCTGTGTAGTTGATGCATGCTGATTTGTGTTTAAGTGTACTTAAATTCTTTTAAAACAGTTTTTCTGTTTGCCTTTTTCGGTTTGATTTAGCGCTTCGCAAATATTTTCAATGTTTAATGATTTCTTATATTTACGTGAACACTATACATTGATTAAAACTACTTTTACGGATTTTATCGCGTTTTATTCATATTAATTTTAATACCCGACGTTTCGGGTGCTTTCCAGCACCCATGGTCACGGGGGACTGAGGTGACTAAGGTCCCGATGTCAAAGTTAACCCGGAGTACCTTCAGCTTTTTAATTATTGTTTTTGGTCCGATCTACGCAGAATGAACTAACTGTATTTTGAAGTCTTGCAGTGGTATGCTTGGGTTTAGTTTTAATTTTATTAATTATAGGATCCCAAGCAGGTGGTAGTACCCAGTCTCCTTCTCTGTTGAAATTAGGATATTTTTTAATTTCAATAGCCTCACGTATCATCCTTGGTAGGAATCGATGTTCTTTCGCGAGGATTTGTGGTCTATCAAATCTGATGTAATGGTTGGGGCCATCTAGAATATGATCGCAAACTGCAGATTTCCCGGAACGTTGATGCTTCACGTCAGCTATGTGTTCTTTTATGCGGGTTCTAATTGATCTCTTTGTTTGCCCTATATATGAGAGACCACAATCACAATCAAGCTTGTACACTCCTGTATCTTGTAGAGGAATATGACACTTGACGGATGGTAAGAACTGACTAATCTTCTTAGGCGGCTTGTAGAATGTTCTAATAGAAGCTCGCTTCAAGATGTAGCCAATCTTGTCTGTGACACCTCTGACATATGGTAGTATAGCAGGCACACGCTCGACTGTGGTCGGCTTCACTCGGTCACTGTGACGGAGGCGCGGGACCCGAAGCTTGTTGTCGTGCAGAACTTGCTTGACGTGCTGAAGCTCGGCGGCCAGGTGTTTGCTGTCACAGATCCCTCGTGCTCTCTGAAACAAAGATTTGCCCACGGTAGCTAACTGTGAAGGATGATGGTGAGATTCACCATTTAAGTATCGGTTTGTATGGGTCTTTTTTCTATACACAGTATGACCTATGGTGTTGTTAGGATTTCGGATGAATAACACATCTAGGAAAGCTAAGGAATTATTTGCCTCTAACTCCATAGTAAATTGAATTTTAGGGTTTATGGAATTAAGATGTTCTAAAAATGCAGTTACTTTGTCTGATGGTAAAATTGTGAAAGTATCGTCTATGTACCGCTTGTAGAACCTTGGGGTAACAGGTGCAGTAAGGAGGGCTTTCTCCTCAAAGTCTTCCATGAATATATTGGCGACAATGGGAGATACAGGTGAGTCCATCGCAACACCATCTACTTGCTTGTAAAACTCTTCCTTCCACAATAGATAGCCAGATGTAAGGCAATGTCTTAGTAGCACTGCATATTCTGTTATTTTCATCTAGTTTCATAGTTATAATTGAGATGCAGTCTTCAACAGGTAGGCATGTAAATAGAGACTGAACATCAAAACTGACCATGGTTTCATTGTCAGCAAGACGTAGGTCTTTTATCTCACTGACAAAATGGTATGAATCCTTAGTATGTGCTCTTGTATTCCTCTAGTGGTGATAATATTTTGGCTAAGTGTTGAGCCAATCTGTACGTTGGCGAATCGATTTGATCTTGATCTCACTATTGGACGTAATGGAGTGTTAGGTTTGTGTATTTTTGGTAACCCATACAACTTGGGAGGTTTTGCACACGAAGGTATTATCGAATTGACCATGAGTTCTAGAAAGCACCCGAAACGTCGGGTATTAAAATTAATATAAATAAAACGCGATAAAATCCGTAAAAGTAGTTTTAATCAATTTTCAATGTTTGTTTTATTGTACGTCTTAGTTAGCAAAACGAATTAATTGATTTACTGGCCCCTGAACTTAAGTAAATGTGTTCATTGTGGAATCTTTAAGCTCTCACACATTTCGTGCTAAGGGCATAAAAGATAAAGTGCAAAGTAGAATAGATAAATATAAAAATAAATTGAATAATTGATCACAATTCAGTGGATTTTGGAACATAACCATTGAAGCAAAATGCATGTGAAATTAAAAATTTGTACGTTTAATAATGCATAGTATAATATTAGGAAACCGTCACATAAATAATTTGTCGCTAGAATTGAGAGGCAACAAAGTTTATTGACCCAAAACTTTTAATAAGATCTCAGTAATATAATAAAATTAACACGCACTTGCCATACACGAAGCCATAATGGTTGCTATGTCACAATAATATAAATTTACTACAGAAAAAGTGTTTTTAATAATCGAAAACTGTGTTGTTAAAAAATATCTAAAGCCACCAAAGATAAAAGTTCTGCGGAAATTCATCGTATTATTCCTTTTAATCTTGGGTTAGAAATGAAACTTAATAAGTATAGTATTTATGGAATGTATCATTACAGCCCTTCACAAGTCCACTGCTAAACATAGGCCTCCCCCAAGGAATAGCACAAAGCACGGTCCTGAGCCACCTGCATCCACCGAATTCCTGCACGTCTTACCAGGTCGTCACTCCATCTAGTGGGAGGTCGCCCTACACCACGCCTTAATGTACCAGGCTGCCACTCGACGGGATGTATATTTGCCATAATTGCCACACTTGGCAGGCGAGTTAGCAACCGCAATTTTTATTATTTAGTAATTATCAGGAAGACACTGCCAACTATCTACTGATTTGTTACCCTCTGTCGCATCTTACGACATCCACGGGACCACATGTCCCCTAATTGTACCTACCCTCCAACTATATGTTTGGAGACTTAAAACGAATGACGAACAAATAAAACATGCAAGGAATCGATGAATGCAGGTGGCTCAAGACCTTTTATGTCATTACTTGGGTTAGGGCCATGTTCAGCAGATGGGATTAGATAAAAATAAACGTTTTCATCGGCATTTTCATTTCAAATTTTAAGAAATGCATGCAATTAGTGGATGTAAAAGAGGCAACTATGACAAATATAAAAAAGGTATTATGGTTTTCGATAGATGATGGTATAATTATCCGAGTTTTGTTAGACGTGAATTATCCAAACCAGCGTTATAGGTTTGAGATATTTTTGTACTGTGGTCAGTTATCCGCCTGTTAATGTGGCGGATATACTAATGACACACCTTCCCTACAACGGAAGAATCCCATCTCCAGGAGTTGAATTTTATGAGCTGTTACATGAGAAGGAGATGAATTTGCGGTGACAGCATATTGCTGCTGCAATTTAATTGGTATAGACGTTGCCTTGCCGATCGCTTTTGGCCCTTTGCTATTAGTCAGTATCTCAATACATAAATAAAATGTAAATGATTTTTAAATCACCGAAAGTTGTTCACCGATTGTATTAAAAAAATTACACATTAGCAAGGCGTAGTCACATATAGCTAATACGTATATAATAAAAAAAACGTTTGGATAACAAAAACAAATTAGCTGAACCACCGCCGTAGGCAAGTTGACAACGGCTTATTACCTTCCTGATGGCGCAATGGCCTCGACTTCTTAATTGTACCATGCTGTTGCTGAATGAGAGCGGTCCAGATGTAAGAGCAATGACCTTTATAATGCTCTATAAAGCACTGAATCAATCAAGGAAAAAAGGCTACTACAGCTAAAACAATTTATAAGTTTTTGTCCGAGATCGGCCTTTACTATGGAATACATGAATATGTTAATTCGCAAGTGACTATAAACCCCTTAATTGCATTTAAGCTTTTACTCATTCAAAAAATAAGAAGAAGTTGCCAGGGAGACTATTGCTTCTTCTTTCTTTTTTCTATTTAATTCGGCGTCACAATTTCAGTACGGATTTTATTTTATATCTCATTTACCTAATATATAAAAAGGAGCAAATTCTAGTTTCATTTTTTGTCACAGGGGTTTCAGAAATAAGATTTCAAATATCTAAACCCAATTCTCTTAACATAAGGGTATTACGAATTATTGAACAATTTTTATAGGTCAGACTTGCTATAGACGCCACGTTTCTGGATCACCGTACCAGATATCATCTGGCACTTTTATAAATAATGTTCGACTTACTATTCCACTGAACTGAAATCGGTTATTATAATCACAATTTACAATTCGACCGCAAATTTAATTGAAACCATACAGTAAATAACAAATATTGTTTGGTATTAAAGCTAGGTTGTGGATTTAATTTGGTCTCTTGTTAACATTAAATTTCCATGAAAATAATGACTTTTTCCAAGTTTGTATCGACTTTAGATATCAGGAACGTGTTCATTTCATTCTTTTACCATTTCGCACATTTCGTAAATTTGTAATATTAGGAAAAATTGGATCAGAGTTAATTTTTTCGATATTTTCAACATGAAAAATAAAACAAAAATAAAAAATACGAATAATTGATGGTGGTATTTTTAGTATATTATAAACCTTACAACCAAAAAAAAAAACCCCCAAAAAAACCCAAAAACCCAAAAAAAAAAATCCTGTCTTGCGCAGATAGCGTCCGTCGACACCGTCGTGGCCGAAATTCGGTCTGAAGAGCATTATTATAATAGAGAAAGCTTAAATCGAATATTTCTAATTCTTTAAAATATTATATCAAAATATTATGTCCAATTCCTTACAATATTCAAATGTATAATTTTATAAAGAACCAATTTTCTTATTGTGGTTCTAATAAGAAAATTTGTTCTTTATTATTATTCTTTCATTTATATACTTAATATATTAATTATAATTGAGCGTTCATTTAAATACATATTGAGGCATGTAATTGATGTTTTATTTCAAATCCGTCTTTTTGACGATTTGAAAAGATTTATCATGTGAAAGGGTCATCGATGAACACTTGTGTCGGCATACCCTTTACCTTATCAATTATAGGATTAGATTTTGATTTGATTTGGCTTCTAGTTGGTTTTACAGTTTTTTGAAGGAAGTTAGTTACTTTATCGTATTTTGCGTTTGTTAGGTCGTGTAACTTTTAAATATATACCATAGAACAGCTTTGTTCGGACAATGATGGGTTGTATTATATTTGTAATTAAAACACCCATCATTCTATTTGACCTTTAAAAACGACTTTTGAGGTGCCTTGAGGATGACCAGCTAATTAGGTTTCTGTCGCTGACGCTCAACTGGTGATTTTCTGGCTTACTTGACTCATAGGCACGCACCTAGGCAGTAGAGTCTAAGGAGCAGGCTCTGGCCGTTAGTTTGCACTTCAATCGAGTTAGGTACAAAGCGCTTTTTTTGAAGCTCCCTTCTTATGGACTTCCTGATAAATTGTGCAGTTGCATTACCGGTTTTCTTGCAGATAAAAGCATCCATATTGAAGCAGACGGTGCATGCTCCGATTAAAAACCTATTAAAGCTGGTGTTTCACAAGGCTGTTAAAAATCCCGTTGTCGTATCTCCTCCGTTTCAGTGCACTTCTCTTGTTACCTCAGCCAGTATCGGAATCCTCTGCGTCGATATATCGAATGACGTGCTGTTTCGTGGTCACTTGGAAGAGAAGGCTAAATTGGTCTTAAACAGCTTGGCGTGCTCAGCAGAGCGGGACAATATTTCACGCCGGCACACCGCTTGCAACTTTACAAGGGCAGCTTCCGCCTCACATGGAATACTATTCTCATCTCTGGGCCGGGATCCCCAGTACCAGCTCCGTCCACTTGACCGCATCGGGCGCGGAGCGGCTCGAATCGTGGACGACCGATTCCTATCCGATTGGCTCAATTCACTGAGAATAGAGCCATTCTACAGCTATATTATGGTTTTAGCGCAAATGGGTCCGCTTGACCGGGGAAGGACCACGCTCTTACAAAATACCAGCGTATAATAGCAGCTTTACGTTGCTCAGTTTCTCACGGTGATTTAAGAGAGTCAAATGCCATTTTTACTTGAATCGGGACATTCCACTTAAGTTTTTAGAAGTGACAACGCATCTGCATTTTCATTTTTAACTGCGGATAGATGTAAAAGTCTATTGGACGCAGCATTTAATTACTGTCAGGAGTACTGCGAGTTTGTTTGTCACCATTAAAAATGACAATTTTGTTTAAAAATGTTTTGACTTTCTTCTTTCTTATTTCTGCACTCATACACTGCAGTCCATATATACATAGTGAGCTTCAAAAATGACTCACAGTAATTGTACTGGAAAGTATTACCCTGCAAACAGGAGACACATAAATATATATTACTTGCGTAGTTAGTATGGTTCACTTTGTGGTTAGGAGTTCGTCTTGGTTTCTTTCATATCGCCGAATTATAAAGTCACTAGGTCACGTTTTGGTACAATCAATTGCATTTTTAAGTGTTGATTCACGCGTTTAGTAGTACTGTTTTTAGGGTTCTGTAGTCAACTAGGAACCCTTATAGTTTCGGCATGTCTGTCTGTCCGTCTGTCCGTCCTCGCTTAATCTCTGTGACCGTTAGCACTAGAAAGCTGAAATTTGGTACCAATATGTGTATCAATCACGCCGACAAAGTGGTAAAATAAAAATTGGAAAAAAATGTTTTATTAGGGTAGCCCCCCTATATGTAAAGTAGGAAGTGATTTTTTTTTAATTTCAAGCCTAACGTGTGATATATTGTTGGAAAGGTATTTAAAAATGAATACGGGTTTACTACAATCATTTTTTGATAATGTCAATAATTTCGGAAATAATCGCTCCAAAATTAAAAAACAATGTGTCCCCCCCCTCCAACTTTTGAACCATAAGTTTAGAAAATATGAAAAAAAATCTGAAAACTAGAACTTTATAAGGACTTTCTAGGAAAATCATTTTGAACTTGGATGGAAACAACAGTACCCACTACCGGGAGCAGTTGCAGGAGCGCGAACATAATGGATACCCACCTTTAAACTCATAAGTGGGAACACTTATTGTGACGGACGGGAAACTACGGAACCCTACACTGAGCGTGGCCCGACACGCTCTTGGCCGGTTTTTTGAATTGTCTAAAAGTCTTCACTACTAAAATAATTTTTATATTCCTAAATAAATAAATCTAAATAATAAATATTTTTTTCTTAATATATTACTTATAGTATAAGACTATGTTTCTGAGTCTAGTTTTGAAAGGCGGCAAAGCTTAAGACTACCAAGTGACCATGTTACCTTCACGTACCTTACTATAATTTTTCTTTATACAATGTTGTTACCTTTAATTTATAACGCATAAAGTTCTATTTATTTGCATGGGGTTTGCAATATTAAATCGCATGGCTGTGTAAATTAGTAATTTGCACAGCGACTCTTCTCGAAAGTAGTTTGCACCTTGCAGAATGTATAGCGTGAGATGAGGGGCATTCCTCACTTGAGGGAATATATTACTTTGTAGGCAAGGAAATTGCGAATGCCACCTGCATGCAAGAACCTCCATTGTGTGGGCGCTTTTCTAATGTGTTTTACGACTGTCGATAGGAATTTGGGCGAGCTTACTTCAAATAAAGCGTTCTTTTCTGGCTCGTTAGTATAATTATATTAATCATTTTGTTTCAGATCATGTTAAACATATGTGCAAGTTAATAATACAATCACAAATATTAGGGATTTTTAGTTATTTCATCGTTTTCATAACAACAACCCTTCACAAGTCTACACTTGAACTTAAGAAACCTCCCCCAAGGAATGCCACAAAACACCGTTCTGAGCCACCTTTATCCAAGGGTTAAACTCTGACTACAGAATGTGAAAATGAAATTATTTTATTCCTTTTAGTTCTTTGAAGTCAGCTTTTACTTCTGTTAAAAATAATTTTTGCCTTTTTTTAGTGAACTAAAGGAGAACACAATTTTAATGTCGTCTGAGTAGTTACATGAAAATGTTATATTCTATAATGCCATTTTTAGGCATGAAATATTTTCTCCATATTTATACGGGGCCACTTCCGAAGTATAAACTATTTCGTCTGAGTAGTTACATGAAAATGTTATATTCTATAAGGCCATTTTTAGGCATGAAATATTTTCTCCAAATTTATACGGGGCCACTTCCGAAGTATAAACTATTAAGTAATTAAATGGAATCATAAAAACTTGTTCACAATAAATAACGAAGATATCGCGTAACGTACATACAAAGAAAAAAACAATTGTAAGAACAGAAGAATTTTAAATCTCCCTTTTTTAAGTCAACTATAAAGTAGTTTTTAAGTTATTGTAAAACACAATACTGAAATTATATTAAGTTAAATTAAATTTTATCTAAAGAAAATTTCTTCAAATAAATAATTTTTTTTAAATAAAATTTAACTAATTTCAGCAAATATTAAAAAAAATGTCTTAAGGGTCAAACTTAGTGTATTACTTAAATAAATAAAATAATACACAAGAATTGGCATTGTTTTTGTAACAGTACAATGGGGTTCTTATAATATATTGACATATTGATATATTCCAAAGGAAAGTTTCGCCGACATCGCAAAAACTTATAAATCGATTTACCCGATGGCCGAATAAATTTTGATTCTTAACGTATTGCTGAGTTCTTAATATTGAATGAGCGCTGTAAAATGTTGCGGTGAAGCGTGTACACGCAGGGTGAGGGTTGGAGAGTTGGGGTATTTCTGAACCATTTGGTCATTTTAGAAGGGAAAATGCAAATTTTATTAATGAACCTGATACATGAACTTTGTAGCGGGTTGGAAAGATTTGGATTAATTAATGTTGGATTAATTCTCGAGTGGCAGCCTCGTACCGGTAGGCGTAGTGTAGGGCGACCCCCCACTAGATGGAGTGACGACCTGGTAAGACATCCAGGAAGTCGATGGATGCAGGTGGCTCAGGACCGTGCTTTGTGGCATTACTTGGGGGATGCTTACGTTCAGCAGTGGACTTGTGAAGGGCTGTAAAGATGAAGATGAAGAAGAATGTTTTATTGCAACAAATTACCTACTTTCAAATTCCTATTATTTAAATAACAAGCAATTCTTCTTAAAATATTCTAATAATAGAGTGTTTTGACTGGTCTATGACAAGGCAGCACGGACAGCGACTTTAAGCACCGTACATTCGAATTCATTTGTCGACTACTGCAGGCAACTGTCTCCAAGCATAAATATTTTGAACTTGCTTGAAGAAATGAAAATTAATACTAGTTATTTAAAAAGCATCATTATGAATACTCGTACTACTTCTTTAAATTATCTTCCCGAAATGAAAATAGTACAATAAAATGCTGAGGTGTTTCGTGAGAGGCGAATATTGGAAATGCCAGGAAACCCATTTTTTTATAAACCCTTGAGTACCTGCAGCCTTCAAATAAAGAAGCCTACACTCTCTAAGGACTAAGCAATGCCTCGCAGACAGTTATTACACTGGCTTCCTGCACCCTGTAGACCAGAACACCGCAGTAAGAGAGTAGGCCATACCCTGACGGATTCCTAGCCTTAAAAGAAGTCCCAAAACGTAGTAGATACGAGTCCCACCATCTAATAGGTTATTTGTTTTGACTTCTGACTTCGACCTACTTTTAATGACTTTATGCTTGGCCTTAAATGAACGTTAAATATAAATGTCAACTTGAAGCAGTTTCCGTGATATCGCTTTACATTACTCATCTAAACATCTTTGGTTGATAGTTGCTAACATGTGGTTCCCCGCGTCTGTAACTTTGGTTTTTATATGTAGGTAATGAGTTTAATAAATATATTACGCGAATGATTCATTCTGCTGTCTATACCCGTCAGAGTAAAACACAGCAGTGCATGTTAGCAATGCTACTGATGGCAAATAGAATTACAGAAATGGCAAGAGATAGAAATGAGGATAGAAATGTATTGAACCCTAGCAAATGCCTGCGATTTTGCGATATGCAGTGGTATTGTAATACCATCTAGTATAAGTCAAAAGCTGCCTTGTTAGTCTAGTAGTCGAAATAGTGCGACTGCTGATCTTGTGATCCCGGGTTGGTCCAAAAAATCAGTTATTGAGCTTTTCTATTTTCAGTAGCCGCTCGGAGCCGGGAAGTTAGTTGGTGGTGTATTGTCCCCGTGCCTCAGAAAGCACGTAAAGCCGTTGATCCTGCCTCTTATCTCTCCGGTTGTGTCGGTTTACCGTTCTATCGAACTATGAGAGTGAGGAAATAGATAGATAGGGCACTATAATAATGTCCTGTACCGATGGCTAGCTTCCGTTGAGGCTAGCTGCCGTAACCGAAATTCCATCTGGACGACATTATTAAGCCAAACGTAACATACCCAAACGAAGAGCAGGGTTAATAATGAGAGACCTGTCCTCGCGTTTGACAATCCATCTATTTCGAATAGCGTTCGTAGAGCGTTTCGATTATGGGAAATCCGCCCGACGACGGGAGAGACCCTTGCCACCACAGAATAGATAATAGATGTTACGTAGTGATATATTCCTTGCCCATGCCGAGAAATGAGCTGTTTCGAACTGAATATAAAGAAGAAAACGTCTCACCCCACATAAATTACGTAATATAATTTTATTGCTTAATAAAAATGCAATAGAAATATCATTCCGATAATTTAGCACTAATGTAAATTTTATCACATTTATGACGCTTGGCGATCGAATTAGCAACCGCAGTTTTTAAATATTTTGGGTTGTTATCTGTTGTTCTAAATCGAGGATAAATGTGGATGTCAATGGGTCACAGCATCCACTTACCATCAGGTGAACTGTGTGCTCGTTGGTTAAAATTATTCTATAAAAAAATTTACCGACCGCAATTGGTTGCACCTAGATGTAGCTGACTAAACCTAGGCGTAACTAGGGTTATCAAATAGAAAATTAAAAAGACCTGGCAAAAGATATGATTTAAATAGGAACATCCTGACATCTTTCAGTGATTCATGGGAAGAAGTTTTTAACATTGCACAAGAAGGTTTTAATACTGTCTGTCAGTGGCTAGCCATAAATTTACTTTCACTTAATGTTGATAAAACCAAATATATTACGTTCTCGATTCGAAAATTACCGAAATATATTAGCAATTAGAAAATTATAGCTCATTCCTGTTTTCAATTTCCTAGTTCAAACTGCAACTGCTTTAATATAATAAATATACAAGAAATCAAATATTTAGGAATAACAATAGATAACAATTTTAAATTCAAAGCACACATAAGAAATTTAACCCAAAGAGTCAGAAAACTTACTTACATTTTTAAAAACTTAAGACATGTCACAAACTGGATATTGCTAAAAACTGTTTATATATCCTTGTGCCAATCAATATTAACCTACGATATTACTGTTTGGGGAGGTTCCAATAAAACACACATATTTGAATTGGAAAAAGCTCAACGAATGATTTTAAAAGTTGCACTTTATAAACCAAATTTTTTCTCAACAACCAGTTTATTCAGTGAAGCTAACGTGCTTACAGTACGAAAATTATATACATTTGTTCTCAATTTTAAAAAAACACACTTGCACTGTGTATACACCCAATTTACTACGAACTAGAAGAAGAAATTATGAGGTATGTGAAACGATACAAGCAAAATCTACTTTGGCCCAAAAGTTTAATAGTCAGGTTAAATAATATAGTTAATAAAAACACTCAATTTTTCAACTAACAAAATATAAATGTAAGAAAAAATTAAACAGATTGGCTTATGAAATTAGATTACGAAGAAACAGAGAATTTACTGTAAAAGCGGAATAGTGTGATACACACACACACACGCACACACGCACGCACGCAAGCACACACGCACGCACACACGCACGCACGCACGCACGCACGCACGCACGCACGCCACACACACACACACACACGTATATTTGTATGTATATATATATATATATATATATATATATATAAAATTTTGATTATATAATTTTATTATTATCATTTAAAACATATTGCATCTTATATTTATACTATATGACTTCAATTGTAAATTACACTTTGGAAATCTCATATTCGATCTCCACATGCAACGCTCACTTCATGTCTAAGTACAGTATCATCGAAAAGTATGTAATAAAGCCAAGAGGGGGAGCCAGGAGACCCATAGCACAGGGTAACCTAGTTTGGGCTCCTGTCTCCCACAGCTACTCAAAAACTCTTTAACTAATTATGAAACTATTTTAACTATGTAAAAAGTGGGAGAAATAAATGTTTATTATTATTATTACTATTGTTATCTTGATGCAAACATAATTAACAAACGTGTATAACTAATCATTGGTTTTGTGCACTCTTAATCCACGTCGCACATTTCATTTCAACACTCTACGCAAAAACCTACTATATTTTATGAAACAAACGACAAACTGACAACTCAAAAATCCAACCGCAATCCTGACAAAAGCCCAATCTTCTTGACATGTCAGGACAAACACTTACATTCGGAATTTTTTTTTACATTTAACATTTACTAGGTGTAAGTACTCTTCAGTGATTACCCACGACATATTACACACACAGAGAAAAACTTCTGAGACAGGCAGACAAACTGGTTATGGAATGTAAGTGACCCGTTTTGTTTAATGTTCAACGGAACACAACAAGAGATAAAACACAAAGTCTGTCATTATTTGAGAATAAATAGATTCATATATTCAACCCTGAGGGTCGGTCTTGGTGATAAAAAGTTATAAGTTGTTTTTGTGGAGGTAACTTTTGTTCTTTGATGATATTTGTGTACTTTCGACTTAGTTTAAGTGAGTTGGGATTCAAAACGGGGGGAATGTTGTAGACTGTAATTTTTAACGGTCTCTTGGCTATTGTCGAATGGCCCAAGAAATTCAATCTATATTTCAACTTTTTATTTGCATTTATATCTAATGATGGCTATATACTTTTTTTTATCAGCTCTTATTTTTTACTATAAAATGTCAATGCTTGACTTCTATCCTACCCAATGGTAAGTAGTGATGCAGCTAATGATGGTACAGCGCACTGACTTAGCTTAACAAAAGCCTATTCACTTCTGCCTTGAAGACACCCATATAACAATCAAATAGAAGTACAGATGTAGGCAAAGGAACATTTTTGCTGTACGCATTATTAATGATCAAATACGTGGTATTTCGAGAGCAAAGTGATGGAGACCAGCCAAGGATCTGGTGGTCCGATTATGGAATGGAAAAGAAGGAATTAAGTCATACTGTTCCTGGCATACTCTTCGAAATGTATCCCGTAGAAACCGAAAGCCTGACTACTTTGTGCCTGTGTCACTACTAGATATGAGCTTTTGTAGGTGATAATGGATGCTTATTTACCCATGTTATTTTACAGTTTCGCTCTGTCACCGTTATGCAGTAGTGGATATTCTTATACTAGTGTGCCACTACACGGTAGAAATCATTACAGGAGTACAGACCTTCACCAGTCCCTTGCTGAACATAGACCTCCCCTAAGGAATATAAAGAAAGTGGGCCTGAACCACCTGTATCCATCGACTTCCTGCATATCTGGCATAAACATTCCTAAGCCCAATTGTGGTTGTCGATAAAAAAGTGTTTATTCTACATTATGAAGATCTGAATAAATAGTATAAGGTAGGTAATTTCACCTTACACATATTTGCAGGGTAAATCGGTTAAACGTCATATAGAAACAGAACTCATCAAAAACTTTGCACATGAAGACAGTTCTCTCGTAGTAATTTCAAATAAAACTGCAATTTCGGTTTCCTAATGTTCCTTATTCAGATGGCAAGGGAAAGGGCAAAAGTAATTTACACAAAAACAGTCTATATATTATAACAAAGATATATTGACCTAAAAAGAAAAGGGTTTTGCTTGAATGATCCTATTTTGTCATTTCTATTTTGTTACATTAACATTGTTTTTATAGAATAAGGGTGAACAAATGAGCACTATATCCGATGTTAATTACTGTAGCACAAAAATCTACATGTATTCTCGATTAAAAATCAAAATGCAGATGCGTTGTCACTTCTGAGGCTTGACGAAGAGTCTCGTTTCCAGTTGAAAGGGTCTTAGGTCCTCTACACTCACCATACGAAACAGCAGCATTAAGCTGCTATTGGAAACAAAAATTTTAAACAGCTGCTTGAAGTAACGGTATGACGAGAGCAGCGTCGTGTGGTAGAAAAAAGTGTAGAGGTTTACAATTCGATTGTATGTTTTTTTCTAATTATGTAACGCAATGTCTACGTTAATTGTGAACCTATTTTGGTTATTCCGTTTTATTAAAATAGGTAATGTGCACTCCCGTATATGGGGAGAAAAAAATATTTCTATAGTTTTTAATATAAATATTTAGACGACTTAAATATTGCGATATTCCTTAGTCCACTCGAGAGGGTAGAAAATAAACTTATATAAAAACCGCCTTCAAAAACTAAGCTTTAAATCTTTTATACCTTTGCCTTATAATGGAATTTAGTTTACGTAATTATTTTATTTATTTTAGTTTTTTGAAGGATACTTTCATATATTATTAAAATTTTATTTTTGTAGCCAACTATATTCCAATAGTCGCCTTTTGCGACACCCACAGGACGAACTGGGGTGCTGGATTCTCTTATGCACATTACGAAAACAACACAAAAATATCTTTTAGTTTTTTTTAATGCAATAACAATTATTTTTAACAAATTTTATCGTAGAGACGACCTGTAAGAGAAAATACATGAATATGTTTACACTTTAGTTGTCAAGCTAAGCGATGCGGCTTTAATGCCATTCAGTATATTTTCATACAACGTTTATTTTGAATAGAGCTGTGTAGTTGATGCGTGCTGATTTGCGTTTAAGTGTATTTAAATTCTTTTAAAACAGTTTTTCTGTTTGCGTTTTTCCGTTTGATTTAGCGCTTTGCAAATATATCCTTTTCAATGTTTGTTTTATTGTTTTGTGTATGTTTTAGTTAGCAACACAGACACCCAATGAAAGATAGAAAACTACTCGTGTACGTACGATACACTATTCTTCTTTATTTCTTTTTCGTATTGTTTATAACACGTGGCGTTTTTACGTGGTAGAGCCATGATACAGTTATATTAGTAGTATAGTTGTAGCACGAATGGGTCGGCTCGGCCGGGGCAGGACCACGCTCTCACAGAATACCAGCGTAAAATAGTAGCTTAATGCTGCTGTGTTTCGTATGGTGAGTGTAAAGACCCTTTTTGCTGGAAACGAGGCACTCCATCTTAGTCTTCTAGTCATATGGGTGACAACGCATCTGTATTTTGATTCGTGGTCGAGGATAGATGTAGATGTCTATGGGCCATAGCAACCAATTACCATCAGGTGGACTGTGTGTTCGTTTGTCACCCTATAAAAAAAAAACACAATCTTTCATATGAATTAATTGATTTACTAGCCCCCAAACTTAAGTAAATGTGTTATGAATTTCATTGTACACTGTGGAATCGTTAAGCTCTCCTCACCCATTTCGTGCATAAGATAAAGGGAAAAGTAGAATAGAAAAATATAAAAGTAAATTTAATAATTAATCACAATTTTGTGGATTTTGAAATGTAACCATCGGAGCAAAATTGCATGCAAAATTAAAAATATGTACATTTAATAATGCATAGTATAATATTAGGAAACCGTCACATAAATAATTTGTCGCTATGATTGAGAGGCAACAATGTTTATTTACCCAAAATTGTTGACACGCACTTGGTCAAAATGAAATCTGAAGCCGTAATGGTTACTATCTTACAATAATATAAATTTACTATGGAAAAAGTGCTTTTAATAATCGAAAACTGTGTTAAGCATATCACGCTGATTGAAGTTTTATCAAAAAATATCTAAAGCCACCTAAGATAAAAATGGTGCAGAAATTCATCGTATTATTTCTTTTAATCTTGGGTTATAAATAAATTTAGAAATGAAACTTACTAAGCGTAGCATTTATGGGATGTATATTTGCCATAATTGCCACACTTGGCAGGTGAGTTTTTATTATTTAGTAATTATCAGGAAGACACTGCCAACTATCTACTGATTTGTTACCCTCTGTCGCATCTTACGACATCCACGGGACCACATGTCTCCTAATTGTACCTACCCTCCAACTATATGTTTGGAGACTCAAAATGAACGACGAACAATTAAAACATTCAAGGAATCGATGAATGCAGGTGGCTCAAGACCTTGTGTCGTTACTTGGGTTAGGCCTTTGTTCAGCATATAGGATTATATAAAAACGTGACCCCTTTTTCCTTTAAAACAAAAAAAATGGTTTTTGATATATGATGGTATAACTATTCGAGTTTTGTTAGAAGTGAAATACCCAGACCAGCGTTAAAGGTACTAGATATTTCTGTATTGTGATCAGTTATCCGCCTGTTAATGTGGTGATTATGACAAACCAAAGATAAACCTTCCCTACAACGGAAGAATCCCATCTATGAAAGCAGAATTTTGTAAGCTGATGCATGAGAAGTAGATAAATTTGCGGTGACAGCTTGTTGCTGCTGCAATTTAATTGGTATAGACGTCGCCTTGTCGATCGCTTTTGGCCCTTTGCTATTAGTCAGTATATAAATACATAAATAAAAATGTTAATGTATTTTAAATCACCGATAATTGTTCACCGATTGTATTAAAAAAAATTACACATCAGCAAAGCGTAGTCACATATAGCTAATACGTATATAATAAAAAAAAAACGTTTGAATAACAAAAACAAATTAGCTGAACCACCGCCGTAGGCAAGTTGACAACGGCTTATTACTTCCTGATGGCTCAATGGCCTCGACTTCTTAATTGTACCATGCTGTTGCTGAATGAGAGCGGTCCAGATGTAAGAGCAATGACCTTTATAATGCCCTACAAAGCTCTCAATCAATCTATTGCAAGCAAGGGATCGAGCAAAAACACAGGGTCAAGTACAAAAGCTACTACAGCTAAAACAATTTATAAGTTTTTGTCCGAGATCGGCCTTTACTATGGAATACATGAATATGTTAATTCGCAAGTGACCTATTTAATTCGGCGTCACAATTTCGGTACGCATTTTATTTTATATCTCATTTACCTAATATATAAAAAGGAGCAAATTCTAGTTTCATTTTTGTCACAGGGGTTTCAGAAATAAGATTTCAAATATCTAAACCCAATTCTCTTAACATAAGGGTATTACGAATTATTGAACAATTTTTATAGGTCAGACTTGCTATAGACGCCACGTTTCTGGATCACCGTACCAGACATCATCTGGCACTTTTATAAATAATGTTCGACTTACTATTCCACTGAACGGAAATCGGTTATTATAATCACAATTTACAATTCGACCGCAAATTTAATTGAAACCATACAGTAAATAACAAATATTGTTTGGTATTAAAGCTAGGTTGTGGATGTAATTTGGTCTCTTGTTAACATTAAATTTCCATGAAAATAATGACTTTTTCCAAGTTTGTATCGACTTTAGATATCAGGAACATGTTCATTTCATTCTTTAATAGACCATTTGCACATTTGGAAATTTGTAATATTAGGAAAAATTGGATCAGAGTTAATTTTTTTCGATATTTACAACATGAAAAATAAAACAAAAATAAAACATACGAATAATTGATGATGGTATTTTTATTAAACCAGCCAGACATTACATAAGCCGCTTTATTAATAACCTCTTCGTTATAGGGAATTAAAGCACGTAAAGAGGCTGGACCTGCGCCTGATCTCTCTTTTTTATTCTATAAAAATGAGGGTGTCAAGCGAGCACACAGCCGATCTGAAGTTAAGTAGATGTTGTGGCCCATAGACATGAACATTATTTTAAATCCTAGCGAGCCGGTATTGAAGACGTTAAAATGCAGAGAAAATTATGTAATATGTAATGTGGGATGCGTGCGTGTCGGCGGCCCCTTAGGACTAAGATGGAATGCCTTGTTCTAGTAAAAAGGGCCTCCGGTTGTCTACAATCGCCATACGCAACACAGCAGCATTGATCTGCCATTTTACGTTGGTATCCTCTCTCTAGTCGTGTCGGCTTGCCGTCGCATCGGAATATGAGAGTGAGTAAATAGAGAGTGCATCTGCTTTTGCGCACATACATACTTGTGCACTATAATCCTGTCTTGCGCCGATAGCGTCCGTCGACACCGTCGTGGCCGAAATTCGGTCTGAAGAGCATTATTATATTAGAGAAAGTTTAAGTCGAATATTTCTAATTCTTTAAAATATTATATCAAAATATTATGTCCAATTCCTTACAATATTCAAATGTATAATTTTATAAAGAACCAATTTTCTTATTGTGGTTCTAATAAGAAAATTTGTTCTTTATTATCAATTATTGCTTTCATTTATATACTTAATATATCTATTAATTATAATTGAGCGTTCATTTAAATACATATTGAGGCATGTAATTGATGTTTTATTTCAAATCCGTCTTTTTGACGATTTGAAAAGATTTATCATGTGAAAGGGTCATCGATGAACACTTGTGTCGGCATACCCTTTACCTTATCAATTATAGGATTAGATTTTGATTTGATTTGGCTTCTAGTTGGTTTTACAGTTTTTTGAAGGAAGTTAGTTACTTTATCGTCTTTTGCGTTTGTTAGGTCGTGTAACTTTTAAATATATATCATAGAACAGCTTTTTTCGTAATGATTTGTTTGGTTGTATTATATTTGTAATTAAAACACCCATCATTCTATTTGACCTTTAAAAACGACTTTTGAGGTGCCTTGAGGATGACCAGCTAATTAGGTTTCCGTCGCTGACGCTCAACTCGATTTCAATTTTCTGGCTTACTGGACTCATAGGCACGCACCTAGGCAGTAGAGTCTAAGGAGCAGGCTCTGGCCGTTAGTTTGCACTTCAATCGAGTTAGGTACAAAGCGCTTCTTTTGAAGCTCCCTTCGTATGGGCTTCCTGATAAATTGTGCAGTTGCATTACCGGTTTTCTTGCAGATAAAAGCATCCATATTGAAGCATACGGTGCATGCTCCGATTAAAACCCTATTAAAGCTGGTGTTTCACAAGGCTGTTAAAAATCCCGTTGTCGTATCTCCTCCGTTTCAGTGCACTTCTCTTGTTACCTCAGCCAGTGTCGGATATATCGAATGACGTGCTGTTTCGTGGTCACTTGTAAGAGAAGGCTAAATTGGTCTTAAACAGCTTGGCGTGCTCAGCAGAGCGGGACAATATTTCATGCCGGCACACCGCTTGTAATTTTACTGTGGGTAGGTTTCACCTCACATAGAATACCGTTCTCATCTCTGGGCCGGGACTCCCCAGTGCCAGCTCCGTCCGCTTGACCGCATAGAGCGCGGAGCGGCTCGAATCGTGGACGACCGAGTCCTATCCGATTGGCTCAATTCACTGAGAGTAGAGCCATTCTACAGCTATATTATGGTTGTAGCGCAAATGGGTCGGCTTGACCGGGGAAGGACCACGCTCGTACAGAATACCAGCGTATAATAGCAGCTTTACGTTGCTCAGTTTCTTACGGTGAATTAAGAGAGTCAGAGACCATTTTTACTTGAATCGAGACATTCCACCTAAGTTCTCAGAAATGATAAGGCATCTGCATCTTCATTCATAACTGCGGGTAGATGTAAAAGTGTATTGGCCGCAGCATTAGATTACTGGCAGGAGTACTGCGAGTTTGTTTGTCACCATTAAAAATGACAATTTTGTTTAAAAATGTTTTGACTTTTTCTTCTTATTTCTCCCCCACACAACAAAACTTCAACACAACAACCCACACAGGAGACACATAAATATATATTACTTGCATAGTTAGTATGGTTCACTTTGTGGTTAGGAGTTCGTGTTACCTTCTTTCATATCGCCGAAACATAAACTTACTAGATTACGTTTTGGTACAAACAATTGCATTTTTAAGTGTTAATTAACGCGTTTAGTTTTCCTATTTTTTGAATTGTCTAAAAGTCTTCACTACAAAAATAATTTTTATGTTCCTAAATAAATAAATCTAAATAATGAAGACGGCAGATGCTAAAATTTACTTGACTAGAATTGGATTAAACAAAGCTGGCATTAATGCCTTCGTTTTATTTACTGAGCGAGTCTGAAGTCTGAACTACATGTTTACACGTGTTCCAGCCTTTGCTCTACGGTCACGTTTACGCAATCTGATGAACGATATGGCAGCGCCTAAAATATGTACAAGCAAACAGGAAAAACATTAATTTTCAATTATTACATGTATCTGCAATATATTACATTATAATACAACACATACAATGACGTAGGCATGTCGATCTAAAATCGATTAATCGAAAAATCGATTATCTCGAATAAAATAATATATATAATATAAAATATATGTATATAAATTTTTGATCGATTCAGAGCACCGCATCGATTCGATGAATCGATTCAAAAATCTCTCGAATCGGACTGATTCATCTGATTCAAGAACTAGCGATAAAATTCCTAAACTGGCTGGGATAAGATACCGCAGATTTTTAATTTTTGCTCTTAGCGGACGCATAAACAACCAATCGTACTTGGTTGATAATTTGAAGGCAATATATATTAGAATAAAATAAATATTTATGAACGCATCCAAAGATATCGAAAAGTTGTTTTTCATTTCTAAAATTCTCACATAGATGTGGGTCTAACTTAATCTGTGTTGTGAACAAAGACCACAATAGATTAATATATTATAGCTGTGAACCTGTGAATTTATTACTTTAATTATTGTTAAAAATATACATACTGTGAGCTATAAGCACGGACATAGTACTTTTTAAATACCTAGATACTGTAAATAAATATTGTATTTTTAAGTTTATAGGGGTTTATAGTTACGAAATAATCAGTATTGTTTTCATGAAGCATTTATTTCAATTTGATAAACAGCGAGTTAGATTGAAACCGTTTTATCGAGAGAAATATACGTAGCAATCTGCACTTTTGTTAAGGTATTGTTGTTCTTTTTAGCCTAAAATGTCAACTAAAGGTGATACATTTAATCACTTTGTAAAAAAGGCGTATGCAAGTATTTCATAACGAAGTCAAAACATGCGGAAATACAACAAATTTACGCAACCATTTATTACGAAGATATCCATGTATTAAGTCTGTCTAAACTCTATGCTCGAAAAACATCATTATCTAATTGTAGTTTTTACGATTCGCCAATTAAGGCCCGCAATTCATCATACAGCCTAGTATGATGTGAATTTTACCGACATCAAATAAAGATGCTTACATATACGTTGTTAATTAAAATGGAATACCCCACAGTCTGTAATTAATAATTATACATAAAATAAAAGGTAAATGTAATTATAAAAGTTCAATTTAAGAAAAATCGCAAATTCTGGAAACAATGTTTGGAAATGTCGCGATTAATCGAAAATAAATCGCAAATATTATATCTTTTACGTTTCATCACAATTGCATATAAATTATTATGAATAAAGTAGCCAAAACAGCGTCAGTTCGTTCGACTTACAAATCTGCGATAGTTGATCTGCAAACGAGTGGAGTAGAATCACCAAGATTCATATCCAGAGCTCATCATTCGCTGTTCAGTCGAGTCAGTTAAGACCCTCCTGATGGCAATTTCTGTCTCATTACGTGAATTCTTTGTACTGAAAATAACAGCAAAACCATTGTCTGTTTTTAAATGATACAGCGCCATCTACCGAACGGTTGGAAAACTTACTGAGATAATGTTATGATGAATGACGTGATATTTGCTTATCTCAAAATATGTCGTGTATTATAGCAATAAATTATATATATATTAATTATATATAGCAATAAATTAATCAAACGAATTTTATGTGTTGATATTTTTTACAATATATCTTGTTTAGCTTAAGAAACGGATCCGTTGTTTGCTGGCTGGCTTAGGACTAAGACGCAATACCTCTTTACCAGTAAAAAAGATCTCCGATTCACGTCACTTATAATGGAACTAAAAACACTGTATGTTTGTGAGAAATATTAAAGAAATGCATAGAAAACTTTCATTTATAAAAAAAAAACTTTATCTCGTAAAGAAAGGTAGAGCACCGTAGAACACCGTAGGTAGAGTTCTAAACTCAATTCTGAGACATTTTACTGTCACTTGCATTTCTAAAATGGTGAACATTTTAAAATGTTTTTTTTAGCAAAGTAATGTTTTGGCAATAAACATTATAAAATGCAGCACAGCGTACAGACAAAAATGCATTTACGTTTTCATACGGGCCGTTTCAACTATACTGTAAAGAAATACAAGAAATTGGTAATTGTTACTGTCTGAGCAAAATGCCGCCACTGGTCGTTGTTTGTGAGGTTTTTAGGAGTTATCTACTTGTTATTAAATCAACTAATAAAAAATCTATTAAATTTCTACATAATCTTGATTCCATAATAGCCAATTAATTATTTTAAAGGATTATATTTTTTTGATGAATCTTCCTACAACTAAACCACAGAAATGCGAAATAATTATTGATAGCATGCGTCTCCTCAAAAGAAAGCTTTATTTTATTTTGCAATTGACACTAATGGATAGGCAATTTATTCATGAAACTTTTGAGCAATTTAATTTTTTCAAAGGACTAAAATTCCATTTTATAAAGAAAATATTTTAAAATTTGGGCGTATTTCTTAAGCGATTTAATATTGTAGCGAGAGCGTGTGGATTGTATAGGATCAAACGCTCAAGGTCGTTCGCTATAAAGAGTAGCGCCTCAACAAAATATAATAGAACTTTAAGGGGGTATATTATAACCTCAAATGGTTTAACAAGATCATCCGTTATGCCGAAAATATTGCAGCATTAATTGTGAAATAAATATATGATAAAGTTTAGGATTAATGTTAAGTACTATGTTAGACGAAAACATGATTCCGTAAAATTTTCTCTAATTGCCTAATATTTGTAAAGAAAATACTTGCAGTTGTAAAAATTATAGATTAATAGCGGACTAGACGTTGTTCTCCCCTTTCTGGTAGGTGGCGCGAAGTGTTTCGCTTCGAATTCACTCAAAACTTTTTACAGTGTTATTATAAAATGTATTGATAACTAGATTAAAGCGTCACAAAACGAGTAATTTTATTTTATGGTACTGAAACTTCATTCATTGGGAATATGAGTCATTTTCGTCTACAAATATAGAAATAGTTGTTAACTTTACTACAGCGCCGCCTGTCGGATCTTAGCATAGCTATGAAACATCGTCTCGATATCAAATATTATATTGTGTGAATATGGTCTTAATTAGTAGTCTTTCAGAAGTAATACGACCACTAACAGACGAAACAACAATTACAAGCATATACTCGTATTATATATATATATATATATATAAAGAATATGATATTTCCGTGCAAAATGGTCAAGACCTTCTCCATTTTTGGAACAGGCAAGAGTTCGTGGCACTTACGCGCAACTGGAGGAAGTATACGAGGAGTAACTATGTCTATATCAGTGTTTGTGCGTGTTTGCGTGCGTCCGTGCGTCCTTGAGTGCGTGGGTACGTGTGTTTGAAGAGAATCCGATGACGAAAAATTTCCAAAAAAAGTGTTTTTATTTTTTATTTTTGATTAACATTTAAATTTAAGTAGCTCTCCTCTAGAACAATAGTTGGAGA
Source organism: Parnassius apollo (assembly GCA_907164705.1). NCBI lineage: Eukaryota > Metazoa > Arthropoda > Insecta > Lepidoptera > Papilionidae > Parnassius > Parnassius apollo. The sequence goes on from CAJQZP010001697.1 coordinate 6,869,879, forward strand.
AAATGAACAATAAGGAGAAAATGTCCAGGGGGTCAATGGCAACAGATCTGTCGGATCGACACGACGATCACTGATGGGAGATATTGGTCGCCAGTTTAAACTGGCCTCGATCTGTGAGGTCACACAAGAATACGTTTCAAGTGATATTTAATTGATTTCACTCCGGCCTCCCACGATCCGCCAAAGTATGGAGCTGAAGGTGGGTTATGATGCCATAAAGTTCCATCGTTAGTCTGTATATTCTTAATCTCTGATTATAAATTTTTGGTACTCTTATCAAATAATTATCTTAGTTATTTATTTCCAGCGGTCAGATACGTACCATTATCGCTTCATATATTTGATCAGTGACCTCGCCTAGTGATGAAGCGCTTGAATGCTGCGATAAAGTCTTGGGTGTTTAAAAACATAACATTTTAAATATGTATGACGTTGGTGACAAAACAAATGAATATGGCAATGGTAACCTTTTTGTGTTTTGCAACCTCTACCTTTCGAGAATCTTAAACCAATTGGTTCTGCAAAATCAACACCGCTGTTGGTTTACAAGGTATTACACGGGGATCTGGTAACGACCCCATCATCTGGTTTCTAGCAGTGACTTGGAATCTAGCACGTTTCATGCACCGATGGACTACTTGTTGAACGAGACCCTTAGTATGAACTATTCAGTATCGTCTACGGAGGTTACACTAAAGCATCGTTGGACCGTCGTCGTGTAAGGTACTGTTGCAAGCCATAATTGATGCCCCTAGCGCCATCTAGTGCCGGGGAGCAGAGCGTGGAGAGCTTTCTAGAAAATGCCATGCCTGAACTTTCCACTAACAGCGCCATTTAGTATCGAATAGAAGAATTAAGCTTTATAGAAAAGTCGAATTTTCTACATCTAGTCGGTTGGGACCGGTATTTGCTAGAACATTCTAGATGTTTCGGTGGAAAAGGCCCATATAAAGCCGTTATATGTTGCTACCGGGGCAGTATTGAATTGGCGATACAAATGTAGCTTTAGAGCGAAATAAAGCGAACTAAAGTGATCAGTGTGATTAAATATTAGTGTCTTTTAAGTTTTAATTGGTGTTCGGTAGTTAAAGTGTTAATTTTGGTAATTCAATCGGCAGTTTTTACTGTCACGAACGCTAAGCTCGTAACAGTACGTATGGGATAATCGGTAAGTATTAATTTTGGTAAATACATGATTTCCAAGTAAGATTATTTGGTGTTTAGTATAATCAGGTAAGTCACTTTCTTGTAGTCTTCCTCCTACTCTAAGAATTCTTTTTTCAACTAGAAAAACATTTAGACTGAAAAGTTTATTATCCTTTTTAACATTTCTATTTGTAGATATTCTTTCAATTTCATCTCCAAATCCTTCCCTTTGACATAATTTTATAGATACTTCTCTTGCTTTATTTATTTCTGTACCCGTAAGATGTTTTCCCTTTAATTTCTCCCTATGAAGAATCGTAGTATGTATGATGTTACTTGAAGTAGTTTAGTTAAATTTGAACATCTTCTTAATAATCCAAAGTCTTCATTTTCTGTTATTGTATTTTTGAAAACATTAATGTTTTCGTTTTTCTTTTCTGGAAAATTAAAATGAAATGTAATATTTTCGGTGTTATATTTATGGAAACTTCAAATCATAAACTTTATCTATTATAATTTATTATTTTCTAGGAAAATAGTAGAGTAATGCCAACGTATTTGTGTGGATTATGAAACTAATTACTTCGTTGAATACGATTTAAAAATTCATTGTATTATGTTTATAATTAACTAATTTAAAATTAGTTGTGCCCATATTGTGAGCCGCAATTCCTTAATGACAGCGATATACCTAAATATTACATGAGACTATATTATGATATAAATTTGTAATGCCTGTAAAATTATACCAGATGTTCGCGAATATTACCTATTAATGTCAAATATGTATGTTGTAGATATGTATGATACCAATTCTATTGTAACATCAAAATTTCTATGAGGCGATCGGATCTGGCCACCCGACCTAACCATAGAATATACCTATTTTACTCTTGTAGTTTTATATTTATAAACTAAAAAAAAAAAATTATTAAATTTTATATATATTTTGTCGGCTGGAGGTATAGTGTAGTAAATATATTTGTATTTTGTATTTTTGTGTAGTCTTTACGACAGTAAATATTAGTGTTAAAGTAGAATAAGTTTAGAGTATTATAGTCAAAGTCACAGCAAGAGTCACGCCTCTTATCCATTTAACACCTCCCAAAATTACAGCCTATGCGCCTCCCCCCAATCCCCAAGGAATGCTATAAAGTAATTGTGTGAGGCTGAAGGTAAGGTAGTATATAAATAGTGTATAAGATAGTAAATAATAGCGATTTAATTATATTGTTTTATGATTGATAGCCAAATATTCAAACGGTATATAATTAATTTTAAGATGTCGTTAAATTGAAATGGGCGCCAATGCAGGCTTTTCACGCCCTATAGGTGTGCTGTAAATCAATTTTTTATCATTAAAAACAATGAATTCACCATTTTATAATAATAATACTATTATAGTGATAGAGACTGCACTAGACTTAAGAGGAATTACGTGTGGTATTTTCTCCGTTCAAACGCTCTCGCCTGTTTTCTTTCTGGTTTATGACCCTTTAGCAATTATTTTTTACAGTAAAATAAACTATAACCTTTTCTATGTCCCCATGTTTTCCTTTATGATGATACACTATCTTTATAAGCACAAGAACCCTTACAAAATGCTCAAAATTGCCTATTTATACTGCTGTAAACGGAGGCCCAGTGTTCAAATTTTATAACTTATACTGAAAAAGAAAACAAAGGGACACAGTGCATATCCTTCTTATTCAGTTTATGAAATATCCTTTCAATTGGTCCAATATTGAAGGAGGAAATAGTAGAGAACCAAACCTCGAATTATACCTTTTTTTACTTAGGCTATTCAGTCGGATCTGCAGTTGTCCTTATCGCACTAGCGCCAGTAGAGCGAGAGCGATAGTTTCTTCAAATAATTTTAAAAAGTGTCTCGACCCGCATTTCCTCTTAACACGTTTAAAATCAGAACATTGCTACCGTCATTAAAATTAAGGACTCCCAACGACACGTCAGCACATTTCGAGGAATGATCGTTACATTATTTACTTGATAATTCACGAGCCTCCGTGATTTATTACTGCGAAATGGAATTGCTGACGGCTGCGTTGATAGATGATCAAATTGTGGTAACATATCACATGGCATATTATATCATAACCACAAAGATTAAATATGTGAATACGCGTAAGGATGACGTTGGTTTTAAATGCAATGTAAGATATTTTTAAACGTAAGAGTTTTTTGTGTATCGTATTAAGGTTTTACTTCTTCTTCATAATCATAAGAAAAAGATGAAAAATGATCACTCGATTGTAACAGAATTGTACAAACGTTTAAAACAAAAGTTTAATTGAGCACTAAGATAGAATCCTTCGTTTCCGGTAAGAAGATTCTCCGGTGTTTTACAGTACATACGGAACACAGCAGCTTTGAGCTGCTACTTAAAGCTAGTATTCTGTGAGAGTGTGGTCCTTCCCCGGTCGAGCTAGCCCTTTCGTGCTACAGCTATAATATAGCTGCAGCGTGACTCTACCACGTATGAAAATGTTCAGATTAGTAGATTATGACAAACCCTTGAAACTGAGGAAATAACTCATGTTTACAAAGTCTTTTAGGTAAAAATACCATTTTTATGACTACCATATTTGAAATAATTCTTTTAATACTAAGAAAAAGCAAGAAACATAAATAATCATTTTTAAATTTTTTTGTGCTTTCCCAACTTAGTGGTGGAAGTGGTGATAATGATTTGATATATTAAATAACAATAATGTCGTCTAGACTAAATATCGCCGATTACAATAACAATAACAGAATCACAGGACGGTTGGTATTCTCTATTTCCTCAATCTCATAGTCCGATAGGTAATCCGATGTGATCAGAGACAGACGACGCCGCATACTCTCTGAAGCACGGGGAAGGTTAGTAGTGTTTCACCACCGCCAATTTCCTGACTCTGGGCTGCTATTGAGAATTTCTTGTGAGAAAAACATAATAACTGATATTGTCCCGACCTGGGAGACAAACCCAGAACCTCATGATCAGGAGTCGTCTTTAACACTACACACACGAGGCAGTTAATATTTAGATAAAATAATGTTAGTTCAGCAAGTTCACGTGATTCAAATATTTAAAATTATTTTATTACGAGAAAAGTCGAAAGTAGCGTTTATGCACTTACGAAGACTATTAAGGGTCATAAATTGTAAACGTACAGAGCGAGACGTATTTCATATAGGATTGTGTAAATAGAGCGAAGCCCCAGAGTATTATAGGTAAAAATATTGCCCTCTTTAAACATTTCAATAGAGGCTGTACGGAGAAGCGAAACGCGCCGAACACATTCTTGGAAGATTTGTAAATTCGCATCTAGAAATGTAATAAGATGTAATAACATTTTTAATGTCGTTGCTCACACTGTTGCCGCCAGTGTAGTGGCGATGTAAGAATATCCACTTCCCCATGTCATTTCTTCATGTTGCAAGAGAGGAAAGAGGGAAACATACCTATAAGAAGCAGCGTTTACGTAATAGCAATAAAAAAATAAAAAATACGTGTGGCACTCGGTGACTGCCGCGGTAAAGCTATTGCATAGCATTTTTTATTAACTTATGCAATTATAATTATTTATTTATTTTATTTATGCAGTTAAGTCTTTGATATTAAATCAAGTTACACTTTTTGAGCGTGGTGACCGATAAGAAAACAATTTTTTTTCTCTTATTGAATAAATGAGAAATTAACATTGTTTAAAATATTTTTAATATCTTACAATAAATGTAGGTTATTCAGGAATTTTTATCATTGAGTTAGCAACTAGTGTACACGCATACGTCTAGTCGCACGCACACAAACACCGTGCCGAAGTCTGCCGAGTGCCGAAGTCTGCCGAACTGAAACGACGTTAGACGATGCACGGCTTTCAACGCCACACCTCCGTGCCCGTCGGAGTGGGGAGCGTGAGGTTTTTTTCGTTACGGAATTTCTGGATTCGGTCCCCGCGCTCAAGGCCCGCGATAGAAGCTATGCAATAGCTTAAAACTACGTTTGCCAACCCAGCAGCCTACGCAGGTCAATATCCTCCTTACGAGGCTGGCCCTGGGAAAGGATAACCAGTAGTGAACTTTGATAGGCTGCAAAGGTATGTCGTTGCTCAGGGAAGGACGCCATGGTTGTCACGTTTGGTGGGCGAGTTAGACGATGCTGCTGCCCATCTTCAGAGCTACCATTATATAGAGAAACCAGAAGGCTATCCTCCGCGCTATTTATGAAAAAACGGTACGATATGGGGTAACGGATTTGCTTACACCGCCACCAGACGGTTTTAAAGCAAGGTCCAAGGTCCTCGAGTGGCAGTCTCGCACCAATAAGCGAAGTGTATGGAGGCCTTCTATTAGGAATGACGACCTGGTAAGAAACGTCGATGGGTACACGTGGCTCAAGACCTTGCGTTGTGATGTTTCTTGCCCATTTAGAAAATTAGTTCCGTACAGATAGACAGAAAAAAGTTTAAAAATAAATAATTGTTTTAATGACATGCAATTAAACCCCTGGGCTTAATATAAGGCAGTTATTCCAATATTATAAACAGATATTTCAATTTGAAATAATACTATTTACATTTATCGACAACCCACTCACCTCTTTATTTATATGTACACATAAAGCGATTTCCTGTGGGAAAGTACATAAATTCAATCTATAATTAAATAACATATTAAAAGATAATTTTTTCATAGGTTGAGTACTAATTTATATCACTGTATTCATTTAAAATATTACAGAATATTAATACCGCCCGTACAAATTTGTTGACGGCTGCGTTGCGGTATTTATGTGAACAGGATATGATTAAATATAGCTGTCGTAATAGAATTTACTCGTGAAAGCACAATTATTGAAATTTAACTCGTTATATTAAATTTTAATATAAAATTGCGTAAGCAACTAATTTTTTTATAAATGTACCTAGCTTAGATAGTTCGTCTTCAGCCTCGTTTACTGCTAAATATGGACCTACGACTGCACATTCACCGTGTCATAATAACTTATTCGGTCAACTGCCAAAGTCTAAATCACGCATCATGTAATCATTTTTTTTATCTTGCAAGTACGCGATTACTTTAGTTGTAGATATAGTATTTATTTAACCTGAGTAAAAACTCAGGTTAAAGAAACACTATATATGCAAATACAAATACATGCAAATCTGTAATCCAGGTAAAAATTACCTGTATTACAGATTTGCATGCAATGTCGAGTGTGCAGGCAGGTGTTCGCGGTTTACCGGCGCGAGGCAATAAATCCCGTCACATGTGTAGAATTCTTCATCAAGACTCAACACATTGCTGGCCGCATATACAACACGACATGCAACAGCGTCGCCACCAACTAATTATACTAATTTGTCACGCAATCTTATCAAGTGGTATGAAAACGGTACAAATTGCGTAAAATTCATTGCTTACAAATTGCTTAATTATTAGATTTAATAATATATATTTCATCGCTTTTAATTACAATTTTTATCAGCAATTTCACCTATGTTTAAGCAATGCCCTAACAATTCAGTCGTGTATTAAAGGGTCCACTTTTTCACACTTACGTTTGATTTGGCTATGCTTTGACATGGCTTTTAAATCAATAATATTTTAAATAGAAAACCGCATCACTTTCTCTTTACTCATTCATGCATCCATTAATTACACCATCGAAGTCCACTGCGGAAGGCAGGCCTCTCTATAGATTTTCTCATAATAGAGATATTTGCTACAGTTGCCACGCTTACCAGGTAGGTTGGCAATCGCAAGTTTTCACTTAAAGACGCTGCTGTACAACACTCACGCGACGATACGGAGTAGTGGATATTAATTCGGCCACTGCACGGTTCTCTTCATTACACCGCAACAAACCATTACTAGAATTGGTCTTCTCGTCTAGTAGAAAACATTTACTGTAAAAGCTACGTGAAATGGGCGCGTTGGGAGTCAAGGTTCCAGATGTGCAACTTTTGACGTTGCTCTGCGTCGCCGGTGTGGCTCTATGGGAGACAATTAATCTTTTTAGTCTTTCTCATAATCAGTTTAAAACATTCACCAAATGTGGTGGCAGATTCTCCGACGCCTTCATCAATTCGCTTTTGAATCAAGCGTAACAAAAACTAGTGGCGGTCGAATACTTCATATCCTTCAGTTAGTGTTGTAAGAGGCGACGTATGGAACAAAGTCTACAAACCTGAAACCAGGAGATGAACAGCAGTGTCTTCCTAATAACAAATATATGGTATAAAACAGCGGTTGCTAGCCCGCGTGGTAAGCGTGGCGACTATGGCAAATATGGAGGATTATGAGGCAATCTATTGAGAGGCCTACGTCCAGCAGTGGACTTTGATAGACTTGATATGTTAGGATAAAAGAAGAAGAAGAAACTCATTGTTCGTATATTACTTTAATATTTTCGTATTCAGTCTTTTAATTCCGTTGGAAACTATGTTGCTTTATATTATATAATACGAGAACATGAATACGTTAATATTTCAAAGATTTTTTTTTATTACTAGTGAACTATCACTGCTGAACATAGGCCTCCACCAAGGAATGCCACAAAGCACGGTCCTTAGTCACCTGCATCTGTCGACTTCCTGTATGTCTTACCAGGTAGTCACTGCATCTAGTGGCGGGACGCCCTACACTTCGCCTACCGGTACGAGGCTGCTCCTTGAGAACCTTTTTTTCCCATCGGTTGTCAGTTCGGTCGATGTCAGTCACTCTGGTGCCACTGCGAATATCCTTATTTCTAATTTATCACTCAGAGAAACCCCGAGCATAGCCCTCTCTAGCTTGCTGAGTGACCTTGAGTTTACTCATTCGGCCATCAGTGAAGGATCACCTCTCAGATCCACAAGTCATCACTGGCAATACGCACTGGTTGCACAATCTTGTTTTCAGGTTTTGAGGTATTTCCCCCCGAACGGGTTCCCGTCTTGTCGTGGCAGGGGGGCTTAGTAGCCGTGGCTTGGTCTCCCACGGTGAACAAAGAGGAACCCACGTAGCTGGCCCGAGGTGAAGGGCCGGCCTGAGGTGGCCGCTCCGAGTGGGCTTGGGGAGCCCACTTTCAATGTGTGCTGGTGGACTGCAGCGAGTGGGGACTCGCGCACCCTCTACAGCTGCAGCCGAGGTGGAGTCGCGGAGGAAGAGGAGTGTTGGTATGGCGATGCGCCACTCGCCCTATCCTTCGCGACTCAAACGGGGCCGCACCGTTGATGCGGTGGTGGTGGGGCTGCGGGGAGAGGATTGTCGGTATTGCGAGGCGCCGCTCTCCCTACCCTCCGCAGCCGAATCTTGTTTGGCGGCGGAGCCATAGACCAGATCCGCCGCTGGGGTCGGGAAGGCTAGTACTTCTAAGTGCTCGTTTTTCCTGGCCCCATGGCCTTTGTGCATCGGACGCGGAGGCGTCTGTTGCACAGACGTAGTTGGAGGCCGTGGAGGAAAGCGCGCCATGTGTTCTGGTGCGCCTTACCTGGGAAGGAGAATGGGGAGGAATTTTCCTCTCCCGAGGAGGTGCTGCCATGGGGCGGCAGGCGCTAGTAGGGCCGCGGATGTGTGCGAAAGCGTTCCCGTAGCCCTGCCAATATGCGACAAAGGTGGAACACCATGGGGTTTTAGTCGGTGCGAGTCCGACATAACCCGTCCTTGCCCCCGCGAGGCGGGTATGCGTAGGCATTTCCCCATGCAAAAAAAAAAAAAGGTTTTGAGGTATTTCTGACGAGATGTGTCGTAATTTACCGAACGCTGCCCAGCTGAGTTGAATCCGTCGATTCATTTGCTGTCTGAAGGCAAGAGTGAAAAGCCTATTCACTCTAGCTGAAAAGCAGTAAAGTTCCATTGCTAGCCATAGGTTTCGTTCTTCTTATTTCTTATTCATTTTGATTTGATTGTTTAAGAGTCCGTTGCACTCTCATGTATGTGTTGTTGACTAAATATTTATTTTTAATTTCTCAAAGATGAAGGCTCCAAAAATTGCAATATATAATGTCAATGATGCGAGCAGAGAACACGGGTTGTGTGCAAAATGTGTGTTTAATCGCTGAGCTACTACGAATCGGAATTGGTTTGCTCGAGTACTGTGTTATATTTACGCGAACGTTTACCCTCTATGGCTCAGATTAGTTAGACGGAGGAAATATATTACCCACATAAAATTATTCCGTAACTTAAAATAATAACGCTGTGATTTCAGGTTACGGAATAAAATAATTACACGGAGCAAACTATGGGGAACGGAAATCAAATACTGACATGGAACTATCCCAATGTTGTTCACAAATCACCTTAGAGGTAAACGTATGTGAAACTTTCAGTTCATTTATAACTTTCTTACCTTAAAATGAATAAACGGATCTTTTAAAGGATCATTTTGTTTTCCGTCCTTTCATATTTCCGACCTTCAAGACCATTTCATGAAGGTGATGAATTCTAATTATAACGCAATCGCATGTAAGTGCTGAAATCGAATTCGTGAAGAAACTGTTGCTTAGTTATGAGCTAAATACGTGATATTTTTTATGATAATTATTTGTTTATCCAGTTAAATTTAAAAATGATTTTAAATTAACTTCATTATGAACTTCATAATTAGAAGTTACTGGTCATGGATACGATTTTCAAAGTTCAAATTTTACCTTCTCGTACTATCTATCTTATCTAGGACAGGTTGCTTTGATTTTAAGGAAATGTCAGTGTGTGTATACGTATGTGTATATGTGTCTATGAACGTATATATCTATATACGTTTGTAGTTAATTTTCGCTTCACTTATCGTAAGAACAAATAATGATACCGACGTCGGAATAGTTTTTATTTGATACCTACACATTTATGTAATTAGAATCTGGATATATTTTTATCAAAGTCTGTCCAACAGTATTTCTTCCTTATCATCAAATATCTTTCATAACAAGAGGCATTCCATATGAACCAGAAAATTCTAAGGAAATGGAAGGAGGTAGCGAGTTATGTATAGATAAAATAATAAAAGCAATGAAAAACATGAAAAAGTTAAGGTATGATAAAGAATGTTTAGAAACGGAAAGGGTGCGGTAGCAACTAAAACGTGTTGGGAACTTAAACGAGTATCGCGAGACTGGTGCAAAGGTTAAAGTTCCACTGTATAAGGGGAATGGGTGATAGCAGGACTGTAAAGGCTACCGTGAAATCAGTCAACTTAGTATCGTCGGAAAACTGTATGTTAAGTTGTTAATTGAATGAGTTGTGAAAGAAACTGATGGAAAACTTTGCGTTGTAATAGCTGGATTTAGATGTGGACAGAATGCTTTATGGTCAACGCTCGCCCCGTTTTATTGAGCACAAGGCTAATTAATACAGGATCTAGTGTATGTGTCAGGATCAACGGGACGTATACCAGTTTGACATCCACAAAGGTGTCAGACAGAATTGCGTTGCAGCTTCTCCTTGATTGTTCAAAGTCGAAGAAAGGGCGGTGACCAAGTCATATTCGTGGCGTCGGAAAGCGAGTGGCAAATGCAGGTTACTTTAATGAACGTATCATTAAAAGACAGGGGAATTTTCATTCCTAACACTGGCGACGCAAAGCAACGTCTAAAGTTGTACATCTGGTACTTCGACTCTCAATGCGCCCACTCCGTTTAGCGATGACGATAAATGTTTGCAACTAGAGACGAGGTCTAATAATAGTAGTGGTTTGTTGCGAAGTAATGAAATAGACCGTGCCGTGGCCGACTTAATATCCACCACCGAGTATCATCCCGTGGGTGTCGTAAAGACGAGAGAGGGCAACAAGCAGGAGATGGGAAGCAGCGTCTTAAAATGAAAACTTGCGGTTGCCAACCTGCGAACCAAGCGTGGCAACTGTAGCAAATATCTCTACTATGAGAAAATCTATAGAGAGACCTGTCTTCCGCAGTGGACTATATTGTGTGATACTGTACTGAGTGGATGGCTGTAATGAATGGATTTATGGCATTATTTGACGAAGACCTACGTGGGTGGTCTGAAAAGTTACCGATCTAACAAAGACACAACACTTTTTTCCTTAAAGTTTCTACATAGCCTCCTTGTAACTTTATGCACTTCTCCCTCTCGTATGTCTTTGACGCGTTTCGCCTCTCCGCTCCATACAGCCGACGCTATTGAAATGTTTAAAGAGGACAATATTTTTACCTGTATAAATCCTTTGGGTCCTCGCTCTCCTTATCTATATGATTATTTCATATCTCTGTGCTTTTACAATTTATGACTCTTAATAATTTTCTTAAGTGTATAAACGGTCCTTTCGACTTTTCTCATAATAAAACAATTTTAAATACTTGAATCAAGTGAACTTGGTGAACTAATATTATATAATCTGTATGCATGTATGTATGTAGACTGCCTCTTTGGTTTGGTAGTTGCAATGCGGTTGTTGATAATGAGGTCTTGGGTTCTTATCCCAGGTCAGAAAAACATCAGTTATTGGGTTTTCTTCTCAAAAAATTCTCACTAGCAGCTTGGAGTCAAGAAGTAAGCGGTTGTGAAACGCCGCTTGGTCTCCGGTCACCAAAACTGTGCACTGTTTTTCTATCTTGTGCAAATGGCTAGTATTCGTTGAGGAAAAAAAGCATTGAGTTATAAATCAATGCAAAAAAGTGCCAAAAGTTTTAACTGTAATGTATATAGACATGGGCCCCTTCCACAGTTTGATGGTTTTACCTACGCTTAGCAGGCGGATCGAAGAACCAATCCCTGACACTGCTTTCAATCTCCACGGGGTAAAGCCACGCTGCAGCTATATTTTGGTTGAAGTATTAAGGGGCCAGCCCGACTGGCGAAGGGCCACTCTCTCAAGAATACTAGCTATAAAATAAAAACTTAGCACTGCTGTGTTTTCTATGTTGAGTATAAACATCAAATATTCTTTCAACTGGAAACTGAAACATTATGTTTAAAAATCAGAACATTGTTACCGTCATTAAAATTAAGGACTCCCAACGACACGTCAGCACATTTTGAGGAATGATCGTTATATTATTTACTTGATAATTCACGAGCCTCCGTGGTTTATTACTGCGAAATGGAATTGCTAACAGCTGTGTTGACAGATGGCCAAATTGTGGTAACATATCACTTAGCATATTATATCATAACCACAAAGATTAAATATACGCGCAAATATGACGATGACTTGCAATGCGATATAAAATATTTTTTAAAAATCGGTCTTCTTTTTCTGTATAGCGCTTAGCTTCTTCTCTTTCTTCATAATATTAATACCCCGATAGTTAGATAGTTAGATACACCCGATAGTAAGTGGACGCTGTGGCTCATAGACAGCTTCATTATATTCTAGATAAAGCATCAAAATGCCGATACGTTGTCACCTTTGAGAACTCAGATGGAATGCCCCATATCCTGTTGTTATACGCGTATGGCTCTCTTATAATCTTCAAACCGTAACACAGCCAGTTGCAGTAAAACGATGGATGCAGTGCAGGTGATTCGGGACCGCATTTGTTTCGTTCCTTGGTGTAGGCCTACGATCAGTTGTGTGCTTGTGAAGTTAAAATTATACAAAATCAATAGTTAATCAGTAAACTCGAGCAGACCAGCATACAGAAGCAGCACCTGTTCACAAACATGACCTTGACCATTTAAAGCGAAGTGGGTGACCCGTCACAAAATCACGTTTAAAACGGTGGCATGCGATATTTAGTCCTATACATGTTGTATAGTTAAGTTTATTTAATAAGTACTAAAGAAAAAAATATTGAAGATAAAAGTGTTCAATGACATTTTTGTAGTAAATATTGGAATAGGCAACATTTTATAATCAAGTCACATATTTAATGTCATGTTAAACAGTAGCAAAAAGGATTTAAGAGCTCTACAGAGAAAACAACAGGGAAACTGTTTCTGCGCCATTTGGCAAGCGCGACGCCCAACAAAACTTAAAATAAAACAACAGCCGCAAGAAGAATAGAACATGAATTCATAAGATACACTTAAAAAGGAAACAACAAAGTAAGTAGATACTAGTTGTATTTTAGTTTATAACGAAGAAAAAAAGTTAACGTTCTTTTTTGTTATTTTAAACATTACACTCGTAATTAGAAAATGTTTGGTGATCACTGGTCACATGATGACAGTGATTAACACACATGTTATTTTGGTAGTAAGTATAAAATAAGGTAATTATGCATAACGGCTGCCTAATATATATTAATTTATTGCATCTTTTACCTGACAGAGCCACTCTGCAATGAGGGCAAATAATCTTATTCTCACCAGATGTCGCTAGTTGACATTGAGGTGAAGTTTTTTATTAAACAGTGTCATTTAATTGATAATTAAGTTTTTAATAAAAGTTTATCAGTTTCCAGAGTATTAAATTAATACACAAAACAATGCCTCTGTGGTTTTTTCTTTAATTGCTTGCACATTGTTAACAACTTTTTTGATTTTACTATTTTAATGAATATCTGTGGTTTTGTTTGTTTATTTTTAATCTAATTAATTCAAAATACAACTAATAGTACAGAAAGAAACATTATCCTTTACAATTTTCGAACAAATTAACTTCCCGACTATGGAGTGTAGAAGTAAGGAGTACAGACTGTGTATTAAAAAGTGTCCATAGAAAATCGTTAAATAAGGGTGGCGCCACTATAACTACGGGGTATACTTTAAAGAACGCGCCGAAAAACATTAATGGGAAGACGACTTTTTCGAGGTTACTAAATAAAATTATTTCAGATTTTAGAGCTACTGAGCAGTTTAGCAGCACATTTAAACCGTCGACAACTGCTAAGTTCATCTCATCCCGTAGCTACTCCAGCGCTGTTGTGTAGCGTTTTTGAGCTGTTATTTACTGCTTACAGATGACTACTTTTTCAACTATTCTACTATGGGAGTTGGTACTCCTTGCTTCTACACTCCATATTCCCGACTATGAAATATGTCAAACATTACACCTCAATTTAAATTGCGCCGCCCTGGTAGCACAAAAAGTCGTGGAGCCCTCATTAGTTATACGTTTTCGTACCTTAAAATGTTCGTTCGTTTACATCTATAACAACTTTTAGGTCCTATACTTCTTCTATTTCAAATTTTTATTTTAAATATTTTTAAAGTATAAGGATGATAAACAAACACACAGTTAATTCTGTTGAGCGTGGTCTTTACCCGTCGAGTATATGCTGCAGCATGGCTTTATCACTTATTATAATTTGATGATATCAAAATAATGAAAAAAAAAGGGTCATATAGTCTACTCGTACGTCTGATACTTATTAATTATCTGCTGGACGTGGTTCGCTCTGGCAGGTTGATCGTAATCAACTATAGTGTTTGTTTTACATGTTTGTAACTCGTTTTCAACTCGTATAATTTTATCAAATACTTTTATTAAAAATACGATTATTATCATTACTTGAATTTCATTTAACCTATTTTTACCGTTCCCTGTCTATTAAAAATAGACAGGGAACCGCTAGTATGTTATGTATGGAATCAATTAAATATAAAAAGCGAAAACGAACCGATACTTGCATACATAGTACATACATTCGCCACGTCTTCGGTTCGGTTCGGAGTAATGAGGGCAGGGTTTATCGCACAGAAATCTAAATAATATTATTTAGATCTAAATAATATTATTTAGATTTCTGTGGTTTATCGTAATCGACACGGTTGGCAAGCGATTTGGTGATGGCAGTGCCAGACGTCTCGCACCTTATAATGCTAAATGCGTAAGACCACAAAAGTCTACAAAATTAAAATTGTACAGTGAAATTTATAAAATACATGACTTTTATATAACACAAGTGGTAAAATACAAAAAATTAGTACAACCGACTCCAGTATAAATAAAATGAGAACATCATCAATGTTTTCGAAGTCTATTAAATACGCATTATAAAGAATAACTCAAATCACATGAGAAGTATCAGCTTTCGGATAAAAAAAGAATAATCAAAATCGTTTCACCTAGAAAAAAGTTCAAAGGTAACACACTTAAAAAAAACATTCAGTCCAATTGAGTACCTCCTCCTTTTTGAAATCGGTTAAAATTAAAAGTCCTAAACAAAAAACCTTTCTTCTTTCTAATCAAATCTCTACTGGAAATATTGCAAAAAAATGTAGACTTGTTCATAAACTTTTGTATTTCCTAAAATATTACATCAATAATAGAATAGAATACAATTAAATAATATTTATTGATATATTTAAAATAATACCTAATACCTTTGACCACTGTTTAAAAACCTCTATCATAAGAAAAACCAGCAAAGGACTAATGAAGCGAGACTTCGTTCATAGATGTAATTACCTTACCTTACCTATCCATTACTTTTTAATACAAGCATCTAATCTGGTGCGTTACTACTCATTTGGACTTCTCACTTTGTGGAGAGGGTTAACCATATTATGCTTGGCCAACGTACTGACGAACGCTTAAGTAATGCCTCGTACCTTTACCATAGTCCTCCATAGTCGCCTACTACTACGAAAACGGAATTCGAAAAATGTTTCTAATGCATTACTTTTTACATTTCTCTTCAATATTTGTTTTATTTTTATAAACTGGAGTGACAAACGAACTTTCAGTCCACCTAATGAATGGTAAATGGCTGATACAGAACGTGCAACTGCAACCAACTTAAAAAAAAAAGAAGGTGCAAATTTGAAGGTGCGACACTACCTAGACGGACTCCAAGGCGAAAACGGATATAGAGGTAATTCCCGCATTGAATTTACTTTTCTTTCGTCATTTTCTCGTGAACATTTTTTACGTGAAGTGTTAACACGGCCTTGTCGTGAAACGCGACGCACCTGCGGTCAGTTACGGCTGTAATCTTTTTATTTCATGACTGAGCTCCCAACATTTCTCGGACATGAGTTTTTAAGATTTATTAGACGAACGAAAGACGACGAGGTTCGAATTCAAAATAGACAATTTTTTTAATTAAGTTTACATGCCTGGTTATTATTTTACTTTTTGATTGAGGTACGGTCCACGAGTTAGTAACTGCACTTCATCATCATCATCTTCACATTCTACTAAAATTCCACCACTGATCGTAGGGGCATGGAGTAATATTTGCCTAAGTTGCCACGCTTGACAGGGCGTTTATTATTGTTTTAAGTTATTGTCCTCAAGTTATTTTCAATCTTATTCCACATATTGTTTTACTTTTGGATCTTTCAAAAACCATAACATACGTCTTACAAGCATTTACTTTCATTTCCCTGTCTTTAAATGATACTTTTATTAAAGTATCTATCATTTGCAACTTGCTTGCTGACGTCACAAATATGACTTGATCATCGCCATAAAAGAGGCATTTAAGAACAAACTTTCATATGACCCTTTCTTCGATTTTGAACAGCCAGTGGGAACCTGCAACGCAATTCCTTCTGACAACTTTATGCATGCCAAACTAGTATACGCCCCGTAGATCCTGAAACAAGCACTAGAGCCTGTATGAGTTCCATGCTCAAACCAAACGAGGCAAGTGTTTAACATTCAGCAACCCTATTTTTCTATAAGTTTCTTTCACAGTTCATTTAAAAATACCTTAGCATACAGCTTTCTGACAATACTAAGCTGGCTGACCCCACGGTAGTCTTTACAGTCCTACTATGACTCTTTTGACTTAACAGTGAGAGTATAACGGCTTTGTGTATAAGTCCCGAAACCTACCGTTTTAGTTCCCAGTACTTTTTAGTTGCCACCACACCCTTTTCATTCCATAGCATTCCATATGATACTTTTCCAGTCTTACCATTTTCATGCTTTTCATTGCATTCATTATTTTATCTATACATAACTCACCACCTCCTTCCTTTTGCTTAGATGTTTCTGATTCATTTATACAAGTTTTAAAGTAGTTCTTTCACCTTTTAAAAACTGATATTTCAGCATTAAAAATACATCCATTCTCGTATAGCCATTTTTCATGCTAGGCTCTTCTGACTTTGCCCTAAGAGTTTTGACGAGTTCCCAGAACATTATGATATTTCTTGCAAATTATCAGTTAGTATTCTATGATTACTTTTCTTTCTTTTTTTGCTTCTCTCTTCCTTTTATACCTTCCAACTAAATTATAGACAAACGCAAAACAGAACAAATAAACAAGACAAATATAGCTAAGTCCTAGCCATTAACACGTTCACTGCGAAACGAGGCTTGAAACACCTCGTCCGTGCCTCGTCGTTATAGCGGTAAGGAAAAACTTAAACTTCTCTGTCGTGCGAGAGGCGTAACTTCCATTTGCTTCAGTCTAGGAAAGAGATAACTATATATCTGAGATGTGCTATTGATGGCGAGTTTTTTGGTATATCTACCTTAATACCGGATTTTTTGGGCCTCGTACCGCACTGAATAAATTAAAGTTTAAAACAGTGCGTTACGAGGTTGCGAACACCTCGTACCCCGCACACCTCGTACCGCACCCTACACTAGCTTTACGCGGTTAGTGTTGTGCAAAACGTTGAACGCTGCACCCGCGACGATATAATAAGATGTCGAAACGTTGCCGAAGAAAGTTAATTAATAATATTATTGATGATGAAGAGGAATTGGGTGGTAAATCTAATTCTAAATTAACGATATTTGAAAAACAGGTAAGTTTCCAATCAATATTTACAAATTATACTCAGTCTGAGTGAAATAATTATGTAGGATTATAACAAATAAATTCAACTGACAAAAGCAAAACACACACAGGCCGTAACGATCCCATACTTCTGTAAAGAAATGCTCCAATAAATCGCTACACCTAATCAACCCGCTTCAAAAATACACTATCAGTTTTTTTTTCAGAACCCGTCCACACAATCCACATTATCTCGAAAAAGGATCAAAGAAAATGAGATGCTACGAAAAACTTCGCACCTTCTTATCAAGTCGTGAGGCTGACAAAAAAGCAAAGAAAATTCTCACAGAATGTATCGGTTGCAAAAAATATTATTGTTTAACATGTTTTAATAAAAAGCATCCATAAGTACAATTAAATAAAATCGATATTTTTTTCCCATCACTAAACAATATGAAAAACTGCCCTTTTTCAGTGCGGTACGGGGTACATAAGACCCCACATTTTATTTTGCATGTAGAATCTAAACTAAATAATCCGCCCACGGGCGGCGGCAGATTTAGGTTAATCAACTAATTCATAATAATAATCGCGACAAAAACCGTACAAATCGCCTTATTTGGCACCAAAAAAAAGGATTTTTGTCTTCTGTGGGCGGTGAGGTTTAATAAGCCTCGTGTCGCTACAACCTCTGGTTCAGAACGAGGTTTCGTCTTGTAACGCAGTAATGGAAAGTACAGATAAATCAGTGCCGCTGCGAACGTGTTAACATATCTGTCAAAATAGCATTTAAAATGTGCCGCTTAATTTTTTTATAAGATATGGTTATTAAACGAGCACAGAGTCCACCTGATGGTAAGTGGTTGCTGTGGCACTGTCTATGTATCTATACTATATGCCTATGTCTACATATATCGTAAATTACAAATATAAATGCAAATGCGTTATCACCCGTGAGGACTGAGATAGAATGCTTCGTTTCTAATAAAAAGAGTTTCCGGTTCTGTACTCACCATACGAAACCCAGCAGCATTGAGCTGTTATTTTATGCTGGTATTCCGTGAGTTTGTGTGGTTCTTCCACGAACTTCGTACTAAGCTAGACTACTAATGTATCCGCAGCATGGCTCTACCACATAAAATATATCGAAATCACTATAATAAGGCAGTTACCAACCCGTAAACCACCAAGGTTCCTTTAGACATTTAGTTACTGCCATTATCGAATCAATTCAAATATAAAATTCTAGATGAAATATAGTGGATGTTAGGAAAATGGCAATTTCAATAGAAAAGCTATATCTGAGAATAAGGATGTTTTTCAAAAATGATTCTAAGTAAGGCTACAAGCTAACTCGCATCAGAGTATTGACTTACCTCTAAATCCTCTACTAACAAACGGAATTGTCTCTGCACACCCGTTTACTAGTTTAAACTTTACTAGTTTAAGTTCAGTAGTAAATGTTTACTGAATTTCATTTTATACAAAGATATGGAAATAATTGTTTTATCACGTAGTTTTTAACGTGGTAGCGCCATGCCGCAGTTATATAGTTGCAGCACGAATGGGTCAGTTCGACCGGGGAAGGACGACGCTCTCACAGAATACCGGTGTAAAATAGCAGCTTCCTGTAAGCTCTGACAGCGCGCGACATGTTATACTCCCGTTCGCTCGGGACCGTAATGGCGGCAAAATTTGAAAATTAGCAAATTTTTTGCTATATTGCAAATTTTGCTATATTTTCACTTTGAGACAATATTTATGGATAAAACTTACAGGAATTCTTGTTGAATGTATAAACTATCGAATAAAATTATTTTTGGTTGCCAGAAATTGTAATAAAATACGTAAATTACCCTGTATAGCACAGTAGTAGTATGTACTTCAATTTTAGTGACAAAATTACTACTAATTTGAATTCTACACTTTTGTTTTTAGGGAAATTTATATCAAATTGTTTGGAAATATGTATATTTTCATGTTTTATGTGTTTCCATTCGTTACTCATACCAAAATATAAAATATAAAGAAATTAAAAAAAATTAAATATTAATATTTTATCTGTGTGACATTTAGAACAATATTTCTAAAATAGTTTTGTGTGAATTTGAAATAAATACAACGTCAAGTTATTTGAAATATGTAAGAAAACTATTTTTACTTACATTTTACACTAAAAATAAATGAGAATGTGAAAAATACCACATTTATGACCCAGCCGCCATAATTGGCCTTCCAGATTTTGAAGCACTTTTGGCAATTTACTTTTCACTTTTTATACCACAAATTATATATATATGTGTTCACTATATTACAAGGAATGTAAAAAAAGTATAATACTTTCGTTTTTAGTCCAGACACAAATATAAAATTCTATAAAAAAAGACGGAACACCTTTATCAAAACGGCACGTGGAACGCCGAAAGTTCAGAGTGATTTCTTTTTTTTTTTTCTAAGAAACATCGCCAGGTTATGGTTTAAAATAAAACAGCATATCTTTGTCTTTGATACTAATATCTATTGCATAGTGTCTTTCTACTGTATTTCGTACGGTGAGTGTAGAGAACCGGCGACCCATTTTTTTATAGAAGAGGGGGCAAACGAACATGCGGCTCACCTGATGTTAAGTGACTAACGCCGTCCATGATCAACCGCAACACCAGGGGAGTTGCAGGTGCGTTGCCGGCCCTTTAGAAAGGAGTAAGCTCTTTTCTTGAAGGTCCCTAGGCCGTATCGGTCCGGAAAAATCGCCGGTATTAAACTATTTCACAGAGAGGTCGTACGCGGAAGAAAACTCCTTTTACTAGAAACGAGGCATTCCACCTTAGTTCTTAGGGTTGACAACGCATCTGCATTTTGATTCTTAATCGAGGATAAATGTAGAGGTCCGGTTCTGGTAGTTGTTTGTTGCGGAGTAATGAAGAGCACCGTGCAGTGGCCGAATTAATATCCAGAGGGAAACCATGCAGGAGACGGGCAGCAGCGTCTTCAAATGAAAACTTGGGGTTGCCAACCTGCGAACCAAGCGTGGCAACTGTAGCAAATATCTCTACTATGAGAAAATCTATAGAGAGGCCTGTCTTCTGCAGTGGACTGCGATGGCTGTCATGAATGGATGCACGAATGAATAAAAAGAAAGTGATGCAGTTTTTTATTTAAAATATTACGGATTATAACAAAAATAAAAAATATATAAAACCATAGCACTATCTACGATCCTGCACTACACGACTAATATAATTATACTAAAGAATCGCTTGGGTAATGTTTAAAGAAAAGTGAAAATGCTTATTAAAGTCATAATAAAAGGCGATGAAATATTTATTATTAAATCTAAATCACGCCCCATTTAATTCGTAGATGTGTTATTATTACTATTAATTTGTAAGCAAAGATTTTCGCATTTTGTAAACAGCTAACTAACACAACGTTTTCATGCCGTTTGATACAAAGATTGCGTGACGAATTAGTATAATTTGTTGGATGCGTCGCTGTTGCATGCCCTGCGAAAATGCGGCCAGCAATGTGTTGAGTCTTGATGAAGCATTCCACACTTGTGGTGGGATTTATTGCCTCGCGCCGGTAAACCGCGAACACCCGCCCACACGACATCTAATCCAGTGTTCCGCAAACTTTTTCTGTTCAAGGTACACCTAGGAAAACGAAAAAAATTTGAGGTACACCACAAATTAAAAAACAGTTTTTAACTAATCAACAAACCTAAACTTCAAATTTCAGAAAATTTATTTAATGCGAAACATGAGACTGTTTAATTGAGCACAGACGGTTTAAGTTTGGAGTTATCGCTGACAAGGCTGCTCTCATTTTTTCGTCGATCGTTCTGAGGCGTTTCCTTTTTTTGGTTTTTATCGTGGTACAAGTCGAAAATCCTAATTCACTCAAATAGGTTGTTGCAAACGGTAAAAGTATTGCAATAGCATGCTTAGAAAGCAGAGGATATTATTTTTTCACACATAGCCAAAAATGTTCTAAATCAGTTTCAGAAAATTTTAATTTTAATGTGCGATCCGTTTTCATTTACATCTGTTCTTCCTGCTCATTTATTGGTAAGTGACTGAAAGGAATGTTCTCGGAGAATGGATTTCGAACCCAGTCCATAGGTTGCAGATCACGCTTAGGTAAATAGAAATTCATTTTCTCTGCAAGAAGCTTTAAGTGTTTGACAATCAAAGCCTGCACCTTTCGTTCTTTGTCAGCTGCAATGACATTTGGGAACATTTCATTATTACCATTCGTAGCGAGACTGATCCATAGTTCCAATTTAGCGCGAAAGCTTTCAATTTTATCCGACGATGTCAAAATATTGGAATTTCTGCCTTGCATTTTTCTATTGAGCTCATTTAAGTGAGCAAATATGCAAGTTTTGCTAGCCATTCTTCTTTTTAAAATAAATGTGCATAATCTGAACCCTGGGACTGCAAGAACATCTCAGTCTCATTTTCCAACTCATAAATTCGGGAAAGTACTTTGCCGCGAGAAAGCCATCGTACCTGTGTATGAAACAAAAGCGACTGATGATCTGCCCCCATTTCATGACACAGTGCATTAAAAATACGAGAGTTCAGCGGTCGCGACTTGATGTAATGACGATTTTGATAATTTCTTGAAGAACGCGCAATAGAACGTCAGGCATAGACTTCGTCATAAGAGCTTCCCTATGTAAAAACAATGCTGTTTTTGAACATTAGGATTTTTTTCAGCAACCTTAGTATAGTACCAATGTATCTAACATTTGAGTTGAGATGCGCGTGACCACTGATGTCAGTGGACTCATCAACTTGTAGCGCAAAAACTCCACTAACTCTTAATTTTTCAATCAACGTCGATTTAATGTCATTAGATATGTCATTGATTCGGCGTGAAATCGTTTCTGCCGATGCAGGTATTTTTTCAATTTCTTTAGCAGCTTCTTGGCTAATCATTATCTTGACAATTTCTTTGCAGACAGGTAAAACTACAGTTTCAGCAAGAGAGTGCGGCTTTTTAGCTTTAAAAAAAACATAAACACTCACGCCTGTCACCCAGAGGGGTAGGCAGAGACTACAGACTTCCATTTAGCACGATCCTGACATACCTTTCTCGCCTCTTCCACATCCATATACCTACGCATACATGCTCGTCGGTTAAGGGTACTCTTAATTTGGCCCATTTTTAGTATATCGCCAATTTGATAGACAAACTTCCGCCTAGGACGTCCTTTTCCGACTCTTCCATTCACTTCTGCAACATATATTTTCTTTGTCAGTCTTTCCGCATTCATTCTTTCTACATGACCAAACCACCGAAGCATTCCTTTCTTAATCCTGGTCACCGCATCATCTTGCAAAACACACTCTCCTTTTTAGCTTTAACTATCATATTAGTGATCACGTAGCTTGCTTTTTGTGCTATGTCTGAGGTTTTGAAAGATGAACTCGTGAGATTTACCTGCTTCTTCGATTGGTCCTTCAAACGTTGAAAATACGTTTTGTCTTTTTGGGCTACTGATGGGTGTTTAGTAGTTAAATGTCGTATTAGTTTACTGGGCACCATCGAATTATTACACAACGTTTCTCCGCAAACAAGACATTTTGGGGTAGGACAAGATTCGTCTCTGCAATATGTAAAACCGTATTTATGTACCTTTCGTCATATTTTCGATGAACAATTTTGGGTTTCTTTTTCATTGACTCTTTTTCTTCTTCGTTACTTTCACCTGACAAACTTACACTACGTTTAATGAATTTATCCATTATTTTAATATTTATTTTACGCTTAGAATAATAAGCAGCGACGAAACAAAAGCGTGCGGTTAAACGGCGCACTCGTACTTATACTGACAGACTGGTGAGCCAGAGAGTTCGGGTAGCGGGGCGGGGAGCCTCCGTCCCCGCCTCCCGCGATGCGCTGGCCGCCGCCGCCTGCGCCTGACGAAACCACAGAATTAAATGAACGAAACAAAACGCCTCGCTCGTGCGTTCGCGTTTTTTGTGTTGGTATTTTACTTACCCTTACTTACTTACTAAAAATAATTTTATAAGATAACCTTAGGTTCCACGGCACACCAACTAATGATCACGGTACACCAGTGTGCCGCGGTACACACTTTGCGGAATACTGATCTAATCTTATATCTTATCTCGACAATATCTTATCTCGACGTTAAGGAAATACTAATCTACAACTAATGTAATCGCGTATATGCAATATAATGACTACAAAGTATTTAATACTAAAGGCTGAGAGAGATGTGGCTCTTTTACATCTATCCTCGATTGAGTATCAAAATACAATTACGTTGTCACCTGTAAGGACTAAGGTGGAATGCCTCGATTCTAGTGAAAAGGGTTTCTGGTTCTCTACACATACAAAACAATAGCATTGAGCTGATATTTACGCCAGTACACTGTGAGAACGTTTTCAAGCCCACTCATTTGTGCTTCTACCGCAATAAAGCTGCAGCGTGGTCACGTATGTTGAACATATTTTAAGAACATGCACACATACACATAGACATTTACAATAATTTGTAACCAATAACAAGATTTTAGGTGCGTATGTGTGCGTTCAGCAGTGAACTCTTATGTGTGCGTCAAGGAATTGAGCATGGATTCGGCGACATTTAAAATGTACGCTGGGCTCCGTCTATATTTCTTTGTTGGTCTGACTTTGGTAGTACGGAACTTGATCTTTATCTGTATATATTACAGAGTGATTCGGAAACTTTAATAGCGTGATTTAGACTTTGACAGTCGTTCAATCCGAATGAGTTATTGTGGAACGGTAAATCTTATGTGTGCGTCAAGGAATTGAACACGGAATCAGCGACATTTGAAATATACACAGAGATCCGTCTGTCTTTCTTTGGTAGTCTGAGGTTGTAGTATGGAACTTCGGTCTCTATCTATATATATTGCAGAGTCATTCGGAAATTTCGGCAGCGTGATTTAAACTTCGACAGTTGTTCAATCCGAATAAGTTATTGTAGCGCGGTGAATGTATAGTCACAGGTCCATGTCCAACAGTGGACTAAGCTTAACATGAACTATCTAAATTATGAAGGTTTAAAATAATATTAGTTGCTAAATTGGCGTTTACGTAAATGAATTTAATATAAATGCGGAATTAAACTCCTATAATTGTGTTTTCACGTGTAAATTATATTACAACAGCTATACTTAGTCATATCGTGTCATATAAATGGCTCACCGTAGCCATTCATCAACAAATTTGTACTGGCAGTATAAATATTTTGTAATATTTTTAATCGTTATATTATTTACTTGATAATTCACGAGCCTACGTGATTTATTACTGCGAAATGGAATTGCTGACGGCTGCGTTGACAGATTACCAAATTGTGTATCATAACCACAAAGATTAAATGTGTAAATACGCGTAAATATGACGATGATGTGAAATGTAATATGAAATGAAATGTATAGCGCTTTGCTTTTTCTCCTTCTTCATAATATTAATAAGAATAAGGTGAAAAATAAGCACACAGTCCACTTGATAGTAAGTGGACGCTGTGGCTCATAGACTACTTGTAACTATCACTGTGACTATAACTACATTTTATTCGTGATTAAGAATCAAAATGCAGATACGTTGTCACGTTTGATAAGTAAGATAGAATGCCTCACACCCTGTCAAAATACCCGTATAATCTTCGGACCGTAACACAGCCAGTCGCAGTAAAACGATGGATGCAGTGCAGGTGACTCGGGACCAAATTTGTGCATTCCTTGGTGTAGGCCTACGTTCAGTGGTGGACTTGTGAAGTTAAATATATACAAAATCAATAGTTAGCAGACCAACCCCCAGAAACAGCACCTGTTCACAAGCATGACTTTAAACATTTAAAGCTTAGTGGGTGACCCGTCACAAACGTTGGCGTGAGATATTTAGTCCTATAAATTTTGTACAAATTTTGTAAAAAAGCAAAATGTTTATTGACATTTTTGTAGTAAATATTGGAATAAGCAACATTTTATAATCGAGTCACATATTTAGTAACATGTTGAATAGTTGCAAAAAGATTTAAGAGAAAACAACACGGAAACTGTTTCTGCGCCATCTGGCAAGCGCGACGCCCAACAAAACTTAAAATAAAACAACAGCCGCAAGAAGAATAGAATATGAATTCATAAGATAAACTTGAAAAAGAAACAATAAAATGAGTAATAGTTGTATTTTAGTAATAAAGATGAAAAAAAGTTTACTTTATTTTTGTGTTTATGATGAACATGAACATGAGACTCGTAAGAAGAAAATGTTGGTGATCAGTGGTAACACACATGTTATTTTGGTAGTTAGGTAGTATTAAATAAGGTAATTTTGCATAACGGCTGTTTAAAATATATTAATCATATTAATTGGTTAATTCGTTTTCGTACCTTAAAATATTCATTCGCTTACATCTATAAAAAGTTTTAGGACCTGAATTTCTTCTGTTTCTATTTTTTATTTTAAATATTTTTGTGGTATAAGGCTATAATTGATGACCGAGCTTTGCTCGGTTTTTTAAAATTACATTTAGATAAAAATTACACAAATAATATCTTTTGATCTTATTGACATAATAGAAAAAAACTGAACTGGTTATTTGAATTAAAAATCATGAGTGCAATTAGTTTAATTAAAATATTCCGTATTTTTAAAAAATACTAAAAAAATAATAGAAATTATAGATTTTCTCACAAAAGAAGGGAACTTGAAAAAAAAAGGAAAAAAGTCGGACCGAAGACAGGACGCGAACCAAGGCATTACGATTTCACGACCGCTCGATATCCACTTGAGGTGTTACGATCATTAACACAATATCAAAATTTACCTTCTTATATTGTACCAGCTTTTCGTTGCCTAAAAACACGTACAAAAAGACATTTTCTAAAAATAAGCTCTTAGCTAGATCGATTTATTGCCTCCGAAACTCCCTGGACACTAAATTTTATGAAAATCGTTGGAGCCCAAAGATGTTTTAGTTGGAGCCATTTCCGAGATTCCGATTATAAATATATATATACAAGAATTGCTCGTTTAAAGGTATAGGATAAACAAACACAAAGTTAAGGGTGAATCTTGAGATGCTCAAATTACGTTGTCCGGAGAAAAAAGTACCCGTAATGTTAAAATTTGAAAGCAAAATATTTTTTATGCCATTATAATGTATGATCTAACAGAGGCACGATAGTTTTTGTATTTAATTTGGTACGAAATAGTCGAAAAAAAATCCGAAAGGTATTGATACCCCTGGCGCGTCCGCTTCAATTTCAACAAAACTACCAGGTTTGTTGTTGATATATAAAAATGGTTTTAACAGAATCGATAAAAACATCCCACTTTTTGATTCCATTGGCATTGATTCCCTTGGTATTTGCGCCAGGGTTATCAAAATTAATGATGTAAACTCAATTTTTTCTAATTTTCTGTAAGAAAAAGAAAGTTTTCGTAATATTTCTTACATATACATTTATTTTTCATATCAAGTGACGTGCAGTTTCGTGGTCACTTGGAAGAGAAGGCCAAATTGGCCTCTAAAACATTGGCGTTCTCAGGCGGCACAGTATTTCATGCCGGCACACCGCTTACAACTTTACAAGGCGTAGGTTCGGCCGCGCATGGAATACTGTTCCCATCTCTGGGCCAGGGCTCCTCAGTGCCAGCTTCCTCCATTTGATCGCATTCAGCGCAGAGCCGTTCGAATCGTCGGTGAATAAGCTCTTTCCGATCGACTTGACTCACTGGCACTACGAAGAGATATTGTATCTCTTTGCGTATTTTATCGCATTGATCACGAGGAGTTTTTATAATTTTATAACATCAAAATAATGAAAAAAAGGGTCATATAGTCTACTCGTACGTCTGATATATATTATCTGCTGGACGTCAGTCTCTTTGGTCATATGAGGGCAGGGTTTATCGTAATCGACACGCTTCGCAGGCGATTTCAAGATCGCAGTGCCAGACGTCTCGCACCTTATAATGCTAAATGCATAAGCCCACAAAAATCTATAAAATTAAATTTGTTAGTTGTGAATTTAATAGGATGTTTTTCTTCTGAAATATATTTAATGAATAGGCGACAGAGAAACTCATAAAATACATGAAATTCACAAGTGGTAAAATAAAAATATGTACAATCGAATCCAGTATAAATAAAATGGGAACATCATCAATGTTTTCGAAGTCAATTAAATAGGCATTATTGAGAATAACTCAAGAACTACTGATCAGATCTTGATCAAATTTATATGAATCACATGAGAAACACCAGCTTTCAATTAAAAAAATGGAATCATAAAACTCGGTTCACTTAGAAAAAAGTTCTGAGGTAGCACATAAAAAACATTCAGTCGAATTGGTTACCTCCTCCTTTTTGATGTCGGTTAAAAATTAAAAGTGCCTTAAACAAAACTAAAACAAATGTGAAACGGGCAAGGTCAAATTACGCAACTCTTTTGAGAAATATTTCACTGATATTCCTTTCTAACAACAAGATCTTTAAATTATTCTCTTACTGTCGCGGAAACATTGCAGAAAAACGGTTGGTAAAAAAATTTGTATTTCCTAAAATATTATATCAATAAAAGAATAGAATACAATTAAACTAAGGCCGATGCAGATGGAAAGGAAAAACCTTTAGCGAGCATCATAAACGGAGCGGAGTAAAAGTCTAAAGCGCGCGCTTTGCTTCACATGTATTTTTCCATAGACAATTCAGTTTTTGCTTATTTTTTGACAAATTCAGATTTTTAATGTTTAAAAACCTTGTTTGCGCTGAGCTACAAATATTGCCGAAAGAATTATGTAAATTTGCCTACGGGTTACGAAGGAGACATTTCAAAGAATCGTTTTCTTGCGCCATGGGAGCTCTACTCCATTAATATTTATTCAATATAGATCAAAATAATAGTTAATATGCTTTTACCACTGTTTTGGAAAAACCTCTATCATTATAAGAACCAGCAAGGGGACTAATCAAGCGAGACCTCATTCATAGATACAATAGCACTTTACATAGCCATTATTTTTAATACAAGCATCGAATCTGGTGGGTTACCTCGTTTGGACGTCTCACTTTGTAGAGGGGATTTACCATATTATGCTTGGCCAAAGTACTGACGAACGCTTAAGTAATTCCTCGTACCTTTACCATAGTCCTCCATAGTCACCTTCTACAAAGAAAACGGAGTATCAATTCTCTTGCACCGAAAAATGGTTCCTTATCCATTATTTTTTAAATTTATCTTCAATATTTTTATTATTTTTATAAACTGACGTGGCAAACGAACTGTCAGTCCACCTAATGGTAAATGGCTACAACAGAACATGGATATCTGCAACCAAATATAAAAAATAAGGTGCAAATTTGAAGGTAATTCCCGCATTGAAATTACTTTTCTTTCGTCCTTTTCCTTGATCATTTTTTACGTGATATGTAAACACTTCCTTGTCGTGAAACACGACGCACCTGCGGTCATTTACGGTTGTAATCTTTTTATTTCATGACTGAAATCATAATACTTCTCGAACATGAGTTCCTAAAATGCAGTAAAACCAGAGTGACCGACATAGCCCAACGGATTAGTAAGCTGAAGTGGCAATGGGCCGGCCATATAGCTCGAAGAACCGATAACCGATGGGGAGGAAAGGTTCTCGAGTGGCAGCCTCGTACCGGTTGGCGTAGTGTAGGGCGACCCCCCACTAGATGGAGTGACGACCTGGTAAGATATGCAGGAAGTCGATGGATGCAGGTGGCTCAGGACCGTGCTTTGTGGCATTACTTGGGGGAGGCCTATGTTCAGCAGTGGACTTATGAAGGGCTGTAATGATGATGATGATGATGATGAGTTCTTAAAATTTATTTGACGAATACGTGCCCCAATTATCTGTCAGCTTAATACATCTGAAGTGCATGGTTCGAATTCAAAATAGAACATTTTTTTAAATTAAGTCTACGTGCCTGGTTATTTTATTTACTTTCCCACGACTTCTATAGGTTTGATTAAGGTACGGCCCACGAATTAGTGTCAGCACTTCATCATAAATGATGATAATGAAGTGCATAGGCGCATGAAGGGAATTTGCCTTAGTTGACCCGTTTGACAGGTGAGTTTTTTAATATTTCAAGTTATTGTTCTCAAGTTATTTCCATTCTTATTTTACATATTGTTTTAATTTCTATCCTTCCAAAAACCAAAACATTCCCTATCTTTTAATGTTACGTTCATTAAAGTAACCATCATTTGCAACTCGTTTGCCGAAGACACAAATATGACTTGATCACCGCCATATAAGAGGCTTTTGAGGACAAACTTATATATTCATATCCCATTTCTTCGACTTTGAACTGCAAGGGGGAGGCTGCAACGCAGTTCTGTCTGACATCTTTATGGATGCCAAACAAGTATAGGTACGCCATGTTCCTGACACACGCACTACATCCAGTATTAGTCTTGTGCTCAACAAAATCGGGGCCAGCGTTTACCGTAAAGCAACCCTGTCTACTCTATCATACATCTAAATCCAGCTATGACATCCCACGTTTTTTATCAGATACATTCACAAGTCATTCAATTAACACCTTAAGATACAGCTTTCAGACAATACTAACATATGCTCTTTTGATTTCCCCTAACAGGTCTGACAAGTTCAGTTAGTCTTCTATAATTATTTTTTTTTCTTTTTTGCTTTTCTCTTCCATTTATACCTCCGGACTAAAACATAGGTTTGTATGTATACTCCAGCTCTGTGGGAGGAGTATGTAATAGTTTAATTTCAAAACAAAATAAATGAAAAAGACAGACGTAGCAGAGTCCTAGCCCCCATGTTATATATAACATATCAGTAAATTTGAATTCAAAATAATATGCCGCTTACCTTTTTTTATATAGTATATGTGTAATAAACGAGCACAGAGGCCACCTGATGGTAAGTGGTTTCTGTGGCCCATAAACATCTTGCTTCCATTACATTGTCACTCGTGAGGACTAGGATCCGGTCTCCGGTTCCTCACTCACCATACGAAACACAGCAGAACTGAGCTGCTATTTTACGCTGGTATTCCGTGAGAGCGTGGTCCTTCCGCGGTCGACTTTGTTCCATTAGCGCTACATCTATAATACAATTTTTTTATAGAAGAGGAGGTAAATTAGCATGCGGTTCAACTGATGGTAAGTGACTACCGCCGCCCATGAACAACTGCAACACCAGGGGAATTGCAGGTGCGTTGCCAGCCTTTTAGAAAGAAGTAAGCTCTTTCTTGAAGGTCCCTAAGTCATATCGGTCCGGAAAAATTGCCAGTGGTAATCAATTCCACAGAGAAGTTGTACGAGGAAGAAAACTCGTAAAACTAGTAAAACGCACAGTGGTGGACCGCCAAGTATCCAGAATTGTGAGGATGGTATGTGAAATTTGGCGGCTGGAACTAATCCGAACAATTCCTCAGAACACTCCCCGTGGTAGATACGATAGAAAATAGTATGGATCTGCCACGGAAAATATATCGAAATCACTATAAAAAGACATATCCAAGCCATAAACCACTAACGTTCCTTTAGAAATTTAGTTACTGTGACTATCGAATCAATAATAATATAAAATCCTAGATGAAATATAGTGGATATTAGGAAAATGGCCGTTTCAATAGAAAAGCTATGAAAATCTGAGAATAAGTCTATTTTTCAAAAATGATTGTAAAGCCAGGCTACAAGCTAACTCGCATCGGAAAATTGGGTTACTTCTAAATCCTCTTGTTACAAACGTAATTTTCACTGCACACCCGTTCAAATTAGATTCAGTAGCAAATGTTTACTGAATATTATTGTATACAACGATATGAAAAGAAGTATTTAAAACGTGGTTTTTAACGTGGTAAAGCCATGCCGAGAAATGAGGCATTCCATCTTAGTCCTCAGGGTTGACAACGCATCTGCATTTTGATTCTTAATCGAGGATAAATGTAGAGAAATGTAGAGATCAAGTTCTAGTAGTGGTTTGTTGCGGTAATGAAGAGAACCGTGCAGTGGCCGCATTAATATCCACTACCCAGTATCGTCGCGTGAGTGTTGTAAAGACGACAGAGGAAAACAAAGCAGAAGACGGGCAGCAGCGTCTTTAAATGAAAACTTGCGATTGTTTGATACAAAGATTGCGTGACGAATTAGTATTGGTTGCGACGCCGTTGCATGCCCTGCGAAAATGCGGCCAGCAATGTGTTGAGTCTTAATGAAGCATTCCACACTTGTGACGGGATTTATTGCCTCACGCCGGTAAACCGCGAACACCCGCACACACGACATCATATGCAAATCTGTAATCCAAATACTTTTACTTAGGTTAAGGAAATACTAATCTACAACTAATGTAATCGCGTATATGCAAGATAATGACTAAAAAGTATTTGATACTAAAGGCTGAGAGAGATGTGGCTCTTTTGTTATATGATAAGGGTGACAAACGAGCACATAGTTCACCTGATGGTAAGTGGATGCTGTGGCCCATAGATATCTACACCTATCCTCGATTGAGAACCAAAATACAAATACGTTGTCACCTGTAGGGACTAAGGTGGGATGTTTCGATTCCAGTGAAAAGGGTCTCCGATTCTCTACATATACGAAACAGCAGTATGGAACTGATATTTTACGCCTCTACTCTGTGAGAGCGTGGTCGAGCCCACTCATTTGAGCTTCCAACATAATAAAGCTGCAGCGTGTCTCTACCACGTATGCCTAGCATATTTTAGTGTGCGTGTACACACATACACATATGCATCTACAATCATTTGCAACCAACAACATGGTTTTAAGTGCATATGTGTGCGATCAGCAGTGAACTCTTACGAGTGCGTCAAGGAATTGAGCATGGATTCGGCGACATTTAAAATGTACGCTGGGCTCCGTCTATAGTTCTTTGTTGGTCTGACTTTGGTAGTACGGAACTTGATCTTTATCTGTATATATTACAGAGTGATTCGGAAACTTTAATAGCGTGATTTAGACTTTGACAGTCGTTCAATCCGAATGAGTTATTGTGGCACGGTAAATATGTGGTCAGGGGTCCATGCCCAAAAGTTGACTAGGCTGAACGTGGACTATCTAAGTTATGTACATTTAAAAAATATTTGCTGCCTAATTACGGTTTACGAAAATGAATTTAACACAATTAATGAATAAAATTTCAATGTGTTGTGACAGCTATACTTAGTCATTTCCTGTCACATAAACGCCTCACCGCAATTGTCAACAAATTTGTACGGGCAGCATTAATATTCCGTAATATTGTTAATGAATACAGTGATATAAATCACTACTTAAACGACGACAAATTTCTCTTTATATACAGAAATAGGATTAAATATTAACTTACGTACTTTTCTCCAGGAAATTTCTTTATCTGTACACACACACACACACACACACACACACACAAAAAAAAAAAAAAAAAAATATATATATGTATACAAAAAGTTGAAGTGTCCGTCATGTCAGAATAAATAAATGCCTTACATTGAGGCCAGGGGTTAATTGCATTTCATTAAAACATGATAATTTATTTTAAAATGTTTTGCCTGTCTGTCAGTACGGACTAACTTTCTAAATGGCCAAGAAACATCACAAAGGAAGGTCCTGAGCCCCCTGCATATATCGACTTCCTACATCTCTTACCAGCTCATCGCTTCTAGTAGGAGGTTGCCACACACGTCGCTTACTGGTCCGATACTGCCACACCAGGACCTTCCTTTAAAATCGTCTAGTGACAATGTAAGGAAATTGTTACACCATATTGTCCCGTAGGTGTTGTTAATTTAAGCGACAGTAGCCTATTGGCAGGGCGCCGACCGCGAACTCAAAAAGGTCGTGGGTTTGAATCCGCCATTCGACTACTGACGTGAACCACTCGTAACACAAGCAATTTAAGCTTACCACGAGTGGTTAAGGGGAATATTAGTAATGTTTATAGCATTGTTAATATTCTTTTTTATTTTAAATAGTACAGAGGGAAATAAGAGAAGCTGAACAGCTGAGTCCTCTAATCCGACCCTCAAGCGTGGCAACTATCCTAATCTGGGCAACGACAGGCTATCAAAGGTCCTCTTATAAGCCTTCCTTACAGTTTAAAAAAGAATATGTTGTAATGCCTCCTTTCCAGTAAAAAGGTCTCCAGTTCTCTAAATTCTAAATACGAATCACAGCAGCACGAAGCTACTATTTTACGCTGGTATTCTGCGAGAGCGTGGTCTTTCCCCGGTCGAGACGAACCATTCGTGCTGCAGCTATACTACTAATATAGCTGTAGTTTGGCTCTACCACGTGTAATATGTAGTAAAGATTACCTCATATATTGGCCATAATTGGCTAGCTTGGCTGACGAGTTGGCAACCATAGTTTTTATTTTTTATTGTTCTTAGGTAAACGCTGTTTCACGCAACGCTGTTGACGCAAAAAATGACGTCAAATGCCTTTTGGAAAATAAAAATTGATTCATTCGTTCGTGAGATATAGAAGGAGAAAGAATTTGAAAAAAAAAACGTTTTTTAACATAACTTCGAGATTTCGCACATAATTTGGTGAAAATTGGAGCGATTTGCATTTGAAATTAGCGGGAAGTTCCAGGGATGGCCTGCAGGGTCAACCAACCAGTTTATTTCATATATGGTGGTCATAAAAATGGTGTTTGTATTAAAGGGACTTCGTGAACATAGGTTATTTCCTCAGTTTGAAGAGTTTGTCATAATGTACTAATCTGAACATTTTTATACGTGGTAAAGTCACGCTGCAGCTATATTATAGTTCTACCACGAATGGGCTGGCTCGAGCGGGGAAGCACCACACTCTCACAGAATACCAGCTTTGAGTAGCAGTTCAATACTGCTGCGTTCCGTATGTAGTCTAAAACACCGGATAATCTTCATACTGGAAACGAGGCATTCTGTCTTAGTGCTCAGGAGTGACAACGCATCTGTATTTTGAGTTTCACTCAAGTAAAGATATATATTATGTCTATGAGCCACAGCGTCCACTTACCATCGGGTTGTCATTTTTCACCTTTTTCTTATTATGAAGAGGAAGAAGTAGTAAACATATGTTTTTAAACGCAAAAGTAAACTCTTGCGTTTAAAAACATATTATATTACATTTAAAACAAACATCATATTTACGCGTATTCACATATTTAATCTTTGTGGTTATGATATATTATGCCGAGTGATATGTTACCACAATCTGGTCATCTGTCAACACAGTCGTTAGCAATTTCATTTCGCAGTCGTAAATCACGGAGGCTCGTGAATTATCAAGTAAATAATATAACGATCATTACTCGAAATGTGCTTACGTGTCGTTGGTAGTCCTTAATTTTAATGACGGTAACAATGTTGTGATTTGAAACGTGTAAAGAGATGCGGGTAGAGAGTCTTTTGAAAATTAGGTATTTGAAGAAACTATCGCTCTCGCTCTGCTGGCGCGAGTGCGATAAGGACAACTGTAGATCCGATTGAATAGCCTAAGTAAAAAGGTATAACTCGAGGTTTGGCTCCCTACTATTTCCTCCTTCAATATTGGACCAATTTAAAAGATATTTCATAAACTGAATAAGAAGGATATGCACTGTGTCCCTATGTTTTTCTTTTTTCGGTATCGAATTTGAACACTAGGCCTCTGTTGACAGCGGTCTAAATAGGGAATTTTAAGCACTTTGTAAGGGTTCCTGTGCTTATAATGTATCATCAAAAAGGGTAACATAGGGACGTAGAAGAGGTTAGATTTATTTTACTGTAAAAATAATTGTTATTATTATTTATTTATTATTTTATTAATAAGGCACACAGACAGATTGAAGACAATTCAAAACGCATTTACAGTAACAAAACAACAGCAGCAACAGAAAACAAAATATGACAAGTATGACACAAAAACAAACTAATAATACATAGTATTAGCGACAATTAAAAAAAGAACTTATTTAATGATATCCGTGAAATTTACATATTAAATGTAGCAATTACAGATA
Source organism: Parnassius apollo (assembly GCA_907164705.1). NCBI lineage: Eukaryota > Metazoa > Arthropoda > Insecta > Lepidoptera > Papilionidae > Parnassius > Parnassius apollo. Next base: position 6,905,614 of record CAJQZP010001697.1, read on the forward strand.
TTCTAAACTGTGACATGTTAGAATTAAAAATGTCCAGATCAGCGTTACGATGTCTCAGCTCGTCAAAATTTCGACACATTCTAATGACCGGATTAAAGAAAGACGTATTGTTTCTGTAAACATCAAGGCGAAAGATACGCGAGTTACGCAGACGGGATCGACCGTTAAAATTAAAATTAGCAATTCTAGGCAATCGATAGAGTAGTGAATGATTTTGTGAAGGTAAATAAGCTCAGAATATTGTCTACGTTTATCTAATTTCGTAACTCCAAAGTAATTCACTCTTTCATTATACGATGGCAACTGGCGGATCAATCCAAGTTTACGACATAAGCCCCGCAGAAAATATCTCTAGACTCGTTCAATATTAGCTATATGTACTTCGTAATAGGGTGACCAGACGGTCGGTCGGTCGGTCTCACAAGAGTTTTAAAAAGATATATTATACTAAGGGGTAAGGGTATAAGGTCATAAACAAGAAAGAAAATAAAGCGTTTGTATGGAGAAAAGACTACCCGCATTGCGTCAGTCTCTCGTGCTGTTTCTATCACTTTAAATCAAAAACCTCACAAGCAGCGCCTGTCCATCCAGCTATCCGCCCCCTTTACCATTATAAAGCCCGTCGCATGACGCCGTCGATCATAAGGGTTTTGTATTAAACTGTTGTGTAATTGTTATATCTAAATTATTCCGTCCATAATGAAAATAGTCTAAATTTTGAATTAGTATCTAAACAAACGACATGGGACGAAGCATTCCTTACATATAATAGAATTTATTGTTTCTTGAGCGGTTGAATTGCGAACCTCACTTGCATACGCGACATTTACATATGTTTGCTTGATAAGATGGAGATTTGTTTGTTTTGATAACAAACGAGTACATTCCGTAAATTTATTTACTTAAGAATACTTTTATATGATATATATATATATATATATATATATATATATATATATATATATATATATATATATATATAAAAAATAAATATATATATATATATATATATAAATATATATATATATATATATATATATATATATATGTCACACCTATGCCGGTAGTTGTTGGGAGCACTATGCTCGAAGTTGTTGACGAATACGTTTACCTGGGACAAATAGTCCGACTAGGTAAGTCCAACTTCGACCGAGAGGTAATCGACGGATTCAACTCGGCTGGGCAGCGTTCGGGAAATTACGGCATATCTTTTCGTCAGGTATACCTCAATCTCTAAAAACTAGATTGTACAACCAGTGCGTGTTGCCAGTGATGACTTACGGATCTGAGACGTGGTCCTTCACTGCTGGCCGTATGAGGACGCTTAAGGTCGCTCAGCGAGCTATGGAGAGGGCTATGCTCGGAGTTTCTCTGCGTGATAGACTCAGAAATGAGGATATCCGCAGTAAAACCAGAGTGACCGACATAGCCCAACGGATTAGTAAGCTGAAGTGGCAATGGGCCGGCCATATAGCTCGAAGAACCGATAACCGATGGGGAAGAAAGGTTCTCGAGTGGCAGCCTCGTACCGGTAGGCGTAGTGTAGGGCGACCCCCCACTAGATGGAGTGACGACCTGGTAAGACATGCAGGAAGTCGATGGATGCAGGTGGCTCAGGACCGTGCTTTGTGGCATTACTTGGGGGAGGCCTATGTTCAGCAGTGGACTTGTGAAGGGCTGTAATGATGATGATGATATATATATATATATATATATATATATATATATATATATATATGTGGGATGGAACGCAGCGTAATGAAGTGATCTGGAAGGAACGGAGCGAATGACGAATGAGTAAAAGAATGATAGTGAGTGAGTAAGGGAGAATGATAAAAAAGCAAGATGGAGGAAAAAGAGGACGCTTGTAAAGACGCGCACGCGAAAATAAATAAAATTCAAATAAAGAGTGTTTTCAAGATATTTCTGGTTTTACTGCACGGTCAACACTACATTTTTGGGGGCTCGTCCGGGATCTGTGCAGTAAAATCCCTCAGAAGACAGTGTACGAGTATTTAGGTGAAATATCCGGCGGTAGACGGCACGTGGTGGCACGCGGCAGTGGCAAAGACGGCATTTTGGTGAAGTTATTACAAGAAGACGAAACAAAGGCGAGTACCTACACCAAGATGAGCAAAGACGGAAAAGAGCGCAGGAAAAGTCGCCAGGATGATTTCGAAGATAGCATCGGCGCACGAGCTGACTTTCGCGGCAACATGCTACAAATGACTTCGGAGCTCATACCAAGCTACTCAGGACAAGACGGTACATTCACAGCGGCACGATGGGCGCAGGAAATCGAAGATAATGCTGAAATATTCGGCTGGACTCCACTACAGCAATTATTAGTGGCGAAGCGCTCGTTGACCGGCACGGCAGCGCTTTGGCTCCGTGCGGAACGTCCGTTTAAGTCGTAGGATGACCGCAGGGAAGAGGCAGTATAGAAAGAATTTCCTGATTCTGTCGACATCAAAACCATACACGAAACGATGGACACACGCCAGAAGAACAATGAAAGACAATGAAAGCTGTTTGGATTATATGTTGACTATGAAAGAATCTGGAAAAAGAGGGAAAATGCCAGATTACGTGGCAATCAAATATATTGTCGATAGGATACGTGATCTGGAGACAAATAAGATAATGTTATATGGTATAACTACGTACGCAGAATTAAAAGAAAAGCTACGTATTTACGAAAATGTAATGAGTAAAATGGAACAACGTCGTCGATCGGAGGCGCGCAGTCCCACACAAAAACCATCTGAAAAGAATCGCTGTTTTAGCTGTGGCGAGATGAATCATACGTCTGCATTTTGCCCATATAAAGAAAAGGGATTAAAGTGTTTTAAATGCAACCAGTTCGGCCATATTGCTACGTCATGCCCGATCATTGAGCTATTATGTACTCGTAAGTACATATTACTTCAATGTGCCCGATGCATCGTTCAATGGGTGCGTTTGGCAGAAAAAAGTGCTAGCAAGCGCTTGTAAGCAAAATGGCGATCGTAAGCGGTAAGCGCTGTCAAATCGTAAGTAGCTATTTTCCTCTAGGACACGAAGTTAGTTTTAACCGGGGAACCTAACCTAATTTAAATATATATTTGTAAAGTATTCATATTAAAAACTTACCAATCATGAATTTTTAACAACATGTATATGTCTATTCATGTCATTAAATTACTTAAAACACTAATATTGCAAAAAAATACTTATAAACTCTACTTCAAAACAAACAAATTAAATAAGCAAAATGGCGGATTGTGTCAGCGCTACTGAAGTAGCAATCGTGTCGTGGCCGAAAACTATTTCAGCGCTTGTAAGCGCTTGCTAGCGCTTTTTTCTGCCAAACACACCCAATCATTCAAGTTCAAAACGAAACAACAACGCCCGAGCATAGACGAAGCGGCGGAAGCCGACTTCATTCGGCAACTTTCGGCAAAACTCGTTATCCGGCGGCGGTACCCGAGAAATAACGAAGGCAGCAGCAAAGTGACAACATGAAGTTGAAGCGCATTATGTTCGGACGATCGATGACGTCAACGGAAGAATCAACAACTCATTCGCAGGAAGTGAATGATCATTCGTCGTGTGATGGCTATGTTGGCAGCCATGACGGCCCGCATCTGACAGCAGCGTCAATGTCAAACTCTGAAAACAGCAACGGAGAGGTTATGCAGATTGTAAACAATGGGTGCGTTTGGCAGAAAAAAGCGCCAGCAAGCGCTTACTACCGCTAAAATAGTTTTCGGCCAGGACACGATTGCTACTTCAGTAGCGCTGACACAATCCGCCATTTTGCTTATTTAATTTGTTTGTTTTGAAGTAGAGTTTATAAATTGTTTTTTTGCAATATTAGTTTTAAGTAATATAATGACATGAATAGACATATACATGTTATTAAAAATTGGTAAGTTTTTAATATGAATACTTCACAAAAATATATTTAAATTAGGTTAGGTTCCCCGGTTAAAACTAACATCGTGTCCTAGAGGAAAATAGCTACTTACGATTTGACAGCGCTTACCGCTTACGATCGCCATTTTGCTTACAAGCGCTTGCTAGCGCTTTTTTCTGCCAAACGCACCTAATACCTGCACCGACAAAACGTATACCTTCAAACCAGTGAAAATGATAACTGTGTGCAATCTTAGTGTTAAATCATTAGTCGACTCAGGCAGTGACGTTAACAAAAGTTCATAAGAGTGTTTCAAGGCATTAGGCCAGCCAAAAGCGGAAAATGATGGAATCAAAGATGTTTTATAGGTACAGATACCGTGTACGCGCGCCTAAAACGCTTCCATTTAAAAGGCGCCAATATTGGCGTATTCGTTCGATCGTTCCGCCATTATGCCAGCGACGTTCACTGCGAACATACATCACGCACCAGTGTTTTTAATTTCGGAAAATGCCTGTTTGCGCTGTGAAATCATGTAAAAATTACTCTTGGAAATAAGAAAAAGATAAGAACATCACTTTTCATAAGTAAATATACAATTTTCTGGTGTATTTCTTGATAAAATAATACGAAAGCTGAATGTCAATACAAGTAATAATACTGCGCAATAATATTCGAGTGTTACCTACCGTATGAAATGTTTTTCCCTATTTTAATGTCATTAATAGATGTAAAGCAACTGTTGACAACGGATATTTATCCAAAGCAGCCGATACGCTTACCTTTTATACCTTTGAGAACCGGTTATTTATCGGACTACAAACGAAAAAGGATGTTTATGATTTTACTGTGTGTGCGGTTGGCTAAGCTGAATCGCTTTTTGGAATGGTGCTCAAAAACTACTTGACCTATTTAAGAAATTCTTTCACCATTAGAATGCTATTATGACTGTGAAATGTAGGATGTATTTTGATATGGAGGGTACTACCATCAACGAATATGTTTTTTTAGCTAAACTCGTACAGTTCTTGACCGATTTTGAAAATTCTTTTACCACTAGAATGTTACGTATAATTAAAGATGTCTAATGTTGGATGTATTTTACTATAGATGGCACTACTTTCTATGAATATGTTTTATTTGGCTTATCTCAAAAATTACTTGACTGGTTTTGAAAATTCTTTTACCGTTACATTACTAATGAGGGCTTTAGTTGTGTGATTAAATTATATTATTATAATAATTATGTTATATTATTATTTGTTATATAATTATGTTATATTATTGTTTATTATATAATTATAATATAATGTTCAATTCACTTTCACGTCAAGGGCACTTATACACAATCAACATTGATTTTATATTTTTTTTACTTATTTACAGGTTTTACAGTACAAAATGTAGCCTTTAAACACACAATCTTTTAATCGTCTTCCAGTGGCAGGATTTAATTGATTTTACGCAATGATTTGATCTAGTCATGAAACTGTATCGATATATGAAATTTAAAAAAAATAAACATTTGCTATCTCTTCCGAAGTTTACACAACCAAACTTACTTTTGTACGTCATTTTACTTAAGATTAAAAATAATTAATGTCTTCGCGTCAATATTTTGGGTTTTAAGGTACGAAAGTGTAGTAATCTATATATATTCAATAATAATAGATTAGTTCAATATATGTTAGATACATAAATATCTAATGTGATTTTTGATTTATTTTTAACTGTTACATTAATTATATCTAGTTTTTATTACTTATCTTCACTATTTTAGTGCGATTTTCATACAGACCTACATAAAACACACATAACCACCCATATCCCTTGTGTGTGTATATCCCCATTCACATACGTACACAAATGCACACGCCACGCACACATATTTTACACTCAGGTATGTCAATATGAATGAAATATAAAATCTCCCAAAATTTTTGGGCAATCGATTCGCACTATTATTACCGAAGTCACGCACACTAATGCAGGCATGGTACGTAAGATATGCGCGTCACGTGGTACTCACGCACACATGAATCAAAGACTGGCGTCACTGTGAACGGTGCGATGTGTTAGCAACACGGTATCTGTACCTATAAAACATCTTTGGATGGAATACTATTTTATCGGGGAACAGGGATTGGACAGTGTAAGGTTAAATCATTAGGAAAGTGTTATTTACAATTTATTGCTGATGATCAACATTTCGATGGTGTGTTCCACATTATTAGTAGCGACTATGTACCATATAATGTAATTATAGGTCATGATTTTCTGAAAGGTGTTATTATGTTAATGAAAGATGGTGCAGTGAGGTTTTATTTGAAAGATGACGAGTGGATGAAATGTATGACTATTGATAAGTGTGACCATGCTTCTTCTGTAGGTCCCATGACAGATCCTGAGTTGAAGAAGCAAGTGCATCAGTTAATCTATTAATATGGACAACCAGTACAGAAAAAAGAAGCTCCCATACAGTTAAAAATAGTACTGAAACACGACATTCCAGTGACACATCGACCCCGAAGATTATCTAAAAAAGCAAGAAATAGTGGAAAAACAGGTATCTGAATGGCTAGATAAGAAGATTATCCAGGTGAGTTTCTCTGAGTATTCTAGTCCAGTGGTGCTAGTGCAAAAAAAAAGATGGGACAACTAGGGTTTGTGTAGATTACCGGGCACTAAATAGAAAAATTGTAAAGGATGATTTTCCCTTGCCTATTATAGAGGATTTAATTCATAAATTGAAAGACTCGAAATTCTTCAGTATTTTAGATTTGAAAAATGGATTTTTTCATTTAAAAGTAAGCGAGGAATCTATACCCTATACTTCCTTCGTAACGCATCATGGCCAGTTTGAATTCTTGAGAGCCCCCTTTGGACTCTCGGTTTGTCTAAAGAGTTTCATGCGATTTGTCTTAATTATTTTCAGAGATTTAATAAATAAGGGGATTATTCTGATGTTTATCAATGATATTTTGATTCCAGCTAGTGATGAAAGCCAGGCAGTACAACGCTTGCAAATGGTGCTTGAAGTGGCATCTGAATATGGACTGGAAGAAAGCTAAACTTGTCCAGAAGGAAATAGAATATTTGGGACATATCGTCAAGAATGGAGAGGTAAAACCTAGCACAGAAAAGACTGATGCAGTAGTAAGGTATCCCGAGCCCTGTAATGTCAATCAAGTGCAAAGGTTTGTTGGTTTAACCTCATATTTTCGAAAATATATAGAGAACTATGCATTGACTGCACAGCCATTGACAAATTTGCTCAAAAAAGATACTCCTTTTTGTTTTGGTGAAGACCAAAGAAAAGCGTTTAATATCTTAAAGTATAAATTATCTAGTAATCCAGTATTAAAGATTTTTAATAGTAGTTTGCCTACAGAATTACACACTGATGCTTCATGTTTAGTGTATGCAGCAATATTATTACAATTTCATCATGATGGATGGCATCCAGTTTACTACATGAGTCGAAAGACCAATGATGTGGAAAGAAAGAATTCAAGTTACGAATTAGAAGCACTAGCTATTATTGAAGGTGTAAAGAAATTTAGACATTATTTGCATGGAATTAAGTTTAAAATCATTACAGATTGCCGAGCATTTGAACAAACGTTGAGGAAAAAAGGTTTGTCAGCTAAAGTAGCGAGATGGGTACTATTTTTAGACCAATTTGATTTCACTGTGGAGCACCGAGCAGGTTCAAAGATGAAACATACAGACGCACTCAGCCGTGATTGTCCTACAGTGATGGTGATCACCGGTATGCATCAACAAATCAGACAAATGCAAGACCAAGATGAAGGCCTCAAAGCTATCGAAGAAATATTGAAGAATGGTTCTTACCAAGATTATTGCATCGAAAATGATTTGCTGTATAAAGGAGAATTGAAACAATTGGTAATACCAAAAACTTTGAAAAAAGAAATAATAAAAAGAACTCATGGTATTGGTCATTTTTCATTGCAAGAAAATGAAAGAAATCATAAGTAACAACTATTACATCAATCAGTTGGATAAGAAATTACAAGACTTCATGACAACATGCATACCATGCTTACTGGCAACAAGAAAATCTGGAAAACAAGAAGGATTTTTACACCTTATAGAAAAAGAAAGTATGCCATTACATACTTTGCATATCAACCATATTGGGCCTCTAATGGAAACTAAAAAACGGTATAATTACATTTTGACAATGGTTGATGCCTTCACCAAGTTTACATGGATATTTCCAACAAAGTCCACAACCAGTAAGGAAACATTGGACAAATTAAAGATTTTTCAACAACATTTTGGCAACCCAGACAGAATAATAACTGACAAAGGTCCCGCATTTACAGGAAATGATTTTCGAGAGTTTTGCGAGACAGAAGGTATACAACATATCACTATAACAACTGGAGTACTATGTGGAAATGGACAGGTGGAACGTGTGCATCGCACGATCATCTCAGTTTTGACAAAGTTATGTATTGAAGACCCTTCCTTACGGTATAAGCATGTAAGTCGATTACAAAGAGCTTGGAACAGCACGTACCATAGGAGCATTGATACAACTCCATTCACACTAATGATTGGTACAAAGTTGAGACAAAAGGAAGATTCAGAAATAATACAAATTTTTACAGAGTGAAGAGGTTTAACAGTATAACAGAAACAGAGAAGATTTAAGATTGAAAGCCAAACAACACATATTGAAATTACAAGAAGAAAAAAACTTTAATAAGCATAGAAAAGAAGGCTGCAAGTATGAAATAGGGGATCTCGTAGCAATCAAGCGCACTCAGTTTGGAGTAGGACTTAAGTTGCGACCTAAAAACCTAGGTCCCTACCGTGTCATTAAGGTCAAAAGAAATGACCGCTTTGATGTGGAGAAAGTTCATGCACATGATGAGGGTCCAAGGGAAAACGTCGACCTCAGTTGATCAGATGAAACAATGGCCTGATGACCTTTGACTGATGTCCTTTGAAGATGAAACAGGTGAGTGATATAAAGGATGTGAGGGATGTGGAATGATAAGAAGATGAATGAAAGGTTTTTTAGTTTGTGAGTTTTTATTTGTCTTTATTTACTTTTACAATATTTTTATTTTTGTGGAAAGGAACACATGCACCATTATAAACATGATCTGTTAACATGATTTTATTTAAACGAATTAGTTTTAATAAGCCTATATTTAAGCTATAGGTACTGTTATTGTGATATGGTTAGTAAAATATAAATAAAAGAGAAGATTGTTGTAAATGTTTTTTTTTTGTATAATTGTAATGGGAAATGTAAAGGAAATGTCTTTCAATATCTTTCAATAGAAACTAACTCTTTTACTTCTTTTTAAATGACTGTGGTTTGAATTACTTTGTAAGTACCTATTACTGTAATAAAGGAAATGTTAAGTAAAATACAAGACTATGTTGTATAGGTTTGTTTATTATTGCTAAGACAACTGTTTATTTTGTTTTTAAGTGTTAGTAGTAAGTTAATTTTTTTTGTAATGTTGTGAATGTTAAGGAGTGAAAGCGGCATGGATGCCTGAGGGCAGGCATGAGATCAGGACGGCCGAATGTGGGATGAAACGCAGCGTAATGAAGTGATCTGGAAGGAACGGAGCGAATGACGAATGAGTAAAAGAATGATAGTGAGTGAGTAAGGGAGAATGATAAAAAAGCAAGATGGAGGAAAAAGAGGACGCTTGTAAAGACGCGCACGCAAAAATCAATTAAATTCAAATAAAGAGTGTTTTCAAGATATTTCTGGTTTTACTGCATGGTCAAAACTATATATATACAACACGTAACATAATTAAAGCACTTTGAGAAAGTAGTTTGTTCAGAATCGTTTACGGAATCGATTCCTATCATTTTTAATATAGGTAATTGTTTTTTCCCAAAAATAATTAAAACTACGTAAATTACAGTCACACTAAATCTGTACAGTCAAAACAAACTGAAATGGACCGTAACTTAAGGCAATAAGACTTTTAAGAGTGCAGTTTTATTTGTATTATTACTAATTCTGTCATTTAATAAAAATAAAGAGAATTAACTTTATTTCAAGCACGTTAAAGTCTTTGCGTTCGTGGATTTGTACTGTTACCACAACATTCTTCCGAAATTAGTATAACTAATTTGATAAATAATCATTGCATAAAAATGTTTAACTAAAAATTCGGTTATGTATTATGACTAACATAATATACTAATTGGGGTGTCTGAGGGTGTGCGTTAATTACATTATATATTGTAATATATATATATATATATATATATATATATATATATATATATATATATATATATATAAACGCGTACCGAATTTATGACATCACAAATTCGGTACTTATTTTATTTTATATCTCATTTACTTAATATATAAACAGGAGCAAAATCTAGTTTTATTTTTGCCACGGGGTTTCAGAAATGAGATTTCAAATTTCTAAACCGAATTCTCCGAATTAAATAGGTCACTTGCGAATTAACATATTCATGTATTCCATAGTAAAGGCCGATCTCGGGCAAAAACTTATAAATTGTTTTAGCTATATAGTAGCTTTCTTTCCATGACCCTGTGTTTTTGCTCGATCCCTTGCTATCAAGAGATTGATTGAGAGCTTTGTGGAGCATTAGAAAGGTCATCGCTCTTATATCCGGACCGCTCCCATTCAGTAACAGCAAGGTACGAGGCCCTTGCGCCATCAGGAAGGTAATAAGCCGTTGTCAACTTGCCTACGGCGTTGGTTCAGCTGATTTGATGTCGTTACCCAAATGTTATTTTTATTATATACGTATTAGGTAAATGAGAGCACGCGCTGCTGACGAGTTAATTTTTCGAAACAGTCGACGAAGAATTTTCGGAGACTTAAGAATCATTTACATTTTTATTTATGTATATACTGACTGAGCAAAGGGTCAAAATCATTGCACTAAAGAGTAATAAAGAGAGCGATCGGCAATGCGACGTCTATGCCAATTAAATTGCAGCAGCAACAAGCTGTTATCGTAAATTTATCTCCTTCTCCTGTATTAGCTTATAAAATTCTACTAACTGGAGATGAATCTCTTCCGTTGTAGGGAAGGTGTGTCATTGGTTTGTTATAATCGCCACATTAACAGGCAGATACTGGCCACAGTACCGAAATATATCGTAACTTTCTGTTGTCTGGGTATTTCACATCTAATAAAACTCTGATAATTATACTATCGTCTATCGAAAACCATGATGTCTTGTTTATATTTATCACAGTTGTGTCTTTTAACATCCACTAATTGCATGCATTTCTTAAAATTTGAAATGAAAATGCCGATGAAAACGTACGTTTTTATATAATCCTATATGCTGAACACAGGCCTCACCCAAGCAATGACACAAGGTCTTGAGCCACCTGCACTCATCGATTCCTTGCATGTTTTAATAGGTCGTCTTGCATTTAGAGTTAGCAAACATATAGTTGGAGGGTAGGTACAATTAGGAGACATGTGGTCCCGTGGATGTCTTAAGATGCGACAGAGGGTAACAAATCAGTAGATAGTTGGCAGTGTCTTCCTGATAATTACTAAAAAAACTGCGGTTGCCAACTCACCTGCCAAGTGTGGCAATTGTGGCAAATATACATCCCATCGAGTGGCAGCCTGGTACCGGTAGGCGTAGTGTCTTTGACCTCCCACTAGATGGAGTGACGACCTGGTAAGACATTCAGGAAGTCGATGTATGCAGGTGGCTCAGGAACGTGCTTCGTGGCATTCCTTGGGGGAGGCCTATGTTCAGCAGTGGACTTGTGAAGGGCTGTAATGATACATCCCATAAATACTATGCTTAGTAAGTTTCTTTTCTAAATTTATATATAACCCAAGATTAAAAGAAATAATACTATGGATTTCTGCAGAATTATTATCTTTGGAGGCTTTAGATATTTTTCCATAAATCTCTAATCAGCGTGATGTGCTTAACACAGTTTTCGATTATTAACAGCACTTGTACTATACTAAATTTACATTATTGTACGATAGCAACCATTACGGTTTTATATTTCATGCTGACCAAGGGCGTGTTAATTTCCATATATTACTGAGATCTTATTGAAAGTTTTGTGTAAATAAAACTTTGTTGCCTCTCAATTTCAGCAGCATATTATTTATGTGACAGTTTCCTAATATATTATTATTAAACGTACATAAATATCTTTAATTTAATATGCATTTTTGCTCAGATGGTTATATTCAAAAATTCACAAAATTTTATTAATTATTCAATTCATTTTTTATTTTGCTTTGCCCTTAATCATATGCCCTTAACACCAAAAAGTTTATATTGATATCACATGACAGATAATCAGGTTATCGGGTGAGAGCTTAATGATTCAACAGTGAACACAGTTATTCAAGTTCGGGGGCTAGTAAATCAATTAATTCATATGAAAGGTTGTGTTATAAATAATGTGATAAAGAAACAGAGAAGAAAAATGTGTACGTAGCTTTCCATCTATCTTTCATTGTTGGTCTGTGTTGTCAACTAAAACATACAATAAAACAAACATTGAAAAGGATATATTTGCAAAGCGCTAAACCAAACCGTAAAAGGAAAACTGAAAAACTGTTTTAAAAGCATTTAAATGCACTTAAACACAAAACAGCACGCATCAACTACACAGCTCTATTCAAAGTAAACTTAGTATGAAAATATACTTAGTGACATTAAAGCCGCAACTCTTGGCTTAACAACTAAAATGTAAACATTATTCTTGTATTTTTTCTTACAGGTCGTCCCTACGATAAAAGAAAAATATAAATTTGTTAAAAATAATTGCTATTAGAGTAAAAATGTTTAAGAAATATTTTTGTTTGGCTTTCGTTGCCATGTGGTAGCTGACCCCCCTGTCCTGTTTCGCAGGTGCATGAATATAGTGGCTATAAAAATAAAGCTTTAATAAACTGTAAAACACGATTTCAAAAGACTAAAATAAATAAAATAATTACATAAAGTCCGTTATAAGCTTATAAGGCAAAGTTGTAAAAGATTTAAAGGCTGATATTTTATTGTTTTTATTTTTTGAAGTCGGTTTTTAATTTTTATTTAAGTTTATTTTACCGTTTCGAGTGGTCTATGAATTTCAGAATCTTAAAGTCATCATAATAGTTACATCATAATAGTTACATTAAAAACGATTTAAATATTTTTTCGCCAAGTAAACTGGACTACACGTGACCTATTTTTGTTAAAATGACCTTTTTTAACAAAAAAAGAATAACTAAAATAGGTTCACAATTAACTAATGTATTGGGTGCGCTTAGCAGAAAAAAGCGCAATGTGGCAAAGTGGCATTAAAGTCGCAACGCTTAGCTTGACAACTAAAATGTAAATATATTCATGTATTTTTTTCTTACAGGTCGTCCCTACGATGAAAGAAAAATGTAAATCTGTTAAAAATAATTGCTATTAGACTAAAATGCTTAAGAAATATTTTTGTTTTGTTTTCGTTTCCGTATGGTGGCTGTATAAGAGAATCCATCCCCCATTTCGCCCTATGGGTATCGCAAGAGGCGACTATTGGAATATAGCTATAAAATTTTAATGAACTGTAAAAGCCGACCTCAAAAAACAAAAATAAATAAAGTAGTTACATAAAGTCCGTTAAAAGCTTATAAGGCAAAGGTATAAAAGATTTAAAGCCTATTTTATTATTTTTAGTTATTGAAGTCGACTTTTACTTTTTATTTATGTTTATTTTTACCCTTTCCAGTGGACGAAGGAATATCACAATTTTAAATCGTCTAAACAATTGCATTAAAAACTATTGAAGAAAATTTTTCGCCAAATAAACCGGACTACTGACGACCTATTTTTATTAAAATGAATCATCAAAATAAGTTCACAATTAGCCAATATATTGCATGACATAATTAGAAAAAAACATACAATCGAATTGTAAACCTCTTCCCTTTTTTCTACCACACGACGCAGCTCTCATCATACCGATAATTCATACAGCTGTTTAATTTTTAAATTTTGTTTCAAATAGTGTATTATGTTTTTGAATACCAGCGTAAAATAGCATCTTAATGCTGCTATGTTTCGTATAGTGAGTGTGGAGACCGAAGATCCTCTTTACTGGAAACGAAACACTCCATCTTAGGCCTCTGGAGTGACAACGCATCTACATTTATTCTAGTAATTTTATCGTCGGATGGAGTGCTCGTTTGTCACTCTATTTCTATAAAAAATACAAACGACAAACTAGGATCATTCAAGCAAAAACCTATTATTTTAGGTCAATATGTCTCTGTCATAATATAGTATAAATTGTTTTTGTGCAAATTACTTTTGCCCTTTCCCTTACCATCTGAATGAAGAACATTAGTAAACTGAAAGTACAGTTTTATTTGACATTCCTACGGGAAAACTGTCTTCATGGGCAAAGTTTTTGATGAGTTCTGTTTCTATATGACGTTTAACCAATTTACTCGGCAAATATGTGTTGGTTGAAATTACCTACCTTACAGTTTAATCAGAGCTTCATAAAGTAGAATAAGGACTTTTATCGACAATGACAATTGGGCTTAGGATTGTTTATGCCCGCTATGCAGGAAGTCGATGGATATAGCTGGTTCAGGCCCACTTTTCTTATATTCTTTGGGGGAGGTCTATGTTCACAAAGAGACTGGTGAAGAGCTGTAGTCCTGTACTGATGAATGACGATGACTGGATTTCTACCGTGTAGTGGCGGTGTAAGGATATCCACTACTACATATCGTTGCGTGGTTATCGTAAAAGGCGACAGAGCGAAACTGTCAATGATACGGGCAGTAGTCTCTTCCTTATTACCTTTGAAAGCCCATATCTAGCATTGGCACAGACACAGAGCAGCCAGTCTTTCGGTTTTTTATAGGATACATTTCGGAGAGTATGTCAGTAATAAAAAGTAAAGAAGCCCGCACCTCATTTCGAAGGTAGGCAAGGAGTGTCGCCGCGCTGCCCAAATGCGTGTTGACTCCATCTTTTTTTTTTCCTCAAAAGGTTACTTCCCCGCAGCATTTATATTTACAGCGAGCGTTAACCACTAGCTACCACGGCTCTTATGCCAGTAAACATGACTTAATTCTTTTCCATTCTATAACCGGAAAACCAGACGCTCGGCTAGTCTCCACCCCTTTGCTGTCGAAATACCACGGATTTTAACATTCATGATACGTACAGTAAAAGAGTGAAATAATTTGCCAATATCTGTCCTCCTATATGATTGTAATGTGGGTGTCTCCAAGGCAAAAATAATAGGCTTTTGTTAAGTCAGTGGCTATACTATCTTTAGCTGCATCACCACAGGTAGGGTAGTAGTCCATCACTGGCATAGTCAAAAATAAGAGCTGGTAAAAATAAGTATAAATAGCCAGCATTGGATTTAAATGCAAATTAAAAGATAAAATGTAATACAATTTCTTGGGCCACTCGACAATAGCCAAGAGAACGTTAAAAATTACAGTCTACAACATTCCCCCCGTTTTGAATCCCAACTCACTTAAACTAAGTCGAAAATACAAAAAATCATTAAAGAACAAAAGTTACCTCAACAAAAACAACTTATAACTTTTTATCACCAAGACCGACCCTCAGGCACAGAATAAATAATAGTACCACGTACCTCAGGGCTGAATACATGAATTTATTTATTTGCAAACAATGACAAACTTTGTTTTTATATCGTTTGTTGTGTTTCGTCGAACATTGAACAAAATGGGTCACTTATTAATTAATTTAATTTTCTATTTGATAACCCTAGTTACGCCTAGGTTTAGTCAGCTACATCTAGGTGCAACCGATTGCGGTTGGTTATTTTTTTTAAATAGTATGATGGTGAAACATGAGCACATAGTCCACTTGATGGTAAGTGGATGCTGTGGCCCATAGACATTTATCCTCAATTAAGAATCAAAATGCAAAATGCGTTGTTACCCCCGAGGACTAAGATGGAATGCCTCGATTCCAGAAAGGGTAGAATAGAATAATTTTTATTCAATATAGATTAAATGTTGTTATTCTTATTGAAAGTCATTTTTTACTTTACCACTGGTTCAAATATAACCTCTGTCCTGGGAAGAACCAGCAAGACACCCAGCGAGATTTTAAAAAAATTACAATTTTTCAATTAAAATTGGTAATTTGTTACAGTAAATAGTTAATTAATCCAAATCTTTCGGCCAACCCGTTCATGTTAGTTTCAATAATAATGTTTGCATTTTCCCTTCTAAAACGACCGAATGGCTTGGAAATACCCCAACTCCCTAACACTCACTCTCCGTGTACATGCTTCACCGCTACATTTTACAGCGCTCATTCAATATTAAGAACTCGGCAATACGTTAGGAATCAAAATTTATTCGACCATCGAGTAAACCAATTTATAAGTTGTTGCGACGTCGGCGGACCTTTCCTGCGGAATACATGAATATGTCAATATATTTTAAGAACCCTGTTTGACTGTTACTAAAATAATACCAATTCTTGTGTATTATTTTTTATTTATTTAATTAAGTTTGACCCTGGAGAATTTTTATTTTAAAGTATTTGCTTATATTAGTCAATATTTATCTAAGAAAAAATATTTCTTCAAATAAATATTTTTTTGATAAAATTTGACTAATTTAACTTAATTAAAACTACTTTTACGGATTTTATCGCGTTTTATTTATATTAATTTTAATACCCGACGTTTCGGGTGCTTTCCAGCACCCATGGTCACGGGGGACTGAGGTGACTGACGTCCCGATGTCAAAGTTAACCCGGAGTACCTTCAGCTTTTTAATTATTGTTTTTGGTCCGATCTACGCAGAATGAACTAACTGTATTTTGAAGTCTTGCAGTGGTATGCTTGGGTATAGTTTTAATTTTATTAATTATAGGATCCCAAGCAGGTGGTAGTACCCAGCCTCCTTCACTATTGAAATTAGGATGTTTTTTAATTTCAATAGCCTATAGCCTCACGTATTTCCTTGGTAGGAATCGATGTTCTTTCGCGAGGATTTGTGATCTATCAAATCTGATGTAGTGATTGGGGCTGTTTAGAATATGATCGCAAACTGCAGACTTCCCGGAACGTCGATGCTTCACGTCAGCTATGTGTTCTTTTACGCGGGTTCTAATTGATCTCTTTGTTTGCCCTATATATGAGAGCCCACAATCACAATCAAGCTTGTACACTCCTGCATCTTGTAGAGGAATATGACACTTGACGGATGGTAAGAACTGACTAATCTTCTTAGGCGGCTTGTAGAATGTTCTAATAGAAGCTCGCTTCAAGATGTAGCCAATCTTGTCTGTGACACCTCTGACATATTGGTAGTATAGCAGGCACACGCTCGACTGTGGCCGGCTTCACTCGGTCACTGTGACGGAGGCGCGGGACCCGAAGCTTGTTGTCGTGCAGAACCTGCTTGACGTGCTGAAGCTCGGCGGCCAGGTGTTTGCTGTCACAGATCCCTCGTGCTCTCTGAAACAAAGATTTGCCCACGGTAGCTAACTGTGAAGGATGATGGTGAGATTCACCATTTAAGTATCGGTTTGTATGGGTCTTTTTTCTATACACAGTATGACCTATGGTGTTGTTAGGATTTCGGATGACTAACACATCTAGGAAAGCTAAGGAATTATTTGCCTCTAACTCCATAGTAAATTGAATTTTAGGGTTTATGGAATTAAGATGTTCTAAAAATGAAGTTACTTTGTCTGATGGTAAAATTGTGAAAGTATCGTCTACGTACCGCTTGTAGAACCTTGGGGTAACAGGTGCAGTAAGGAGGGCTTTTTCCTCAAAGTCTTCCATGAATATATCGGCGACAATGGGAGATACAGGTGAGCCTATCGCAACACCATCTACTTGCTTGTAAAACTCTTCCTTCCACAATAGATAGCCAGATGTAAGGCAATGTCTTAGTAGCACTGCATATTCTAGGTGGCATGTTATTTTCATCTAGTTTCCTAGTTGTAATTGAGATGCAGTCTTCAACAGGTAGGCATGTAAATAGAGACTGAACATCAAAACTGACCATGGTTTCATTGTCAGCAAGACGTAGATCTTTTATCTCACTGACAAAGTGGTATGAATCCTTAGTATGTGCTCTTGTGGGTCCTCTGAGTGGTGATAATATTTTGGCTAAGTGTTGAGCCAATCTGTACGTTGGCAAATCGATATGACTCACTATTGGACGTAATGGAGCATTAGGTTTGTGTATTTTTTGGTAACCCATACAACTTGGGAGGTTTTGCATCCGAAACGTCGGGTATTAAAATTAATACAAATAAAACGCGATAAAATCCGTAAAAGTAGTTTTAATCAATGTATAGTGTTCGCGTAAATATAAGAAATCATAATTTAACTTAATATAATTTCAGTACTCCGTTTTACAATAATTAAAAGAAAAACTACTTTTTAGCTGATTTAAAAAGGGGAAGATTTACAATTCTCCTGTTTCTACAATTGTTTTTTTTGTGTGTATACGTTACACGATATCTTCGTTAATTATTGTGAATAGATATTAATGATTCTTTTTAATTACTAAATAGCTTATACTTCAGGAGAGTAAGTTTGGAGAAATAATTCCATGCCTAAGGACGGCTTAATAGGGGATAATGTGTTCATGTAACTACTTAGACGACATTAAGATTGTTTTATTCTTTAATCCACTGAAAAAGAATGAAAAAATTACTTTCAAAAAAAGTAAAGGACGACTTCAAAGAACTAAGCGGAATAAAATAATTTCACATTCTGAAGTCGGAGCTTTAAGTTTTGTATTAAGGTGGCTCAGAATCATGTTTTGTGGCATTCCTTGGAGATTTCACATGTTCAAATGTAGACTTATGAAGGGCTGTTATTATAAAAAAGATGGAATAACTAAAAGTTCCTATTATTTGTGAATGATTTTTAATTGTAAATATATGTAATATGATGTGAAATAAGATGATTATTATTATTGTACTAACATGCTTTTCCCGCTTCATTTGAAGTAAACTCAACCAAATTTCTATCGACACAGTCGTAAAAC
Source organism: Parnassius apollo (assembly GCA_907164705.1). Classification (NCBI taxonomy): domain Eukaryota; kingdom Metazoa; phylum Arthropoda; class Insecta; order Lepidoptera; family Papilionidae; genus Parnassius; species Parnassius apollo. The sequence goes on from CAJQZP010001697.1 coordinate 6,924,551, forward strand.
ACATTAGTAAAGCGTCCACACAACGAACGTTCTTGCATGCAGGTGGCATTCGCAATTTCCTCGCCCACAAAGCAATATATTTCCTCACGTGAGGAATGCCCCTCAGCTCACGCCATACAGTCTGCAAGGTGCAAGCTGAGTAGAGCCGTTGTGTAAATGACTAATTTACATAGTCATGCGATTAAATATTGCAATCATGGGGTTTGCAATAAATGTTTGCAAATAATTACCTAAAATTTTATGCGTTATAAATTAAAAGGTAATAACATTGTAGGAAGGATTATTAATATTAACATATTTTTTAATAACGTTGAAGTCCAACTGATATACAAACCGTATTGCTGCAGCCATAGAAGGTTTCAGATCCGCCACCCCTGAGGGCTAAGATGGAGTGCCCCACAACTTGTAATTATATTTTATACTGTCTATACCCTTCAGACTGGAACACAGCTGTGCACTCTTATTTTGCGGCTGGGATAGGTAAGAGGGTAGTGGTACCTATCCAGACGTAATTCTAGGCAGAAAAATAATAATGCCTGCAGTCAATTTAGAGACCATTTTCTCAACTGTGAAAATTACTGCGAGCGCTAACCATCTGAGCCCCCACTGCTCCGTAGCCGTCCGTAGCAAGTGTAGTATATCCGTTCAATCTCAGATGGCACCAATGAAATTATTTAATATTTTATTTTATATATTTGATTTGCTACGTACTCAACGGTGAAGAAAAACATTGTGAGGAAACCTGGATGTCTGAGAAATAAGAAATAAATATTTTGAAGACATGTGAAGTTTGCTAACGCACATTGGGGCAGCAGCCCGCTATACACCCTGCCCTAAAACCCTCTCAGAAATGAAGGGAGGCCCATGCCCAGCAGTGGGACACGTAACTTTAACTAACTTATGAAAGATATGTATTGTTATTTTGAGTGTAAATAATTTTTGAAAGTCGTATATCGTCGTCGTCCTGCAGCCTGACATGAATGACTACATTATATCTTTATTTCACTACGTGGCTACTGTGATGAGTTAGAAGTCAATATGGACATAACTATAATTCTAAATATATTCTTCCAAAACAAGCAGCCATAGATATCGAATTATTATCAAAAATGGGCTTATAATGTAATTTAGTGTTTGTTTTTCTCCTCGAGATAAACCCGGTATTCTCCAAGCGCATAAACATTAGGAAGAGGTAGGCTCAGACTCCTGACTCACAAATACAGAATTAACTAAAATTTGTACTATATTGTTGCTTGTTTCTATATAACAATTATGTCGATATGGGAGTCTAATTATATCTATGAATGCAATAAAACTGTAAACAATTTTTGTCTGTATTGTCGTTTGTGGAGGCAAATCTTCACAATGCCTGTACTAATTTGGATGTCAGTTTGAGTGAGTAATTTGTCCGCCGCGCTTCGTTGCGTATGTTAATGTTATATAAAATAATGGTTTTTGATGATCATCTCATAAACTGTTATATAATAGTAAATAGAATATAGTTTTAAGCGAAACATTTCATAGGTTTGTCATTTTACCCACGCATAGTCTAAGGTCACATAAGGTCTAAGTATATTAACTTCTAACTCCTAAAGATTTTCACGTTTTTTTTTGCTTCAACGTTCTTTAATAACAAAACCTTAATTGTCAAAGGATATTATGATTTAAAATGTATTACGTACAATTAATAAATTTCAGCTCTTCTTCAATTTTATTTTAAATATCAGGATAAATGTGTTTATTTTATTTTTTTGATAAAATAATAAAATAAACACCATTTATTTTATTTATTTTGGAACGTTTATTAGGCGGCATCGTAAAAATTAACCCTCGCTTCATCCTTGCTTTAACTTCAATTAGTGAGAATTACTTTCAGACAACATGAGCGTACGGCGGAACATAAAAAGTAATAAATGACACAAACGCGATGCAATGCACTTAAAAAGCACTGTTTCGAAATCAAATTATGTTAGCTCAGCTTCAAGCTATTGAGACAGTTGAAATAACTTGGAATTACCTAGTAAGGCATGCAGATGACTCAGGACCGTGCCTTGTGGCATTCCTTGGGGGAGGTCTTTAACATAGAATGCAATAGCAATGGAAAAAAATCTTTACAAAGAAATAATGCTGTAGGTGTTCACATTTCGAATTCGTTGTAAAAAGATAATACGCCCGTGTCACTTTCACCAAATCAAATGCCAAGCTTCGTGTTCATAAAATATAACAAAATTTAATTTAATTTTAATGTTAATTTAACCCTTAAACACCTAAACTATATTAAAGATTGATATATTTTATAAGTATTCAAACATAATAATTTATATGTTCTAACAAAATTAATAACATAGAATACTAATTAAATATCCGACTAGAACCATTTTTTTTAATAAAAAATCAATGTTAAAAATCAAGTCATAATAACTACGTGGTCTCGTAGTCAGAGTACTAAGCAACTAGGTTGCGAATTTTCAGTTTGTATCCCATTCAGAACTGACATCAAAAACACCAACCACAAAGAAGCCGTTGGTTTTAGAGCTTTTTCCACATTATTTTGCCACAAATTTGTAAAGTATATATACTTTACAAATTTGTGGCAAAATAATGTGGAAAAAGCTATATATATATATATATATATATATATATATATATATATATATATATATATATATAGCATGTACAGATATAATTACTGACTAATTACTTAGCAAAGCTTATCTATCGACTTTATTTCATTGCTGGCTCTTTATTGCAGCTTCCATTAGGGACCAACAAAAAAAATCTTTTTTTAAATTTCAAGTATATATAGTACACAAATAATTGCTAACTAATTACTTGGTTCAGCTCATAGATCAGTTTTATTTTGTTACTGACTCTTTACGACTCTCTGCTTCCATTACTGACCAGCAACAAAATACCTGCAGATTTTTTTTGGATAATATGCCAAACGACTGTGTGCACCACCTGATGGTAAGTGGTTGCTGTGGCCCATAGACATCTACATCTATCCTCGATTACGAATCAAAATGCAGATGCATTGTCATCCGTGAGGACTAAGATGGAATGCCTCGTTTCCAGTAAAAAGGGTCTCCAGTTCTCTACACTCACCATACGAAACACAGCAGCATTAAGCTACTATTTGACGCTGGTATTCTGTGAGAGCGTGGTCGTTCCCGTAGAGCCGACACATTCGTGCTACAACTATAGTACTAATATAACTGCAGCATGGCTCTACCATGTAATAAAAAATTAATTTAAATAAAATCTCCTTTTAAATTTAGCACGTACATAAATAATTTCTAGGTGCAGCTCATAGATCAATTTTATTTTGTTGCTGACTTATAATTTGTAACTTATTTTGTAACTTATTAGGTACTTGATGCAGCTGTTCCACTGATTTCATGTTGTTGTAGGTTCTCTAAGTGTTATTGATATATTTGTTGATCAGCAGCAAAATACTTATTAATTTAGAACCTTAAAACCATTATTAAAACATAACTTAATTTCTAGTAATTTTTTGTTTTTCAAAAAAATTATAATTATAATATAATGGTAAATCATTATATTTCAGCAACTAATTAGCAACAAATTATCCTATTTTATCCGCTACGGCGGGGTTGATTTAAAGTTTTTAGTGCTATCATAATGTAAAGATAGCAGTAAATCAATTTTCTAAAAACCGGTTGGAGCAACAATATCGCGATTTTGGCAACTAATTGGCAACAAAATTAGCCACAAATTCCTGGATACAATTTTAAGGTTTCTGCTGACTTTTCACTGCTCTCTTTATAGAGCCGTTAATCGGAATCGGTCAAAATAAATTTTGAAATGAAGCTAACCTAAAATATGAAATATAATATATTGTATAATTGCAGCTCTTCACAAGTTTTCTGCTGAACATGGAAAAAACAAAACAAAATCATGTCTAAAGTCCATGTCACCCGTATACCAGTAGTTGTTGAATACACTACGCTATAAGGGGTTGACGAGTATGTGTACCTGGGACAAAATGTAAGATTTTGTGAGTCCAGATTCGACTCTCCTCCTCCCCCAACAAATGCCACAAAGCACAGTTCTAAGTCACTTACATCCATCGACTTCCTGAATCTCTTACGCCACTCCATCTAGTGGCAGGCACTACACTACTGATTTGAGAACTTACTCAAAAATATTTATTCCACATCGGTCGTCGGTTCTTCTAACCATAAGGCCTCCCCATAGCCACTTTAGCTTAATGATACCTTGAGCTATCTCGGTTACTCTGTTTCTACAGTGAATATCCTCATCTCAAATGTATCTCGCAAAGAACGTCTGAGCATAGTCGTCTCCAATGCTCGCCGATGAGCTTTCACATTTGGCCTGCAGTGATAAATATGTGAAATTTATCTTTTAACTTATATATACTTTATACTTTATCTTTTCCATTTTAATTTGTTCATTTGTTTACCCCCCTATAATATCCATACAATACTTTATCCATTTAAATCTGATCAATTGTTTACCCTAATTTATTTAAATAAACGATAACATAGGTAAACGAGTATTCGGGTGCAGGCTCACGCGGTTTCAGACTGCGTCACGTCTGCTCCTTCATTACGTATTCCACAGGTTAGTTGCCTCTATGTTTATTATGCAACGTAATGTTGATGAAACAAACATCGTCAGGTACGCCTGGATAGCATTGCGTGTAACGTTGTTACCCAGGTATAACGAATCCTAGTTACCTCGGTATAATTTAAAGAAATATCTCGTATAATAATTTCTTGCCATGATTATTACCATAAGCTAAGACAATATGTTTCACTATCGTGTAAGCGAGATATGTCCACTATAGTGTTTTAGTAAATAACTTAAAAAAATAAAGCCTCCCTTCATTTGAGAAGGTTTTGACTCTGGTACGGCTGCACCGTTGATGCGATTGCGGTGGGGCTGCGATGGGAAAGAGTGTCGGAAAAGTTGTACTCTCCTGAAGAGTGGCTGCCATGAGGCGGGGCTACCTAGTAAAACCTATTTACCTAGTAACCTAGTAAAACTTAAGAGTAAAATAATTAAAAATAGAAAGAAAAACCCTGGACCACAATTTTTTTTAATTCAATTTCGCAAACTGTTTGCAAATTTATAGTTTTGATTTGTAATGGTAAACTCCAACCAAGGTGATAAATGGCAACGATATTCTCACGACGAATCATTTAGCATGTGTCAAAACTGCTATTATACTTACTCTGAGGTCAAAACTTCAAATGTCTGGCCTCTAAAGTATTATGCAAAATCCTACATATATACACAACTCGGCTAAAGTGCTTTGCTATAAGGCTGTGTGACGCAGGTTCGATTCCCTACTATTTATATTATGATCTACGAATAATTAATCCGGTTCTTGATGTTTGCCCACGTGCAATTCATATTATGTAAAATGCATCCACGATATGGAAAACATTACTACCACAGAGTTACCTATTTCGTTTTTTTTACTGTTCTTTTCAATTGTTAACGTTTTACAGACATCAAATTATTATGTAATTCTTAACGGACGTAAAACAAATACAGACGTTACCTCGTATAATCATGGGTGAAGCCTGAAAATGGCGACCCACGATAAGTGTGTACTCACCTCGATGCCAGATAAAATATAAATTTGTCCCCTACTTTTAGACTCAACAAATTGTGTTATACGTTAATTGTGAAAAACCGAGCGATTTTCAGTTTAAACTCTATTCTTCTATTCTATTAATTACTTGGATGAATTTAACAAATACACAATAAAAATTAAACAATTTAATATTTTATTAGTAACAGAACCACAGTCGGTCTGTCGCATCCGAAGCTGGAAGCTTCAGGAAGCGGATACTAGGGACAAATATCACACGAGGGTAGCCGAAAAGCTTGACACCATCGATGGCAGGAAAGAATGTGTGGCGAGAACATGGCAGAACCTTAGGGGTGGAATGGTAAGTGCAGCGGAAGAAGTATGTGGTACGACAAAAAGAGGTAGTAGTAAAAGAAGAGATGCATGGTGGAATGATGAAGTGAGAGAAGCTGTAAAAAAGAAGAAAAAAGCATGGTTAGACTACTTGGCCTCTAGTAACGATGAGCATATGAGAGAGAAGATGAAAGAAAGATATAAGCTGCAGAAAGTTCATGCGAAAACATTGATTGAGGAAGTACGTGAAAGGTGTAGAATAGAAGCGGACGAGAGGTTGTCGCACAACTTTAGGGAAAACTCCAAACTTCTGGAAAGAGGTTGGAAGAGGTTGGAAAAGAGGTTGGAAGGTCCCGGAGTGGTGCGACAGCCTTAAGAATGAACAAAGTGCTTTCGAGAACCAATGACGTCCTCTGAGAAAAATCGGACGTCATGCAGCGATGGAGTGAATTTTATAGAGAAATGTATGCGTGTCATGATCTTAGTAAAGGATCCGGGGGTGACGCCGTGACTGGCACGCCAGACACGGACCTCGATGACACTGAGGTCATCAGCATGAAAGAGATTGAACGTGCGATTCGAAGTTTGAAATGTGGTAAGGCTGCGGGACTAGACAGAGTTACTGCTGAAATGGTCAAGTACGGTGGGCCTCGCGTCTGGGACAGCTTCCATCTGCTGTGCAATCTGCTGGCGGACGGGAGATGTCCCGGATGATTGGCGATCCGCGGTCATTGTGCCTTTATATAAAGGTAAAGGTTCACATTTTGACTGCGGGTGCTATCGGGCGATCAGCTTGACCAGTTTAGCAAGTAAAGTTTACTCGAAGGTTTTGACACGTAGGATGCAAGAGAAATCGGAAAGATTCTTATGGGAGGCACAATGCGGATTTAGACCTGGAAGAGGATGCACGGATCAAATGTTTTCTCTCCGCATGATCACGGAGAAGCTTCTGAGTGTTAACCAGAGGATTTTCTGTGCTTTTGTGGATCTGGAGAAAGCATTTGATAAGGTTATAAGGAAGAAAATGTGGGAACTTTTGCCGGGATATGGTGTGGATGGTCGATTGTTAAGGGCTGTGCAGTCACTTTACTATGACTGTAAAGCTTGTGTGCGGGTAGGGCATGACCTGTCACCCATGTTTAGCGTCCAAACGGGCGTAAAACAGGGTTGTGTCATGTATTCCTGGCTGTTCATACTGTATCTCGACAGCTGTTTACAGAAGCTGAAAAATAGCTGTTTGGGTGTAAATTGGGTGACATAAAAGTTAATTGTCTGCTGTATGCTGATGATGCAGTGCTTATTGCACCATCAGAAGCAGAACTGAAGGCATTAGTCACGTGTATGAAAGAGGAATGTGAAATTAAAGGCCTCCGTTTGAATGCTAATAAAACTAAGGTTCTGGTATTTGAAAAGGACGAAGAGAGAACGAAATGTGAAATATGGGTAAATCAGGAATGTCTAGAACAGGTAAATGAAATTGTATACTTGGGGAGTGCTTTCAGCCGGGATGGAAGATGTGATTTAGATGTGGATAGGCGTGTCGCTGCCGGAAACAAGGTCAATGGTGCCCGGAATGCATTAGTAAAAAGGCAAAGCGTGGTGAAGAGTGCACGCCTTGCAATACATAACGCAGTGTTGGTACCGACTTTGTTATATGGCAGCGAAACCTGGGTATGCCAGAAGAAGCATAAAAGCAAGTTGAATGCAGTGGAGATGCGATCTCTTCGTAAAATGTGTGGCGTTACCATAGCCGATCGAAAGCGAAACGAAGAGATTCGCAATATGGCAGGATTGAAAGATGACCTTATAACAAAAATTGATAGGGGCGTACTCCAATGGTTTGGGCACGAATGGTGAAGAAAATATATAGAGCGAAAGTAAATATTAAAAGGTGTCGAGGTAGACCGAGACTAACTTTCGAAGACCACGTGAGCTAATTGCTCGAAGAGGGGAGGGTGAAGAGTACTCGGATACCTAGACGTGCATGTATGAAGAAGTTAATGAACCTGAAAGAAGCGAAAGAGGTATGTAAGGATCGTGACACTTGGCGATCTGTTCTCTCTGGCTACCCCGTTAGGGATTGTGCGTGAAGATAAATAAAAAAAAAATAAACAATTTAATATTTTACTGTACTAACAATTCTTATGTAATAATTTAATATACATTTTATATTATGTTTATTAAAACACATTTTAAAAGATATGACAATCAGTTTAAAATATAGACATCTAATATTTGTATAATATTTATACTATATGGTTTGTTATTTACATTTCATTACGTATTTCTACAAATTAATATATTTTCTTCATGTCTATAGCCTATTCTTGTTGTTACTCGGTACATATTTACTATCAGTCTCTTCATAGCACTTTCACTAAATCCGAAGGTTTACCAGCTAGTCATCACAGTCGGAAGAGACATATAACCAAAAATATCTGATTTAATGCTTCTCTATAAGCACAGGACCCAAAAAAATGTTATTTTGTAACAGTCACAAAGTATATGTAAGTACTTTAATATCAAATTATAACCTAATTAAGGACCTAATCATTAGGTACAACTATTTACATGCAACAATTATTTATCATACTGGCAAAACAGATGACATTGTGCTTCGAGTTATTGATGGTAGATGGTCTGCTGATCCTCAAACATTTTGAAATTATAAAAAAAATTATATCATATTCATATTTTTAAGAATATAGTATACCGTACAGTACACATAGTGAGATTTGGTATTTTTTTCAATATCATAATCTTATATTGATTTCTTATATTTACACGAACACTACACATTGAATAAAACTACTTTATAGGATTTTGTCGCGTTTAATTTACTTGATTTTAATTCTCGACGTGTTGTGTGCTTTCCAGCACCCAATTTTAATTCCCGACGTTTCGGGTGTTTTCCAGCACTCATGGTCACGGGGAACTGACGTGATTGACGTCCCGATGTCAGCGTTAGCCCGGAGCACTTTCAACTTTTCGTCGGGAATTAAAATCAGTTAAATTAAATGCGATAAAATCCCTAAAAGTAGTTATATTCAATAACATAATGTTTTATATTTACATAGCTTTAAACAAAACATAATAATAATAATAATGTCTTCCAGACCGAATTTCGGTCACGGCGGCCAGACCCAACGGAGACTAGCCATCGGCACAGGACAGGATTATAGTGCCCAAGTGTGTGCGCAAGCACAGGTGCACTCTCTATTCCACTACTCTCATATTCCGATGGGACGGTAAACCGACACGACCGGAGAGAGATCAGGCGCAGGACCAACGGCTTTACGTGCCTTCTGAAACACGGGGGTGATATACCGCCAACTTCCTGACTCCGGGAAGCTATTGAGAATTTCTTAACGGAAAAACTCAATAATTAATTTTTCGCTCGACCTGGGATTCGAACCCAGGACCTCATGATCGGTACTCGCACCACCACAACCACTAGACCAACGAGGCAGTCATACATACATAGCTTTATAGTCATACATAGCTTTACCACGAAATATGTACAAAGTCTGAAATAAATGAAATATATTTTTATTTTCTACTTTAACTCTGTAACTCTGTAATACAATAATTTATACAATCGCCATTTTGAGTAAACCTACTAATAATAATGAGACAAATACAGATTATAACTTTTAAAAATTACGCCGCCTAAACGAAACAGCAGCCCGCCGCGCTGTAGAAAGAGAGGGGGATACTTCCCCTAATACGCCGTCTGTCTTACGCATTTTCGATCAGGGTCACGTGTCCTGACGCGAGTTCAACAATTTTTACCCATTACAGAAAAAGTGCTCAACGCCGCTAAAGAAGTTTTCACTTCAAAAAAAATTCAGGCCGGCAAAAAAGGCATTCCATCTTATTTCCCATGGGTGACAACGCGTTTGCATTTGGATTCTCAATCGAAAATATATGTAGATGTCTATGTGCCACGGTATCCACTTAACATGAGGTGGGCTGTGTGCTCGCTTGTCAATGTTATGCTATAAAAAAAAACATTAAAGGAGGTCCGACGACGAAGAAAACCGCTTGGTTCCTAGTTGCGTTTATGCGCGTGGAATTTCAGACATGTCAGATATATCTTCAGTTACGTTGATGAAAGTGCTATATTGTGTGCATTGCCACTGCCAATCATATGTTGATTACGACCAATACTCCTAACTTGACAAACTCCATATCCATTCCATAAATTATTATTAAGGCTAATTAACGTGGTACTGTAAACGGCAATACGCCTTTTAAGTGTGGCGATCATAGTAAAATCTCCCCACTGTAAGAGACTTCTGAGCCCAGCTGTGGACGCGGGTGCGGAAAAAAAGAGAAAAAGATGTTAACACTAATGCTATCTAATCAATGGGCAGTCGCAGGCCTCATTATATCTCATAATTGTAAGCTCAGTTTGTTGAATGTTACCCCTGTCAAATTGATATACTGTTGTGTGCCATGTAATGGCGGCATATAGAATTCTATACGTATGTCATAAGAGTCGACAATGGGATAATATAGAAAAAATCATCATCTCCAATAGATGGCAGTATAATGCCAAATATATATAAAATATTCCATCTGGCGATAGTGAGCCGCATCAAAGGTGCAAGGTGAATGGAACTGCATTGTCAATCCGCCAATCCAATGATAATCTCTAGGAAAAAATATAATTTATAATTTTTAACTCAGTGTTAAAATAACGTTACAACATTGTCATAATCGGTTTGCAATTGAAGAAGATCAATTTTCAAACAACAACAAAGATCACGTTACAAAAAAAACTGTAAATCGAGTAGAGAACCTCCTCCTTTTTTGAAGTCAAGATAACCAGTGCAATATTTAAAAATTATGTATTAAAAATAATAATAAACCATGTTTGTCTTTTCCATATTATTATTACATTGTCAGCCAATTCTGAGCTCTGTCCAAAAATTCAAGTCTAGCTCTTTTGGAAGTTAAATTAAAATCAATTATTAAATTCGACCCGAACATACACGAAAGCTAGTTATTAGAAACGTGTTAACAATGAACAGAAAGCCACTCGCCTACTTGCTACTGCTCTTAATGTTCAAGCAGCAATTATTAAGGGTTGCCTTTACAGAACGTGAGCACGTTAAAGAATACGATGGAATCATAAAATTTTTAAACGTCACAGACGTGTTGCAATTACTTCCCCATGAAATGGATCTTTAAAACATTATTGAATCTCAATGTTAAACATTTTTTATTTATTTTTTATATATTCGATTATTAATGCAAATGAAAAAACTTCATAAAGTGAGGACATTATCAAATCGATTTTTTTCGATTGATATCGGCAGGACTATGCTGGAGGACGATTAGGTCGACACAAACAGGGAAGGACAACGCTGACACAGAAAACCAGTGTGAAATAACAGCACATTAGCTCTACTATGTATTATGATTGACGAGAACCGGAGACCGTTTACCTCAGGCTTGACAACGCATATTCGTCACTGCAATCCCGAATCCCTTGCCAAAAGTCTGGTTGAGGGTATCTCAATTATACTTTGAGAGCAGTGGACATTTTATGAGCTCATGAAGAAAAACATGACTTTATCATCATCACCATCATCACAGTCCTTCACAAGTTCACTATTGCACACAGCCTCTAAAAAAACCGCAAAGCAATGTTCTAAGCCACGTGAATACATCGACTCCCTGCATATATTACCAGGTCTTCACTCAAACTACTGAAGATCGCCCTACACTTCCTTTATCGCTGCCACTTGCCACTTGAGAACAATTCTCACCCTTTTATTTGACTTTATTATCTAATTTAATGTAGGTGTATAATGCATTAGTTGCTTGCACACAAAATAAAATATTGAGAATATTATAAACGCTTGCCATAAAATATTATTTAGTACGCGAGCTCGAATTTATTACTAGAGTTTGATTTCCGACGGCACCAATGAAGTTGTTACTTTTAAACTCTGAATTACCACTTGCTCGGCGGTGAAAGAAAACAACATTTTGAGGACACATGAGGTCCGCCAACACGCATTGGGGTAGCGTGGCGGACTCTAACTTGTGTAAGAAAGCCTGTGCCCAGCTGTTGGACGTACATGTGCTGCCTGCCGCGTTGGTATAGTAGTCGTAAACGCGGAATCATATCATTAGGTCCTGGGTTCGAATTTTGCGTCGGGCTAAATTAACTACTGGGTTTTTCTGTCAAGAACTTCTCAATAGCAGCCCGGAGTCAGGAAGCTGATGATGATTCACCCCTAGCCTCGGAAAGTACGAGAAGCCGTTGGCCCTGTGCCTGATCTCTCTTCGGTTGCATCGGATAACCGTCACATTGGTCTATATGAAAGAGAGAATAACGAGTGCACTTGTGCTTGTGCATTCACTAGTAGTAGCTAATCTCTGTTGACACTGGCCGCCGTGACCGAAAACTCGGTCTGGAGGACATAATACGCTTACTGTTTAGACTTATTGCGAACCGCCACACGAACATATTAAATTTCAAAGAGCCTAAATCATATGAACATAGAGCCATATTTTATGAAGGATAATATAGGGTTAATATAAAATTAGAACGAGTCCCTAAAGACCAACGGTGATAAAAATATATTGTCTTGAAAATGCTTCAACAGTGAAGTTAGGGAAATATGAAAGAAGGGAGCCATAATAACTTATTGCATTATAACTCCCTTGCTTCTTACTCACGGCTTAATTCGAACTTGTCCCATTTTAAAAATATTTAAGATAACAGCGGCAAAATATACAGACTATACGCAAAATAAAAGGGTTTTCTAAAAATAAGTTAATTTACAACATATATACCTCAGTACCACAGCTGGGCACTGCCTCCTCTTACTTATGAGAGAAGCAATGAGGAGATCAATTCTTGAGCTCACCAGAAGCCGCTGTTTGGAATTGAGATAAAGTTTTTTGTTACCGTTACCGTTACAGCCTATTACAGTCCACTGCTGAAGGCCTCCCCCATAAATTGAGCCCTAGGGGGCATATTTGCCATAGTTGCCATAGTTATTAATACTCAAGACATCGCCTCAGTGGTTTGCTGATTTATTTAGGTAGATAGATTTGTTTAGGTCAGATATATATATATATATATATATATATATATATATATATATATATATTGTGGCCGTTGAAGGAAAAGGGGAGATCTCCCGCCGGGCAAGGTGTATGCCCGGGGAGCGGCCAACACTCCGTGCAAAAAAACAACATCTCCGAACGGAGATGTTCTATATATGCTGTTTATGATTCGGAATGTTGATAGCGTGATTTAGAACAGCTTCGGTGTGTTTCGTTTGCGGCGCGACGACAGCGCCGCCATATATATATATATAATACAAATATAAAATATAAGTTACTTAGTTAATAGTAAAGGAAACATTATCCTTTACATTTTCCTAACCAATTAAATTCCCGCTATGTAATCTGTCCAATATTTCAGCTCATTTGAAAGTAGCGCCTCCCTGGTGGCAGGAAGAAGCGTGGATGCGTCATTAGTCCACCATGATTCTGCCTGTCTTGGGTGCGAGAGTAGTCTTTGTCCGATCGAGCCACCAAATTTGTGCTATAACCTTAATCAGTCTACCGACGGCGTAAGAAAGTCCGAACACCCCACATAATGCCTTGGCTGTACGGAACCGGCGAGAGAAACTAAGACAGGTGGCAGGAGGCTACAACATCTTGCTAATAACAACTTTTCAGCAGTGGACTTGGGTAGATAGTAATGATCTTGATGAGGATGATGTAATTCTACTACTCTAATGAGTCCGGAAGGCTGGTGCTACCGAGTTCTTGTTTTTCATTGGTATCACCTCGCGAGATAGGTGTACGTTGACATTTCCCCATGTAAAAAAGAAGATACGCGTATTGCGCATTTTCGGTTTAAACTCTATTTTTACTTACTTGGATTAATTTAAGAAATACATGATAAAAATTTAAAAAATCAATATTTTACAGTATTTGCAATTCTTATTTAATAATTTAATATGCATATTATATGTTTTTAAAACTTATTTAAAAAGATATTAAAATCAGTTTTAAAATATAGACATCTAATATTTATATAATATTTATACTGTTACTATAATATATTATGTATATGGTTTGTTATTTACATTTCATTACGTATTATTACTAATTAATGTGTTTTCTTCATGTTTATAATTTATTCTTTTGCTACGCGGTATTTAATTTCAGTCTCTTGATAACATTTTCACTAACTCCGAAGGTTTATACCTAGCTAGTTATCGCAGTCGGAAGAGACATATATTCAGCAATACCTGATTTAATGCTTCTCTATAAGCACATAACCCAAAAAAATCTTATTTTGTAACAATCACCTGTTCCCCTTTTTAAAGTAAAATAGTATAAGTAAGTACTTTAATACTCAATTATTAATAAAGCACCTAATGATTAAAAAAACAATTATTTATTATACTGGCAACAGAGATGACATTGTGCTTCGAGTTATGGGTGGATGGTCTTTTTCTGATCCTCTAACGTTTAGTAATTCTAAAAAAAATATTTTATATTCATATTTTTAAGAATATAATATACCGTACCGTGCACATGTTGACATGATGAGTGAGACATGATATTTTTTTTCAATGTCATAACAAAATGTAATGATTTCTTATAATTACGCGAACGCTACACATTGAATTAATCTACATTAAGGGTACACTAGTCGCTTATTCTTCCATACAAACGTAGTCCGGCGATAACTCCACTGTTTGATGGTGTACGTTCAAAATAAAAAATGATTTCAATTGGTCTCATCATTATCTAGCCCTGTATGGAAACAAAAAAGTAAAAAAAAGAGTATATTTAAAAGTTATAAGCGTCGAAAATTCCGAATTTCAACACTATTTTTAACACATCTTTGGTCGGAAATAAATACCATAAGAAGAACGAAAATTGCAAAACAGTTACCATATAGGGATAGATTAGTTGTTCAAAAATGCAAATAATTTTATTTTAAACAGATACATTCAATAGATTTTTCGTGACATCCAGACTACCAAAAGTCTGTTTATAAAATTTCACGCGCCCGTTTTTGTTATAAAACATCTTGCCTTTCGCTACAAATTATTTCCCCGATCAGTGGGACGGACGGAGGGGGGCGCAGCGCGCACTCACACATACTCACTAGGTTAGCCGCTGCTATCTATTTATGGTTGTAATACCTACATATCTACATCTTTATTTAGAAAAATTGCTTCCTTTTGTTCGTGTCCACTTGCTGAAGCCGGGATGAATATAGCTGCTAAAATGTACCCATAAGTTTGTTGAAGCACATTTAGTTAAAATTGAAGACAATTGGTACATAATAATGAACTTTCGATACAGATAGTACATTAGGTACTTAACTACTTTAATTTGATAACTAACGAAAACATCTCATAGATAAGCACGATTATCGAAAATCTTAAAATTATCTACTAATTGAATTAGAATAGGTAATTTTTAGATTTTCGATAATCGTGCTTACGTATAGGAATCTCATATCCTAATATACCTATTGTTGAAATTAAAGGATTTTCTACTAGAAAAAGAAACGTGTATTTTTGGCTTTTTTGATCGATAGTAATATGTATAGGTATTTAAATCTTGTAATCTCGGAAGCTCGGAAGTCCGATTCGCACTTGGCAAAATATTTGTTTATATTTAACCTTACCTCAGACATACTCATATTTTTTATATATAATTTACTATACTACTATATAAGCTACTACTAAAAAATAGTAGTAGCTTTGCTATGGTATTATAGTACCTATATTTTGGATTAGATTTAATTTATTACAGAGCCGTGGTAGCTCAGTGGTTAACGCTCGCTGTAAATATAACAGAACGCGAGTAACCCGGGTTCGATCCCCGCCGGCACCAATGAAATTGTTAATTGCAATTTTAAGTGCTGATTTACCACGTGCTCGGCAGTGAAGTAAAACGTCGTGAGGAAACCTGCATGTTGAGGAATAAGAAAAAAATATTTCGAAGACATGTGAAGTTCGTCAACACGCATTTGGGCAGCGCGGCGGACACTTCCTTGCCCTAAACCTTCTCAGAAATGAGGGGAGGCCTGTGCCCAGCAGTGCGACGTATATAGGCTGTAACTTTACTTTACTTTACTTTTATTACAGAATAACCTACCTTAGATATTGGGTTATGAATACAGATAAGTACACATAGGATTTAGTTTCTAAGTTATACCTACATATTTATAGCCTTCGTTATGAATAGCATAAACAGGTCAAGCCCCGACCAAGTAACGAATTTCTTTCTACAATCGCGCCTTTTATTTGTTTGGACTGATCACCTGACTCGTTCAGTGATGCCATTCCCATACAGTGTTTAGTTTTCAACTAGAGTTATCTATCATAAAATAAATAAAAATTTTATTCATATTTCGCTAATTGTGTCTGTACTGTGAATTTGATTTACAATCGATCTCTAAATTGTAGTTTTCTTCTAATTACTTACCTTGCCTAGACGTGTTCTTTGGACTTTTGTAAGGAAGTCTGTGCTGTTAGTTCTATTCCGCTTAGGTACGTTACTATTTTGATAGACGTTTGTGCTTGTCCCTGCAGTGACACAATGCCTGTTGTTAATAACTTTCTAAGTACTAAGAGAATATTTCAAACCGCTATTGAACACAAACAATCAATAAACAATTTACAAACTAACATTTTTTTATTTAATTTACCTATATAAAAGCCACACTCACATCAAAATCGCGCTGTCGAAAAAGCAGTTATCCTGACACTGGCTGACATATACTTCGGGGTCGGGGAGTAGTTGCCTGCGGGCTATTACAGCTAACTAGCTATGGAAAGTAAATACCTATTTAGAATACATAGTACCTACAGTAATATTTGCATAACCTACAGTAAAATACAAAAACATACAGAAAACATAATTATGTTACACTTTTTTGTGTTTGTTTTAGAAATTGTTATATTTTTTTCAAAAAAAAGTTTTTTATGTTACCGTTTTTAGTTTAGAGTTATGTCCCTTTAGTGGGTACAGGCGTGATATTATATTGTGTGATTGCGTAAAGAATACATAGATAGGCGATAGCAGCAATCGCGGTTGATTTGCTGTCATTTATTGAAGAGTGCCCCCGATTTCTCCAAGATCCCATCATCAGATCCTGATCTGATCGATCATCGTCGATTACCGTGGGATTATCTGGAAAATATATCCAAATCGGTTCAGGCATATTCGAGAAATCGGGGGACAGAACATACATAAACAAAAACCAACGAATTGAGAACCACCTCCTTTTTTCGAAGTCGGTTAAAAAGTAGGTAAAAACAAATCAATGGAATTATTATATAATAACAACATCTACTTAAGTTCACATAAGAACTTTCATCATAACAACTAAGTACATAAATTGGGCTCATAATAATTACGTTTCACACAGCAGATTCTAAGTTACAATAACACCAATTTGCTTTCTCTCTCCTTTCTCTTTTTAAAATACGTTATCACCGATTTTCTCCAGTATCGTGGAGGCAGTTTACAAATATAAATTGCATAAGAACAAACATCCAGACCCGGAACAACTATTTGTAGTCCATACAAAATATTTGTTCCGTGGGGGATTCGAACCCGCGGCACTCAGCGCAGCTACTCATTGCTAAGCTATTGCGGCACGAAGTTCACAATTACCGTTTGAGTTTATGTTATTATTCTAAAATAAATCGCATAGGTACCTAGGTACGCGATGATGCCGTCGCGCATTGCGTCACTCGAGTGCGTATGTGTGTGCGCACTAGCTTCTTACTGTTCATCACAGCGTCTACCCCTTTCGCACGAGATGTCGGCTGAGATAGCATGCATTTTTGCCCCGCCCACCACTTAGTTCGTGCCATCGACTAGGGCAACCTTAAGGGATTTTGTCCCGTTCAATTTATTTGATTTTTATTCCCGACGTTTTCGGTGCTTTCCAAACGCGAAACGAACTTCCAGTTTCTTTCAATTTTGCCCTAGAGTACGCCCGCAGTGTGCGTTCATTATTTGTGACCAACGCATGCGACATGCTCCACCAGCGGCGGGTGCCGCTTGCTGAGTCCGAGAAGACCGAGCCGACACCAACCCTTTTGCTAGGTATGATGGATGCGGGGGGCTGCTAGGTGATCTTGCAGCGCCCCGCATGCTGTCGCGTCCAGCGCCTGCTCCAGACGCGCCCTGGCGACCTCCAGGCAGCGGCCCTTTGCGCACTATCTTTCTGTCCATCATCCATTATTTGGACTTCACTTAACGGGTCACGGGTAGTGATGCAACAGATCGCTGATTCTGCTTCAGCAACTGGGAAAGTTTTGCACGCTTTTCGACATCCGTTTTTGCTTCTGTTTCTGCAACTTTTATAACAGAAATTTTATCGGAACTTTGATGACGGCATATCTTTTCCCAATAGGTACCGAACTCAAATCGAAAATAAAGTCCAACCTACGTCATCATCAATGATGAATTCATCAATGCAAATGTTAGCATCTTATGTAGCACGGATGGGTCGGCTCGACTAGGGTAGGACCACCCTCTCAGCGTAAAATAGCAGCTTAATGCTGCTGTGTTTCGTATGATAAGTATAGAGAACCGGAGAACTTTAACTATTACATTCCATCTAAGTACTCAGGGGTTATAACGTATTTGCATTTTGATTCGTAATCGAGGATAGATGTAGATGTCTGTGGGTAACAGTATCCAATTACAATCAGGCGGACTGTATGCTCGTTTTCACCATTGTGTTATAAAATAAAGCATATAAATTATGTTAAGTATGAATGAAGACCAGCGAAACTCGACTACCAATAACGAGAGTGATGATCTACTTTTAGAAACACAGTCACATCTTTAGAAAGTATATGATGGTATAGTATGTGATGCAAATAAAATGCACACAAACATCATAATCTTTTGCCATTAGTGGCAAAGATACCTGGTGAACTTAAATACAGGTTTTACCTAGTTTAGGAACCAGGTTTTTACCTAATAATAGTATTGTTTCAGATGTAAGCACATATTCTTTGTTGCTCTCTTAATGCAAATTGTTGGTGGAAATAAATAGATAAATAGCCCCTCTATCCTTAGCCAATAAGCAATGGCAAGACTCAGCAGTACAGTCCATATCTGACCGGGAGACCGGGAGAAGACGTTGACACAGTTGCCTCCCTCCACTGGCTACGTTTCAGTGATCTCTTCGGGGAAACCAAGAGTTTTGTCAGTGTAATACAGGATCAGGTTATTAAGACCAACAACTATAGAAGATACATCCTAAAGGATGGCACCGTCGACATCTGCCGAGCTTGTTGCCATCCCGGTGAGTTACTTAAGTATGTCATCTCTAGTACTTGCACAGGCACAACTTAGTAGCCAGGAGTCTCCACCAGGAGCTCGCTCTTAAATACGATCTCGTGGAGAGGAAGCTGCATTATTATAAGTACATGCCGGAAGCCGTGCATGAAAATGACCGCTTAAGGCTCTACTGGGACCGGCCATCGTCACAGACAGGACTATTCTTGTGAATAAGCCTGATATTGTGCTGTATATATATATATATATATATATATATATATATATATATATATATATATATATTCATATATACGTTTATTTATTATATCCTTTTATATAATTATGTTACGAGCTTGAGGTTCGTGAGAATAAAAATTGCCGATAAAATTACCTAAATTAACACTTTAATTTACTTTACACAAATTAAAACTTAAAACACTAATAATTAAACACACTAATTCACTTTATTCCGCTCCGAAGCTTCGCTTGTCTCGCCAAATCCAATACTTCCTCGATCGCATCTTGCAGCGCCTATTTATATACATTAGCAAAGAAATATCCAGAATGTTCAAGTAAACACGCGCAACGTACCGAGAGTTCGAGTTTTAAACTTCAAGAAGTTTAGTTCTTCGGTTCGAGACTAGATGGCGCTAGTGCCGTCGACTTGAGCGCGTAACACTGCCCCCTCCTAAGACATGCTCGTCCCGAGCATTATCGGCCCCATAATAACGCGCTAGGCGATCCACGTGGACGATCTTAGGAGTCCCTCTTGCTCCTTTCTGTATCCGGTAGGTTACATCGTTGATCCTGGTCACAATCCGGTACGGGCCGTCCCATTTAGCTTGAAGCTTAGGAGATTTCCCTTTGCTGCGGACTGGATTGTGCAACCACACAAGTGAACCTTCGTCGAACCCTTTGTTGTTCATTTTGCGGTCGTACCGGGTTTTCATCTTTTCAGACATTTGCTGGCCCGATTGTCTGACATGCTCATAAACGTCATTCATTTTGTACCGCAAGTCATTTGCATAATCGGTTATACTGCGTGGAGCATCAGGTGGTATCCCGGTGATCAGGTCTGCAGGCAGCCGTAATTCTCTTCCAAAGTTTGCGAAAGCTGGTGTTACTGCTGTACTTTCGTGAACAGCGCTTCGATATGACAACAAAAACGGTTGTATGTGCTTGTCCCAATCTCGTTGCCGATTGTCTACAACTTTTGCTATGTACCTCTCCAATGTCTGATTAAATCGTTCTACCATTCCATCAGATTGCGGGTGATAAGAAGTCGTTCTTGTTTTAAGAGTACCCATAACTCGGCAAGTTTCCTGGAATATTTGAGACTCAAAATTCCTTCCTTGATCGCTGTGAATCTCTAAAGGTACTCCAAAACGACAGAAGACTTCATGAACTAGTTTATCTGCAACTGTTGAAGCTTCTTGATTTGGAATGGCGAAAACTTCTGGCCACTTAGTGAAGTAATCCATCACAACCATGAAATACTTGTTACCGCTTTCACTCTCCGGAAACGGCCCCGCCACGTCAATGGCTATTCTCTCCCATGGTGCACTAACATTGTACAACTTCAATGCACCTCTACTACGAGTCTGAGGTCCCTTTACAGCCGCACAACTTGTACATTTGCGACACCAGTCCTCGACATTGTTTCGACAGTGGACCCAGTAAAACCGTTCTCGGATCTTCAGGAGAGTTCGTTTAACTCCCAGATGGCCTCCTGAACAATCATTATGGTACAGCTGTAGAACATCCGGTACTTTAGCTTTAGGGATAACCACTTGCAAATGACAGCTGTCTCCCCGAACATTTTCCCATTTACGACACGGAACTCTATCCTGAAGCAGCAAGCTGTCCCACTGGGCCCAATAGCTTTTAGTGGTCGAACTCATCGCTGAGACGTCACTCCACTTGGGCTTGGGAGCACTGGCCTTTATCCATTCCAGAATCGGCTTGATGTCCGGATCTTCATGCTGTGCATGTAGTAAGCTGTCCTTCCACTCGTTGCTGAGGTGGTCTGCCCTGAGCATCCTCACGGATACCACTTCCTTACTCTCTTGCCTACTACAATGGTTACAATCTTCAGGACAAGGTCTTCTTGACAATGCATCTGCGTTGCCGTGAGATTTCCCGCTGCAGTGTCTGATAGTAAAGTCGTATTCCTGCTGCTGCTGGGCGGTGCTGTTAGCCGCACTTCCTTTCTGAGACCATTCACCTTCTCTTCCTAGGGTGTGCTTAGGGCAGCTGGACCGAAGATGGCCTCTTTCCCCACAGCCATAGCACCTAGGGCTGTATCCTTTATTGTGGTCGCGAACCGTAACTGCTGCAACCTCCCTAGCGTGTGGGGAACGATGATCCTACCGCCACCAGGCGGTGCCGTTAGCTGCACTACCCTCCTGATATCGTTCACTTTCCCTTTCTGCAGTTCGCTTAGGGCAGCTGGATCGAAGGTGGCCCTTTTCCCCACAGCCATAGCACCTAGGGCTGTATCCTTTGTTGCGGTCGCGTACTGTAGCTGCTGCAACCTCCCTGATGCGATGGGAACGATGATCCTGCCGCACGGCTTCCACCTCTAGTGCATGGGCCAAGGCGTCCTTAAGCGTCTTGTGGTGCCCGAGCCTCACAGCAGCTCTGACTTCCAGGTCGCGGATGCCGTCGATGAATGTCTGCACCAGGTTCCCTTCAATGAGCGCAGGTACAGACCGGTATGCTTTTCGCACCAGCGTCTCCACCTCTAGAGCCCACTGCTGCAGGTTTTCGTTGATGCGCTGCACACGATCTTTAAGCTGCGCGCGAAAGACGTGTTTCAGGTGAGAGTCACCATATCTCGCCTCCAATGCTTCAAGGAGCTGCTCGTAGGTCACTTTCTTACCGAGAGCTTCCAACACGGTTAAGGCTTGGTCGCGCAGGCCTAAGGTGAGTGCAGTCATGGCCTGGCTTTTATTCCAGCCGTTTGCCTCCATGACGGCCTCGAACTGGATTTTATAGGCCGACCAGGAAGAAGTCCCGTCGAACGGCAGCACTTTGAATCCACGTAGCGAAGGTGCTGTAGCTACTACGGGAGCTGTAGTTCCATCCCCAAGTTTGAGGTCGTTCAGCGTTTTCTTCACGTCAGTCATCACGTTGTCAACCCGATTGTTCACATGGTTGATTCGGGTTTCATGTTCTTCGATTCGGGTTTCAGCTTCCAACAGGCGGTTGTCATGTTGAGCAACCCTATCCTTCACCTCCCTTATCTCTTTCGCAAAGGTAGCGTGAAGGTCCTTCATGAGGAGCATCTGTTCCCCCCTGTCGGCGGGCCTGTTCCTCTTGTCCGCTCTGCAGCTGCTCTTTCAACTGACGGGCCTGCTCCTTCTGTCGGCGAGCCTGCTCCTCCTGTCAGCGAGCCTGCTCCTGCAGCATCACCATCAGAGCACCTAAGTCAGGTGCTGCAGATGTAGGAGCTACCGACGGGCCTGCAGCCGGTGGCTGGCCCTCCGACGTCTGCGGCGTTGCACCACCAAATCTTCGTTGGTCCGTCTCCTGCTGGCGTTGACTTCGGGTACGGACACCCTCCGTTTCCTCCTTAGGTAAAATTGGCAGGATTTTATCCCACTTCTGACACCAATTGTTACGAGCTTGAGGTTCGTGACAATAAAAATTGCCGATAAAATTACCTAAATTAACACTTTAATTTACTTTACACAAATTAAAACTTAAAACACTAATAATTAAACACACTAATTCACTTTATTCCGCTCCGAAGCTTCGCTTGTCTCGCCAAATCCAATACTTCCTCGATCGCATCTTGCAGCGCCTATTTATATACATTAGCAAAGAAATATCCAGAATGTTCAAGTAAACACGCGCAACGTACCGAGAGTTCGAGTTTTAAACTTCAAGAAGTTTAGTTCTTCGGTTCGAGACTAGATGGCGCTAGTGCCGTCGACTTGAGCGCGTAACAATTATTTAGCCCAACTAAATGAGAATTCTCTATAAATACCCCTAACATTAAGTAATAATAATATTTATCACCTACTCCTAGCAGCATCACCAGTGAGTAATTATTTAGCGGAGCAGGTATTATATATAAAGAACACCAAAAGAGATTGCTAGGTGTAAAAACGGCCAAACAACTTTTCATAAAATGTAACTTACCGCTACTTAATTTTGATTATTAATTTAATAAAAAATTATGTTTCTAAAAAATTGTATTTTTTCATAGTATTTACACTTATTTCTATATCCGTTTCCGTTTCTGTTTCTGACAAAATTTACTTTTGACTTCTGTTTCCGTTTCTGAACTGAAGTGATTGACGTCTCGAGGTCAGTGTTAACCTGGAGTACTTTCAGATTTTCGTCGAAAATTAAAATCAAGTAAATTAAACACGACAAAATCCATAAAAGTAGTTTTATTCGATAACATAATTTCTTATACTTACGTAGCTTTAAGAACACGTAAAGGAACTATGTCACACAACAAAGTCTGCAATAAACGATTTATTTTTTATTTTTTACTGTGACTATACGTGATATAAATACAATAATTTATACAATTGCCATTTCGAGTAAACCTACCAATAATAATACAACAAATACAGATTTTCCTTTAAAAACAGACAACAATCTTTGCCAATTTACCAACCATTTCCAACTAAAGTAAAGTAAAGTAAAGTAAAGTTACGTTAAGTTAGTTAGCCTATATACGTCCCACTGCTGGGCTCAGGCCTCCCCTGAGAGGGTTTAGGGCAAGGAAGTGTTCGCCGCGCTGCCCAAATGCGTATTGACGAACTTCATATGTCTTCGAAATATTTTTTTTTCTTATTCCTCAGACATGCAGGCTTCCTCACGATGTTTTCCTTCACCGCCGAGCAGAGGTAAATCAGCACTTAAAATTGCAATTATCAATTTCATTGGTGACGGCGGGGATCGAACCCGGTTTACTCGCGTTCTGTTATATCTACAGCGAGCGTTAACCACTGAGCTACCACGGCTCGCAAAGTGAATTTAGGGTAATATTAAAATAATCATGTTTATTACCAGCTTACTTCTCTAAATTATTTACTACTACTACTCACTACTAATCTAGTTTTTGCACGATTTTATGACACAAGACTTCATTATTGCATTTTCTATTGTTTATGTGTGTGTTACTGCCGCCGATTGTCGGACGTTTATCACGTATTAGTGTATATATTTATGTTTATGTATACGTGGTGAGCCACGCTGTAGCTATATTATGGTTGTAGCACGAATAGGTCGGCTCAACCAGTGTAAGACCATGCTCTCGCAGAATACCATCGTAAAATAGCAGCTTATTGCTGCTGTGTTTCGTATCTTGAGTTTATGGAACTGGAGACCCTATTTACACGTAACAAGGCATTTCATCTTAGGGTTAA
Organism: Parnassius apollo; assembly: GCA_907164705.1. Taxonomy (NCBI): domain Eukaryota; kingdom Metazoa; phylum Arthropoda; class Insecta; order Lepidoptera; family Papilionidae; genus Parnassius; species Parnassius apollo. Next base: position 6,949,163 of record CAJQZP010001697.1, read on the forward strand.
AGGAGATGGGCAGTAGCATCTTCCTTATTACATATTGCAGCCCATATCTAGCTGTGACACAGGCACTAATTAGCCTGGCTTTCGGTTTTCTACAGGATACGTTTCGGACAGTATGCGCAGTTATAGCGTGACTTCATTCCTCCCTTCCGAATCTATTATCGGACCATTGATGCTCAGTTGGTCTCCACCCCTTTGCTGTTGACATACTACTCATTTCAACAAAACGATTTGATCGTCGTATACAAATGAAGAGAGAATAATGAAAAAAGAGTGGAATAATTTGCCAGTATTAATATTTCCATCCGATTATAATATGGGTGTCTCCAAGGCAAAGGTGAATTAGCTTTTGTGAAGCTAAGTCAGTACACTGTACCATCTTCAGCTGCATCACCACTTGCCACCAGGTGGGGTAGTAGTTAAGCTCTGGCATATAATTGTAAAAAAAAAGATTTGTAAAAAAAGAAGTATGATATGTGACCAGCATTGATTTAATGCAAATAAAATTATGAGAAAATGTAAATAGAATTTCTTGAAGAATAGCCAAGAGAACGTTAAAAATTACAGTCTACAATGTTCCCGCCGTTTTGAATCACAACTCACTTAAACAAAGTCGAAAGTAGACAAATATCATCAAAGAACAAAAGTTATCTCTACAAAAACAACATAACTTTTTGTCACCAAGACCGACCCTCAGGGCAGAATACATGAATCTATTTATTCTCAAACAAAGACAGACTTTCTTTTTATATCGCTTTTCTTGTTCCGTTGAACATTGAACAAAACGGGTCACTTATATTCCTTATTCGTCGGTCAGTCTCAGAAGTTTCTCTGTGTGTACACGTCACAGCTAAAAGCCGTGCTAACATCTAGATATACCACTTGTTAGGATTGGTCCTGACATGTCACGATTTTTCTATTTTTGTCAGCATTGCGGTGTTGCGGATATGAAATGGGTAACGGGAAAATGGTTATGGGCATCAACATTTTATACTGCGATTCCCAATCTGCTTGCGTAGCGTGGCAACTATGGCAAATATACTTTTCACTGTAATTAATAAATTTCGTATACACTAATATAGACGTTATTTTAAAAAAAATCGAATTTTTGCTTAGGAGTTAGTTTTCACAGTCTTAAATAATTTGAAAAATTGTATATCATTGTCAGTGACAAAAGCTCTTTGTAACACCTTTTACAAGCAATATATACTTTTCCTAATTAATGCTTCAAGATTCTAGTCCCCTTGCCGTACACTAAATACTTATAGGTATGAAAAAGTTACAGAAAACGTGAATAAAGGCAATTATTCATGTTTTTTCTGGATTTTCATTAAACTATAAAATAATATTAGATAAATTAGGGGAAGAGGTGGGATAATTTAGGTTTTTCCTTCTTTATATTTAGTTCAATACAGGCCATTCCTCGGCATGGGCGAAAAATATACATCACGTAGCATGGGTCTCTCGTTGACGGGCGGATTTTCCATCATCGAAACGCTTGACAGGTGTATGATCAAACGCGGTAGCAACTTTCTCATCATTAGGATAGAATAACTTTTATTCAATGCAGATCACATGTATGTCATTCTAATTGAAAGTTATTTTTTACTTTACGACTGGTTCGGAAAAAAAAACTTTGTCCTAGGAAAAACCAGCAAGAAATCCTGCGGGACATCGATCACTAATAAAAAACTAGTGATCAATGCTGCGGGACTTTTATTTTAAACGTACGTAAATTGTAAAAAATTAAAAAAAATTGTAAAAAAAAACTATTTGCAAAATTTATTTTAGATACAACTTGGCATTACTAGGTATCACTACTTTTCCACCTAGCAGTCCCTCTGGTACCATGTTCTTAACTATTTCTGGCATCAGATACAGCTATTTTATATAGTTTTTCATACGTGGTAGAGCCACGCTGCAGCTATAATCGTACTGTAGTTGTAGAACGAATAGGTTGGCTCAACCGGGGAACGACCACGCTCTCACAGAACACCAGCGTAAAATATCAGCTCATTGTTGCTGTGTATGGTGAGTGTAGAGATCCGGAGACCTTTTTTACTGGAAAATAGGCATTCCATCTGAGTTCTGAGGGTTGACAACGCATCTGCGTTTTGATTCTTAATCGAGGCTAAATGTAGATAAATCTATGGGCCACAGCATCCACTTACCATCAGGTGGACTGTGTGCTCGTTTATAACACATATCCTTCAAAAAAAAAAAAATAAAAACAAATACATGCACTGCTGTGTTTTGGTTTGAAAGCTATAGAGAGCAGAGTGAAGCATTCGCATAATATATTTACTACAATCATTATATATAGCTATAAAAAAGTTGTGTTGTATAGGTATAAAAAAGCAATGTTACGGCCGCGGGGAACCACATGTTAGCAACCATTAACCAAAGAATATTTAGATGGGTACTGTAAAGTGATATCGCAAAAATTGCTTCAAGTGCATATTTATAATTTAATGTTCATTCAAGTCTAAGCATAAAGCAAAGTCACGAAAATAGGATCAAAGTCAGAAAGCAAACCAAATAACCTACTCTTTTTCTGTCTAGGAGTCTATGTGGGTATGAACCAGCCTCTCACGAGTTGCTGTCGACAAATAATAATGTGTCCTGCCCTTGAAGGTATATAGAGCCAGTATAATTACAGCACAATTCATTGATTAGAACGCTAGTCGTCTATAGAGTAGTCTACAGAGGTGACATGGCATATGTAGTCTATTTTGTATAAAGTTGGCTGCAGGTATTCATGAACTAGTAGTCACTTTCCATGTACATTCTTCTGTAAGTTCACTTCGGTTTATAAAAAAATAAGTTTTCTGACTATTACCGTATTCGGCTTTCACAAAACACCACGGCACTTTATCGTACTATTTTTATTTCGGGCGAAAGATAATTTAAAAGACATAGTATTCATAATGATGCTTTTTAAATAACTACTATTCACTTTCATTTCTTCAGGCAAGTTCAAAACGCTTATGCTTGGAGACAGTTACCTGCAGTAGTCGACAAATGTATTCGAATCTACGACGCTTAAACTCGCTGTCCGTACTGCCTTATTATAGACCAGTCAAAACACTTTATGATTATTACTACATTAAAGTAATCATATAATGCATAATATACATAAACACTCACGCCTGTCACCCTAAGGGATAAGCAGAGAGTATGGACTTCCACTTAGCACGATGCTTTCACACCTCTTTCGCTTTATTTACATCCATATATCTACGCATACACGCTTGTCGGTTAAGGATACTGCTAATATAAACCTTCTTCTAGCCCCATGGCTCTGACAGCGCGCACCATGTTATACTCCCGTTCGCTCGGGACCTTAATGGCGGGAAAATTTGTAAGTTAGAAATTTTTTTGCTATATTGCAAATTTTGCTATATTTTCACTTTGAGACAATATTTATAGATAAAACTTACAGAATTTCTTGTTGAATGTATAAACTACCGAATAAAATTATTTTTGGTTGCTAGAAATTGTAATAAAATACATAAATTACCCTGTATAGCATAGTAGTAGTATATACTTCAATTTTAGTGACAAAATTACTACTAATTTGAATTCTACACTTTTGTTTTTGGAGAAATTTATATGAAAATGTTTGGAAATATGTATATTTTTATGTTTTATATGTTTCCATTCGTTACTCATACCAAAATATTAAAATATTAAAAAATTAAAAAAAAAAACAATAATAATATTTTATTTGTGTGACATTTAGAACAATATTTCAAAAATAATTATGTGTGAATTTGAAATAAATACAACATCAAGTTATTTAAAATATGTAAGAAAACTATTTTTACTTACATTTTACACTAAAAATAAATGAGAATTTGAAAAATAACACATTTATGACCCAACCGCCAAAATGGGTCTTCCAGATTTTGAAGTACTTTTGGCAATTTACTTTTCACTTTTTATACCACAAATTATATATCTACGTGTTCACTATATTACAAGGAATATAAAAAGTATAATACTTTCGTTTTTATACAAATATAAAATTCTATAAAAAAAGACGGAGCACCTTCATCAAAACGACACGTGGAACGCCGAAAGTTCAGAGTGATTTCTTTTTTTTTTCTAAGAAACATTGCCAGGTTATGGTTTAAAATAAAAGAGCATATCTTTGTCTTTGATACTATTATCTATTGCATATTGTCTTTGGTTTTGTTTTAAAGGAAAAAATAGTTTTTTCATAAGGCAGTACTTCTGATCCGACCTGATCTAATTCGACCCGTACCAGAGCCAACGTAAAGTAGGTTATTGTATGATCTGATTAGATCGGTAGCCGAGTCAATGGGCTAGGGCGTCCTTTCCCGACTCTGCCGTTCATATCTGCAATATAAATTTGCTTTGTCACTCTTTCCTCGTTCATTCTTTCTACATGACCAAACCACCGAAGCATTCCTTTCTTAATCCTGGTCACAACATCATCTTGCATACCACATTTTTATCTTATCATAAAATTTCTCACCCTGTCGTTCAGATTTATAGCATACTCCTTAAAACCGCATTTCTACAGCATTTATTCTACTTTCGTGCTTATTTTGCTACACCCAACTTTCACTACCGTACATTAAAGTAGGAATTAACACAGTATTATGAATTACCATACGTGCATTTTTGACACATTCTGATTCCTCATAATAGAGTGTAGAGCCCCATGCCCTCTCTATTTCCTGCCTTCACTCGTCGTTCTATATCCTTATCATATATACCGTCCCTGCTAAATGCACATCCCAAATATACGAACTCATCCCCTTGCTCAATCAACTCCCCTTCTATTCTTATTTCACATAACGTTTAACTTTCTTCTCTTTCGAAAACCATCACTTTCGTCTTACTTGCGTTCATTTTATTCCCCTTTCTTTTAATGACCAGTTCATTAATGTAACCATAATTTGCAACTAGGCCGCCGACGACGCAAATACGACTTGATCATCGGCGTACAAAAGGCATTTGACGGTTAACTCGCCCATTCTTAGCCCATATTCTTCACCTTTCAAAGTTTGCAAACAACTGTCCATAAATAGGTTGAACAGCCACGGGGAAGCTACATATCCGGGTCTGACACCTTTTTGGATGGCAAACCAGGCTGAGACTCCGTTGACCTCGTAGACCCCGTTGATCCTAACACAAGCTCTCCCTATAAAGAGACTTTAGTGCCTGTATCAAACCAGCGCTCAACCCAAATGAGTTCAGTGTTTGCCATAACACAGTCCTGTCCACTCTGTCATAAGCTTTTTCCAAGTCCATGAACGCACAAAAAACTTTCTGGTTTTTGGCCAGAAACTTCTCCGTAATCATACGCAAGGAAAATGCTTGATATGTATACCCCATTCGCTTTCTAAATCCCGCTTGCACATCCCAAATTTTTCCATCAGTTTCTTTCATAACTCTTTCAATTAACACCTTAGTATACAGTTTACCTACAAAACTAAGCAAGCTAATACCAATTTTGATAGCATACAATATATTTTTATGAACAAGTTTTTTTAATTAATTGTTATTTAAATAATAGGAATTTTGGAATTGGTATTTGTTACAATAAAAGTTATTAATTCAAATTTTTCGCCCAATCCGCTACAAAGTTAATGTATCAGGTTTAATAACGAAGTTTGCATTTTCCCTTCTAAAGCGATCAAATGGCTTAGAAATACCCCAACTCTTTTCAACTCTCAGCCTTCGTGTACACGCTTCAGCACTACATTTTTTTAACAGCGATCATTCAATATTAAGAACTCAGCAATACGTTAAGAATCAAAATTTATTCAACCATCGAGTAAACCCATTTATAAGTTTTTGTGATGTCGACGGACCTTTTATGTGGATTACATGAATATGTCAATATATTATAAGAACCCAATTTTACTTTTACTAAAACAGTACTAATTCTTGTGTATTATATTTAGGGTTTCGTAGTTTAACAACAAGGATCCCTTATAATTTTGCCATATCCGTCCGTTGGTCCGCGGTTTTACTCAGAGATCCTAGTTCATAAAGTTCTGTAATTTGGCACAGTTTAAAAAAATATTAATCACGCCAACAAAACTGTGCGTGTACTGTGCAACTATGAATTACTACCATAGCTTTATGTTTCCCTATGCGGGATAGGCAGAGTAAATCTTTCTTACTTATTTACTACTTTCGCTTAACTTTTACTTTGTAGTTATTGTAGACCTCATTTTAAGAATATACACAATCAAAGATCCTCATACAGTTTTATTTGTGGTAGTTATGGTTTACGCGGGCGACCCTCGGGATAATTTAGGCGCTGCCAAAACGTGGATACTTTTGTGTCTTGTGTCGTATACAAGCTACCAATGAATATTTGATTTCTATGTAACCAGTATAAATTAGTCACTCCCTGCGCAGGCGTAATCATTTTTGTTTGTCTAGTTGCTTCCACTTGACACATACTCGTTTCCGATCAAAAAATGTGTCGGTAACTGGAAACTAAAAGTCGTTAGTTGAAGACACAAGCAATGTTAACAAATTTCCTTACAATTGTACTGAGCTGCGCAAACGTACGATTTGCAATCGATGTCGGTAGCCTGTGTGTGACACAATTACCACACCGAGCGGGTGGCGCAGTACGCGGGCGGGGCGAGCTGAAAACAATCTCGCTCTATTTCTCGCAGTGGGTGTTCGTGCGTACCTTCATTTGTACAAACAAAATGGTGGAAGAACAAGTTGACGCTGATATTGAGGTTTATAGTACAAAAAGCTTTATTGAGAAAGTAAGAACAGAGCCAGCTATTTGGAATTTAAGTTCCTCGGACTACGGTAACTACATGAAAAAATAAATGCAGGGGAAGAAATGTTGTAACCTCATTTAAAATTTTTCAAACATGGATTCCAAGGGAAAGAATTAAAAAGGTAAGAAAAGCCACAGCAATTATATTATAATAATATTTTTTATAATTGCGGGATTCAATGTTTGTTTATATCATAATCATATAAAATCCGTCGTCAGGCCACGCGAGTCGTTATCATACAATCTTGCCACGATACAGAACCTGATGGGGTCACAAAATAGTTTTTAAGACGATCTGAAGTATTTATTGATTCTTCTTATATAATTATGTAAAACACAGCACATTTTTACAATATAATTAGTAAAATCCACAGAGACGTTAATTGCAGATAAATATTCGCCATTTGCTGGTTAATACATCAAAAGCGCATTCAGTACAGCGCCTAGCTCTAGACAACCTGAAATTAAAAATTCTTTTTCATAGTGTAATAATGATAATGTAAATAAACAATCAGCATTGCATGACTTGAGCCGTTTTTGTTTCCCCGTCACATTTTTCTCCCCTACCGGCTCAAGTAGAACTCCATCTAGACACTGGTGAAGTAGTAGATTTTGGAAGAGCGAGTGCATCGTCCAAGGTTGTCGCGGCCATCTTGTTTTTGGAATTTCAAGAAACCGCACGTACAGTCCACATACTAACATCTTGCATAACAAGGTCAAGGCCCGACCCAGGGAATCAAACCCAAGAACCCCTATCGCCAAAAACATCTCAAATTATTAGCGTGCCACCCTTGCTGTTCCTTCGCCTCGGATCTGGTTAATCGCTCCACCATTGGGGTTCCTTCAGGCTGGATTCGATGGAACAGCCTGTCGCTCAACCATTCTGGTTCTTACGAGCCGGATTAGAATCGGGGCAATTGGCCCCACCAACCCCTAAGCCATTCGGAAAATTAATTTTTTTCGAAGCCTTCAGATATATGTAATAATAATTGTTCTTTTAATTTTAGTATACAGTCTGATTTCAATTTATTCCATATCACTTTACAAATTTCTAAAATTATGGTCCTTGCAGTGGATTCTCCACGTCCAAACACTTGTTCTAAGTCTTTAAATTTGCATCCTGATGGTAAACACCTGAAAAAAATCAAAACTAATAATAGCTTTTTTTTCAGTTGTATAATTGCAAAAACGTTGGAAAGGTTTGCGAAGCTGTTTTAACCGGGAGAAAAAAAATAAGAAAAATCTTAAAAGTGGGTCTGCTGATACTGCTCACAAAGAGTACCAATATTGTAATCTGTTGTCGTTTTTGGGATCGATGAGTGATATTAGACCGAAAACGAATCCTCAAAAGAATGTCCCGCAGAAGTTCCCATATGGACACTTCAAAGTCCTTAGAACATGAAGTAACTACAAGAATGATATTTTGAAAAAGATTTCAGACAACATTGTAAAGAAGCAAGAAGTGGTAAACGACCATGACGAAAATTTCTCAAATTTACTGCTGCCAAATTTTAAGAAAATTTTAGATGAATTTAAATTGGATCTTCTGTCACAAATTATGAATACTTTGAAAAAAAATATGTCAATTACAGTCGGCCAAATAATAATCTCAACTAATATTCACAAAAATATAGATATTTCTCAAACAGTCCGACTACAAGCGCACATTCTCAAAACACTGCTGCTTCTCCTGCAGATACACATTTCTCTCAAGATTCTGATGTAAGAGAAAATATGTTTAATGACCTTGGTTATTTTGATACATCAACAGTCAAGACCATCTCAAGCGCAACACTCAGTACGATTTAAATTTATCTTTTTTGTATAAATCATTATTTGACTTGTTTTATTCTTATTTAAAATAAATAAGGGAAACAGATTAATTATTTTTTCCGTCAGTGAGTATAATAAAATCAATCATTCCTAATCGTAGTAATCATCAAAAAATCAGAGGGGTAATTTTGTAGACTAATTGATGAAATCGAACATTTCTTTTTTTATCCCAAATTCACCGATACGTAACTATGTGCTTTATATAAATCTGATGAATATTTTAATATAGCCTTAGCCAAATGCCTTATCCATATCAACAGATAGTTAAATATGTAGCAGCAAATTTATGTGAAAAAATGAAAAAAAAATCGATTTACATACAATTGGCTTACACAATAACTCATTGAATGAATATCTGAAATAAAAAAATCGCAATTTATTCAAATTATTAAATTCAAAAACTTATATCTATATCTATGTATAGTAAAATCAACAACTTACTCGTACCGTAGGGTGATATAAAGTCGCTCTGATGGTAGAATGCTATCTCTCATCACCGTGTTTTGTTTTTTAAATCATCATGTAATAGAAGCAATAACTCATCAAAAGATTTCATAGATAATCTAAAATGGCGTTTGAATTTTGTTTCATATTTCCCAAATTTACTAATATTTATAAATTGATTTCGATTTCTAAGAAAAGGATGTATCCAAAACTGACGAAACGGTTGGCATTAACATAGTGGTTTTGCCTGTAAATATTAACGGCGACAACGTCTACGTCGAACTATAATCAACACTACCAACAAAAACAATGTTTCTTCATCGACGTCCATCGTGAAACTGTCGGGAAACAAGCAATGATTGGTACCGGTTACCAGAAGTAGCAACCGGCTACTGTGTCCGATCACCGCTACAGGACACAGCAACTACGGTTTCCTGCGATGGCGTGCCATATTGGTAACAAAAAGTGTCTACATTTGCGCAGGACCTTAGGGCAGTGATGGTTTACGGAAACTTCTGTTAGGGTCATATATATCTTAGGGTTGCACTTCCGGGAATATATAGATAGATAGTCCTATGTCCACCTTTGTACGGACTTGGCATGTGAATGATTTGATGTAGGTAGATTGTATTATTTTCAAAATCGAATTAATCTTTTTTGTAAACCTATTCCTTATAAGCCTGATTGGAGCATAAGCCCTTCAGTTACCATTGTCCTACTTAGGCCCATTTTTAGTCGTTATAGCGGTCAAACTGCAAATTTAATACGCTCATTAACAAGACAGTCCACGTATTGTGACGAGCAACTACGGAACCCTAACTATACATTGTGTGTGGCCCAACACGCACATGGCCAGATTTTATTTATTTATTTAAGTAATACACTAAAATTTACCCTTGAGACATTTATGTTTAAAATATTTGCTTAAATTAGGTAGTCAAATTTTATCTCAGAAAAATTATTTATTTGGAAAAGAAATAATTTTTATTGGATAAAATTTCACTAAATAACTTAAGGAGTTTCGGTACTCTGTTATGCAATAACTTAAAAAATCTATTTTTAACTTAAAAAGAAAAATTCCATGCCCGAAAATGACTTAATAGGACAACGTTTTCATGTAACTTACACGTTAAGATTGTGTTATCGTTTAGTCCAAACAAAAAAGGGTGAAAAAATTGCTTTTAATAAAAGTAAAAGCCACTTCAGAAACAAAAAGGAATAAAATAATTTCATTTTCACATTCTGAAGTCGGAGCTTTAACCCTTGGATGAAGCTAGCTCAGAACCGTGTTTTGTGGCATTCCTTGGGCGAGGTTTCTTAAGTTCAAGTGTGGACTTGTGCGCTGTTGTTATGAAGAAGACGAAATGACTAAAAATCTGTATTATTTGTGATAATATTTTAATCTTTACATGTGTGTAAAATGGTCGTTAAATAAAATTATTATTATTACTATATTAATGCCCTTTTCCCGCTTCATTTGAAGTAAGTTCGACCAAATTCCAATCGACACAGTCGTAAAATACATTAGTAAAGCGTCCACACAATGGACGTTCTTGCATGCAGGTGGCATTCGCAATTTCCTCGCCCACAAAGCAATATATTCCCTCACGTGAGGAATGCCCCTCAGCTCACGCTATACAGTCTGCAAGGTGCAAGCTGAGTAGAGCCGCTGTGTAAATGACTAATTTACATAGTCATGCGATTAAATATTGCAAACATGGGGTTTGCAATGAAAGTTTGCAAATAATTAAAATTCTATGCGTTATAAATTAAAAGGTAATAACATTGTAAGAAGGATTATTAATATTAACATTTTTTGCATAACGTTGAAGTCCACCTGATATACCTACCGTATTGCTGCAGCAAAAGGTTTTAGATCCGTCACCCCTGAGAGCTAAGATGGAGTGCCCCACAACTTGTAATTATATGTAGTCAGTTTAGAGACCACTTTCTCAAATATGAAATTTACTGCGAGCACTAACCACGGCTCCGTAGCAGTACACTAGTAACCCCAGTTAGATCCCAGCTGGCACAAATTAAATTATTTAATGCAATTTTAAGTGCTGATTTACCACGTACTCGGCGGTGAAGGAAAACATTGTGAGGAAACCTGCATGTCTGAGAAATAAGAAATAGATATTTCGAAGACATGTGAAGTTTGCTAACGCAAGACACTTCCTTGCCCTAAAACTCTCTCAGAAATGAAGGGAGGCCATGCCCAGCAGTGGAACGAATATAAGCTGTAGCTTTAACCAACTTTTTTTTCTTAAATACTGGCTAGAAATTCAGAATATAAGATGCATAGTTATTTTGAGTGTAAATAATTTTTGAAAGTCGTATATCGTCGTCGTCTTGACATGAATGACTCTATATTATACCTTTATTTCACTACGTGGGTACTGTGCTGAGTTAGTAGCCACTATAGACATAACTATTCTACAAAAACAAGCAGCCATAGATATCGAATTATTATCAAAAATGGGCTTATAATATAATTTAGTGTTTGTTTTCTCCTCGAAATAAACCCGGTAGGTATTCTCCAAGCCCATAAACTAGAAGAGTACTCAGACTCCTGACTCACAAATACAGAATTATCTGAAACTATTTACCATATTGTGACCGAATAAATTGCTGCTTGTTTCTATGTAATATTTATGTTGATATGGAGTCTAATTTTTTCAGTACTTATGCAGGCTTTTTGCGATCATTTATATGGAACCAACCACTATATTATGTAACATTTCAGTAGGTGTTTTCAAAGCCGGGTTATTTCAGTTATTTTTATAATGTGGAAATATATTATAATAATAATATTTCTTAAATTGTTTAACATCATTACTTCAATTCTATCTACACATGCAATTAAACTGTAAACAGTTTTTGTCTGTATTGTCGTTTGTGCACACAAATCTTCACAATGCCTGTACTAATTTGGATGTCAGTTTGAGTGACTAATTTGTCCGCCGCGCTTCGTTGCGTATGTTAATGTTATATAAAATAAAGTTTTTTGATGATTATCTCATAAACCATTATATAATAGTACATAGAATCTACTGGATAACCTTTTCCGTCTGGAAAAAAATAGAGTGTAAAGATATGAACGGAGTAGAAGCTTATGTCACTGGTATTTTACAAAATAATAAAATCAAAAACTTTTGATTAAATAATATCCACCCTAGTTTACAAACGGCAATAAAAGATCTCAGGGTCACAGGCTGGGGTGGATGTGATTTGAATTTTGATAGATTTTAATTAGGTAATTAATTTATCTCATTCAAAATTTTTTTCAGACTGTCAAGGTCATCCAGTATAAAAATAAGTTTTAAACGAAATATTTCATAGGTTTAAATACACACGCATAGTCTAAGGTCACATAATAATTCTAAGTATATTATCTTCCAACTCTTAAAGTTTTAACGTGTATTTGCTTCAATACTCGTTAACAACAAAACTTTAAGTTTCAAAGGATGGTTATTATTTTGGATGATTTAGACTTTTATTACGTAAAATTAATAGGTCTTATTTTTATTTTAAATGTCGGGATAATAGTGTTTATTTTATTTTTTGATAATGAACGAAGTTGCCAATAGATCTACAGGTTTTTTTTTAATTTAAGTTCTACTCGAACGGAGTCACTGATCAAAGCTAGTATGTAATAATATTATAGGAGAATGGCTTTACCAAAGTTAACTTCGTTTATTTCGGAGCGTTTATTAAGACGGCATCGTAGAAATTAACCCTCGCTTCATCCTTGCTTTAACTTCAATTAGTGAGAATTACTTTCAGAGAACATGAGCGTACGGCGAAACATAAAAAGTAATAAATGACACAAACGCGATGCAATGCACTTCCTGCCACTTAAAAAGCAATATTTCGAAATTAAGTTATGTTAGGTCAGCTTCAAGCTATTGAGACAATTGAAATAACTAGGAATGACCTGGTAAGAGAAGCAGACAGTCGATGGATGCAAATGGCTCAGGACCGTGCTTTGTGGCATTCCTTGGGGGAGGTCTATATTAAGCAATGAACTTGTGATGGGTTGTAATGATGATGGTGATGATGAACCTGGAAGGATTATGTTCTCACAGAATATCAGCGTAACATATCAGCTTTATATTGCTGGGTTTTGTATGGTACGAGTAAGTGCAGGGAACCGGAAACCCTTTTTACTGGAAATAAGGCGTTTCGTCTTAATCCTCAGGAGTCAGAAATAGATATGAGTGTGGTGTGTGCTGCGATTGATGATTGGCCGCGTCAATTAAGGGCATGTATTCAAAATAGGGAAGGGCATTTTGAATAATGTAAATGAAAATATATTCTAAATTAAATTACCTTTCATTTCATATATAATTTCTATATAATAATCAAAAAGTGTATCATTAATTTTATAAAAAGTTTTTGACAGAACTTATGACCTGGCTAAGTATTATTGCAGACCTTCACAATAACGCTGCTGAACATGGAAAAAATAAAAATAATGTCTAAAGTCCATGTATACCCGTATACCAGTAGTTGTTGAAAACACTACGCTAAAAGGGCTTGACGAGTATGTGTATCTGAGACAAAATATAAGATTTGGTGCGCCCAACTTCGACCATTCTCATCCCATGACAAATAGGCCTCCCCCAACAAATACCACAAAGCACAGTCCTGAGTCACTGACGTTCATCGACTTCCTAAATATCTTACGGGGTCACCTCTCCATCTAGTGACAGGCCCTAAACTACTTATTTGAGGCTGCCACTCAAAAACCTTTATTCCATCGGTCGTTCTTTAAGAAATATGGCCTGCTCATAGCCACTTTAGCTTACTTATACCTTGAGTTATATCGGTTATTCTGTTTCTACAGTGAATATCCTTATCTCAAGTGTATCTCGCAAAGAACGTCCGACCATAGTCGTCTCCATCGCTTGCTGAGCGACGTTGAGCTTCCTCATTTGGCCAGCAGTGATAAATGTGTGAGATATTTACACCCCAAGGGTAGCAAATAAATAAACTATTTTTTAGCTATTCGAAGTTGGTGTTTACTTTTTGTTAAAAGTTATAATTATTAAGTAAACGATACCATAAATGAGTATTAGGATGCAGGTTCACGCGGTTTCAGACTAGGTCACGTCTGCTCCTTCATTACGTATTCCACAGGTTAGTTGCCTCTATGTTTATTATGCAACGTAATGTTGATGAAACAAACATCGTCAGGTACGCCTGGATAGCATTGCGTGTAACGTTGTCACCCAGGTATAACGAATCCTAGTTACCTGGCTATAATTTAAAGAAATAAGAAAAGGAATAAAAGGGCAATAATATTCTTGCCATAATTACCACAAGCTAAAGCAATATTTTTCATTATCATGTATGCGAGAAATGTCTATCGCAGCGTTCTAGTAGGCAACTTAAAAAAATTACAGCCTCCCTTCATTTGAGATTTTGACTCTGAAGGCGCCGCACCGTTGATGCGGTGGTGTTGAGGCTGCGGTGAGAGAAGAGTATCAGAAAAGTTATCCTTTCCCGAGGGGGGACTGCCATAAGGCGGAACTACCTAGTAAAACCTACTTAGTAAAACTTAAGAGTAAAATAATTAAAAATAGAAAGAAAAACCCTCGACCACAATTTTTTTATAACTCAATTTCGCAAACGAGCATATTTGTAGTTTTGATTTATAATGTTAAACACAGATGAAGGTGATAAATGGCGACGATATTCTCCCTGCAAATCATTTAGCATGTGTCAAAACCGATATTGTACTTGCTCTAAGGTCAAAAAATAGTCAAATGTCTGGCCATAAATGGCAGTAAAGCAATTTTTAAAATCTTATCATACGAGTATACACAACTCGGCTAATGCGTTTTGCTACGAGGCTGCGGGACGCAGGTTCGATTCTTTACTATTCCTATTATGACAGGTGTACATAATGACAGTTTGCATATATATATATATATATATATATTATATGTAACACCTGTTAATTGTATTGTTATCATATTATTTATTTCGTTTTATGAACCAAATTTCAGACATTCGCGTACAGCATACTGTGGGACATGCAGTTCTTGCTATGTAACCTGGCCCTCATTGGTGCGCTGCTGCTGGTGCTGGCGGATGCCCGCGGAGGGGCACAATCTTTTCGTCAGAGTGCTTTCCATCGGCAAGAACAAACTGAAGACATATCTGCAGCTTGCAGGAGTTCAAAGAATTGAATATCCGAGAAAGATAAAAAATATAGAGAGGAAGGATGACCTATCATTTACACTGATAAATCATACGTCGATAGTTCGTATGCGTCTCACCATTTTTGGACAGACGGTCCCACTAAAGGCATTAAAAAACTTCTATCTATAGGTAGCCGCTTGGTTATGGTGCACGCGGATGGTGAAGCAGGTTTTGTATCCAATGCTTTGTTGACGCTGAAAATCAGTACAAAAAGCGGCGACTACTACGATAACATGAATTTGGAGAATACCGAGTGATAGCTCCATACTAAACTGATGCCGAATTAACCACCTAATTCAGTCGTGGTAGTCGACAATGCATCGTACCACAACAAAAAAATCAATGCTGCACCAACTTCCAAAACAAAGAAAATTTGAAGACACCATGCTAAAACCGAAGTTGTACAACTTAACACAAAATACAAAGAGAAAATTAATCAATTTGATATCGATGCCATATTAAACGAAGCGGGCCATTCTGTATTTCGTTTGCCTCCATATTACCCGGACCTAATTCCTATAGAAATTTTATGGTCCCAAATATAGGGATATGTAGTCAGGAAAAATGTAAGTTGTTACCTTACACGGATAACCGACCTGGTTAATGAAAAAGTAAATTTAATGGGAGCAACAGAAAGGGATAAATCATGCACCAAGGTAAAGGAAATAGAGGTCGATTATAGTAAAAGCGACCATGTGGTTGTCGTGAAGACAGAAACATTTATTATTCGCGTAGGGATGATGATTATAACTTGAATGAGGATGAAAGCTCAAGTGACGACAGCAACGATGAAATGGCCACCTCAGGCACCAACACTGCGTTGTCATCTGGTTCTCATGTCACCCACGATGACTTAATTAATGGACGGAGTTTCAACATTACTTCAATTTTTTTAAATTACTAAATATTCTACACTGAATCAAACATCTTTTTAATTCTATTTAATGATATTCTATCTAAAATATTGTCAATGTACGTTACGGCACTTAATAGTTCGACGTTCCAATGTCATAGTTAACCACGGCTACTGCCAGATTAAAATTATTAATTTTTGTTCCGATCTAATCAATATAAACTTATACTGTCTTATTAATAAAAATTGCTTATTCCAAGCTTAATTCTAAGTTACACTTAGACTAGCTAATCTCAGAGTAACTGACTATTTACTTCGATATTACAATGTTATTAATAAACATGGAGTAACCTCGGACTAACTATACATTCCTTACGCCGGGATTAACGCTTGCGCTATGGCAACCCACTTACTTTTAAAAATAAAAAGAGTGAGTCAGTGAATGATGAGTGATTGAACTCAATGCTTGATCATGACATTAATGATAGTGACAGGCAATATTTTGAGTTTGACAAGAGATAAGTGTTACGTGTTGTTCCTTGTTCCTCGTGTTGTTTTCGGACTCGGTGGAAAAACTAAGTTCTAAATATAATCATTTTTAATATTATTTGTAACGAAATTTTAGAATTAAGAAAAGAGCGTGAAGGGCAAAATTATTTAAATAACCATTTTTGTTTTTTTTTTTGGATAAATAAAATCTTTTGTACATGTAATTTTTGTATATTTTTTTTAAAATCGTTAATAAATGCTGCCCGAACAGAATTTCCTCTAACGGAGTTATTTACTAATTGTGTGACTGGTACATTTTCATCATCTCCTTATACTACATCCTCAAGCAGATCTTGCTTTTGCATTGCAATGTATATAGTTTTGTATCCTCTTGTTTAGTATTTAGTCTTCGCAGTAAACATCGAAACCTTTGCTTCCTTCCAAAGCATTGTTCTACAGTGTTACGGGCCCAGATGTGCGACTGGTTGTACATTCCTTCCTTTTGTTTATTAGGACGAAAGATAGGAGTGAATAAATAAGGAGTGCAAGCATAACCAGAAACTCCGAGAAGTCTGCCTTTAAATTCTGCTCAAAAGTTTGTTTTAATGCGACTTTCATTAAATATTCTTGAGTCATGTGTGCTGCCTTACCAATGTGCCACTGTATTCATGAACTCTAAATTTGCATTTGACACAACTTGGAACAAAGCACTCATAACTTCTTTAATATGAAATAATAGATTGAGGTGATTGTATTGAATTTAAGAAAATAACTAAGTACGTATATGGCAAAGACGGGCTAGCTAGGTGCTATAAAACTTACTTGTACATTTATTGAACTGTATTCTTTCCTGTTTATGTAGTATTGTCCGATGTTTCCAGTGACTTTCAAGATTAGAATATGTGGCAATCAATAACCCCAATCACTTGTCTAAATCCATATAATGAATAAAAACCTGCAATCACTTTGTTCTGCTCCACATCACTTCTTGGCATTTTAATCCATTATGCTGGTTTTGTTACTAGTGCTTACAACTTATAAACTCAACAGCGTAAAGTTTTACAAAATGTCAAAATACGCGACTAGTCTATGCTTACTCAGTCGTTAAACTAGGTACTGCCAAGGATTAACTTTTATTCCGAGAGTAGATTCGGATTAGTTTACTCCCTCCTTACTGTGTGTTTATTAATAAATAAATTGGATATTTTAAGCTTTAAACTAGGAGTAAAGTTAATCTGGATCAAGTCTGTGTTTATTAAGAGGATAGAGTAAGTCAGCTCAAATTCTAATTTCGCCCCCACTTCCCCGCGCGTCGTATGCTATGTACCGACATGTTTGTAATCACTAATACTCTAAGTAGATAGGTCGTTAGATACTTATTTCATTAGGTTTATCATATTTATGCCTGTTTCTTAACGCCAACCCAGTCACTTCTTATTTTTATAACGGTTATTTCCCATTTTAATTTTACGTCGTCCTGTTGCGTAATGTGTATTCTGATCGCAAGCGACACAACTTCTCCCTTTAAAAGCCGGAGCGATACTAACGGGGCGACAGAAATCAAGCTTACGCGCCGATATTTTAGGTAATTTCTTTTTACAGTGAAAATAATGGTATTTTAAAAAAAGTAAATAACATAACCACTGCTTTATAGTTAGTCCAGTTAGTATGCAAAGTTTCATGATCTTATTTAAAGTATTTTATGAATAGCAGCGGTTTATTGTTTATTTTGGAGGTAACTTTGGATTTTTTTTCTATCCAGAAAATTTTACGAAATCGTGTTTTTGTCTAACATAATCCTTAACATTAATCCTCAACTTTACCATATATTAATTTCAAAATTAATGCTGCAATATTTTCGGCATAACGAAGGATCTTGCTAAGCCATTTGACATTATATTTCCCCTTAATAGGGCTGATAGTATTTTGAAATCTTGCAGTTGTATTCTTGGGTTAAGATTACAGTACACGACTTTTATAACTTATTTAAATGTTCGGACATACCTTTGGAGAATCTCTTGCCACGCTGCCTTTTTTTAAATGATTGTTGTTTTTACTTACACCCTTGTTTTCAATAATATGTATTTTTTCTTTTATTAATTGTGTAAGCAAGGAATGCAAAAGGTACAATAGATATTACAGTGAAATGAATACGACATTAATATTTACTGATTACTAACTCTCCAGTTAGAGGAGCGGCTCCTCTTATAATTAATTTTATTTTCCATTTTGTAATATTTCTTCCTCAAAATTCACAGTTACTTCAAATCTCCAAAGTTCAAAGCAAACAGTATGGAGTGTAGAAGTAAGGAGTACAGACTGTGTATTAAAAATGTCCATAGAAAGTCGTTAAATAAGGGTGGCGCCACTATAGCTACGGGCTAAATTTTAAAGAACGCACCAAAAAATATTAGTGGGATAGACGACTTTTTCGAGGTTATATTTACTAAATAAAATTATTTTAGATTTTAGAGCTACTGAGCAGTTTAGTAGCACACTTAAACCGTCGATAACTGCTGAGTTCATTTCATCCCAGTAGCTACTCCAGCGCTGTTGTGGAGAGTTTTTAAACCGTTATTTACTGCTTACAGATGACCACTTTTTCAACTATTCTACTATGGTAGTTGGTACTCCTTACTTCTACACTCCATAGCAAACAGCAAAGTTAATGTGACAACTTTACTTTTAAATTTGGCTTATGGCAAAAACATACTACGCATACAGTCAAGTTCCTACCAATTCTACCAAAACATTACCACTAGTAAAAAAATAAGTCATGTTTAACTAAACAATGTCAAAGTATCGTTTATGAATAACAAAATTTTAAATAATGTTTAAGGCCTAATTAGTTGATTAGATAAGTAATGTTTAAGATGTTGATGAACGAGGTTTTATGAATAAGGCCTTTAATGTTATTAATTATATGATCTCCACCACCTAGGAATATGTCTCCCTAACATGTGTTACGAGTACTCCAAATGTAGTTATTTCCTAGTCGAATTTACTTTTCTTTGGTCCGTTTTTCGTGAACATTTTTACGTGACATGTAAACACGACGCATCTGCGATCAGTTAAGAGAGTAATGTTTATTTTTTTATGACCGATATCCTAAAACTTTTCGGACATGAGTTTTTAAGATTTATTTGACGAATACGTGCCTCATTTACCTGTCGAAATTGTACATAAGAAGTGCAATATTCGAGTTCGAAATAGAACATATTTTAAATTAAGTTTACATGACTCCGAAAGGTATGATTGAGGTACGGTCCATGAGTTAGTGTCTGGACTACATCATAGTCACAGCTTATCATAAGTCCACTGCTAATCGCAGGCGTATGGAGGGATTTTGCCTTAGTTACCACGCTTGCCACTGAGATTTTATGTTTTTAGTTACTTTCTCCAAATTATTTCTATTGTAAATTTTTTATAGGATAGGGTGACAAACGAGCACACAGTCCACCTGATGGTAAGTGGTTGCTGTGGCCCATAGACATCTACATCTATCCTCGATTACGAATCAAAATGCGGATGCGTTGTCACCCGTGAGGACTAAGATGGAATGCCTCGTTTCCAGTAAAAAGGGGCTCCGGTTCTCTACACTCACCATACGAAACATAGCAGCATAAAGCTACTATTTTACTCTGGTATTCTGTATTTATTTTACATATTGTTTTACTTTCTACCCTTTCAAAAACCATAACATTCGACTTACCTTCACTTTCATTCCTCTATCTTTTAATGATGCGTTCATTAAAGTAACCATTATTTGCAACTTGCTTGCCAACTACACAAATACTTTATCACCTCCATAAAAGAGGCATTTGAGGACAAGCTTATCTATTTATATTCCATTGTTTTCGATATTGAGTAGCCACGGGGAAGTTCCATCGCAATTCCCTTATACAGTGGGGCTATAACGGCTTTGCACAAGTCTTCCGAAACCCGTTTTAGTTTTCAACACACTCTAGTTTCCACCACACTCTTTTCATTCCTTAGCAATTATTATGATACTTTATCATACCCAACCTTACGTTTTTCATGCTTTTAATTTCTTTCATTAGTTTATCTATACATAACTCGCTACCTCATTCCGATTTTATTTTCTTTATATGCCACCTCACATTTATACAAGCTATAAAGTGGTTTTTTCGCCTTTTTAAACTTCATAATTCGTCATTCAAAATATACTTATTCTCGTCTTGTAATTTTTCAGTCTTCAGCTCTTCTGACTTTTCACTACCAGTTCTGACAAGTTTCCAGATTATTTTAATATTTTCCTGGAAATTATCTGTTAGTCTTCTATGATTATTTTTCTTTATTTTTTGCTTCTTTCTTCCTTTTATACCTTTAGGCTAAAATATAGGCTTGTGTGAATACTCCTGCTCTGTAGAAGAAATATGTAATAGTGTAATCTCAAAACTAAACAAATGAACAAGACAGATATAGTAGAATTCTAGCCCCCTGATATAACATATCTATCAAAAAATTACTAATAATAACTTATTTTTTTTAGGATATTGGTGATATACGAGCACAGAGTCCACCTGATGCTAAATAGTTGCTGTGGCTCATAGATATCTACATCTATCCTCCATTGCTAGTAAATAAAAATGCAAATGCGTTGTCACCCGTGAGGACTAAGATCCGGTCTCCGGTTCTTCACTCACCATACGAAACATAGCAGCATTGAGCTGCTATTTTACGCTGATATTCCGTAAGAGCGTGGTCCTTCCTTAGTTGAATAGAACCATTCGCGCTTCAACTGTGCTACTAATATAGTTGCAGCATGGCTCTACCACGTAAAATATATCGAAATCACTACAAAAAGGCAGGTATCCAAATCCAAGCCATAATCCACCGATGTTCCTTTAGACATTTAGTTCATCGAATCAATAAAAATATAAAATTCTTGATGAAATATAGTGGATATTAGGAAAATGGCAGTTTCAATAGAAAAGCTATGAATATCTGAGGATAAGGATATTTTTCAAAAATGATCGTAAAGCCAGGCTACAAGCTAACTCGCATCGGAAAACTGACTTACATCTAAATCCTTTTGTAACAAACGAAATTTTCACTGCACACTCGTTCAAACTAGATTCAGTAGCAAATGTTTACTGAATATTATTTTATACAAAGAAATCGAAAGAACTTTATTATAAAGTATTATAGCGACAAACGACTACACAGTCCACTTGATGGTAAGGTAATGCTGCGGCTCATGGACATTCTACACCCATCTTCGATTAAGGTGCATAATGCAGTTGCGTTGTCACACCTGATGACTAAGGTGAAAAGACACTGCAGGTAGGACGTTGATAAAAATATATCCAGATTCTAATTACATAATTGTGCGGGTATCGAATGAAACTATTTCATCGTCGATATCATTATTAATTTGTTTTCGAGATAAGTGAAGCAAAAATTAAAAAAAAATGCGAAACTACACACGTACATATACAACGTATATTACGTATATTACGTATACAAAAATATACACATACGTATATACACACCGACATTCCCTTAAAATCAAAGCATCCTACCATAGAAAACTTGAAACGAGGAGGTTATTTAAACTTTGAACAATCTTATCCATGACAGTAACATCTTAGTAGGAAGTTAAAAATGACATTAATTTAAAATCATGTTTGTATTTCACTGGAAAAACAAAATATTATCATAAAAGATATCACGTATGGTACTACTGGGTAATAGCTTTTTCACGAATTCGATTTCAGTACTTACATCCGATTGCTTTATGATTAAAATTCATCAACCTTTATGAAAGGGTCTTGTCGCCCGGACCAACGAAAGGACGGAAAGCAAATGATCCTTTAAGAGGTCCGTTTCGTCCTTTTAAGATAAGAAACCTAGGTAAGAAATGAACTGAAGTTTTCACCCCTAAGGTAATTTATGAATAACATTGGGATAGTTTCATGTCAGTATTTGATTTCCGTTTCCCATAGTTTGTTACATTATGTGCAATTTTTTTTATCCATAACTTAAAGTTACGGAATAACTTCATGAGGATAATATATTTCCTCCGACGTGTGTGTAAATATAACACAGTAATCGAGCAAACCGATTCCGATTCCTGGCAGCGCAGCAATCAAACGCTCATACATTTGCGCATAACCCGTGTTCCCAGCTGGCACCATTGACATTATAAATTGCAATTATTTGACGCCTGCATGTTTGAGAATTTAAAATATTTTTTTTAGAAAACAACTCACATGCATGACAGTGCAACGGAATCTTCCCTGCTTAAACAGTTCTTTAACTTAACTGCTTTTAGACAAGAGTGAATACGCTTTTCACTTTTGTTTTAATACAGTAAATCAACGGATTCAACTCGGGTGGCGTTCGGGAAATTACGACACATCTTCTCGTCAGGAATACCTCAAAACCTGAAAACATTATGGATCTGAGACGTGGTCTTTCACTGCTGGCCGTATGAGAAGGCTCAAGCTCGTTCGGCGAGCTATGGAGAGGACTGTACTGGGAGTTTCTTTGCGTGATAAACTTAGAAACAACCGAACAGTAAAACCAAAGTGACCGACATAGTCTAACGGATTAGTAAGCTGGTGTGGCAATGGGCCGTTCATATAGCTCGAAGAACCGACAATCGATGGTTATTGTGGTTTTCTGTCAAGAAATTCTTAGTAGCTGCTCGGAGTTAGAAAGTTGGTGGTGACTCACCCCCGTGCCGTAGAAAGCACGTAAAGTCATTGATCCTTCGACTAATCTCTGAGCGGTCGTGTCGAATTACTATAGCTCCATCGGACTACGAGTGTGAAGGAATAGAAAGTGCATCTGTACTTGCGCATGCACTGGGGCACTATAATCCTGTCATGCGATATCTTATTAGTTAAAAAAATGTTAGTAGTACTTTAATATAAAATAATTTATGAAAAGATTATACGTCACTTCTGCGATTAGTAATGCTTGATTTCTCTATTAGCGATTTTTTTATTGTGTGCCAGAATCTATCCAGGTCTTGCGAAACCAGTATCACTGCGACCAGTATGATGTTGAATACATTTCACGAGAACTATTGATATTGTTAAATGTACCCAAAGTCGGGGTATAGTTCATTGCAAAGTTCTACACTTTAAATAAATTGCAGGAATTGCTTTGTTCTGAGGTCTTGTACAACATAAGGGCTTAGTAAATTTTAGCGATTAATGTATTTAAATGCTTATGATTAAAAAAAACAACAATAACATAATAATTAATATCTAGATAATTCAAAATAATCACATTTAATCGAACACGACTTTTTCGAAAATTTACTTGAATAGAATAAGATTCATAACAGATATCTTTGTTTAGTAAGCCTGTCCGAAGTCCAAGCCATATGTTTAGCACCCGGAGGACCGAGCTTTGCTCGATTTTTTTTGGAAATTACATTTAGATACAAGTTACATACTGATGAATAATATTTTTTGATCTTATTGACGTAATAGAAAAAACTGAACTGGTTATTTGAATAAAAAAATCATTAGTGCAATTAGTTTAATTAAAATTTTAGATTTTCTCACAAAAGAAGGGAACTTGAAAAAAAAAAGGAAAAAATATCGGATCGAAGACAGGACGCGAACCAAGGTATGACGATTTCGCGACCGCTCGATATCCACTTGAGCTATTACGATCATTAAAACATTGTCAAAATTTACCTTCTTATATTGTAGCAGTTTTTCATTGCCTGAAAACACAAGCAAAATTCATTTTACATATCCTATATTATATATATATATATATATATATATATAATATATATATATATATATATATATATATATATATATATATATATATATATGTGTAATTATAAATGTATTAAAATCTATTCGTGATCGATTTTGAATTTATCGTGATTATATTTACGCATTTTCAAGTCTAGAATGAGCATCACATAGTTATAAAACTGAAGTGGCAAACAAACATTCTGTCCACATAATGCTAAATGGAACAATCAAAAGACCAATGGACCCCATGAATGCAACCCATGGACATTTGCAATTATCTGCAAACAAAGAAGTTTGCAGATGCTTAGTCACATCTGAAGACTAAGATGGAATGCCTCATGGCCTGCTAGTATACTGGCTTTCTTTCTGTTTTCATATGGTATTCGTATAGTATTTCGTAATCATATTTTCGTATAGTCTTTCTGTGTTCTTTTTGTTGTTAGGTAGCCGCTGTTGCTCATCTTCTAGCGTGTATCCCTTTGTCACTTCTTAAGAGGTGAGAGTAAGTCAGCTCAAATTCTAATTTCGCCCCCACTTCCCCGCGCGTCGTATGCTATGTACCGACATGTTTGTAATCACTAATACTCTAAGTAGATAGGTCGTTAGATACTTATTTCATTAGGTTTATCATATATATGCCTGTTTCTTAACGCCAACCCAGTCGCTTCTTATTTTTATAACGGTTATTTCCCATTTTAATTTTACGTCTTACTGTTGCGTAATGTGTTTTCTGATCGTAAGCGACACAACTTCTCCCTTCAAAAGCCGGAGCAATACTAACGGAGCGACAGGAATCAAGCTTACGCGTAGATAGTTTAGGTAATTTCTTTTTTACAGTGAAAATAATGGTATTTTAAAAAAAGTAAATAACATAAGCACTGCCTTATAGTTAGTTCAGTTAGTATGCAAAGTTTCATGATCTTATTTAAAGTATTTTATGAATAGCAGCGGTTTATTGTTCAGTTTGGAGGTAACTTTGGATTTTTTTTCTATCGAGAAAATTTTACGGAATCGTGTTTTCGTCTAACATAAACCTTAACATTAATCCTCAAATTTACCATATATTTATTTCAAAATTAATGCTGCAATACTTTCGGCATAACGGAGGATCTTGCTAAGCCATTTGAGGTTATATTTCCCCTTAAGGTGTGTGCCTTTGGGACGTTATGGAGAAGTGAATATTCTTACACCGCCACAGCACGTTCCTCTTTATTAATCTATATCTACTGCTAGAGTTGAACCTCTCCTGTTGTAGGAAACGTTCGCCGTCTTCGGCTTTACATTTATTATGTATATAGGTAGTTATAGATTCTTACATCGCTAACACACGATTGGCCGCTTTCATGACAATATTTTTAATATTAAAGATATAAGATAAAGTATTATTTAATAAAATGAATTTACTATGAAATTAAATGAATTTGTTATCAAAACAAACAAATCTCCATTTAATCAAGCAAATATATGTAAATGTCGCTTATGCAAGTGGAGTTCGCAATTCAACCGCTCACGAAACGATAAATTCCCTAATACGTAAGGAATGCTTCCTGCCGCGTCGCTTGCTTCGATGCTAGTTCAGAATTTAGGCTATTTTCATTACGAGGAGAATAATTGAAACATAATATATGAAACAATTTCTACGAGATTTAGTCTTAGTTTAAAATCGGTGGCTGTCGTGACGGGTTATCCACTTCGCTTTAAATGGTCAAGGTCATGTATGTCAACAGCTGCTGTTTCTGGGGGTTGGTCTGCTCGGGTTTACTGATTAACTATTGATTTTGTATAATTTTAACTTCATAAGTCCACTACTGAACGTAGGCCTACACCAAGGAATGCACAAATACTGTCCCGAGTCACCTGCACTGCATCCATCGTTTTACTGCGACTGGCACTTGTGTTACGGTCCGAAGATTATACGCGTATTATGACAGGGTGTGAGGTATTCCATTTTAGTTATCAAAGGTGACAACGTATTTGCATTTTGATTCTTAATCTAGAATATAATGTAGTTGTCTATGAGCCGTCACTATCAGGTATACTTTTTTAAGAATATTAATAATGCTATAAACATTACTAATATTCCCCTTAACCACTCGTGGTAAGCTTAAATTGCTTGTGTTACGAGTGGTTCACGCCAGCAGTCGAATGGCGGATTTGAATCCACGACCTTTTTGTGTTCGCAGTCCGCGCCCTGCCATTAGGCTACTGTCGCTTCGAAGCTGTGTGCTTATTTTTCATCTTATTCTTATTAATATTATGAAGAAGGAGAAGAAGCAAAGCACTATACGGTAAAAGAAGACCGATCTTTAAAAATATATATTATATTATATGTCATGTCCTATCGGGGATACGCGTATTTACATATTTCATTTTTGTGGTAATGATATAATATGCTAAGTGATATGTTACCACAATTTGGCCATCTGTCAACACAGTCGTTAGCAATTTCATTTCGCAGTAATAAATCACGGTGGCTCGTGAATTATCAAATAAATAATATAACGATCATTCCTCGAAATGTGCTATGTTGCGTTCGGTAACCTGAATTTTAATGATGGTAACAATGTTCTGATTTTTAAACATAATGTTTCAGTTTCCAGCTAAAAGAATTTCTGGTTTTTTATACTCACCATAGAAAATACAGCAGCATTAAGTTCTTATTTTATAGATAGTATTCTTGTTAGGGTGGTTCTTCCACGGTCGGGCTGGCCCATTTGTACTACAACCAAAATATAGCTGCAGCGTCAAGGAATGGTCCCTCGATCCGCCTGCTAAAAGTAGGTAAACCGAGGAAACAATCAAACTGTGAAAGGGGCCCATTCCCATATAAATTACATTTAAAATTTTAGGCGCTGTTTTGCCTTAACGAGGACTAGCTATCTGCACAAGATAGCAATACAGTGCACAAGAGTATGCGCAAGCACAGGTTTGGCGGTACTCTCAATTTCATCCAGCTCTTAGTCCGATAGACTGTAATCTGAAACGACCGGAGACCAAGCGGCGTTTCACCACCGCTTACTTTTTGACTTCGTGCTGCTAGTGAAAAATTTATGACAAAAAAACCCAATAACTAATGTCCCGACCTGGAATAAGAAACCAGGATCTCATTATCAGCATCTATTACAACCGCTAGACTAACGAGGCAGTCTATATATTATACAGATTATACAATATTAGTTCACCAAGTTCACTTGATTCAAATATTTAAAATTGTTTTATTATGAGAAAAGTCGAAAGGAGCGTTTATGCACATGCAAAGATTATTAAGGGTCATAAATTGTAAACGTACAGAGAAAGACGTATTTCATATAGGATTGGGTAAGGAAAGCGAGGCCCCAGAGGATTTATACAGGTAAAAATATTGCCCTCTTTAAACATTTCAGTAGGGTCGGCTGTACGGAGCGGGGACGCGAAACGCGCCAAACACATAAACCTATCCTAGGAAGATTTGTAAATTCGCATTTAGAAATGTAATAAGATATAATAAAAAAATTAATGTCGTTGATTAATCTGTTGCTGGCTGTATAGTGGTGGTGTAAGAATATCGACTTCCCTATATCATCCAGTAGGTGTCGTTAGAGGGGAAAGTGGGAATCAAACCACGAGATGGGCATTAGCTTCTTTTTAATAATAATATGAAATATATGTATATAAGATGT
This sequence comes from Parnassius apollo, assembly GCA_907164705.1. Taxonomy (NCBI): domain Eukaryota; kingdom Metazoa; phylum Arthropoda; class Insecta; order Lepidoptera; family Papilionidae; genus Parnassius; species Parnassius apollo. The sequence goes on from CAJQZP010001697.1 coordinate 6,977,183, forward strand.
TAGTTGAAATCTTATAATTACCTATAAATGGTGGTACGTTAATTTGCTCAAATCAATTATATTAAAATGTTAAAATATATAATATTATTTATAATATACTAATAATAATATATAAGACCCGCGTAATTAAATAAAATGATGTGTCTCACCGACGCTAAGTGAGTCTTAGCGGTCTTCCGCCGCAGAGTCTACTTCACGTTTACGTGACGTAAACGTGACGTGTCTTTTTATCGACGGTGGTGTCTTAGTGTAATGTATTGTCCTAGTGCAGTGGTGCTGGGAGTAGTGGGGACGGGGATAGTGCACGCAACTGAGGGACGGCGGGAGGTGCTCTTTAAACTCGGTAAGAAACGCGGATCTTAGCTAATAAAATTTTAACATCTTTAATCCCGTTTACATCCATTATCCATTACAGCCTATGAAAGTCGACTTACATCCTATAAAATTTACACATTACGTCCATAAATGTGAAATTACGTCAAATAAAAGTCACCTACTAAACATGCCAGGTAGGTCTAAAAAGTTTCCGACCTCAAGGTGAAGATAGCAGCACTCGTCAACATAAACTAGTGAATGAAGTTTGCATCTTTGGATAGTTACGCACCAAGGGGAAAATGGGATTTTTGGACCCGAAGTTAACAAAGTGTTTTATACTTTAAATAAATGGCTTTATTTTTCTAAACTAAAATACAAAAAAGTAGCTCACTTTCCAATCTGTAAATAGGATATTAGTTGTTAATAAATTTTGATTCTCGATTAAGTTAAAAATTTTAATGTGTATTTTTGATTATTTTTCTTTGTTAACTATGGAGATAAAAAAATTGCAAACATATCTACACAAAAATAATAAAGATACAAAATATCAACAATATAAAAAGTAACAGTAACAACAACAATTCAAGTAATCGATCTCATATCGATATTCCTAATATTCACTTCACTTGGTTATTGTTGTTTTAACTTCCGTTAATCGTTTCACTATGTCGTTTCTGCAGCTTTTCTTTAGTGATTTTATACTGATCCTGCTGTTATATTGACAGGCATAGGCACCGACACGACTTACTCGGTCATGTTATTGTAACGTATTCCACGTTACAAGCCTTTTGATTCCATATTGACGTCTTGGACCATTTCATTTAATTGTAATATGCTTACAGTAATACGTGCACGTGTACGAGTTTATAAATATAATTGTAACTTTTAGTAATTATGGTGCAAAATCGCCTGTTACGGTGTAGGTAATAAGTAACCTAACCTTTGCTAAGTATTTTGAAGAGAAAAAGCCGAGTACTATTTAGACGGGTCAGAAAGATGGAAACATCGCTGGGAGAAGTGTGTAGAGTTACAAAGAGACGATGTTGAATAATAAAAATAAAGTTTAAGAAAAAATATCTTGTCATCATCGTCACGTAGGTCTCACCTAAACAATGCCATAGAGAACGTTCCTGAGCTGCATCCAACGAATTTTTGCGTCGGATTTGTGTCCGAAGTTCGGCGTAATCTAATTCTAGTGGATAAATAGTGACCAAAAATTAGTTAAATAATTCCTAGAGAAATAATTCTAAATCCGTATATTATAATAACAATGACCAGCTTCTGCTTCCCCTGAGATGGATCTTTTAATATGACGTTATTTATTTTATAATATTTTTTTTAATTTTCCAAAAAAAAAATACAAATTTTATATATAATATAGCCCATATGTGTGGTATTGCTCTCTATATGTTTGTGAGATAGACACAAACAAAAAAAAAACGCATGCAAATAACCCTGTACTCAATAAAAGGCAGTTATTTCGATATTTAGTCTATACGTACTTTAATTTTATTTATATGTATAGATAAAGATGTAAAGATAAAGACATTTCCTGGAGAAAATTAAGTAAATTTAATTTGTAATTCTATTACCGTATTTAAAGAGAAATTTGTCGTCGTTTAAGTTTAAGTAGTCCTTACGATGACAACGTATTTGTATTTAGATCTTCAACCGAGGATAGATGTAGATATCAATGGGCCACAGCATCCACTTACCATCAGGACAAATATGCGCTCGTTTGTCATCCTTATCTTATAAAAGAGAGCCACATCTCCTTAAGTCTTTAGTATAAGATACTTTATATTAATTTTCTTGCAAGTACGCGAATACATTAGTTGAAGTTGTAGTATATCCTTAGCCTGATTAAAAATATCTGGATTACAGATTTGCATATGATGTCGTGTGTGCGGGTGTTCGCAGTTTACCAGCGCGAGGCAATAAATCCCGTCACAAGTGTGGAATGCTTCATCAAGACTCCAACACATTGCTGGCCGCATTTTCGCAGGGCGTGCAACAGAGTCGCAAGCAACAAAATATTTTAATTCGTCACGCAATCTTTGTATCAAACGGCATGAGCACGTTTTTTGATAGTTAGTTGATTACAAAGTGATGAACGCAAATCTTAGCTTACAAATTAATAGTCATAATAACACATCTAGTAATTGATTTGGATTTAATAAGAAATATTTCCTCGCCTTTTATTATGACTTTAGTATAATTATATTATTCATGTATTGAAGGATACGCTTTTTCACACTTACGTTTGAATGGGCTATAGTTTTATATATTTTTTTATTTCTTTTATAATCTATAATATTTTAAACAGAAAACTGCATCACTTTCTCTTTATTCATTCACTCATCCATTCATTACGGGCAGTCTACTGCTGAAGACAGGCCTCTCTATAGATTTCTTCATAATAGAAATATTTGCTACAGTTGCCACGCTTGGCACGCAGGTTGGCAACCGCAATTTTTCACTTAAAGACGCTGCTGTCTGACTTCTGCTTTGTTTTCCTCTGTCGTCCTTACGACGCACACGGGACGATACGGGGTAGTTGATTTTATTTCGGCCATTGTACGGTCTTCTTCATTACTATACCAGATGTGCAACTTTTGACGTTGTTTTGCGTCGCCGGTGTTGTACACTATTTTTGTTTTGTTCTTTTTTCGTTTATATAATGTTTTGGTATACAATATAGAGTTATCTATCTATCTATGGGACACAATTAATCTTTTAGCCTTTACCATAATCGCCTTTTAAGATACCTGCCACAAGGAATGAATGTACTGATAAGGAATATATTTAAAAAAGAAGAATAATGTATGTTTAAAAACAAATAAAAACTAGTGTGTGTGCGTGCGTGCGTGAGCGCGCGCGCGCGTCCGTGTCCCGTGTGTGTGTGTGTGTGTGTGTGTGTGTTTAAAATAAAATCACAATTTGCTCTTATTAAAGAGATCTGGTATAGCCAGTATACGGTTTACTTTATTATATAGTATTAGGTCCAATAACACAAGAAAAACCTCTTTGCAAATGAAACATTTTATTTTAGGGACATCAGTTAATGTGCGCAGGTGTATGTATGTATGAACGTATATATGAGAATGTACTTAAGTTCGTGGTAGCTCAGATGGTTAGCGCTCGCTGTAAATTTCACAATACGCGAGCAAACCGGGTTCGATCCCCGCCGGCACCAATGAAATTGTTAATTGCAATTTTAAGTGCTGATTTACCACGTGCTCGTCGGTGAAGGAAAACATCGTGAGGAAACCTGCATGTCTGAGAAATAAGAAAAAAATATTTCGAAGACACGTGAAGTTCGCCAACACGCATTGGGGCAGCGCGGCGGACTATTCCTTGCCCTAAAACCCTCTCAGAAATGAGAGGAGGCCTGTGCCCAGCAGTGGGACGTATATAGGCTGTAACTTTACTTTACTTTACTTACTTAAGTTCGTAATATGCACTAATTTTCGCCTCACTTGTATCGACAACAAGGCGATGTCGCTCTAGTTTCATTTGATACTTACTCAATTATGTAATTAAAAATTTTGGTCCGTCATTTTATGTACGTTCAGCAGGTTTTTAGTATGAATAAATTAACCGAAGAATTACTATTACATTACATCCTATCAAATACATGATATTTACTCATATTTTCAATAACGGTGTAATATAATAATGATTATTTACATATTTGAATTTAAATATAAAATTTGGATACTCTTTGAAAAATAATCCTGTATAAAATGTTCTTTCTATATCCTTACATAAAATATGATTCCGTAAATGTCTGATACCGAATCGAGTTTGAACTCGTGTGCACTGAAAACTCCGTTTGCAATAAGAGGATTTAGAGGTAAGTCACTATTCCGATGCGAGTTAGCTTGTAGCCTGGCTTTACAACCGTTTTTGAAAAAGGTCCTTATTCTCAGATATTCATAGCTTTTCTATCGTAACTGCCGTTTTCTAACATGGAATATAAGGAATATTCCATCTAGAATTTAATATTTTCATTGATTCGATAGTGGCAGTAACTAAATCTTTAAAGAACCATAGTAGTTTGATACCCGCTTTTATAGTGATTTCGATATATTTTTATGTGGCATAGTTTTAAATGCAATTATTAATGATGTGTTATTTCAAAAGGACTAAGACTCTATGTCTGCTTTGTTTGTTTAGAACAGATTACACTAATAAGTATATATTTCTTCTAAAAAGCAACATTGTACCTATGTTTCAGTCTGAATGGAAAAAACAATGATAGAACACTAACTGATAATTTCCAGACAAATATCAAAATGTTCTGAAATCTCGTCAGAACTATTAGGGGAAAGTCAGAAGAGCTTATAATGAATGCTCGGCGAGACGATAATGACAAAGCATCAAGTTTAAAAAGATGAAAGCAATCCCTTTAAGGTTGTTTGATATGAGGTGGCATCTGAAGAAAATGAAACAGAAAATTCTAAAGAAAGGAGAGGTGGTAGCGAGTTGTGTGTAGATGAAACAATTAAAGCAATAAAAACATATAATAGGTAAGACTAGTTATGATAAAGTATCATTAGGAATGCTAAAGAATGAAAAGGGTGTGGTAGCAGCTAAAACGTGTTGGGAACTTAAACGAGTATCGAGAGAATGGTGCAAAGTCGTTATAGTTCCACTGTATAAGGAGAAAGGGTCATAGCAGGCAGGCTACCGTGAAACAAAGCTTATATTTAGGAAAACTGTAAGCTAAGTTGTTATTTGTATGAGTTGTGAAGGAAACTGATGGAAAAATTTGGGATATGATAACATGATTTAGATGTATGACAGAGTGGACAGGGTTGCTTTATAGTAAACATTGGCCACGTTTTGTTTAGCACAAGACTTATACAAGCTCTGGTGCTTGTGTCAGGATCAACGGGGTGTATATCAGTTTGGTATCCATAAAGGTGTCAGACAGAATTGAGTTGCAGCTTCCCGTGGCCGTTTAATGTCGAAGATAGGGGAACATCAATAGATAAGTTTGTCCTCAAATATCCCTTTTATAGCGGTGATCAAGTCATATTTATGTCATCAGCAAGCGAATTGCAAATGATGGTTACTTTAAAAAACGTATCATTAAAAATAGAGAAATGAAAGTGAAGGTAAGGCAAATGTTATGGTTCTTGAAAGGGTAGAAAGTAAAATAATACGAGGGCGGCACTGAAAATTTCGGGAACCAAGGAAGTGACAAAATATTACTATTTAAAAATTTATTTATTGCTTTTCGAAGTATTCTCCGCAAAATTTGACACATTTTTCCATACGATGGAACCAATCATTGAAGCAACCATTCCATTCGGAAGTTGGGGTCTCCAAAATGGCCGCTTTGTAGGCGTCCACAGCTTCTTCAGGTGATGAAAATCTCTGTCCACGCAATTTATTCTTTATTTTAGGGAAAGTATAGAAATCATTAGGATACAAGAAAAACGGCGGTTGCAGTTCTCTTTACGGAGTTCAGAAACGACCTGTGGCAAACAAATGCTAGCATACCATTCTGCATTAACCGTTCTTTGTCCCTCAAGAGGAATAGTCGTAACATGGCCGGTTTTTGAGACAAACGTGGCCACCATTTTTTTTGCAACACTGCGTGAACGAACAATTTTTGTTGGCTTTAACTCATTTTCGAACACCCAAACTCGTGACTCGTTTTTTGTTTCGGGTTCATACGCATATATTCAGGATTCGTCACCTGATACGATGTTGTATACAGCATTTGAGGATCCTGCGTGGAATCTTTCGAGAGTTACCAAGTAACGTGACCAAGTAACGCGAGCCGCTTTTTGATCTTCACAGAGCGAATGCGGTATCCATCGGGAAAACAACTTTTTTTACACCTAACTGTTCATGCAAGATTATTTGTATTTGACTCATGCCAATGTCTAAAGTTGCCTGAATTTCGCGGTATGTCACATGTCGATCCTCCTCAATCAGCTTACGCACAGCATCAACGTTTTCTTGGATGACTGCAGTTTTTGGACGACCTTGACGGGGAGCATCACTGAGCTTGACACGTCCACGTTGAAATTCAGCAAACCAGCGATAAATTGTGTTTTTAGATGGGGCTTCATCACCAAATGCAGAAATCATCCGGTCAACACACTGTTTTTGTGTTAAACCACTTCGAAAATCATAATAAATCATCGCTCTTGAATTTTCTCGAGTCAATTCCATTTTCTCAACGACTAAACAAGTTTGACAAAACCTTGTGACAAGACCGAGAATCTTTTTTTTAAATAAATAAATGGTACTCGATTTTTAAAACCAAGGAGTTTTCAATTAAAAAGATTTTAATATGACAGGAACAGTGGAAATATTCCATTCCCGATACTTTTAGTGCAGCCTAGGTATGTAGAATAACATTAGAAAGATCTTGTAGTCAATCACACTGCCAAGCGTGGCAACTAAGGCAAAATGTGTCTGTGATCAGCAGTGCACTTTTGATAAGCTGTGACGATGATGATGATGAAGTGCAGACACTAATTCCTGGACCGTACCTCAATCAAACCTTTCGGAGTCGTTGGAAAGTAACAAAATAACGAAGCATGTAAACTTAATTTAAAAAATGTTCTATTTCATATTCAAACATTGTACTTCAGATGTACAAAGTTGACAGGTAATTAGGGCACGTATTCTTCAAACAAATCTTCAAAACTCATGTCCGAGAAGTATCAGGATCTCAGTCATGAAATAAAAGATTACTGCCTTAACTGACCGCAGGTGCGTCGCGTTTCACAACAAGGCCGTGTTTACATGTCACGTAAAAAATGTTAACGAATAAAGGACGACAGAAAAGTAAATTCACCTTAGAAATTACACTTGTAACGGAGGCATATTACTAGGCGTTGGGAATCTGTTTCTGCTGAGTAAGCGGACGGCAGTTTCGCACCTTCAGTTTTGCACTTTTTTTGTTTGAAGTTTGTTGCAGGTGTCCATGTTCTGTGGTAGCCATTTAACATTAGGTGGACTGAAAATTCGTTCGTCAGTTCAGTTTACAAAAATACGACAAATATTATAGAGTAATGTAAAAAATACGACAAATATCATAGAGTAATGTAAAAAACTAATGCTTACATTACAGTCTATAACAGTGTTCGATTGAGGGATGGCTGAGTTCGAGAAAATTTCATTTTCGTATTTCATCGTGTGAGGTATCATGGTAGAAGACGACTACGGAGGACAATGGTAAAGGTGCAGTGACTGTGTGGCTGTTGTTGTAAACCCTCTCTATAAAGTGAGAGGCCAAAATGAGTTAACCACCAGATTCGATGCTTGTATTAAAATAATGGCTATGTAAGATGGCATTGTATTTATGAATGAAGCCTCGCTTTAGCATTCTTTATAAGTTAGTTAGTTAGGACCACGCTCTCAAAAAATACCAGCGTGAAATAGTAGTGAGTGCAGATAACCGGAGACCATTTGGGATGGGGAAAAAGCACTGAACCCTGATCTGTCTCTCTGATATATATAGCGCAATAAATAAAAATTTTATTATTATATTTACGTTGTAAGAAATAATATTTACTAAAATACTTCCTTAAAAATATTTCTTAACAACCACCTTAAAAATAATGTTTACAAGCTTGTAAAACTAACTACTACTACACTTTTAATTTTGACATATAATCTCATGAAACCGTCTTGTATTTTTATTAATTCCTACGTGTGGAGGTAACCTTAAAAAAAGAAATAAAAAAATTTAAGTTGCGAGAACGAACGAACTGCAGAGTGACACAATCAGGTAAACGATGCTATAAATTAATATATGTATAATGCCGCGTAATGATTGCATAAAGCAATCATTACGCAACCTTATCTTATTCAATATTACTATCACAATAACATGTGTGTTATCATCATCATCACTAACATTTTCTTATTACGAGCCTAATGTTTAATATCATTAAAAAAAGTTCATTATCTGTTTTTTCATCTTAGTAAACTAAAATAGTGCTAATTTTGTTGTTGTTTTTTATTTTAAGTTTATCTTATGAATTCATTTTCTACGCTTCTCGCGGCTGTTGTTTTATTTTAAGTTTTGTTGGACATTGCGCTTGCTAAATGGCGCAGAAACAGTTTCCCTGTTGATTTTACTGTAGAGCTCTTAAATTCTTTTTACTGCTGTGTAAAATGTTATAAAATATGTTGGGGGTAAAACTTCTGCCGTCTTATTAAGAAAAGTAATTTACAATTCATTTCAAGTTTAAACTAGAGTCTGTTTCAATTAAGACGTTTCGTGAGAGATATGCGAACTAAAAAGACATCACCATCATCATCATCATCATTACAGCCCTTCACAAGTACACTAACGTAATTATTTTTCCTAAACTATCCGTGCCCATTTTATCAAGTACCGTTGCCGTTGTAGCCTATATAATCTATCAATCTATTAATTCTGACTGCCTCGTTGGTCTTGTGGTTATATTAGTGCGACTGCTGATCATGAAGACCTGGGTTCGAATCCCGACTCGGGCCGAGTATTGAGTTTTCCGTTAAGAAATTCTTAGTAACTGCCCGGAGTCAGGAAGTTGACGGTGTCTCACCCCCATGCCTCGGAAACCATTACATCAGATTTGATAAACCACAAATCCTCGCAAAAAACACCGATTCCTACCGAGGATGATACGCGAGGCTATTGAAATTAAAAAATATCTTAATTTCAATAGAGAAGATGGATGGGTGCTACCATCTGTTTGGGATCCTATAAACATAATTAAATCCAAACCCAAGCATACCACTGTAAGACTTCAAGATACTATAAGCTGGTTCTGCGTGGAACAAAAATTAATATTAAAAAACTGTAGGTAGCCGGGCTAACTATGGCATTGGGACGTCAAACATCTCAGTCCCCCCCCCCCCCGTAACCATGGGTGGGAATCAAAAATAAGTTAAAATAGTTAATTAAACGCGATTAAATCTGTAAATATAGTTGTATTAACCACGTTAACCAAAGTTATGTAACCACGAAGTTCTAAGCTTTATATAAATTGTAGGAATTGCTTTGCTATGAGGTTTTGTACATCGTCAGGGCTTAGTAAGTTTTATCGACTAATATATTTTTTCAGGTCTAAGTTCGGTTTGGATCAAAATAAAAAATACAATCATCTACACATTAATCGTATTTGTTCAGTGAGCTGAGGGTTGGTTAACTTTCATATGAACAATTTTACTACGTAATTTTGGTTTACTGTGATCGTTGTAAATCACAATAATTACGTTTTTCACAACTATATTTATCGCGTTTAAAATATATGAATTAATACGGACATTTTATTTAAGTATTTGAACCAATATTTCGGTAGTTTGGTTTCAGCGAATAGGTATCTATATATAGTGTACGGAGCGTCGGCATTAATGGATTTTCTGATGGGATGCATCCAATTTTTTGAGTCTGCCTTTACTATAAACATCCAATGTGGTGACTATTTTTAAGTTCAATTAAAATAAATACAGAAATATTTGAATTTATATCATATCACATAATAAGGATTATGCTTTACGCGTCGGATAAAATTATGGTTTGGCGTCGATATTATATTTTTTCTCAATACATATACAAGAGGAAAATTTGACTGGCAATAATTATTTCCATAATTTATTTAAAGTATATCTTTAACTTTTATATTTCTTAGATATTTAGGTTTTATTGCGATTTCTGCTTGGTAAATTAGCACTAAAAATTGCAATTAACGTGTAAAACGTACTTTGAAATTTAAGACTAACGCGTATCACCAGAACTATCCAGGCATAGAATAAAGGGGTATGAAAGTGAACGCAAGTAAGACGAAGGTTATGGTTTTTGAAAGAGAAGAAAGTAAAACGATTTGTGAAATAAGAATAGAAGGGGAGTTGATCGAGCAAGTAGATGAGTTTGTATATTTGGGCTGCGTATTTAGCAGGGATGGGAGATATGATAAGGATATAGAACGACGAGTGAATGCGGGAAATAGAGTAAATGGGGCCCTGCACTCTATTGTGAAGAGTCAAAATGTGTCGAAAAAGGCACGTATGGAAATTCACAATGCTGTGTTGGTCCCTACTTTAACATATGGTAGTGAAAGTTGGGTGTGGCAGAAGAAGCACGAGAGTAGAATGAACGCAGTAGAAATGCGGTCGTTAAGGAGTATGTTAGGGCTGAATCTTAATGACAGGGTAAGAAATTGTGTAATAAGAGAAGAGTGTGGTTTGCAAGATGATGTTGTGACCAGGATTAAGAAAGGAATGCTTCGGTGGTTTGGTCATGTGGAAAGAATGAATGAGGAAAGAGTGACAAAGAAAATTTATGTTGCAGAAGTGAATGGCAGAGTCGGAAAGGGACGTCCTAGGCGAAAATTTATCGACCAAATTGGCGATTTATTGAAAACGGGCCAAATTAGGAGTACCCTTAACCGACGAGCATGTATGCGGAGGTGTATGGATGTGAAGGAGGCGAGAGAGGTGTGTCAGGATCGTGCCAAATGGAAGTCTGTAGTCTCTGCCTACCCCTCTGGGTGACAGGCGTGAGTGTTTATGTATGTATTATGTTATGTATCCAGGCATATTGAATAAATTTATCTTTGTTTATTTATTTGTTATCTAAATTGGCGCTGAAAACGGGCAACGGCTTTTAATATTTTAAGCCTCTTGTATCAAATGTTGGGCTTATTAAGCGTAGCGGATTGCACTGGTGAATTTTGCAGGTATTTTAAATCCTATATTTATACGAGTCGGAGAGAAGACTATATATATTTGCCACATTTGCTGTTCAAAGTATCTGTTCAGTCCATGTTGTTATCTTAAGGAATTGTATTCGTGACTGGTCGTCACTGCTAGAAAGAGGAAGGCTGATTCATTTCTCACATACACAATTCAATAGTTTGACGGCTCCGTTGGGCAGCGGTTTAGCAATGATTTACGGCGCGGGGGGTTGCGGGTTCGAATCCCGCACGGAACTAGTATTTGTACGTCTTACAATTACTTCTTCCGGGTCTGGATGTTTACCCTTGTGAAATTTATGTTTGTAAACTGTCCCCACGATACAGGTGAAAATCCTAGTGTGGAAGGTGATGTCTAAAAAAAAGTAGTCATAAGGAAACATAGTTAGCGTTATTGGCACGATACCGCGGGGAATAGGGCTGTTTGATAGTTTTAGTTTTCTGTTTTTATAATTGTAGTAAATAATATATAATTTTATGTTATGTTAAAAAATATGTAAAGAACTATGATTGAGTAAAGCGGATTTTTCACCCTTTTTTCTCCCGAGTATGTCGTGAGAGGTGACTATATCCGGGATATCAGTTTGATCAGGTTGGTTGGTTATTCTTTTTCTTCTTTTTATCACACCGTAAATGTTTATTGCTGTAAATAGACTACTAACGTCGTTAGATTTTAACCATGAATCAATTTAGAATTTAATCCAATAATTGTTCCAGTATTACGCAGCACTAATGGAACAGTTTGTTCGTATAAGCGCCCTGTTCTAGGTACTTAAGCTCTAACGTTGAGCTTTATTCATAAAAATGAAGTGACAAAAGCACTTACAGCTACAGTGCACAGTTATACGTGGACACGCTGTAGTTATATTGTTAGTCGACTGTACCGAGGAAACACTACGTTCCCGTAGAATACCAGTGTAAAATAGCAGTTTAACTCTCATGTGTTTCTTAATGGCAAGAGTAAAGAATCGAAAGAAAACGAGGCATTTCATCACAGTCCTTAGAGATGACAACGCGTGTGCCTTTTTATTCCTAATTGGGAATGAATGTAGCTGTCTATGGTTCACAGTAACCTTTCTGGTGGACTATGTGCTTGTTTGTCACCATTATTTTATAAAAAACCTGATGATAAGTGGCTATCGCAGGGCATTTACACCTTCCAAAAACTTCAAACATGATGACAATGAACAAATGAAGGCTAGAGTTGCGTTGTGACATCTCAGAAACAAGATAGTATGCCTCGCGACCTTTAATTTTATTCTGGGTTATTATAACCTTCAGAATTGAATTCAACAATGTAAGCACTGCCATTTGGCGACAGAAATAGATAATGTGGTGGTTACCTAACCAAGCGCACTCGTTAGCAGTATACAAAATATCAATAAAACGTAAACGGAAATAAGCGTAGGTAAGAATTTAAAATAAATAGTGTCCACTAAATGGTTAAATAAAAATTAAGATCTATTCCAAACAAGTCAGCTGTTTGTTCTAAATATGGGACATATACGAGTAATAGTCAAAGGCTAAAAAGGATAGAAAGCTCCAGCTTATTTGCCTTAATTTAAAATAAAGTATACAGAGGAGGCACGCACATTGCATTTTACCGCTTGCAACTACAAATTACTATTTGAACTTTTTGCTGTGCAAACTACTGGCCGAGAAGAATTAAAAGAAAACAAAAAAGGAACGAAAGCGCTATCGGTTGCGTGTATACTTACATAATATCGTTTTTATATGACACAAACATAACAAATAACATAAAATTTTGTAAAAAGACGCAGTTTTTGGATGGTTTTATACGTTCTGTGGTGTTTACGTTGGCAGGAGGTTTATTTTATATTTTTAATTTTATTTCTATTTCCATTCTATTCGTTTTCTTCACGAAAAAAGTTATATGCCGGAGGCCGTGTTTTAAAATGCATTGGGAACAATTACATACAAAACCTATGAGCTCCCGCGTATGTTACATCCTCTAGCGAAATATAGCAATACTACCCTGAATACTTATTTAGATAGCATTTCAGCTATTCCCCATTAGGTGACGCTACTAATTATAAGGTAAAAATCCGTTTTAGGCACGTCGTCAAATACTAACAAATTGGTAAAAATATAGTGACGTTACTGGATAACAGAGGGCACTAATTGCAATAATTTTTCTTTCTTCTAGAACAATCTACTAGAAATAATAAAATTTAAAGATGAAAGAAGAAGAGTTTTGGTAAATATACATTATTCTTACGATAGTAAACCGAAATCATGTTCGTTTTTTGCTCCATATCGTGACTTACAATAACTTAATGCCCAACCGGGGATATTTAAAAAAAATATTGTTTATGAAACGAATGTGTCTTGACCTTTTGACGATGTCACTAAGACTAAATAATAACAAAAATGGGAGATATATCCTATAGGACAAAAGTATAAGACGACAATTTTATTGCTTATGTCCGATCTATTACAACTATAAATGTCTTTGGCACAAGGCTTTACAGGGAGTGGACTATCAAACCGGACAAGAATATTTTGTCAATAAGCCTGTCGCACAGTCAAAGGTATTTTGGTCCACGCACAGTCAAAGGTAATTTTGGTCGACATTATAATTCCTCATAATGATAACTTCGTTAAGTAAGAATTAATAACATCCGAGGCAACCGAGATTTCGTGTTTTTTTTAATAGTATAAAGGTAATAAACGGGCACACAGTCCACCTGATGGTAAGCGGACGCTGTGGCCCATAGATATCTACATCTATCCTCGATTAAGTATCCAAATTTAGGTAGATGCACTGTCAACCCTAAGGACTGAGATGGAATACCTCGTTTGCAGTAAAAAAGATTTCCGCTTCTCTACACTTACCATAAGACAACAACATTAAGTTGCTATTTTACGTCGAGCCGACCCATTCGTGCTACAACCATAATGTATCTATAAACACTGACACTTTTGCAGAATCGTCGGTGCATTGTTTTCAGTGGGATTCAATTACAGGATCAGAGATATAACAGCCAGGTGAACTCTTTACTGCACTGTTTATTGTCCTGTTTTCATAACCCGATAGGACGTCAATTCTACACGAACGGAGAAAGATATGACGTAGAAACGACTGCTTTACATTCTCTCCGAGGTATATGGGGGTGCAATACTGTTAACTTCCTAAATCCGGGCTTCTGCGGAGAATTTTTTGACCGCAAAACACAATAACTGATTTTACCCGAACCAGGATTCAAACCCAGGTCATTATTAGCAGTCGCGTTGATGAGCTCTAGACCAACGAGGCATTCGGCTAAAAGGCATATAAATATATACGCAAAAATAAGTTATAAGCCTTTGGTATGGGTGATAGTCAAGCAGCACTGCTAGCGCTGAGGTGAAATTTGTATAAACGACCTGGAATATGACAACAGGGTCGTCTTAAGATGGGTTCTGGGTCACACGGGTATTGTAGGCAACAAATTTGCCTACAAACTTACACGAGAGGGCTCAAAGAGTACACAATTTGGACATGAGCCATTTTGTGGAATCTCAAGAAGCCTAGCCCGATTGATCCTTGAAACTCTTAATCACAATAAACCACTTAAGGTGTGGTCTGACACACCAGGCTTAAAACATTCTAAAACCTTAATCCAGGCTTTTGATCGTAAATTCGCTTCAGAAGCCCTGGAATAAAGTAAAAATAAATTGCGCATTCTGGCAAGAGCCCTAACTGGACACTGCTGTCTTAAAAAGCACATGTCCATTTTGGGACTAAGCAACTCAAGGATGTGTAGGTTCTGTTCCATAACAAAACACATGCACATCCTAACTGATTGCGGACCCTTAATGCGCAAACGTAACACTCATCTGGGAAACTATGTACTCCGCCCAGAAGAAATGAAATTGCTCACAGCTAAGCAACTCCTTCTATACATTGAAGATATACGGCTTAGCAGTGACCTATAGCCATAGCAGCGATCACAATAGATCGTGTAGGTCCCAGTTATACTGGTCTCCTTCCCTAGATCTGCATAGCAGCTCGCACAAAAAAATGGGTGATAGTCTAAAGTATCAGCAGAGATAATTAAATTTGATACAGTTAAAAGATGTGGAATTGTTGTTAAAGGTGGGATGTGGTATGCTAGAAACAGTTTGTCACTGGTCATGTCTTTAATTTGACACGGTGCTGTAACACGTCATCAATCCCGAGCGAAACGTGTAATTCATCCAAGCATATATTAGTACTTGAAAGTTAGGCAAAGACTACAATACTCATATACCGAGGTATAGGGAATGTTAGGTCTTTTTTATGTTCTGAAAATAAATTTACTCGTGTGCTCATACTTCTAAAACACTTGGCAATTTGGTACTATTAAAAATACATATTAAGCTTTCGAAAGGAATAACACCACTGACTATTTTTTTAAATATAAACTTTTTGAATTATAAATTCCGGGCCAAGCGTTGTGGTTTTTCTGCCACTTGACTTATTTTCAAACCGTTTATGTTGTAAATGCCTGCCTTTTTTGAGTAAGAGTTTTGATATTTGTCACAAAATTAGGGCTATTTGTCCATTTATTATCGTTAAATTAAGTCAACTGTTTTAGAAAGCGGCAATTAATAATGTTGGTAGTTAGAGAATGTTGTAATTTACCAATTTTTTACTCCATTTTGTATATTTGAAATAAAACTCATGACGGCGCGGTAGTTTAGAAGTTAATCGTTGGAATGTGGGTCGGAGAGGCGCAGGTTCGCTTCAAGTACGGAACAACTACTTGTTTGGATTACAAGTACCTAACTGTTCGAAATCTGGGTGTTTGTCCGTGTACAATTTATAAACGGTGTTGTAATCGATATATATATATGTTTATAGGAACTTTAGTGCTTGTGTCAGGATCAATGGGGTCTACTCGGACTGGTTTGGCATCCAAAAAGGTGTCAGACAGGGCTGTGTAGCTTCCCCTTGGCTGTTCAACCTATTTATGGACAGGTGTTTGCAAACTTTGAAAGATGAAGAAAGTGGGTTAAGAATGGGCGAGTTAACCGTCAAATGCCTTTTGTATGCCGATGATTAAGTCATATTTGCGTCATCGGCGGCTGAGTTGCAAATGATGGTTACATTAATGAACTGGGAAATAAAAGAAAGGGGAATGAAAGTGAACCCAAGTAAGACGAAAGTGATGGTTTTTGAAAGAGAAGAAAGCAAAACGGTATGTGAAATAAGAATAGAAGGAGAGTTAATTGAGCAAGTGGATGAGTTTGTGTATTTGGGATGTGTATTTAGCAGGGATGGTAGATATGATAGGGATATAGAACGACGAGTAATTGCAGGGAATAGAGTGAATGGGGCACTACACTCTATTATGAAGAACCAGAATGTGTCAAAAAAGGCACGTATGGTAATTCATAATGCTGTGTTAGTCCCTACTTTAATGTATGGTAGTGAAAGCTGGGTGTGGCAGAAGAAGCACGAAAGTAGAATAAATGCTGTAGAAATGCGGTCTTTAAGGAGTATGCTAGGGTTGAATCTGAATGACAGGGTGAGAAATTGCATGATAAGAGATAAATGTGGTATGCAAGATGATGTTGTGACCAGGATTAAGAAAGGAATGCTTCGGTGGTTTGGTCATGTAGAAAGAATGAATGAGGAAAGAGTGACAAAGTAAATTTATATGGCAGATGTGAACGGCCGAGTCGAGAAGGGACGCCCTAGAAAAAAGTTTATCGACCAAATTGGCGATATTTTAAAAAGGGGCCACGTTAGAAGTACCCTTAACCGACGAGCATGTATGCGTAGATATATGGATGTAAAAGGGGGCGAAAGATGTATGACAGGATCGTGCCAAATGGAAGTCCGTAGTCTCTGCCTACCCCTCGGGGTGACAGGCGTGAGTGTTATGTTTATGTATATATATATATATATATATATATATATATATATATATATATATATATATACATCTACAAGTTTCTGTAGCCGAGCAAGTGCTACTTCATTTATAGTGTTTTTATCACCATATGAAAATATAAGCTGGTTTATTCACTTCGACAGTAATTTTTCTGGAAATTTTTGTTTTTCCCTAATATCTAATATATAAAAATTAATGTTTGCTTGTTTGTTTTGTTGTGCCATATTGTTCATCAGATTGCGCTAAAACTTTGTCAACTTATTGCTTGCACTTGCGCAAAGGTTACCGGCATAGTACTGATAATACAATTAACTTACATTTGGTGGCGCGCATATCGTACCGATAAATTTATTTCATACTTATATAATATTCAATTTCAGTGAACCTATTATCATTTGAAAAAGTGAGACAAGTAAATTGAAAGTAATCAATTTATGTAGAATTGTTAGTGCTCTATTTCAGAGTAATTACTAGCATAAAGAGAGTCCTAAAATAAAATAAAAATCTTATAGTTGAACTCTTTGTATATATATACAAAGAGAAGAGAAAGTAGATTAAAGAAAATCCTCTTTGCAGCCTGACGCCTCCAGAAAGAACTAAATGTCTAGCAGACTATTACGGGCTTATGGAAAACGAGTGTACTGGTGGTCACCCAGTAATTGAATCGTTACCGTTACATTGTATTAAAGTCCACTGCTGAACATAGGCCTCCCCCATAGATTTCCTTATATTTGCCATAGTTGCCATGCTTTGCAAGCGGGCTGGACACACTTAATTTAATTTAATTTATAATCACAATTTGTAAGAAATTTAAAGACATGAATTTAAAACTCACGTTTTTGCTATAAATATTTGAATTCTCTATCGCCAAAGTTTAAATTTTTCGATGCATACAAATGAGTAAGGCTAATTTAATGTACAAAAGAAATGAACGTTTTGCCACGTTTTAAGTTTTTATTAATAACATCCATATATGGTAATTTTTAATTTATATTTAGCTTCAGGAACGACGGTTAAAGCCAACCCATTAATGGCAAGTTGCTGTCAATTCAGATGGTGCGATCAAAATTAAGTGTTTTAGGTATTTTTCGAAATACATAGGAGCGTCATGCCAGTAAAAACTAGATAGTCAAAAATTATTATATTTAGTTTTTAATCGCCGTGTAATGGCGGCGAAAAAGATCCATTATTAGATATGACCAACCCGTAGGTGTTGTAAGAAGGCACTGACCTCTATATATACAAGTACGCTGGACTGGCTATACCATACAAAATGACTGTGCCAATTTGAAGCGCCGCTAAAGGATGTCATGAAAAATAAAATTGACATAATATGCCAAAGTCTGTTGTCTTATTTATATTGTCATATTTAAAAAATCTGTATTTTGAACTTTTAAACCAAAAAACGAAAGTTTTTTATGTTTGATTGTGTATAATATTAGTTACATAATAAGAATTATTTTTATTAATAATGAGAGTGTGCGTAATATGTAAAACTCGTTACCAAAAGGGAAGTGGTGTAACATTTCACAAGTAAGTGAATTTGCAGCAAATATTAAATATAAAAAAACTATTTGATAATATAAGTACCCAAAAATTTGTTACTAATCTTAGTATCATTTATACCAACATGTTTGGCTGTATATTACCGAGTTTTGATCAACAATAAAATTCAATAGGGTTGTCGAGTTCCTTGTCTATAATACTTGTCGATGTTCTTTCCTACCAATATCTGTTAATAAACAAAGTCGCCAACAACAGATGATTATCAAATGTTTATTAATTAACAGGTTTCCAACTGAAACTAGACTCAAATTATGGCTTAAAAGCATAAATATTGTGAATTGGCGTCCGAAACAAAATGATCATATTTGTTCCAAACATTTCACAGACGACTGTTTTATTAGACATGAGAACTGCACCACTTTGAAAAAGTGCAGTATACCGACAATATTTTGTGGTAGTACCAGTACCAGTAAGTGTAAAAGTATTAGATTATTATTTAGATTGTTTTTTATTTCTACTTTCCTAATTTTCCACCAAACTCAAGGGCCATAGCCAAGTGTCGAAAGGTCGCCTGATGATGTCGAGCCACGTTGGATGTGTGTTGGATGTGTGGGCTGCGGCTAGAGGAGATTCCTCTCCCTGTACCACTGTAGTCGAGGTGGAGTAGTAAAGGAAGAAGAGTGTTGGTATGGCAATTGGCGATGCGCCACTCGACTAGCCTTCGCGACTTTGGTGAGACTGCACCACTTGATGCTTCCAAGTGCTCGTTTTCCCTGGCTCCATTCACATATCGGGCTCGGGGAGTCCGTAGTGCAGGTGGAGTTAGAGGCCGCGAAGGGCAGTGTGGCTTGTGTTTCTGGTGCGCCTTATCTGAGAATGAAATCGGGGGAGGAGAAGTCAGCAACTAAGAAGGGGCTGTCATTAGGCGGCTGGCGCCAGAGGGGCCGCGGATGTGCATGAAAGCGTTTCCGTGGCCCTGCCAATTTGCGGCGGAGGTAGAACACCATGGGGTTTTAGTAAGTGCGATCTAGAGATTTAATTCTCTCTCAATTGCAGGCATGTAATAGTATGAGTACATATTTGTGCTATTTGCTGTAGAGACTATTGGTCCGTATGGTGCACGTGCGGTGTAGTTCCTAAAAAACTGTATCTGCGACGGATCATCGCTGCTGGTAATAAGAAGTTGTTTAGTTTGTTGTTCCTCGCTTGAAGGCTAAGTATAGCCATTCAGAGATGACACGTAGCCAGCATTCTTGGGACGATACCACGGAAAGTAGGACGGTATAATAATTTCAGTTATTTTTTTTAAATATTGTAATTTTAATTTCGAAAATGACGCTGTAAATAACTGATAACTATGTAATTCAAAGTTTATGTATATATTTTTAATATTATATAGCTCGTACCCGGCGCATTGCTGCCGCAGAAGAAATAATTGTGAAAATATCGTTAAAAATGTGGAAGAGTTGTATTGTATAATTAGGAATGATAATACTATCATTGAAATAGAATGATATATTACTTTCTATAACTTTCAACTAAATAGTCAGTATAATACGCACGCCACCTAGTGTCAGTTAATTGTACCATGCGTATAACCTTCGCACAAGTGCAACCAATAGGTTGACTAAGTTTTACCGCAATCTGATGAACGGTATGGCATCGTAGACAGTACGAACAAACATAAATTTTTATATAGTAGAAAATATTTTACTGTCTATAGACAGATCTGTAGTTGATTAGAATAAGCGTAATTATAGCAGCTGATTTGTTTTTCTTTATAATACTAGAACTAAATGAACGGTTGACAATAAATTATTTTAGAAACTATGTTTTTTATTTTTATTTTGTGTAGATAGTTTAATCTTAATAATTTTTTGTTGAATGGTCTAAGGGCTACGATGGCTATCCGAGTACAGAACCAGAGTACAAAACTAATCCCACTGTAGAGATGTGTAAGACATGGTGACGTGATATCCCTGAAATATTTTACTGCTGTATTGGAAGACGTCTTCAAGCTACTGGACTGGAAAGGATACGGTATTAACGTCAATGGCGTGTACGTCATTCATCTTCGATTTGTCAACAATATAGTCATTATGGCAGAATCGCTGGAGGACCTACACACTATATTCAATGACCTCAATAGTGTCTCCTAACGGATAGGTCTTAAGATGAACATGGAAAAAACAAAAGTCATGTGTAATATCCATGTCACACCTATGTCGGTGGTTTTTGGGAGCACTTAGCTGAAGTTGTTGACGAGTATTTTTCTCGGGACAAATAGTCCGACTAGGTAAGTTCAACTTCGACCGACAGGTCAATCGACGGATTCAACTTGGCTGGGCAGCGTTCGGGAGATTGCAACACATCTTCTCGTCAGGAATACCTCAAAACTAGATTGTACAACAAGTCCGTGTTGCCAGTGATGACTTACGGATCTGAGACGAGGTCTTTCACTGCTGGCCATATGAGGAAGCTTGAAGTCGCTCAGTGAGCTACGAAGAGGGCTATGCTCAGGGGTTCAAACTTAGGAATGAAGATATCTGCAGAAGAACCAGAGTGATCGACATCGACCAATGGATTAGTAAGCTGAAGTGGCAATTGATCGGCCATATAGCTCGAAGAACCGAATACCGATGAGGAAAAAAGGTTATCGAGTGGCAGCCTCGTACTGGCAGGTGAAGTGTAGGACGTTCCCCCACTAGATGGAGTCAAAACCTGGTAAGACATGCAGGAAGTTGATGGATGCAGGTAACTCAGGACCGTGCTTTGTGGCATTCCTTGGGGGAGGCTTATGTTCAGCAGTGGACTTGTGAAGGGTTTTAATGATGATGAATGATAATCGCATTATATTAATATGATACATAAATAGAATGGATGTTACGGGTAGAGTCCATCTATCCATAGAGTCCATTCTATTTATTTAGGTATAGGTAGGGTATAGAATTTTTATCGCTATAATTTGGTACACCCTATTATTAGTTCCGTGGACGTGCACTTCTGCTGTCAGCGCCAAAATGGCGGAAATCAAATCGCTTCATCATGTCACGGTGTATAGCCAATCCAGCGTACTTGTATATATAGAGGTCAGTGTAAGAAGGGCAAATTGGAAATCGTACAGGAAGTGGGCAGCAGTCTTATTTTTCTGATAAAAATTCAAAACGCGAATGTCAAGCGTGGCAACTACGACATGATAAAAAACATGAGGTTATCTATGAAAAGTTTTGATAAGTTATAATAAAAAATGAATAAATAAACTCTTTATTACAGACTTGTACTAAAAATTTAATTTCATTATTTTAATTTTTATTTCGATAAACTATACAATTAATTAAATCATCATCATCATCATTACAGCCCTTCACAAGTCCACTGCTGAACATAGGCCTCCCCCAAGCAATGCCACAAAGCACGGTCCTGAGCCAACTGCATCCATCGACTTCCTGCATTTCTTACCAGGTCGTCACTCCATCTAGTCGGTCGTAGGTCGCCCTACACTACGCCTACCGGTACGAGGCTGCCACTTGAGAACCTTTCTTCCCCATCGGTTATCGGTTCTTCGAGATATATGGCCGGCCCATTGCCACTTCAGCTTACTAATCCGTTGGGCTATGTCGGTCACTCTGGTTTTACTGCGGATATCCTCATTTCTGAGTCTATCACGCAGAGAAACTCCGAGCATAGCCCTCTCCATAGCTCGCTGAGCGACCTTGAGCGTCCTCATACGGCCACCAATGAAGGACCACGTCTCTGATCCGTAAGTCATCACTGGCAACACGCACTGGTTGTACACTTTAGTTTTCAGAGATTGAAATATACCTGACGAGAAGATGTGTCGTAATTTCCCGAACGCTGCCCAGCCAAGTTGAATCCGTCGATTGACCTCTTGGTCGAAGTTGGACTTACCTAGTCGGAATATTTGTCCCAGGTCCCAGTACTCGTCAACAACTTCGAGCATAGTGCTCCCAACAACTACCGGCATAGGTGTGACATGGACATTAAACATGATCTTTGTTTTGTTCATGTTCATCTTAAGACCTATCCGTTGGGAGACACCATTGAGGTCATTGAGCATAGTGCTAAGGTTCTCCAGCGATTCTGCCATAAGGACTATATCTTCGGCAAATCGAAGGTGAGTGATGTACTTGCCATTGATGTTAATACCGTATCCTTTCCAGTCCAGTAGCTTGAAAACGTCTTCCAACGCAGCGGTGAAGAGTTTCGGGGATATAACGTCACCCTGTCTTACACCTCTCTGCAGTTGGATAGGTTTCGAACTCTGGTTCTGTACTCGGATAGCCATCGTAGCCCTACTGTACAAACACTTCAGAACTTCGATATACCGACAGTCAACTTGACACCGCTGAAGGGACTGTAGCACCGCCCAAATTTCGACGGAATGTAAGGCTTTCTCATAGTCCACATAGGCCAGGCCATGTGGCAGATTGTACTCTTCGGTCTTTTGTACAATCTGCCACAGGGTATCTATGTGGTCTATGGTACTGAAGCCTTTTCGAAAACCGGCTTGTTTGGGAGGTTGGAAGTCATCGAGTCTGCGTACGAGACGATTTGTAATGACTCTCGAAAACAGCACGTAGACGCGGCTCAGAAGAGAAATGGGTCTGTAGTTCTTCAAGAGAGCATTGTCGCCTTTCTTAAAGAACAAGACCACCGCGCTTCTGCTCCACGCCTCCGGAGTGGTGCCACCATGGAGGACGGAATTGAAGAGCTTCTGAAGGACTTCAAGTACCGGTGTTCCACCCGCTTTCAGAAGCTCCGCTGTAATTCCATCCTCGCCTGGGGCCCTGCCGTTTTTAAGGTGCTGGAGAGCCATTCTAATCTCGCTCAGACTGACGTCCGGGATATCATCGGAATAGTGTCGGGTAAGACTTGCTCTTGGATCGTTACTCACACTTGCGTGTGGCTCCAACGGTGATGTGTACAGCTGCCCATAGAACCTCTCAATCTCACTCAAAATCTCAGGTGTCTCGGAAACGATGCTGCCACACTCAGTCTTCAGCTTTGACAGTTGGCTCTTTCTGGCAGACAGATCTCTGGTAAAGACTTTGGAGCCCTGGTTCCGCTCGATCGCTTCTTTAATACGAGCAGTATTAAAGTTGCGTAAGTCTCGCCGCATGCATTTGGAGATCTGTCTGTTCAGTTGCCTGTATGCTGTCAAATCTGTTGACGATTGCAGCCTCATCTCCTGTCTAACAGCCATGAGATTAAGAGTGTGATCGGAGAGTTTTTGTGTTCTTCTGCGGCGGGTCTTGTAGAACTTAGCTCCAACCGCATGGACAGTTTCCACGAGCTTGTCATTCATATTTTCCACTGCATTTCATTAATTAAAACTATGCTTTAATCTAAAATAATCTATAACAACAGGAATACCTGAACTATGATAAACCTCATGATTTCTTATGTTTACGCGAACTCTACACATTTAAATAATATTATTTTTTATTGATTTTATTGCGTATATTAACATATTTTATATCTCCCCCACCGTGACTGTGACCAAAACTTCGGGGATACAAAATAAGTTAATATACACAAAAAATCCATTTTAATTAAATAGGATAATCCTGTATTTTAGGTGATAGTAATATTATAACTAGTACCAATATTACCTTTTCGAACGCCGCTTGTGTCACTTTGAGCGCGTTAACAATTTTTTCAACATCGAAACCACTTTAAAATATCCCTGACCACTAAACTTTAGACAGAAATGAGATGAGCAAAATGTGCCCCAAGCTATATAAAAATAAGACTATTGCTATTAATTTAAATAAAATGAAAAAATAAAATTGAATAACTATTAACATTTCATAGCAGCTGTTGAAAAATAATCAAGTTTAAAAGTATTTAAGTGATTTTTTCTCTTTGAAGTCACTCTATTGCATCTTTAATGTCATATAATACTTAGAAAGATCAGAGTAGGTAAAAAACAATAGCTAAACTCATAAAAATACTTTATTTATGATATGTTATGTATAAAAACTAGCCTTCAATTAATGAATTAATACACACACAATACACTAAAGGATAGGATTTTATTTATTTGTTTAGTACAGCAACAGATTAAACATGTAGCGTTACATTATAGAATAGGGTTATTTTACTTTAGTACTTGCAACACTGAACCCGTCCGTCAAACATCAAAACAGTCAAAAGTGTCACTAGGTATATGATATGTAGGTATATTATGTACGCTTTTCCTACGTATTTGTCTTTTATCGTATTTTACTTTTATTTAATAAATGCCGTAGCCTCACGCGAGTGCTCCACTAATTATGAACGGTGTAATACGTACGTTTAATTATTGTCTGCCTAATATACTTCGATCAATAATAGTATTAATATAATTATGTTACAAAAAATAGTTTCCAATAACAATTTCAAAGACTGGAAAAAACTGATGTCCTTGTTTTTTTACCTTAACCAGTTAGGAAACATTCTAATCATCTTGCATATACATTAACCTACATAACACTCATGAATTGGAACTTTAGTAATATCTACATTGTGTAATAATGATAAAAACCGACTGCCAAAATCAACTTTTTTAAATCTTCATAACTTTTGTCCACTACTGCGTAGATACATGCACTTTTCTAATTCTTTATATAGAAGATCTCTACTTTCAAATGACATAGATTTCATCTGTGTACAATCTGGGGCACAGGTTCATACAATTTTTGGCCATCTCCATTACAACCATTTTTTTTGGTTTATTAAATGGAGGATAATTTTACGCCCGCACTGGGCGGTCAGAGGAAAACATAACAGGAAGTAGGCAGTGGTGACTTACTGGTTACGACAAGAAAATAAAAATAACAACGGTTGTCAACCCGCCAACTTTTGGCAAATATGGCAAATATTCCCCATTCTTTGGGGAGGCATCTGTAAGACACTATGAAATTGTACATCCCTTAAAATTTTAGTGCTAAAATTAAACTGACTCGTGGAATATGAATAAAATAATTTTTCTAGTTTCTGTTATCATTTTAAGTATCATAATATCCGCTTGGTCACGTAAAGCGGAATGGGATCACGTCGTATTGCGAATAATTATAACTGAAAGCGACCGTTACCAGCGATTTTTTCCTCTAATCCAGTTTAAAAATAAATTTGAAACGTGTTACATTTTGGAGCGCTTTTTGGCCGCTTTCTCGTTATCATTTTAAAACTGGCTGGCTGAAATAATGAATTTACTTTTTATTTAAATGTTCACCGCATTTGTATATTTTTCTATTTTAAAAATAATGTAAAATGACATTTCTAGCATGTTCATATGGTACGATGGTCCGGGACCTCTTTTACTCTAATGCATGTCAGCAAAGACAGGGTTTGGCTTTTCACGCTTAAAAGGTTATGTAAGTTTTATACTTTATACCCAAAATTATTTTAAATGGTTCGATGGATTTTATTTAATCTTTCTATCGATTAAACCGTGCGATAATTAAGGGCTTGGTTTTGTTTTCATAAAACCAAAATAGCAGCACCAAAATACATAATGGTGATAAAGATGTTCATCGATATGTATATATTTTTTCTAATATAATATAACATACTTTGAGAAGAAAGTAGTATGTAAAGCAATATGGTAACCTTTTAGCCAAATTCTAGCTTGCACGAGATGTACCCTGCTATTCGTAATTGGCGGTTAGGGATCTGGCATTTCAGTATTAAAGGCCCACTGCCGAACATAGGCATCCCCCATTGCCTCATAGAGGGTTATGCCATATTTGCCAAGTCTGTGGAGAAGAGTGTTACCCACCATTTTTTTAATACCGAGCTTGTATCAAGAAGACGCTGCTACTCATCTCCTGTTTCAAATTCCCTCTGTCGCTTATAACGTCACACAGGAGATGATATTAGTAAGGAAATTTAGCCCAATGTCGCCAAATCCTAATATAATTGTACTAACCTACCGTCTGTAATTTTAAAAGTTAATGGAATTCATACTTATTTTATTTATGATTCGGACTATACAAGACCTGGATTTAGCAATAAATAAATCTAATGCACCTATGTTTAACTATCCGTAATAAGCTGCACGTAGTTGTAACCGGTTAAACCTAGCGGTCTGTGATCTTCTTCTTTTATTCTCGACATGTGCATGTTCACGCATGTCGAGCAGTATTATAAAAATATAAAAGAAGAATAAGAAATAATCCAGATAAACAAGACTTGTAAAAAATTAACCACTCATGTGACTCTTAGAAAAAGGTAATTTTCAAAGAATTTATGACACAAGTTTTGAAACATTTATTTTATTGAAGAAAAATATTCATACGGATTTTATCGCGTTTAATTAATCTAGTACCTGGATGACTGAGCTTTGCTCGGTTTTTTTTTGGAAATTACATTTAGATACAAATTACATACTGACGAATAATATTTTTTGTTCTTAATGACAATAGAAAAAACTGAACTGGTTATTTGAATAAAAAATCATGAGTGCAATTAGTTTAATTTAAATTTTTGTGTTTTTAAAAAATATACTAAAAAAAGGGCTCGAAATAATAGATTTTCTCACAAAAGTAGGGAACTTGAAAAAAAAGGCAAAAAGTCAGACCGAAGACAAGACGCGAACCGGGGCACTACGATTTCACAACAGCTCGATATCCACTTGAGCTATTACGATCATTAATAAAGTGTCAAAATTTACCTTCTTATATTGTAGCAGTTTTTCATTGCCTGAAAACATAGACAAAAATACATTTTCATTTTTATCTTATTTTTAATTCCTGATCTTTCGGGTGCTTTACAGCACCCATGATTACGAAGGCGAATGCTTAGCGTCCCTATGTCATAGTGAGCCCGGCTATCTTCAGTGTTTGAATATTAATTTTGGTCCGATCTACGCAGAACGAGCTTACCTTATCTTTAAGTCTTGCAGGTGTATGATTGGGTTTGAATTTAATTTTGTTAATTATAGGATCCCAATCAGACGGCAGCACCAATCCATCTTACCTATTGAAATTAGGATGTTTTTAAATTTCAATAGCCTCGCATATCATCTTTGGTAGGAATTGGAGAATTTCGCATACATTTAAGAAAACATTTATTTTATTAATAATAATTATTTATTAAAACATTAAAATATAAAGTTTTCTAGCAGTTTTAGAAATTAAATTAAGACTAATACATAATAATCATACAAAGCTTGCAGGATGGTGGTTTAATCAGCCGGTTAATTGGATAACTAGAACATTAGTTAAATGCTGACATTCGAACTAATAGGTTAGCCGAAATACAAGGACATAACGTTTACATTTTGGCTGACTAAAATTTAGTCCAATTACAAATGGTGAATCAAATGGGGCCATAAATCTAAGCTAAATTATTCTATAAAATGACGTCAATCACTGATGTAATTTTGCCGATTCTCGCTATTGCTTGTGCTAATTTTAAGAACAGAAACAATTGGATTTCGTTGATGAAAGTTTCAGTGCAATAACACTTTTAACTTCAACAGGACAGTGCTTTATGTTATTCCTTAGAGGTGCGTAGGGGAGGCCTATATTCAGCAGTGGACTCGTGAAGGGCTGTAAGGATTAAACTTTAAATAACATTTTTGACTGAAACTCTCATTAAACTCATGAAGACTCAAACTGACTAAAAATCCTATCAGCATAGGTTTAACATTAGGCAGAATTTTTTAGTATTTTAAGCGACTGGGCTAAGCTTTCTATTGGCATTCAATAAATGACTGAATTTATAAAAATGGCTGAATTCAAAAATTGTCTAGCCGACCAATAAACCAGCTGATTAGACCACTGAGTTACTTATTATTTTCGTTTGTACCATAAAAATCACAACTGCTCACAGCCCGATTCATAATTATGTGTTAATGTGCAGGAACCTTGTCACGTTTATTTTTAACGACGTTTTGAGCAAGATGTGACAAGTTCGAAGAAAAGCTTAAATTAATTGTGTATTCACTTTGTTATTTTTTATTCAAATAAGGATAAAAGCGAATACATAATTTGCCTCATATTAAGTCATCACGTATAACCAATGTCCCATTTCTACATATAACTTCGATAAAAAAATTAAACATCTACCTAATGAGGCCTATGTTTAGCAGTTGATTTTGATAGACTGTAATGTAACCAATGAATAATTTAAGCATTAGAAGCTGAAGGCTATAAGGGATTTATGTGTTCCTAGTAGAAACGGTCTTATCACACACAAAACGAAATAAAGAAGTAATACTATTACTATAATATAGTAATACTTTTTTTGCCGACATTTTGTAAAAGCGTGGTCGTATCCAGCACTGCACTGTGTACGTGTTTGTAAGTTTTATAGTGGGATTAAAATAAAAATGTTACTATTGATATCAATTTATTTATAACAACAACAACATTTCAAAATGACATAGCCTTCCGTGTTTGTAAACTGAAGTGGCAATGGGCTGGTCATGTCTGTCGCAGAAGTGACAACCGGTGTATTAGATGTGTTATGGAGTGGACACCGCGTCCAGGAAAACGTAGTGTGGACACCCCCTGACCAGATGGAGCGACGATCTGCCCAACGTGACCGGTAGAAACTGGATGCGTATAGCCGAAGTTCGGGCTAAGTGGCCTTGGGAGAGGCCTGTGTCCAGCAGTGGACTGATATTGATGAACAACAAAATTGGGCAACAAATACGCGTAGTGCTCTTCTCTGTATGCGATTCAATTCACGTTTTTGCCGACCAAATTACTATTACGAATGTGAATGTGTAGTAAAAGTTAGATATTTACGAATGACAGTTAAAATTATGTATTACTAAGCATTCTTAATTTAAATGCAAAAAGGATAGAATGTTTTAATTTTAATTTACCATTCGCCTATATTACTTATTCTGAAGCAACCCTGCAAATTTAGGCGTATATTGTAAAATAATCCTGAAAATAATAACACTATTGCCAAAGTTACCTGACTATATTTAATGACGTCTAGTCTCGTTTATACTACTATATACTGACAAAGTTCCTGCGCATTCGCAATTGGACCGGCTTATACCTTATTTTTATCACAATTCAGTTCTATCTGAAAACTAAAGTCTATTACTTATAACTTAGTCTTTGTCCTCGTACAATTTTCTTCTGAATAAACTTTCTCTTCCTTTCTCTTGTCTTGCTCTTGAGCTTCCTTCAAAGAGTCCGGCAGTTTTTGATTATTCGTTTCAGGTAACGTTAGCACTAAGAAACCTGATATCGCAGCCATGCAACCGAAAAGTATTGTAGGTAGGTAGAGGTAAAATTTTGCCTGTAAAAATATTTTAATTAAAATAAAGATCATATTAAGTAACAAAATAAAATATGAGCAAGTTATATAATAAGACAAGTTACAAAATGAGAAGTTAGAGAATAAGCGTTTCGCAGAAAGAAAGTAAATTTTTGTGTTGCTTTTAAAAAGTAAATTTGCCGCGTTTCTTGCTTTTAAAGTTAAGGCTTTAAGATGTCAAATTAAGGCACCTTATATATACTCGTATATGTAAATAATAAATATAAATACCAATAACGGAGTTTGTGGAGCCAAAGTCGATCCAATCTTTCCTATAGTGGAACAAGCAGCCAGCAGCGAGGTCCTGTAGTCTGTAGGGAACACCTCCGCCGCAAACACATATAATGAGTTATACGCGAGAGTTATGAAAAACTTGCCACCGAGGTAGAAGACTGTCGACCAACTGCCATCTGAAAAAGCCGTACTAAATTATACTTGTATATACTGAATTTTCTTTACGGTATCATTTGAATCGCCTAGTTGTGGTGACGTAAGAGAATTGACTACCGTATTCATCCCGTGGGTGTCGCAAGAGGCGATAGAGGAGAACAAAATTAAGATATTTATAAATCCATATACCAACGCAGTAATAATAAAAACCTGCCACTTTGATGTGCTTTAGAATGAATGATGAACGATCATTTAAAACATCATTTATTTCAAAATTACAGGAGTTTGTAAAAATTATATAAAATATAAAAATTATTATCATAGTGATAAGCGCTCGACTTTAAATTTCATAAAAGTACATAATGCAATAAATCAATTAGTTCTCACTGGACCATTGAACAGCCAAACCAAATAAGTATGTATAAACTACCTACATCCGTCTTCGATTAAGAATCAGATGTAGATGCGTTGTCAGTCTCAGCCTCAGGTTATTTATACTCACCATATGAAATAAAGTAGCATTAACCTGCTATATTACGATAGTAATCCGCACGTATCTACGTGATAAATTACTACTATTATGAGTTTCATTTGTGCCGGTGGGTTTCGAAATCGATTTTCTCTCTTACGATGGAATTTTGTTACATACAATGTGTATTTATTTTAGTTTATCTCCTATTTATTTTATTTTAATTTTAATTGCTACACCTACGACAAACTCTCACCACTCCATAAGTTGAGTGATAGAGAATACCTTCAGGCATTAAGTGCACCCTTTATATCCTTTTTTTTTCTAAGGGAACCTAATAAAATAAAAATAAAAAACAATAAATAGCTCTATTGTAGTCGGCAACATATTATAAATATATTCTGCGATATTGTCAACTATAAGTATATTTGAAAATTGCCGCGGTCAAAGCTAACTTAAATAATTGGTCATAATGTTATTTTGTGTAGTCTCATTAAAGGTGACCTCTTCGTGTGTATTATTTACAATATATAATATATTGCAGTCATGAATAGAAAACTGTTTTTGTACGCCATATGTGCGCATTATGCGTAAATATGTTTCTACGTGACTAGCAATCTTTTACGGGTCTACCTTTATAAATTGCTTGTAATATTTTCCGACTGACCAATAAAGTAATGGTTTGAAAAGCAAAGACGCTCGAAAAAATTGCTTATATTAAATAACATACAAATACGTAACAAATACGAAAGTTATAGTTTCAGTAAAGTAGCAGTCTATTCTGAGAGGGATTTTGAGCATCATCGAGTCCGTTGTTCAGTGATGTCTTAGTGATCGCGAGGGTGAAAACTGCCACCGATCACCGAAAGGTTAGGGGCATACTAAACCTAAACGTTAAGTTTGAGAGGTCTCGTTTAATGACGTCAAAGTCCCGAAACATTTCAGCTCGAGTTAGAAAACCGTTTTCAGTACCTAGAAGATTGCAATGCAGTGGACGATATGAATGACAAGCTCGTGGAAACTGTCCATGCGGTTGGAGCTAAGTTCTACAAGACCACACAAAAACTCTCCGATCACACTCATCATCTCATGGCTGTTAGATGGGAAATGAAACTGCAGTTTTCAACAGATTTTACAGCATATAGGCAACTAAACAGACAGATCTCCAAATACATGCGGCGGAACTTACGCAACTTTAATACTGCTCGTATTGAAGAAGCGATCGAGCGGAACCAGGGCTCCAAAGTCTTTGCCAGAGATCTGTCTGCCACAAAGAGCCAACTGTCAAAGCTGAAGACTGAGTGTGGCATTGTTTCCGGTAGACCTGAGATTTTGAGTGAGATTAAGAGGTTCTATGGGTAGAGTTCATGGCACTATTCCGATGACATCCCGGACGTCAGTCTGAGCGAGATTAGAATGCCCATTGTCACTACAGCTTACTAAGTAAGGCTCTGTCGGTTACTCTCGTTCCACTGCGAATAAACTCATTTCTAAGTTTATCACCCAGAGGAACCCCGAGCATGGCCCTTATACTCCTTATACGGTCGGCAGTGAAGGATCACGTCTCAGATCCATAAGTCGCTCTCGCAACACGCACTGGTTCTACAATCTTGTTTTCAGGCTTTGGGGTTAAACCTGACGAGAAGATGTGTCGTAATTTCCCAAACGCTGTCCAGCCAAGTTAAATCCGTCGATTAATTTACCGTTTTAAGGCAAGAGTGAAAAGTCTTTATTGAATAGGTTTCGTACTCTGGTTCTGTACTCGGATAGCCATTGTAGCCCTACTTCAGCACTTTAATATAACGAGAGTCAACTTGGCACCCCTGAATAATCTGTAGCACCGCCCTAATTTCGGCGGAATGTAAGGCTTTCTCATAGTCCACATACGCAAGGCAAAGTGACGGATTGTACTCTTCGGTCTTCTGTACAATATGCTGAAGGGTATGTATGTGGTCTATGGTACAAAAAAGTCGCCTTTTCGGAAACTAGCTTGTTCGGGAGGCTGGAAGTCGTCGAGTCTGCGTGCGAAACGATTCGTATTGACTCTCGAAAACAGCACGTAGACGCGGCTCAGAAGGAAAACCTGTCTGTCTATAGTTCTTCAAGAGAGCACACTTCTGCTCCACGCCTCCGGAGTAGTTCCACCATGTAGGATGGTACTGAAGAGCTTCTGAAGGACTTTAAGTACCGATTTTCCACCTGCTTTCAGAAGCTCCACTGTAATTCCATCCTTGTGGCCTTGCGGTTTTTAAGGTTCTGGAGAGCCATTCTAATTTCGCTCTGACTGATATCCGGGATATCATCGGAATGGTGTTGGATAAGACTTGGTGGGTTAGCAAACGCACTTTTTATTGTTTTGGATTATTATGGATTGTTGGATTGTTGAGAAAGATGGTTCCGACTATCTTCTGTTTCATTTCCCCATATCATCTCTTACAACATTCACGAGACTATATGGGTGAGTGGATTCTCCATTGCTGCTACTACATGGAATAGGACGATTAGTAAGAATTTTAAAATTTTTAAGTTACGGCCTATATACATCCCACCAGCATGGCACAGGCCTGCTCTCATTTCTAAGAGGGTTTTAAGGCAAGGAAATGTCCACCACGCTGCCTTGTATTTTTTTTATTTTTCTCAGACTAGCGGGATTTTTCACGAGATTTTCCTTCACCGCCGAGCACGTAGTTAAGCAGTACAAATTGCAATAAGCAATTTCATTGGTGCCGGTGGGGATCGAACCCTGGTTGTTCGCGTGCTGTGAAATTTACAGCGAGCGCTTTGCCCCCGAGTTACTACAGCTTAGGAGTCATATGAGATTATACAAGTAATTTTTTTTTCTTAACAAAATTATCATGTTCTACAGTTCTGTTGAAAATAAATGAAATAATATTTTATTCAAAAATAAATAAAAGGAACAATACCTGGAAGGAATCCATAATTGATTAAAATCAGTCCAGTTAATATAAAAGCGACAGCAATGACTCTTTTTCTTCCAAACCTGTCCAAGAAAATTAATTTGCATACGTTGGCAGGTGCTTCTATGATGAGAACAACAATGTAGTTCAAGTATCTGTTCCCAGATAATTCAATAGCGTTAATAGAAAGACCATAGTATACTAGAGTGGAAGACGTCCAGAGAAAAGAACAAATGAAGATTCTTTTCCATATCATTGCTGATGCCAAAATCTGTTTTAAAGAAGATTGATTTGTTTGTCGATTCTCGAATTTCTTTGTGTCCCTTTGTCTCATTGCATGCTTTTCCACTTGGTCGTAATGGTCTTTCGGTACTGTGACATCATTCAACTTTTCCGATTTGCTTAACACGTTCAGACCTTCTTCGTATCGACCCTTGCTGAAGAACCATCTGAAGCTTTCAGTGAGCATCCACATGTAGACAAACACGAAGATAGCGGGTATGTAGATGATAAGAAGAACATGTCTCCAGTTCTGTAGCCACCAAAACAGTAAAGTGACGGTGACTCCGCCAAGGATGAACATTGTGTTGAACAACAGGCTAATAAAGACTCGGCCTTTTGGTCCCACTAATTCGAGAGCTGGAATACAATTTTTGAATTAAAATTATTGTAAACATTATCTTATTCTTTATAGTTACGTGTATATGATAGAATCATAGTAATTATTTCTTAAACTTACGCGAATATAAATAAAACACGAATGACGTGATTAATACATCGAATTAAACTATTATAATGGATTTTTTTACCAGATATAAGATAAGCAAGACTTCATAATTCAGAAAGATCGTTCTGGGTAGATCGAACCAAATATTATTATTCAAAATAATTAAAATAATATAATGAAAATAAATAAAATACTCAAAATAAATAAAATAAAATTAATAAAAAATTGTATTCAAAAGTTAACTAGAACGACAATCACCTCAGGCACTTATTTGTGATCATAGTTTCGGGAATTAGAAATAGTTAAATAAAAGCCAATAATATTCGTAAAATAAGCCAAAGGGCCTAGGGCCTCGGTTTAAATTTTTTAATATAAACGTTACCTTCACGGAATTTTGATGTGAAGGCAATATGCATATATAAACTGGACATGGACAAATAACAAACTCGGTACAATAAAATGTAGGTCGTACAAGTACAGAAGTCAAATATGCTGTTCGCAACACTGTTGTCCAATGCTGCTGAGTTAACGAGTCGTGTAATATTAAAAGCTTTTATAAAAACTTCTTTATTTTGTGATGATAGTGCAGTTACCCAGTTGACTTCCTAGGCTTACGACATGCAATGTAATAACTACTGAGGTTATATTTGTACTCAAGAGCGTGTTTGTTAAACACGCCGAAGGTGCCGCCCCGCTGCACGCGCGAACACAGCGGGTGTCAATTCCACAGAGGAGAATCAACACTACACTATGTTTTAAGAAACTTCTTTCCAGCATTTAGCCACCGCGTTACCCAGCCGTTAAAATAAATTTCACTCGAGCTACTCAAGTTCGTTTTCTAGTGCTGGCGCCACTGAAGATTTTATTTGAAATTTTAGATTATTAATAATTAATGCATTAGCAAAAATATTAACATCGTAAGTAATACTGCCAATATAATGCCCCCACTCACTACAGCCCATCTCGAATCGGCCGCTGTACACACTTACAAGCAATCTACGGAGATTTCTACAAAGTAGTCAGTAGTAGTTGAGCTTTTTGTCTATAGATTAAGGGTGACAAACAAGCACACAATCTATCTGATGTTAAGTGGGTGGGCCCCTACATATCAACAGTTATCCTCAATTAAGTATCAAAATATAGCATTGTCACCCCTGAGGCCTAAGATGTAATGCACGTTTTCAGTAAAAAGGGTCTCAGGTTCTATTTACTCACCATACGAAACACAGCAGCATTAAGCAGCTATTTTTCGCTGGTATTCTGTGAGAATGTCGTCCTACTCCGGTCGAGCCGATCCATTCGTACTACATCCATAATATAGCTAAGTGTGGCTCTACCACGTATAAAACGCATCCATCGGGAATTTGCGTGTTTCTTCAGGTTGTCACGAGGCTTCGTCAAATACTGCGCTCGCCATATGAACGCTGCTCCTTGAAAACCTTGCAGCGTGTTGGCGGCAAAAATGTATCACCTGATTTTGTACCGTGGGTATTGTAAGAGGCGTATATTGAGGTTATAAAATGAATAGATCGGCTTGGAATGAAAAAATAGCACGCTCTCACTTCATAAAAGTAAAAAAAAAGTAAAGTTACAGCCATATTGGCCACTTCCAAGAGATTAATATTTTCCAGCGTGTTCTTCATACGTAATGTAGTGCGGTATTAATAGTTAAAAATGTTAAAGTTACAGCCTATATACGTCCCACTGCTGGGCACAGGCCTCCCCTCATTTCTGAGGGGGTTTTAGGGCAAGGAAGTGTCCGCCGCGCTGTCCCAATGCGTGTTGGCGAACTTCACATGTCTTCGAAATATTTTTTTTCTTATTCCTCAGACATGCAGGTTTCTTCACGATGTTTTCCTTCACCTACGAGCACGTGGTAAATCAGCACTTAAAATTGCAATTAACAATTTCATTGGTGCCGGCGGGGCTCGAACCCGGTTTACTCGCGTTCTGTTATATTTACAGCGAGCGTTAACCATCTGAGCTAGCACGGCTCTCACTTCATACCAGCGTAAAATAGCAGCTTAATGTGGTTGTGTTTCGCACGATGAGTATAGAGAACCGGAATCTTTATTTTTTCTTTAAACGAGACATTTCAGTTTAGTCCTTGTAGGGTGATAAAGCATCTGAATTTTGATTTTCAATCGATGATAGATGTAGATGAATATGATTCACTCTATGTGAATCTCCGTTTATCAATAGAGAGACTTTGTGTTAGTTTTTCACGCTTTTTCTATATAAAAGACTATGGAAATGCCACAAATATCTCATGGCTTGCAATAAATTTAATAATAAATAAACTTCACGCTGAGTTTTATTTCCTTTTCATGTTTTCTTTTGACTGATATATCGGGTTCTTTACATTATATTAACACGCTCATTTCGACAAAGTTAACACCTAACATAAATAGATGTTAAATAATGTTGAGGACGCCGGCGTAACTCCAACTTTCACGGCTAAATGAAACTCGTACAAAATAAATTTGGTAGCAAACTTGCAAAAAGTAGTTGAGGTAAAAACTAACTTTACGTAACGTAGTGCCTGAGGAAGGTTGAGAAGAATAATAAAATGTTGGAATACGTCGTCTTTATACAGAGTAGTCCTGATTTTAAAATTATTAATCATACAATATTATGAGCTTATAACTACGCACTAAGCTATATATAGCACAATATTCGATGGTTAGATTTCAATTTCGAATTTGCTCTAATTTGATTTCTGCCGGTACTAAAATTGTTAACTACAATTAAAAGCGCTAATTTACCACATGCAAGCGGTGAAGGAAGACATCCGCATATCTAGGAAATTTAAAACACTTAGAGGACTTTCCTGTTCTTAAAACCCATAACCCTCTCAGAAACGATTGCTGGGCAAGACCAGAGTTCAACTATCAGCATATGCATGATCTACCACCACCAGTACCAGCTTAAATCTACTACCGATCATGCATACAGCTTAATAACAATAAATAATAAAAATGTCCTCGGGGCCGTCAAGGCGGCCAGTCTCAACTGGATTTAGACACGCAGGACAGGATTATAGTGCGTAAGTGTTTCCATAGTTCGATGGGACGGTGATCTGAAAGACTGGAGTGGGATCAGGTACTAGCAGTTTAACTTGCTTTCCGAGGCACGTGAATAAAACACCCTCAAATTCTTGACCTCGAGTTGCTATTAAGACCATTGGACAGAAAAAAAACCCAATAAGAGATTTTAGTAATCAGTAATAGAACCTAGTCAACGAGGCAGTTACTTGCAATAATGGATCGTATACTATATATACGTACTATGTATAATATTTAAATGTCCCACTACTGGGCACAGGCCACCTCAGCAATAAGAGGTTTATGAACTGATTAGTCCACCGTATTGATATCGGACGTCACATGATCAATACGATAAATGACGGCATTGAGCACATGATGTCACAAAACTCACCAAAAGGTCCCCTCATCTATTTTTGCCGCTAAATAGTAGTACTTCATCGGTGGTAGAGCCATGCTGTAGCTATATTATATTATAAATATCACGAATGATTCGGCTCGACCGGGGAAGGACCACGCTCTCAATAAATACCAGCGTTAAATAGCAGCTTAATACTGCTGTGTTTCGTATGGTGAGTGTAGAGATCCGGAGACCCTTTTTTACTGGAAACGAGGCATTCAATCTCTGTCCTCTTCTGTCTGATTCTAAATCGAGGATAAATGTAGATGTCTATGGACCAAAGCATCCCCTTACCATCAGGTGGACTGTGTGATTGTTTGTCATCCTTATTCTATTTCAAAAAAAAAAAAACTTGCACTGTTATGTTCTGGTCTGAAGTTATAAAGAGCCAGTATAATTATTATCTGTGAGGCATTCCATCCTCAGAGGTGACAACTTATCTATAGTCTTCTATATTTGAAATTGGTTACAGGTGTCCATGGGCTACAGTGGCCATTTACCATGCTCTCTTTCGCCTATCAATGGAAGCTGATTGGCCAGTCAGCCTCAATCGCTCTGTTGAAATTGATTATTGAAGTACTCGTAAATACCTTTGTTATGACCATAACTGATTCGTTTCAAATACTGCCTTTATTGATTAACCCAGCGGTATAAAAACAGAAACACCTAAAACTAGTGAAACCGGAAGCGCGAGACACAATGGATAAAAAGTGTAATTAGTCACAAGTAATTGATGAGGCGTTAAAGGTAAAGGTTACTGGATGATGCTCTAGTATCGCTTGTTGACCATGTGCTTGGAACAGTACAATGTAACCAAGTACTGGGTTTGTACATTCAGATATTGTTATGAATTTGATTGATATATTGTGTTTGTGTAGTCATATTTATTATTATTTTTAGCCGACTTCAATAAAGGAAGAGGTTAAAAATTCAACCGTATGTGTTTTGTATGTATATTACTCGCTATCTTCGTCAAATCGGAATCAATTTTATGATTGTTTCTTTATTAATTAGCATACACCTACTTAAGAGATGGTCACATAAAAATTTGGAAGAAATGTTCTATCCATAGGGGTGGAAAAAAATTGTAATGGCAATTATAATAGTCCAATTTAAAAGGTAAAAAATAAGTTAAAATTGGGATTGATGTAGATTGTTTTTTAAAATTTAACGGTTAATTGATTGCAACTGGCGAGAATCGGACTGTGGGATATTTGAGCAC
Source organism: Parnassius apollo (assembly GCA_907164705.1). NCBI lineage: Eukaryota > Metazoa > Arthropoda > Insecta > Lepidoptera > Papilionidae > Parnassius > Parnassius apollo. Next base: position 7,016,054 of record CAJQZP010001697.1, read on the forward strand.
TATGATTATCAATATCTCTAAGCTAAAGGCTTTAAAATTTGAACTTAGTGATACTTTTCTAACCCAGAGATCTAAATTAATATCACTGTCTAATAAGCTCACATGTATTTAGGGACCGCTGACAGAAGTGAAACCATATAACTATGAAACAACGGTGGTTTTGTTTTCGATTTCCATACTTATAGCTACATTTAAGTTTATATCCATCCAAAAATCGGCCAACACGCCTAAGAACGTTTCACTTAAAAAAAAACAACGCATCAGTAACTCATTTGTGATTGATATACTGTGACTGAAATATGATGTGTGGCTAATAAAGTAGCGCTCGGATGTTAATCACAGGTGCGATATTACTTCTGAGAATTAATATGGCGCATATTTCAAATAAGACTAAACACAGCTGTGTGTGGACAGCTTCTTAGCTTAGTTTCTTTTTTATAGAAATAGGATGACAAACGGGCACATCTACGTCTATCATCGGTATATCATAAAAATCAATACGCAGATGCGTTGTCACCTCTGAGGACAAAGATGGAGTGCCACTTTACCAGTTAAAAGGGTCTCAGCTTCCCGACACTCATCTTACGAAACTCGACACTATATTAACCCATAAGGTATGTGTAATACATACATACTTTATGTACACCTACCTACAAAGGCAGCTTACCAGCTAAAGCTCTACTGAATACTATCATATCATTAATACGTGGTAGAACCACACTGTACTTATATTATGGTTGTAGCACGAATGGGTCCGTGGAAAGACCACGCTCTCACAGAATACCAGCATAAAATAGCAGCTTTATACTGCTGTGTTTCGTATGGTGAGTGTAGAGATTCGGAATCCCTTTTTTATTGGAAACAAAGCATTCCACCTTAGTCCTCAGGGGTGACAACCCATCTGCGTTTCGATTCTTAATCGAGGATAAATGTAGATGTCTTTGGGCCACAGTATCCACTTACCATTAGGTGGACTGTGTGCTCATTTGTCACCCTTATCTTTTTTACTTAGATACAGACGTAGTTGTCTATGGGTTACCTCCATCCATCCGTCCATCCATACATAACAGCCTATAAAAGTCCACCGCTGAACTTAGCCCCCCCCCATACATTACCCTCATATGGGGGATTTTTCCATAATTGCCACGCTTGGCAGGCGGGTTGGCAACCACAGTTTTTATTGTTTTGAGTTGTAGTCAGGAAGATGCTGCTGCTCATCACCTGTCACAGTTTCCCCCTGTCGCCTCTTACGACACCCACGGGACGGTAGCAGTGGATATTTTTACACCGCCAATACACGGTCAATATGGCTGATTTATTACAATAGTTACCGTAACAATATCCACTACCCTCATATCATCCTTTGGGTGTCACTAGAGACGACACAAACTAATAACCGGAAACGGAAACGAATCAGGAGATGTGCAGCAGCGCAGATAATATATACTTATTTGCGAAATACCAATATAAAGAGTTAAATCTATTGTGTAAAAAAGTGTCATTAATTTGAACCAAACTGCATGTAAAATGCGCTGATTTTTTTTTTGTCAATTAACACATTAATATGAACCACAGCACGTAGCCAACATGTAGACATTTTGAACATTGAGACACAATGACACCTCACACATTAAAATCGCCAAGCTAGTTAAACTGCAAGAGTTACATATATATATATATATATATATATATATATATAATACATACACTGAATTTTTAGTTAAACATTTTTATGCACCGATTATTTATCAAATTAGTTATACTAATTCCGGAAGAATGTTGTGGTCACAGTACAAATCCACGAACGCAAAGACATTAAAATGCTTGAAATAAAGTTCATTTTTCTTTATTTTTATTGAATGACAGAATTAGTAATAATACAAATAAAATTGCACTCTCAATAGTCTTATTGCCTTAAGTTACGGTCCATTTCAGTTTGTTTTGACTGTACAGATTTAGTGTGACTGTAATTTACGTAGTAAAACTACGTTAATTACTTTTGGGATAAAAAATTACCTACATTAAAAATGATAGGAATCGATTCAGTAAACGATTCTGAACAAACTACTTTCTCAAAGTGCGTTAATTATGTTACATGTATATATATATATATATATATATATATATATATATATATATATATATATATATATATATATACGTTTCCTAATAACAATTAAAAATAAAAAATAAATTGCGGTTGCTAACCCGCTTGCCAAGCGTGACAACTATTGGAATGTCTTCCTTCTATCTTTCATATCTGTGAATGAGGCCCATGTTCAGCAGTGGACTTTAATATTAATAGGCTATTACAGTAACGGTAATTTCAACTTCATCTTACTAATTCGTTTAATTATGTTGGTTACTCTTGTTCTACTGTAACACATTTATAGATTGAGTAAGAAAATCAAGAAAAAGTTAATTTTTGCCCAAGGACCGCTTAAAATAACTATTACTATATTTAGTGAAGCGAATGTATTTTTTTCTGACGCTAACACTAAATGCTTCGCTGATGGCACAGTTTTTGCACGTAATATTTGAAGCGTATCGACTATCGTCTTTTTTATTTCAACAAAGAAAGTGTTTTATATTTAAAAATGTACAAGAATTGAAAGAGCGTTTTATATTTTCTATTCATAATAACATCTAAAGCATTTTATAACGACTTATGTTAAACTGAATGACCTATTTTTACGGTCTGGAAAAAATAGGGTGTAACATGTGAATGAAGAAGAAGCATATGGCACTGATATTTCACAAAAAAAAAATCAATTTTGAATGAAGCGTTTGAAAATTTTTTTTGGAACAATTACTTTGCCCTTTGCACTTGAGTCTGCCGAAGCTACTGTGTCAAGGATGTGTGTGACCATGTGTCAAGGTCAAAAATGCCTACTAAATTTATTGTTCCATTGCCGTTTGTAAAGTAGGATGGATATGATTTGAATTTCGATAGATTTTAATTTATTTATTTATTTAATTAATAATTTTTGTTTTTTTTTTTGTTTTAAATCCCATTTCTTTCCAGACGGTAAAAAGGTCATCCAGTATATATATATAGTGGAAATTTTTGATTTTATTTGTTTTTTTCCAATCAAGCGTGGCAATTAATAAATTAAATTACATGCGGCAAAAAAAACATAACCTATGATACTGTTACGCGCTCCAATGCCTCAAATCGGCGCACTAGCGCCATCTAGTCTCGAACCGAAGAACTAAACTTCTTGAAGTTTAAAACTCGAACTCTCGGTACCTTGCGCGTGTTTACTTGAACATTCTGGATATTTTGCTAATTTATATAAGTAGGCGCTGCAAGATGCGATCGAAGTAGACTTGAACTCGGCGACACAAGCGAAGCTTCGGAGCGGAATTAAGTGAATTAGTGTGTTTAATCATTAGTGTTTTAAGTTTTAATTTGTGTAAAGTAAATTAAAGTGTTAATTTAGGTAATTTTATCGGCAATTTTTATTGTCACGAACCCTAAGCTCGTAACAATTGGTGTCAGAAGTGGGATAAAATAATGCCGATTTTACCTAAGGAGGAAACGGAGGGTGTCCGTACCCGCAGTCAACGCCAGCATGAGACGGACCAGAGGAGATTTGGTGGTGCAACGCCGCAGACGTCGGAGGGCCAACTGCCAGCCACGGAGGCTGCGGGCCCGTCAGTAGCTCCTACACCTGCAGCACCTGACTTAGGTGCTCTGGTGGCGATGCTACAGGAGCAGCTGCAGCGCGGACGAGAGGAACAGGCCCGTCTGTTGAAAGAGCAGCAGGAGGAACAGGCTCGCCGACAGGAGGAACAGGCTCGCCGACAGGAGGAACAGGTCCGTCGGTTGGAAGAGCAGCTGCGGGGCGGCCAGGAAGAACAGATGCTTCTCATGAAGGACCTTCACGCTACCTTTGGGAAAGAGATAAGGGAGGTGAAGGATAAGGTTGCTCAACATGATAACATCGGAAGCTGAGACCCAAATCAACCAAGTTAAGAAAACGCTGGATGAACTCAAACTTGGGGATGGAACCACAGCTCCCGTAGTAGCTTCAGCACCTTCGCTACGTGGGTTCAAGGTGCCACCGTTTGACGGGACTTCTTCCTGGTCAGCCTACAAAATCCAGTTCGAGGCTGTTATGAAGGCGAACGGCTGGAATAAAAGTCAGGCCATGACTGCTCTCACACTAGGCCTGCGCGACCAGGCCTTAACAGTTCTGGAAGCTCTCGGTGAGGAAGTGACTTATGAGCAACTCCTTGAGGCATTGGAGGCGAGATATGGCGACGCTCACCTGGAACACGTCTTTCGTGCGCAGCTTAAAGATCGTGTGCAGCGCATCAACGAAAACCTGCAGCAGTGGGCTCTAGAAGTGGAGAAGCTGGTGCGAAAAGCATACCGGTCTGTACCTGCGCTCATTGAAGGGAACCTGGTGCAGACATTCATCGACGGCATCCGCGACCTGGAAGTCAGAGCTGCTGTGAGGCTCAGGCACCACGAGACGCTTAAGGACGCCTTGGCCCATGCACTGGAAGTGGAAGCCGTGCGGCAGGATCATCGTTCCCATCGCGTCAGGGAGGTTGCAGCAGCTACAGTTCGCGACCGCAACAAAGGATACAGCCCAAGGTGCTATGGCTGTGGGGAAAAGGGCCATCTTCGAATCAGCTGCCCTAAGCGAACCGTGGAAAGGAGAGTTGATCGATCTCGAGAGGGTAGTGCAGCTAACGACACTGCCTGGCGGCGACAGGATCATCGTTCACCTCACGCTAGGGAGGTTACAGCAGTTACGGTTCGCGACCACAATAAAAGATACAGCCCTAGGTGCTATGGCTGTGGGGAGAGAGGCCATCTTCGGTCCAGCTGCCCTGAGCACACCCTACGAAGGGAAGGTGAACGGTCTCAGAAAGGAAGTGCGGCTAACAGCACCGCCCAGCAGCAGCAGGAATACGACTTTACTATCAGACACTGCAGCGGGAAATCTCACGGCAACGCAGATGCATTGACAAGAAGACCTTGTCCTGAAGATTGCAACCATTGTAGTAGGCAAGAGAGTAAGGAAGTGGTATCCGTGAGGATGCTCAGGACAGACCACCTCAGCAACGGGTGGAAGGACAGCCTACGACATGCACAGCAGGAAGATCCGGACATCAAGCCGATTCTGGGATGGATGAAGGCCCGTGCTACCAAGCCTAAGTGGAGGGACGTCTCAGCGATGAGTTCAACCACGAAAAGCTATTGGGCCCAATGGGACAGCTTGCTGATTCAGGATGGAGTCCTGTGCCGTAAATGGGACAATGGTCGAAGGGACAGCTGTCGTTTGCAAATGGTTGTCCCTAAAGCTAAAGTGCCGAATGTTCTACAACTGTGCCATAATGGTCGTTCAAGAGTCCATCTGGGAGTTAAACGAACTCTACTGAAGGTCCGAGAACAGTTTTACTGGGTCCATTATCGTGACGATGTCGAGGATTGGTGTCGTACATGTACAAGTTGTGCGGCTGTGAGGGGACCTCAGACATGGAGTAGAGGAGCATCGAAATTGTACAATGTTGGTGCACCACGGAATAGGACATCCCTTGACATTGCGGAGCCATTACAGAAAGGCGCAAGAGGGACTCCTAAGATCGTCCATGTGGATCGCCTAGCGCGTTATTATGGGACCGATAATGCTCGGGACGAGCATGTCTTAGGAGGGGGCAGTATTACGCGCTCCAATGCCTCAAATCGGCGCACTAGCGCCATCTAGTCTCAAACCGAAGAACTAAACTTCTTGAAGTTTAAAACTCGAACTCTCGGTACCTTGCGCGTGTTTACTTGAACATTCTGGATATTTTGCTAATTTATATAAGTAGGCGCTGCAAGATGCGATCGTACTAGACTTGAACTCGGCGACACAAGCGAAGCTTCGGAGCGGAATTAAGTGAATTAGTGTGTTTAATCATTAGTGTTTTAAGTTTTAATTTGTGTAAAGTAAATTAAAGTGTTAATTTAGGTAATTTTATCGGCAATTTTTATTGTCACGAACCCTAAGCTCGTAACAATACTAACTGACAGCAGAACGTCTGCCAGGTTCAGCTAGTAGTTCAATATAATAAATTAGATAACAATTACATAACACATAAATCATAATAGAATCTTAGTTACTACAGCCATTGCGCACTTGCAATCAACTTCAATCAGAGAAGGTTAAAAGGGTGTTGCCACCCTCGACAAATTAAAATAAATTATTCAAAGCCACTTACACTACTTTATGGTAGAAATAGCTAAGAGTAACCTATTACCAAGTATATCTGGGTTACGTATTCTTAAAGTATCCAGAATGTATACAAAAACAAAAAAATACTCTTCAAATCAATGTATAACCATATTTTTAAATATTTGCACAATAACATTAATGTTTAGACATACTATTCTAAGAATGTTGGCTAATTTCCATTCTAAGTTGAAAAACGATAAAATAATTTATAAAAATTCTTGGCATGAACAATTTAAATAAAGTAACAAAATTAAAACCCTATGGAGACCCTATTCAACCATGTTTCTAACAGTAAATGTTAGCAATTTAAGAATCTCATTTTTTGTAAAAAAAAATATAAAAAGTTATTTTGAATTTTAGTACTTATGTAATAAATCCAACATTATAATTCACTCATCCTCATAATATGTTTATATCACGAGTGAAGTAAATTTTTTTCTAGCTGACCTATCAATCATTGCATCAGGAAGCGTCTTAGGTCGTTGTTGCTGGTAGCCCTTAACCTAAATAACAATCATTCACATATCTTCCGCAAACATCGACCTTCTTTAAAAAATCAAATAAACTTAGCGGCGGACTGTTGACGTTTTGATGTTTAATATGTATGTTATTGCTTTAAGTTATAGCTTTATAGTAATCATGAGGTATAATAGGAATAATATAATTTTTTCTTCAAGTATTAAACCAATCAAGAAATACTGAACACCAATTTTAGGTATTGGCCACTTCCAAGAGATTAATATTTTCCAGCGTGTTCTTCATACGTAATGTAGTGCGCTATTAAATAGTTAAAAAAGTTAAAGTTACAGCCTATATACGTTTCACTTCTGGGCACAGGCCCCACTCATTTCTCAAAGGGTTTTAGGGCAAGTAATTGTCCGCCGCGCTACGCCAATGCGCGTTGGCGATCTTCACATGTCTTCGAAATATTTTTTTTCCTATCCGTTTTCCTTCACCGCCGAGCACGTGGTAAATCAGCACTTAAAATTGCAACCAACAATTTTATTTTAGGCCGGCGGGGTTCGCGCCCGGTTTGCTCGTGTATTGTGAAATTTACAGCGAGCGCTAACCATATGATCTACCACGGCGGTATTAGTAGAGGATTCTTTTTAAATTCTGTCATTAATAGCTGAGCTAAGCTAATCTCTTAAAATTTCATAGTATTATTTGCATAAAACATTTTATTGTACCTTTTATTTATAACAGATGACGCTATTGGAACTTATTTTGAAATACATTGCATAGGTTGTTGCTTAGAAGTGTCTAACCATAGAATACTATATTATGTATGCATTATAATACTCTGTGTCTAACAAAATCTCTATATTGATGTATAAAGGGTCTATTTCGTAATTATTATGCGTTTAGTGATTTTTAATCACTAAACATCATAGAAGGCGTGCAAAAATTTTGCCTAACGTAGATTAAAAAAAGATTTTTTTATTAAAGCTTATTTTCATAATTTAAATTTCAAAATTATCTTAAATTTACATTTATTACTTTTTAAAGACATAATATAGAATAATAAAAAATATTTTTCGTACTAAGATACGTAGCATAAATTGTGAGCTTAGTAGCTCTACGTGATGAATATTGTTTCTATTGAGTATATCTGAGGTTAAACTATCTCATAAACTTGTCTCCATATACGAGTATGTGCCAAGGCACTGAGAGTTCATATTTAATGTTACTAAGGAACAACTTTGCGGGCTTGGTATAATGTGACTATGCTAGAATTTCTGTGATAGTTTACGTTGAGGCTTTCGGTTTATTATTAAATGTTATCAGAAACAGCATTACGCTTTTTACGTTTTGGGAAGGACTTGTGTCCTTAAAATGAGAAATGATGAAAGTTATGTACATATTAACTCATTTTGAGCATGATGCCTTTATTTGCAGTGTCATGCGATGTAAAAACATTGTTCATTTCATTCCGTGGATGTCGTAAAGAATAGAATAGAATAGAATATTTTATTTCATATAGATAGTTAGAAAGTGGTCCTTCACTGCTGGCCGTATGAGGACGCTCAAGGTCGCTCAGCGAGCTATGGAGAGGGCTATGCTCGGAGTTTCTCTGCGTGATAGACTCAGAAATGAAGATATCCGCAGTAAAACTAGAGTGACCGACATAGCCCAACGGATTAATAAGCTGAAGTGGCAATGGGCCGGCCCTATAGCTCGAAGAACCGATAACCGATGGGGAAGAAAGGTTTTCGAGTGGCAGCCTCGTACCGGTAGGCGTAGTGTAGGGCAACCCCCCACTAGATGGAGTGACGACCTGGTAAGATATGCAGGAAGTCGATGGATGCAGGTGGCTCAGGACCGTGCTTTGTGGCATTACTTGGGGGAGGCCTATGTTCAGCAGTGGACTTGTGAAGGGCTGTAATAATGATGATGATGAGATAGAGTACCTATTAAAAGTAATTTATGATTTTACCGCTGGTTCAAACCTGTCGGAAAAACATCAAGAAACCCAGCGGGGATTTTCTTTTATCCTTACCTTACAATATAATATGTTGTAAAATTTGACTGCCTCGTTAGTCTAGTGGTTCTAGTACTGCGACTGCTGATCATGAGATTCTGGTTACAAATCCCTGGTCGGGCCAGAAAATCAATTATTGAGTTTTTCCGTCAAGAAATTCTCAGTAGCTGTCCGGAGTCAGGAAGTTGGTGGTGTCTCACCCCCGTGCCTCAAAAAGCAAGTAAAGCCGTAGGTCTTGCGCCTGATCGTGTCGGTTTACCGTCCCATCGGATTACGAGAGTGAGGGAATAGAGAGTGCACCTGTGCTTGCGCATACACTTGGTCACTTTAATCCTGTTATGCGCCGATGGCTAGTCTCCATTGAGGCAGGACGCCGTGACCGAAATTCGCTCTGGATAAGATTATTATTGTATAATTAAATGTAAAAACGCTTAGTAACAGCATGGCAGCGATCATCTCATTCCTAGGGCTTATCATCAATCATGTATTCTTAATGAAATATCTACTTGAATGAGATTTACAAAAAAAAAATCTTTATCCCTCTTATCGATAGATGGCGGTAAAACCACCTTATTTAAACTAGACTTAAAATCTCAGATCAGCGATGGTCTGTAGTAGGGTTGCCACTCGTACTATAATATATACTATCTTACTATATTTCGGTCAATTGTACTTGTATATATTATAGAAAAATAATATAGTACGAATAATTCTATATTTTATCCCTAATTCAACTGTCGCGTTTTTTTTAGTTTTATGGAAAGAATTTTTTCCGTCATGAATGTAAAATTAAAAGAAGAAAGCAAAAGAGAATGTATTAATTTAATTAAAAATTAATTGTTAACTTATTACAATATAAATCAAAATTGCTCAGACTCCTAAAATTATTTTAAAGGTTAGGTAGACGGTAAGGTAGTTAGATCATTGATAACCAAAGGAAAGAGCAATAACAAATATATATATATAACAAAGTACATAAAGATTAAAAATTTGGGTATCTTTTTTTGGGAAAAATACTATATTTGTTTAAAAAAAGGTGGCAACCGTAATAAGCAGTGTTAAAAGTACAAGACGCCTAGAGCTGCCACTGGTCCACCTGCTAAGCATGACATTTAATGCGAATTGTCCGTACAATAGAAGAGGCACATGTTCACCGGTGGTAAATATTGATGAAGATGTTGCAGATTGTACGTGGTAGAGCCATGCTGCAGTTATATTAGTAGTATAGTTATAGCACGAATGGGTCAGCTCGACCGGGGAAGGACCACGCTCTCACAGAATACCAGCGTGAAATAGTAGCTTAATGCTGCTGTATTTCGTATGGTGAGTGTAGAGAACCGGAGACCCTTTTTACTGGAAACGAGGCATTCCATCTCAGTCCTCACGGGTGACAACGCATCTGCATTTTGATTTTTAATGGAGGATAGATGTAGATGTCTATGGGCCGCAGCAACCACTTACCATCAGGTGGACTGTGTGCTCGTTTGTCACCCTATTCTATAAAAAAAAAAAAAAAAAAAAAAAAAAAAAAAAGATGCAGGCAGATGTTGATGAAGACTATGATGATGATGAAAGACACTGATGACGACAGTGGTGTTATTCGTGATTTAGTTACATTTGCACAACTTAATAAACTATCAGAGTCTTATACCGCTATCTTAATGGTTAAGCTCACGTTTGCTGTGTGGGGTCTTAGCCTCAGCTGAAATCAAATATCGATGACGAGCACGTTTTTATTAGTTTCTGGGTCTAGTTGCGTAATAAAAGTCTCTTTTTATAGTATGAGGGTGACCAACGAGCACACTTACCACCTGATGATAAATGGATGCTGTGGCCCATAGACACCTCTCTTTTTTTTATAAACTAAGTGCGAAACGAACTTACAACTCTAATGGTAAGCGGCATGTGCACCCCATGAATACATGCAATCATCTTTTTTTTATAGTATAGGGTGACAAACGAGCACACAGTCCACCTGATGGTAAGTGGTTGCTGTGTCCATAGACATCTATCCTCGATTACAAATTAAAATGCAGATGAGTTGTCACCCGTGAGGGCCAAGATGGAATGCCTCGTTTCCAGTAAACAGGGTCGCCGGTTCTCTACACTCACCATACGAAACACAGCAGCATTAAGCTACTATTTTACACTGGTATTCTGTGAGAGTGTGGTCCTACCCCGGTCGAGCCTACCCATTCGTGCTAAAACTATACTAATAAAATAACTGCAGCATTACTCTACCACGTATAAAATCTTAAAAAAAGGCTACTATACTACTACTAGACGCGATGTCTCTTCTGCAGAATTATATAGAATGCCTCAGAGCCTGTAACTTATATTGGATGTCTATCCCCTTCAGATTGGAACACAGTAGTTCAAGCAATATTTTATGTCAGTAGAAATAATATGAAAGTGGAATTTTTCTAGTTGTATTCTTCTATTCTTTGGTAACGACTCCTACTGTTGTATCTTTGCTATTGTCAAGTAATAAGAAATTATTATATATTTATAATAATTTTGCTTAGTAACTGCTTCACAATATAATGATTTCTTAAATTTACGCGAACACTACACATTGAATAAAACTATTTATACGGATTTTATCGCGTTTGATTTATTCATTTTTAGCATATTTTTATTTCCCGACGTTTCGGGTGCTTTACAGCACCCATGGTTACGAGGAGACTGAGATGTTTGATGTCCCAATGTCGTAGTTCAAGAAGAACATCAAGGCAGAAAAGGAGCTCTTCCAGGTCTATTCTCGATTATATATCTCCCGTTGTATGAAGTATTAGCCTTTTTTCCACGCTTCAGAGATCGCAGATTCAAACGACCTTTTCTTCGGCACCTTTGATACTACTCCACGGTGAAGGTATTTTAAGTCAAACGTAATCGAAATTGTTAAATCACCACCTTTCGGAAGTCATAAAATCATTCTGGTATATTCCATAATCGCCAGTTACTATAGCTATGAGTCACACGGCATTGCTACTTACATGCCATGTTATATTATAATCTTTGAGTATTAAACCAAAGGAGACGGCATCGCAATGCACACCCCTCTGTAAAAGGTACGAGAGTCCGACTCATACTCCTTATATAAAACTAGTTGCTCCGCGTCGTGCGTCATTCCGAAGTGATCGTGCCAGTAAACCGAGCTCCGACAAAATGCCGAATTGCAGTGTATTTACATGAAAAAAAAAAACAATCAAAAACGTCAAGTATACAAAAGGACAATGTGACTTTTAATCTGTGAGTATTTTTAACATAATATTAAAGTAATTTTATCATTAAAACTCGTACTTTGTGAATATTATGGTCCAATACCGAGTACGGCCATCATAGTTCATAAAGTGAAAAATAATCTGAATTAAATATAATTTACTACACAAGTTATATAATATATTAACGAAAATATATTTCCTAATAACTAAATCAGTTTGTGATGAATAATAATCATTACATATTATATATTCTCAATTTCAACACGATACTGAATATTATATAATTAAATATAATCGATAACTAGTATTTGTTAAAATATTATACAAAATACAGGCCAAATAAGTCAAATCGAAACTTGCTACCTCGCAGCAAAAGTGTGCAATTTTTAAAAAATAAACTGGTATCACTGCAACCGAAAGTATTGCACTATAGTGATGAAGGCCGCAACTTTATCTATCGATAAGTTAATTAACCATGCGGGTTTGTCTGCCGAACCGGTTTGTAGTTTTTATTTAGATTTTATAATAAAGTATTACAAAAGTAGTAAATTTTTCTATTATTTGTTTGTTTTTACAGATTTCCAAGAGATCCTCTTAGGCGGCACACTTGGATTGTAGCTTGTAGAAACCATGAATCTGACACTGCAGTACCAATCTTGAACTTGTGGGAGGTAATGTTTGGCTGTAATTATATTTAGATTAAATATTTTTACTATTACCTTAGACACCAATATTATTCTACTTGAAAATATTTTATTAAGTTGACAAAAGCATTAACCTATCAAATTTAATACATATATTTATATACCTATTATTGTAATTGTAAACTTAATGTAGTATCATTTTTGTACGCCATAAATGGCAAAACATGTAGCTCGTTTCAAGTTTTTTAACACTTGTATTTTATTTACTCATGTTTTACAAAATAAATATCTTTATCATCTTTATCATATATATATATATATATATATATATATATATAGCTGATTCTCCTGACTGAAATATATAAGAAAGTCATATATCGAAATCCATTCGAAAATCCTATATAGTAGTCCTACTCCCACTGCGAGTACGAGCCAACACTTAGGTCAAGGAAAATTAAAATGAAAAAATGCCTTGACATAATAATATATATATATATCATATAAAAAAAAAAAAAAAAATGTAAAATAAACCTGTAGCAAAATAATAAACTTATTTTCAATCATTTCGAAGTTTTTATCCCGAAGAACATTTCTAAATACTTTAAAAAAAGAATTTCAAATAACACCTTGGTATTATTTATCTATGTATTACTTATAATCAAATAAAAACTTATGCGGACTATGGTGATTTGTTTATCGATAAAAAATATCGACATTGCCCACGCCTTACGTTGCTTACGCATTTAGACAGCGCCATCAGTATACCGACACGTGTACAATTTGATGGTATGCGTAAACGCGATGAAAACAAACACAAATGCTGTAGTGCGCGTTTATAGTGACGCGATTTAATTTTGCATTTGTAGTTAAGTATACAGTTGTGTGGTTTTCTTGCGTCCCCCCTGATGTTGACAGAATTTTTGTTTAGGAATTAACGCGCATGGCCTCTCCAGTTTGTTGAATACTCAAAGATTATAATTAAAAATCGAATCCGAAATTAAAATCAGTTTTTTTTTAATTATTTTTAGCCAGTGCTTAACTACAATCCCACTTGATTTTTGAGTCATATGGATCTATTTGTGGAATATCCTATACCTTTAAACGAGCAATATATATATATATATATATATATATATATATATATATATATATATATATATATATATATATATATATATATATATATATATATATATATATATATATATATATATATATACATATAATCGGGATCTCGGAAACGGCTCCAACGATTTTCATAAAATTTAATGTCCTGGGAGTTTCGGGGGCAATAAATCGATCTAGCTAGGATTTATTTTTAGAAAATGTCCTTTTGTCCGTGTTTTCAGGCAATAAATAAACTGGTACAATATAAGAAGGTAAATTTTGACAAGTTACCAACGATCGTAATAGCTCAAATGGGATGTTGTTCGGACGTGATATCGGAGTTCCGTGGTTCGCGTCCCGTCGTGGGTCCGACTTTTCCGACCGGTCATTGGGTACTATATAATAAAAAGAATAAATGTATGGATAAAGAATAAATATAGAGGTATATAAAATAAATTCCTGTTTGTTAGTCTCACTAAAACTCATAACCGGCTGGTACGATTTTGATGAAATTGTTTCATGTGTTTTTGAATGGGTCCCTAGATGGTTAATATTTTATATATGAACCTAGTAGTTGGCCCTGACCACTAATTAAAAATTAGTCTAACGTGCCTACATAACATGTTATAAGACAGGTTGACTGTCTCGTTGGTCTAGTGGTTGTAGTAGTGCGACTGCCGATTATGAGGTCCTGGGTTCGAATCCCGGGTCGGGCCAAAAAATCAATTATTGAGTTTTTCCGTCAAGAAATTCTTAGTAGCTGTCCGGAGTCAGGAAGTTGGTGGTGTCTCACTCCCGTGTCTCGGAAAGCACGTAAACGAGTGAGGGAATAGAGAGTGCACCTGTGATTGCGTATACACTTGGGCACTATAATCCTGTCCTGCACCGATGGCCAGTCTCCGTTGAGACTGGCTGCCGTGACCGAAATTCGGTCTGGGGGACATTATTATTATTATAAGACAGAAAATAGCAGGTGACAAAATTGTATTAAATTTGACTTACCTAATACAAAACAGGCTGTATAAATACCACCTCCGAAAGCGGGTTCCAAAAATTCTAGGACAATGAACATATTGTAGTTTAAGGAGAAAGCTCTGATCATGCCGAAGATGCCGCTGGTGACGCATGCGAATACAAGCGCGAGTCGGCGACCAAACTTGTCGGATATAAGCCCGGTGAGCGGTATGGAAATGAAGAAGCCGGCGTTGTGAACGGTCCCCACGAGCGATCGTTTCCAATCCTGGCAGGCGAGATTGAACTAAAAAAAAAATGCCATCGATGTAAAAAATTGGATACTGGCAGGAAATATTTCTGTACATTAAGAATTTAAAAAAAATGTTTTTTGTTACTTTAAAAATATAATTAACCACTACAATCTTAATTATTTGTGATTGACCTTTCGGTGTAAGAATATCCACTACCCTTGTATGTTTCATAAAAAGCAACAGAGGGAAACTGAAACAGGAGAAGGAAAGTACTTATACATTTTCTTTTTCATCTTTCCTGCGTCTTCCCTTAGTCGTAAAACCTTGCAGGTAAAGAAGGAAAGTTTCAATATAATTAAATAAAAGCCCATTTCTGAGCATAGCATTTTTTCAAAACTTTAGGTGCTGTCAGGAAGATGCTAGAAGGAAAGTAGCATCTTCCTGCACTGCAAAGATTAAACTCTTACCAGTGTTGAAACAGCAAGAATAGTTAACTTTAGTTATTTCCATAGCATTATGTCGTATGATATCTTGCTATGGGGATACGCGACTGACACTGAAATTATATTTATTTTACAGAAGAGGCCATTAGAGCAATATATAATTTAAAACCAAAAGAGTCACTGAGACAAAAATTTAAGGAAATTGATATATTAACTCTGGCCTCTCAATATATTTATGAAAATGTAATGTACGTACACAAGAATAAACGTAGTTTTGCAAAAATAAGTGATATTCATTCTGTAAATACTAGGAACAGACACAAGCTAGTAGTACCAGTTACTCGACTCCACCGAGTCAGTAATTCATTCTTAGGGCGATGTATATGCTTTTACAACAAAATCCCAGAAAATATACAAAATTAGTCATATGCAAAGTTCAAAAACTTTATTAAACCAAGTTTGTATAAAAAGGGTTATTATAATATTAAGGAATTTATGGATGATAGTAACCCCTGGGAAGGGTGATCGCTACCAAGCTATTTCTAATTTGTGTTGTGTTGTTAATTGTAAACATGATTGTAAGCTATTATTTGAAAAAAAAATAGTCCCGCTGAGTTTCTTGCTGGTTCTTCCCAGGACAGAGGTTTTTTTTGCGAACCAGTGGTAAATGAAAAAATTGACTTTCAATAAGTATTGCTTATAATCTACATTGAATAAAAAAGTTTCTGTTTCTGTTTCAAATGACTGAGTAAGCATAGACTAGTTGCGTATTTTGACATTTTGTAAAACTTTACGTTTATACGCGTTGTTACCCGTGTTAAATTCATAAGTTGTAAGCACTAGTAACAAACAACATTAAAATGCCAAGAAGTGATGTGGAGCAGAACAGAGTGATTGCAGGTTTTTATTCGCTATGTGCAAATGAGAAGGGCTATTGATTGCCATAGTTTCGAATCCCGAGAGTCGCTGGAAACATCGGACAATACTTCATAAACAGTTCAATAAATGTACAATTAAGTTTTATAGCACCTAGCTAGCCCATCATTGCCATATAGATACTTAGTTATTTTCTTAGATTCAATACAATTTTCTCAATCTTTTATTTCATATTAAAGAAGTTATGAGTGCTTTGTTCCAGTTTGTGTCAAATGCTAATTTAGAGATCACGGATATCGTGGTACATTGGCAAGGAAGCACACATGACTCAAGAATATTTAATGAAAGTCATTAAAACAAACGTTTGAGCAGTCAGAATTTAAAAGCAGACTTCTCGGAGATTCGAGTTATGCTTGTACTCCTTATTTATTCACTCCTATCCTGCGCCCTAATAAACTAAAAGAAGAAATGTACAACCGGTCGCTCATCAGGGCCCGTAATACTGTAGATCGATGCTTTGGAGGGAAGCAAAGGTTTCGGTGTTTACTGCGAGGATTAAATACTAAATAAGCTCTTTTTTTCTTATTCAAAATTCTCTTTTTTATTTATTCAAAAAACAAAACAAAAATAGTTATTTAATTAAGTTTGCCCTACACTCTCTTTTCTTAATTTTAAAATTTCGTTGCAAATAATATTAAAAATGATTATATTTAGAACTTAGTTTTTCTACCGAGTCCGAAAAAAAAACACGAGGAACAAGGAACAACACGTAACACGTAACTCTTGTCAAACTCAAAATATTGCCTGTCACTGTCATTAATGTCATCATCAAGCATTGAGTTCATTCACTATTCACAACTCACTCTTTTTACTTTTAAAATATGTGGGATAGTCAGTTACTCTGAGATTAACTCGTCCAAGTGTAACTTCGAATTAAGCTCGGAATAAGCAATTTTTATTAATAAGGCAGATAGTGTGAAGGTAACATTTAAAAAAATTATAAAATTGTATATATATATATATATATATATATATATATATATATATATATATATAAATAATATGTATAATGTACATAAGCTCACGCAAAGCAATGTCACAAAGTACGACCCTGAGGCACTTGTATCCATTGACTTCCAGATTCTCTTTCCAGACCACTCCCCTTAGTAGGAGGTCATTCAACACTTCACTTACCAGTACGAAGCTGCCCTCGAGAACCTTTCTTTCCTATCGGTTGTCGACCCTTGTGACGTGGTAAAGCCATGCTGCAGCTGTATTATTATAATTGTATCGCGAATGTGTTGGCTCGATCAGGGTGAAACCAGCTAGAATAACAGCTTCATGATGCTGTATGGTGAGTGTAGAGGAGCGGAGACACTTTTTACTGGGAACGTGACATCCAGCTCTATCCTCAGGGTAACAACGCATATGCATTTAGATTCTTCATATATTATGTATGTTTATAAATGTCTATGAGTCGCAAAAACCACAGACGGATGAGGCCACTTCACCTTATTGATCCGTAGTGCTATGTCGGTTATACTGGTTCTAATGCTGATATCTTTCTTCATGGATATTATAATGCGAGGTGTGATCAAAAAGTTTAAAGTCGAGTATTTAAAACAACAGCTTTGGTTAAAAAAAAAACTTTATATTTAGTTTCAACATACTCTCCATCTGGTACATTTTATAAATATAGAGTTTATGTTTATATCGAATATAAACATAAACTCAACTACCTACAGACTTCCATTTGGCACGATCCTGACACATCTCTCTCGCCTCTTACATATCCATATTCCTTCGCATACATGCTCGTTGGTTAAAGGTGCTCTTAATTTTAAAAAATCTTTTTAAAAATTAAGAGCACCTTTTTATAATCTCTTAAATATCGCCAATTTGGTCGATAAACTGTCTGAGTATAATATCTTGATGAAATAGAACTTTTGATCCCTAGCCCTACTCCTCGATCCATATAACGCTGCCTGTTTTTTCCCCGCCAAATGGCTGTGCACCTACGCGATAAAAAACGGGTTGCGCTCCGGGAGTGCCGGCAGAAGTGAAAACTTGAATATTAACGTTGTGCATTTTTGATATTTTGGAATGGTTAGAGAATAATTTTGCACAAATTACTTTAATTATCATACACGAATATTCGCGCAAGCGCCCTGCGCCGCCTAAACGAAACAGCAGGCGCACGCAGGTATACATTTACGCCGCGCCGTAGAAAGAGAGGGGGATACTTCCTCTCCTACGCCGCGCTGGCTGTCTCTCTCTCTCCATCCGTCTTACGTATTTTCGATCAGGGTCACGTGTCCTGACGCGAGTTTAACATTTTTACCCATTACAAAAAAAAAAAAGGTACAACACCGCTAAAGAAGTTTTCACTTCAAAAACTTATCTGGTTAACATCTGCCATGAATATTCACGGACATAGTTCCTTTAGATAGTTAATCTGCTTTCTATTTAAATCTGTTCTTTAGCTAACTTATCCAATAAGTTTAAACATTACACAGTAACAAATGTCATTCAGTAAATGTCACATTAATATACTTGGATAGTGCAAAAGGGTTTAAAATGTCAAATATCCGTGTAACTTTATGCCTCTAATCCTTTGGGGATTCGCCATTCTCCCGAATTGAGTATGACCTACTTTTGAAAACTTTAAACTTATTTTATAAACGAATTACATTGTCGTAAAATTACTGTCTTTTAAATTTTAAATTTTCGTAATTCTAAAAGTCAAGCAAATTTGACTGGCTTCAAACTTCTTTCGCCGTTTAGCTGACTATTGACTGGCGAAATAGGGTTCCAAACCCCTAGTGAAATCTTTTCGGAGTGTAAATGTATTGGCGTTGACTGCCCATTTTAATTCTAATAAGAATTTGTCAAACGATGAGAGTAAACAAAAAGGTTAAATAATGATGTCTACTATATTATATAGACGATATTATATAGTAATTTATAAACCCAGAGACATAGAGCTGCTATATACCCCAGCACTAAACACGTGAGTACAAATGGGACACACATTTTCAAATTATTTGAATAAATTTTGTGTGTGCATATTCATCTAACAGATTTAAAGTAAAGTTGTACTATATACAGTTTCACTCCTAAGCAGAAGCCATTTTATTTCTGAAAGGGTGTAAAGGCAAGCTAGTAGTCCGTTCATCATCATCATCATTACAGCCCTTCACAAGTCCACTGCTGAACATAGGCCTCCCCCAAGTAATGCCACAAAGCACGGTCCTGAGCCACCTGCATCCATCGACTTCCTGCATATCTTACCAGGTCGTCACTCCATCTAGTGGGGGATCGCTCTACACGCCTACCGGTACGAGGCTGCCACTCGAGAACCTTTCATCTCAAGATCGATTTCTTAAAAATCGATCTTTTTCGATTTGCTTTCAGATTCGTATAAAATTCGTATAAAATATAGATTACCAACGTAGCTTTTTTATTTCTGTAATCCATTAAGAAAAGGCGCAAAAAACTTAGCACAGCAGTTTTGCTAGTTTATGAATTCGATCTCGATTTTATAGGGTGAAATATCAGCTCACTTGATCGATTCAGTACGATCGCCAAAAAGATCAATTAAAAAAAATCGATCTTTTTGGCACAAGAAGTCCATTCGACATGCCTATTTAACGTGGTTATATGTCTGTCGTAAACTTTTCGAAAACCATAAGATTTTTGTGGCATTTACTTTACTTGCCTGTTATGACATCCACGGACGAAATAGAGTAATGGACTCCTTTACATCACCACTATACGGCGATAGTTTTATTTGGCTGTCTTTGATTTGTTTGTTTGTTTTGAAGTAAGAGTAAAATAATACGAAATTTATAAGAGGACGACGCAAGATGGTTTGACGGAAGCCACCTTGAGGCCTCCAGCCGGTTTTTGTTAAATCTTTACTCTCTTTAAATAAATTATCTCTGGACTCTATCAGTAGACTATTTTTTTTAAATTATTCCACAATAGAAATTTCATTAAAGCTCTAAGGCGACGCATCGTTAACATAGTTTCGATTTTTTTCATCCCGCTATTCGCATTCTATATTAACGGTAGCTTAAAGAAGCTCGAGAAATTCAATAATAGGATCAATGGACAAGACATTTTTGACACTCTCAGCTGCTCCAGTCGGAGAAACACGCCTCATGACTATAAGTTAATGTGGCAGACACCCAAGCTTAGATTTTGATGTGCTCATAAAAACCGACACTGAATGGCAAAGTTGAAATATGGATATAAGCTTTGTATACATATGCAAATATCCTTGCCAGACTTCGCGACTTTGTAAGTGTTTGCGTATTTGAAGCTAAGTCTGGCGCCGGCTTTAAGCGGAAATATTTACGTAGTTTGTATAATGGTTTGAAGTGAAACATTTCGTAGATTAGTAATATTGTACACGAAATGCATGTAAAACCGTAGGTATTTATTACAAACTATACGTACAGCCGTTTCACTATGTACATTGGTATGATGTAATATATACATATATTACATGATCTACTTCGGGTATCATCGTTACGAATTCCATCTCACAGAGAGATTTCTAACATTCTCCATAGCTCACTGAGCAACCTTAAGCTATCTTAAATGCAGCAGTACAGAACCATGTCTCACATGCATATGTCACCGTTAGCAACACGTTCTTGTTGGGCTCAGTCGGTCAATGAAAAGACACTGAAACATTTTAAAATATGGAAACCTCGCATAAATACGCTTGTACGTTGTCACGTTGTACGTCACTAGGTACACTGGCTTTTAAACGAGCCATAAGACTAATGGTGGAAATTCCATCTTAAAATGCTGGTGAAGCTTTGGCTGTAGATAGCAAAGGGGAGATGTCCCGCCGGGTAAAGTGTTCAGCTGAGAAACTTCTATATCGTGATTTTAGGCTTATTTTTTATAGGATAGGGTGATAAACGAGGGCATACTCCACCTGATGGCAAGTGGTTGCTGTGGCCCATAAACATCTACATCTATCCTCCTTTACAAATCAAAATGCAGACGCGTTGTCACCCGTGAGGACTAAGATGGAATGCCTCTTTTCCAGTAAAAACGGTCTCCGGTTCTCTACATTCACCATACGAAACACAGTAACATTAAGCTACTATTTCACACTGGTGTTCTGTGAGAGCGTGGTCCTTCCCCGGTCGACCCATTCGTGCTACAACTATACTAATAATAATTACACTGCAGCATAGCTCCACCACGTATAAAAGCTTCAGATGTTTTTTGGTGTTGCGTTGCGTCATCGTGTTTCGGTGACCATGGCGCCATATAAGCTAGCTTTCCCCACAGATAAAAAAGTGTTTTAGATTAAGTAGTTTTTAAATATTGCAACATAAACAGTTAGTGTTGGATAAAAACTGATACGTAAATAACCCTATGACTCACATGACGATACTTTGGCCGTCAGGTGGCGTGCATAATCGCGATTATATACGGTGCCTACTCTGATGGACGCTAGCTAATTTAGTCGATTAACACAGCCGTGAAACGACATCGAAAGGCCACCATCCATCATTAAGAGGATGTAGTAAGAGGCGACTATGGAAAATGCCAGGAAAATCTCATCATCTCATCTAATCAATCCAATATATCCAAGATAAACGCTTGGCATGCTCAGTAGAGCGAGCAGTACTTCATGCCGATAATCGTCTTGCAACTTTACAAGGCGCAAATTCAGCCTCACATGAAATATTATTCACATCTCTGGGTCGGGGCACTCAGGTGCCAGCTTTTACAAATCTTCAACGACAGATTTGTTTTTTGATCGACTTGATTCACTGGCGCTGCGAAGAGATGTTGCACCCCGTTGTATGTTCTATCGCATCTACCACAGGGAGTGCTCCAAGGAATAATCTAATTCAAGTCCTAATACATCATCGCATATAGCGACAAAATTTTCCACCACTGTGCGATTTAGGAACCTTCGAGAAAAGAGGCAGGCACTCTCTTTTAAAAGGCAGGCAACACACATGCGATTACTCTGGTTGATGTCTTCTTCACGTGTCTTTGGGCACATGGAGGTTTCGGGCCTCGGGGTAAGCCCCCATTACCCGTGCTGTCCTCGCGGTCCACCACTATGGACCGGTCCTGGAAGCCTTCTAATGGCATTGTAGGTGTCATACGATTTGTCGCAATCGGTAAATTTTTCGTAGTCGGTTATGACTACGAAAAAGGGAGGTTATCTAATAATTACTCTGGTGTTGCAGTTGTTAATGGGCGGCGGTAGTCTCTTACCATCGAGTGAGCCGCATGCTCGTTTGCCCCTTGTTATGTAAAAAGAGATGGCGGTATAACTTGATTGAACCAGATGTAAAATACCCAGACCTGTGACGCGCAGCACGTTAAAATTAGGAGACGACATCCACATCATATTTCTGAGAGGGTTGTAGAACAAGGAAGTGTCCGCCGCGGTGCCCCAATGCATTTTGGCGAACTTCACATGTCTTCGAAATAGATTTTTTTTAATTTCTCAGACATGCGCGTTTCTGTACGATATTTTCCTTCACCAGCACGTGGTAAATCAGCACTTAAAATTGCAACTAACAATTTTATTGGTGCCGTGGGGATCGAACCCGGGTTGCTAACCACCTGAGCTACCACGGCTCCACGGGGTAATGTTAGGTGATGATTTTTTTATTCCACAACTGTTCTGTACATACATATAATGTTGCATTAGATAATAAATAATGCACGAGCATTATAAACTATATGTATGGCCAGTAATAATGCAAATATATTGCAGTCGGATTCTACGTAGCAGGCTTTTGTACTATAAGCGATCTAATGCTTAGCGTAGCGTTTATATCAAATCTGAGAGATTATAAATTGTCTTTTTTTATAATAAGGAAGACAAATACGCTCACAGTTTACCCTATGATAAGTGTATACTAAGGCGAAGTCCATATATAAATGTACATCTCTCATTTAAGTATCGATTAAGAAAGAATCACAATTTTTTTATATATTAAAGGTGGCAAACGAGCACAGAGTCCATTTGATGGTAAGTGGATGCTGTGGCCCATAGACATCTACAGCTATTCTCGGTTACTAATCAAAATGCAGATGTCTGGTGAACTAAGATAGAAATCCTCCTTTCCAGTAAAAAGGGTCTGCGACTCTCTACACTCATCATAAGAAACACAGCAGCTTCTATTTTGCGCTGTTATTCTGCAAGAACGCAATCGTTCCCCGGTTGAGCCGACTCATTCGTGTCAATTATATAATAAAGCTGCAGCGTGGCTCTTAGGACAAGTTCCGTAGACAAGTTTGTTCAGCCATAAAACAATTGTAATATAATTAATTCCTACGGTCTATCCGAATTTATTATTAAAGTTAATAATGAAATATATTACGAGTATAAAATGCAAAGCAAGTGCTTTTACACTGAATAGTGTTTTGAAGATGAAATCAATCGAGTGGCGTTATCGGGCTTAAAATACCCGCTCCTTTGCACAATGGCTGCTATACACTGCATTTATCGAGGGTTTCAATGTAATTCCGATTCTGCAATTTCGTTATGGTGTAGGGATTTCCGAAATCTGTTCCACTTGATTGAAATTTTTCGCTTTCCCAATTCAACGTTTTCAAACGTTAAAATATTTTGATATCGTCGTTATTTAAAAACGTACCAATATCCAGCGTAAAATAGACTCGCAAATGTCTTTCAGACCGAATTTTGTTCACGGCGACCAGTATCTATGCAGATTTAGCAATCTGCACAGGATTATAGTTCCAAAGAGTATGGGTAAGCACAGGTGCACTCTTTGTCCCTCACTCTCAGAGTTTGAAGCGATGGTATGGATGGATTTGGCCGAAGAGAGATGGTGTTTCATCTCTTTGGTGCTTCGGTAAGCACGGGGGTGAAACACCACAACTTCCCGACTCTGGACTGCTAATGAGAATTCTTGACATAAAAACACAATAATTGATTTTGGCTAGACTCTGAATTCAAACCCGGGACCACATGATCAACGATCACGTTTACGACAACTAGATCATCGAGGAATTTCCCATGGTGTAACCTTGCTGACGTAAGGGTATCCCATTTCTTCCCGTTGTAACGTAAGTGGCGACTATAGGAGATATCTATGTATTGAAATATAACTAGTTTTTTAGGCATTTTATCGCAATTAATCAATTTATTTTATATTATTATATACGCGAACACTATACATGATTAAAACTACTTTTACGGATTTTATCGCATTTATTTTTACTTTTTATTTACTTTTATTTTTAATTCCCGACGTTTCGGGCGCTTTCCAGCACCCATGGTCACGGGGGAGTGAGATGACTGACGTGCCAATGTCATTGTTAAACCTGCCATTGTTAAGTCTCCAGTTTGTGATCATATCCTAGACGAACCCAACCATTACATCAGATTTGATAGACCACAAATCCTCGCGAAAGAACACCGATTCCTACCAAGGATGATACGTGAGGCTATTGAAATTAAAAAACATCCTAATTTCAATAGAGAAGGAGGCTGGGTACTACCACCTGCTTGGGATCCTATAATCAATAAAATTAAAACTAAACCCAAGCATACCACTGCAAGGCCTCAGGACATAGTCAGTTCATTTTGCATAGATCGAACCATAAACAATAATTAAAAAATCTGAAGGTACTCCGGGTTTAACAATGACATCGGGACGTCAGTCATCTCAGTCCCCCGTGACCATGGGTGCTGGAAAGCGCCCGAAACGTCGGGAATTAAAAATAAAAAAGTAAATAAAAAGTAAAAATAAACGCGATAAAATCCGTAAAAGTAGTTTTAATTATTTTATATTTCCAACGTTTAGAATACTTTGCAGTACTCATGGTCATTAGTGAGTGTAGAGAACTGGAGACACTTTTTACTGGAAACATGGTATTCCATCTTAGTCCTCAGGGGTAGCAATGCATTTGCATTTATAATCTTAATCGAGGATAGATGTTGGTGTCTATGAGATACAGCATCCACTTACCATCAGGTGGACTGCGTCCTCTTTTTCCACCCTTATTCCATTAAAAAATAGGTTGATTAAACGCCATAGAATCAGTTAAAAAACCAGTTTTGTTCAATGTGTAGTGTTCGCGTAAATTTAAGAAGATATATTAACTATGTAAGTAACATGTATATATTTATGTACATACTTTCAATAAATTTTGTACAAACAATATTACACTCTGTCCTACGTAAGGTTGAGCGTTCAAACACAATATCTACGCAAACAATGGGACTCGACAGCTGGCAAATCCTATTTGAGTTCTAAAATCAATAGGATTTTCTTCGTATGACTAAGCTAATTTAATCTGTTGTTTCACTTGTGACACAGGTTACTCGCCCTTTATCTTATTAAAAAGGGCTTATTAATAGTTTCGGGCTTAAACTATAGTTTAAGAAGAATTATCGTTACTAAAGAAGTTCGCGGCCAAATATAAAGTTTCCAAATATAAAGCAAAATTCTGTACTATAGATTTTAGTTTGATTAATTTCGCGGGACTTTTTCTATTGAAACAGATTTTAGTTTGAGACACACTTTAAATTATTTTTTGTACTAATTCAATAATAAATTTTGAATACCTACTATAACAAGTTGTTCAGTTGAAATGAAGATATAATTTTTTTACTTTAAAAGAACGGTACGATGTTCAACCAACATTAACGTAACAACGCTGAGAAACAATGGATTTTATTTAGAAAAAATGTTCATCAATGAGAATCCCACTGAAAATGATTACACAGTTTAATAATAATTGTTTGTCAGCTAAGATGACTTTCAATTGCAATTTCATCTACGTGCACACGTTCAATAAAATATTGCATAGATATTCTGTCCAAAAAATTCACCAAAAATGTGGCAGCGAGACGAATTAATGCTTATTACAAAAATCCTGTTAGAAAAAAACCGAGGCCTTAAGCCACGTTCACACGGCGACTATTCGATTCGATTTTTTCACGTATACGATTTTACCGTATACGATGCATTCGTTCACACTTCAACCATTCGATTCGATTTTTTAGTATACGGTAAATCGAATGAAAAGTAGCCATTTGTATAGGTTTTATAGACGGACATGCAAGCAGCGTCCTAGTAGGTACTGGGTTCATTCTTTTTCTCTTCTTCAAAACTCTTTCTCATCGGGAAAGATAATTCGAAAAATTATACTAAGTCTCTGAAATGACGAACGTCGTCTCAGAAATGGCGGGTCGTGTGAGCGAGACAACATGAACATAAGCGCCACTGCGTGTTGTATTCGAGAAAATCGTTTCGAGGCGCAGCATTCTCTGGCAACTTCGTACGGTATACAGTAAAAATGTATCTCGAACACGACGTTTTCCCGTATAGACTCCATGTGAACGGTTTGACATATTGTCTACTGCCACTACTATGTTCAATAAAATCTAGTGCACGATATAGGTACGGGAAAAGTATGGCCGTGTGAACGTGACCTTAGTCCAGCTGTATGACGTACCTATAAAAGCAGTTCCACATTTTTGATAATATATAACTAACAGTATCCTCATAAAATAAAATAAAAATAAACATTAATAAACTTTTAATATATAATATAAGAGTTTAAAAAAGTTAACACGCAATGATAATTAGCTGTGTTGATCCTGATAATTATTTTATCTTATCCTGGTGATCCTGATCAAGTTACAGGGATAAAGTTCTTAAATTATTGTATTATCATTGACCCTAGATACGAGTGTAAATTATCAAATCAATCGGCAGCCTAGAAGTTGGTGATTATTACAATCAAA
Source organism: Parnassius apollo (assembly GCA_907164705.1). Lineage (NCBI taxonomy): Eukaryota > Metazoa > Arthropoda > Insecta > Lepidoptera > Papilionidae > Parnassius > Parnassius apollo. The sequence continues at coordinate 7,043,042 of CAJQZP010001697.1, forward strand.
GATTCATTTACATAGGTAGATAGATTCACGCGAAGCTTATAAAAACGAGTTAAAAATAAAATAATTCTCGCAACTTAATAGATAAAAATTTTTTCGAATTTTTTCTCGATCGAATACGATCTTTATTTCCGTTGCACACTGTTAATGCTTGTAATTATAAATTTTTTTCGCTACCGTGTTCGCATAACAAAAGGAGTTAATGGCACGTGGAATTACTTGGGCCTACATTTGGTTCCATTAACGCGGCTAAGCGAGCGTTGCATGCGCTTGAAGAATAACATTATCTCCGGTGATGCTTGTGACCTTACTTTGTAATAACATTAAATTATAATCTATTAACGAAGACTAAAATTCTGATAACTGTTTAAATTATTTGTACATTTTTTATCATAAAAGTCTTCTCTATCTTACTCTCGTATAGGTAATATGCCAGTAAGAGAAAAATTTAGTTGTTCTTTCCTCGATTTTATACTTATGTAAGCAAGCGATCTCCCTCATATTATCCTCCAGATCGACATGATTAAAGTGCACGAGTGTGAGCGTAAACACAGGTTCACTATCTATTCCCTCACTCTCACTGTCCAATGGGATAGAAATCCGAAACGAGTGGAGAAAGAAAAGGCGCTAGACCAACGGCTTTACATGCTTTCTGTGGTACGAGGGTAAATCACCATCATCTTACTGACTCCGGACTGCAATTGAAAATCACTCAACAGAAAGAACCCTATAATTGGTTTTGGCCCAAACCGCGGTTCGAACCCGGGACAATATGAGCAATTCGCCTACGACTACTAGACAAACGAGGTAGTCAGCAACAAATTATAAATAACCTTAACGTCAACACAATTGCGATTTATTAGCACAAGGGATATTACTGTTTGTATCAGAGAGCACAAGGGATCTGTGACAGTAAACACCTGGCCGCTGAGCTTCAGCGCGTGAAATAAGTTTCGCACGACAACAAGCTTCGGGTCTAGCGCCTACGTCACAGTGACCAAGTAAAACGGCCACAGTCGAGCGTGTGCCTGCTGTATACCATATGTCAGAGCATGACCGAGTCAAACAGGCCACAGTCGAGCGTGTGCCTGCTGTATATCATACGTCAGAGTGACCGAGTCAAACAGGCCACAGTCAAGCGTGTGCCTGCTGTATACCATATGTCAGAGTGACCGAGTCAAACAGGCCACAGTCGAGCGTATGCCTGCTGTATACCATACGTCAGAATGACCGAGTCAAACAGGCCACAGTCAAACGTGTGCCTGCTCTATACCATATGTCAGAGTGACCGAGTCAAACCGGCCACAGTCGAGCGTGTGCCTGCTGTATACCATATGTCAGAGGAGTCAAAGACAAGAGTGACTACAGTTAGTTACCATTCGTCAAGTGTAATATCCCTCTTCAAGATGCAGGAGTGTACAAGCTTGATTGTGAATGTGGTCTCTCTTATATAAGACAAACAAAAAGATCCAAAGAAACCGGCGTAAAAGAACATATCGCTGGTGTGAAGCACCGAAGCTCCGGAAAGTCTTTTTATAGGATATGGTGACAAACGAGCACATAGTCCACCTGCAAGTACATTACAATCAAAATCCGTCACCCGTGAGGACTAAGATGGAATGCCTCATTTCCAGTAAAAAGGGTCTCCGGTTCTCTACACTCACCATACGAAACACAGCAGCATTAAGTTACTATTTTACGCTGGTATTCTGTGAGAGCGTGGTACTTCCCTGGTTGAGCCGACCCATTCGTACTACAACTATACTACTAATATAACTGCAGCACGACTACCACGTATAAAAGTCTGCAGCATGTTAACATGTTCAGGATTCCTCCCAACCATTATATCAGATTTGACAGACCACAAATTATCGCAAAAGAATACCGATTCTTACCAAGAATGATTCACAAGGCTGAAATTTAAAAAAAGAACATTCTAATTTCAATAGAGAAAATGGCTTGATACTGCCATCTACTTGGGATACCCTAATTAATAAAATTAAATCCAAACCTAAGCATACTACTGCAAGACTTCGAGATAGTGTAAGCTCGTTGAAGGTTGATGGTTGAAGGTAGCTTTCGTTAACTATGACATCAGTTACGTCAAACACCTCAGTAACCCCCCCCTCCGTGAATCTGTACTTAGCTGTGACGCTAGAAAGTGCCCGAAACGTTCGGAATTAAAAAAGTTTAAATTAAATGCGATAAAATCGCGACATTGTCGTAAGGAAGTTACACTTCGTAAGTGCGTACAGAATTACACACTTTAGAGTACATTGTAGAATAGATTGCGATAAAAATAAGACTTTTACTTGGAACCACTTGAAGTAACCACGAAATAGCTATTTTTAACTATTTTTATTATTATATATATTTATTTTCTGTAGTAGAATTTTTGATTTATTTCGACATATTAATTGGGATGTTACAACTTTCCGTAGTATATCTATAGTTCTATACTGGATCTTTATGTGTTTGTATGTCTTGTGTGTTGTATGATTGAACGATTATATTTGTATGATCTTTGAAATTACTGACCCGTTTTTTTTACTGATAGCTACACTATTTCTGAGTAATATGCGCCATTGAATAAAACTATTATTTACGGATTTTATCGCGTTTAATTACTTTAATTTATTTTTATTATTATCCCGACGTTTCGGGTGCTTTACAGCACCCATGGTCACGGGGTGGACTGAGATGTTTGACGTCCCAATCATTGTTAGCCCGGCTACCTTCAGTTTTTGAATATTAATTTTTGGTCCGATTTACGCAAAACGAACTTACAGTATCTTGAAGTCTTGCAGTGGTATGCTTGGGTTTGGGTTTAATTTTGTTAATTATAGGATCCCAAGCAGATGGCAGCACCCAACCATCTTCTCTATTGAAATTAGGATGTTTTTTTAATTTCAATAGCCTCACGTATCATCCTTGGTAGGAATCGGTGTTCTTTTGCGAGGACTTGTGGTTTATCAAATCTGATGTAATGGTGGGGACGATCCTGAACATGTTCACAGACTGCAGACTTCCCGGAGCGTCGGTGTTTCACGTCAGCTATATGTTCTTTCACGCGGGTTTTTATGGATCTTTTTGTTTGACATATGTACTTCTATATACTATATGTATACAGTGTATAGAAAAAAGACCCATACCAACCGATATTTAAATGGTGAATCTCACCATCATCCTTCACAGTTAGCTACCGTGGGTAAATCTTTGTTTCAGAGAGCACGAGGAATCTGTGACAGAAAACATCTGGCCACAGAGCTTCGGCATGTCAAGCAAGTGTTGCAAGACAACAAGCTTCGGATCCCGCGCCTACGTCACAGTGACGGAGTGAAGCCGGCCACAGTCGAGCGTGTGCCTGCTGTACTACCATATATCAGAGGAGTCACAGACAAGGTTGGCTACATCTTGAAGCGAGCTTCCATTAAAACATACTACAAGCCGCCGTAGAAGATTAGTCAATTTTTACCATCCCTCAAGAGTAATATCCCTCTACAAGATGCAGGAGTGTACAAGTTAGATTGTGAATGTGGTCTCTCTTACATAGGTCAAACAAAAAGATCCATAAAAACCCGCGTGAAAGAACATATAGCTGACGTGAAGCACCGACGCTCCGGGAAGTCTGCAGTCCCCACCGTTACACCAGATTTGATAAACCACAAGTCCTCGCAAAAGAACACCGATTCCTACCAAGGATGATACGTGAGGCTATTGAAATTAAAAAACATCCTAATTTCAATAGAGAAGATGGTTGGATGCTGCCATCTGCTTGGGATCCTATAATTAACAAAATTAAACCCAAACCCAAGCATACCACTGCAAGACTTCAAGATACTGTAAGTTCGTTTTGCGTAAACCGGACCAAAAATTAATATTAAAAAACTGAAGGTAGCCGGGCTAACAATGACATTGGGACGTCAAACATCTCAGTTCCCCCCGTGACCATGGGTGCTGTAAAGCACCCGAAACGTCGGGATAATAATAAAAATAAATTAAAGTAATTAAACGCGATAAAATCCGTAAATAATAGTTTTATTCAATGTGTAGTGTTCGCGTAAATTTAAGAAATCGTAATATGCGCCATGTTTTATTTTGATAAAAGTAAGTTTTCAGTTTGAAATCACAATTGTTAAGCGATGCTTAGTAGGTATAGCGGCGTGCTCTGACAAAATAATTGGTTACGAGTACCTATGTAACAATACTGTGTAATCGCTAAAGCCGTATAGTGGCGATGTAAGAATATCCAATATCCCTTATCATCCAATGGATGCTGTACGAGGACACAGAGGAAAACAAATCAGGAGATGGGCAGCAGCTTCTTCGTAATGACCCGCTAACCCACTTGCTAAGCGTGACAACTATGGAAAATATCCCCCCCCCCCTTACTAATTAAATTACTTGGGACACCTAAGTTTAGCAGTGGACTTTATTAGGCTGTACCTAACGGTAATATAAAGGAAATTTCTGAATTACATTATGCTTACCATCCGTTACAAATTCCTTTGATGTTTGTACGATTTTAATAACTTCAGCAAGATGCCGTAAAAATAAAACTGTTTTATGTTACATATATGCGTGTAGGTTTATGCAGACATTTTTACGATTAGAGCTGTACTGTGTGTACATTATCACAGAAATTTGTCACAAAGTCATCACGACTTTGTGGTGCAGAGCCGGAGCATTGAAAGTCTAAGCTGTGGGCCACAAATGCATTTTTAAAGTCTACAATAGTATATCTCATTACGAATGCCGAAAGCCTGTCTTTGCAAAGAGACAGTCGGAACAATTTGTAACGACGGTTCCGCACGTGTACTAAACAACTATTTTTAATACAGTTGCGAAAAAATGAAGCAATTTAATAAAATAATAAAAACACAATAAACTCAACTAACTTGGGTATTCATTTATATCCACGTTGTTCCTTATTTTCAGTATACTTTTTATCATCGAAAACCTCGACCATAACGTAGATTTTACTTTTGTTGCGAGTTCGGAGAAGTATGCCAACATGACATTTTCTGAATAACTATTTGCTTTTTTCTCTTCTCTCCAAGCAATAAATTTGTCGTATGTAGGTATGTAAGACTTTCTGACTTTTCCGGTAAAATGTTCTCCGAAGCATTTTGTGCAATTATACTGAGTTCCGGTGGTGTTAATTCAAATAAAATATCATCGAAATTACTCATTTTGTGCTACAAACAACTAAACTCGCAAAGAGCATTTTTGGAAAATGGCGCCAACAGTAAAATAATGGGTGCGTTCGGCAGAAAAAAGCGCTAGCAAGCGCTTGTAAGCAAAATGGCGAAACTAAACAGTTTTCGGCCAGGACACGTTTGCTAACTTCAGTAGCGGTGACACAATCCGCCATTTTGCTTATTTTATTTGTTTGAAACAATATATAAGTAATAATACAGAATAGACATATACATGTAAAAAATCATAATGGAGTTAATATGAAAAAAGTAGGTTCCCCAAACAATGCTACTTACGATGACAGCGCTTACCACTTACATCACCATTTTGCTTACAAGCGCTTGCTAGCGCTTTTTTCTGCCAAACGCACCCATTATAAGCAGATTTTTTTTTGTTTTCTTCACCCATTCTGGGTAGGCAAAGGGAACTATGCCCATACAACCAAGTCTTCAGTAGAATTTTTTTATTGATATGAAATGAAAATGAAATTTAATGAGATGAAATGAAATGAAACCTAACCTAACTCTTTGAATCAAATCATTAAATCTGATATTGATAATAATAGCAAATTAGTAGCTTCCTTTTAGAAATATTTGCATGAATCATAAAAACTCATAATTTTTTAAGTAAAAACTTCGTGGTTGGTTCTTCCTTTTTAATGTACATTATTTTGACAGTTGGGAAAGAGAACGCACGAGTTCGGAAAAGGTAAAGAAAAAGCTCGAGTATGTAATAGCCCATATCGCGAACGCTATACGTCCCTGCAATACGCCACTTTTTGAGCAACTGTATTAAAAATAATTATTAGTATGTAAGCTGCCTTCACAATACAAGAGGAAATGTTAGTGAGTGAAAACTAGATCCTGATTGCGGCTTCACATGTCAATTATTATGAACTAACCTCTTAAAATGGAGAAATATATGGCAAGAATATATTTTTTAAATAAATCTTATTTTTTAACGCACTCGATCAAAAAATCTAGATGTGATGAAATTAGGACAGAAGAACAAAATGAAGTTATAGGAGCCTCTTCTCAAACACCATTACCTTAAAAGCTATGTTTGTTTCAGGATCAAACCCGAAATTATGGGGTAAGTGATAAGGGCTTAAAAATGTAATGTATGTGTGAAAATCTGAGCCAAAATACTAGAAAGTAGACTATAAATGTCCATAGTTGGACTTGGGCCTCCATAATTGTAGACAGAATTCACCATAATTATCGAACTTGGATAATAAAAATATAGATAAATTATAAAGTTATAACTCTCTCTTACTTTTACACTCGCGATGGACTCACAAAAAGCGTGACGTCTGGTACTGCGATTTCCAATAAAATGTAAATGCCCTTTATGGAAATTATCTCCTACAATAAAACACTTCACTGAGATTATGACCATCAGTCAATTTTGAGAACTGATAAAGAAAAAAGTTAGAGGTTTCATTAGATATTCCAACTTATATAGTATAATAAAAATAAATGTACAAAATATTAATAACCATAATAAAAGAAAAAACTTAAACTGTCTTACTTTCCGCGGTATATGTTAAAAACGCTGGCTGCATTTCGCCGCTGAATGGCTATAATTAGCCTTTGAGAGAGAAAAGGACCAGCCTTCATATCACACTCTATACCACAATAAGTCGTGGATACAGTTCCTTTAGAAACTTTACTGCAAGTGGAACCCACGAACCGATGATCTCTAGTAAGTTAATGTCACAAATATGTTATCTATCTCTCAGGGACTCATATTTGCGTCATCAGTATCAGTTCAACCATATCTAATGCCTCCCGGCTCTCAACAATGTGCCTCTGAGGTGAAAGGTTGCTAAAGTTCTTAGGCAAGTAGCATCTCACACTAGGGCTTAACATATCTTTCCCAAGGGCCCAAAGTCATACCGTCAAATATTCTGGCATCACCTCCAAATATTCCATAAAGGTCTTAAACCGAAAAACATTATAGAGATAAGAGTTCTTTGGACAACATCGTTCAGAGACCCGTGAAGAACCAGCACTTTTCTTACATGAAAGTCCGTGGAGCCCAAACTCGTCAACGCTACTACCACAAGGGCACTGATGAGGTTGGCAGATTACTGCTCCTAGTCGAATTCCTAGCGAGATTAATTGAGGGTAGAACGTGTAACGAGTCAATAGATTTTTATTCGAAACCACTAGGAGATGCGCCTGATCTTGGTCACTACGGAAATTATAAAACAAATTCATTAAATTATTTTCATATTCAATGTTCTCTTTCAATAACTATCGATTTAGAACTGGAAAGTCATGCGCTCGCATCGTTAGATATTAGTTTTTCCTTTTTTCACGCCTACTGAATATTTATTGGTAGTGCGCGTAACTTTTTTAGTTCATGCTGTAGACGTGCACACATTTTGAAAGTACGAAATTTTATTTCGCCTATTCGATAACATAACTTATATAAATCTTGGATCACAAATTGTTTTATTAGACGAACAAATAATACAGTTCATTAATTTGAATAAAAGGAGCTAAATTTCCATTTGCTCAATTTAATTCGACATTAATTTTATTTGGAGAGTCAACATCGTTAACGTCGGGAACAATGACGCTTGTTTATTTAATCAACGTAAAATGTAAATAATTTGCACGATGAAAATTACTTAAAATTGAATATTATACGATTTAATACATTTCTCGTATGAATTATATTATTGAGGCGTTGGTAACAGTTTGATTGATGACCGCTTCATATATATTAGGGTGACCATTTGTGTCGTTATCGGTCTAGTTTTCACATAAAGTTACGCGTGTATAGAATGATTAAAATTGGACAGTAAAAGTGGTTATCAAAGAAAACTAAATGTGACTAAGCTTCACATATTTTGTGGCATTCCTTGGCGAGACCTATGCCCAACAATGTTGAAAATGAAAGTTCGCTCGTCGATTTTTAATGTAACTTGATAATTTAACTAGTTTTCTTTAAAGAATAAGGGTGGCAAATGAGCACACAGTCCACCTGATGCTAAGTGAATACTGTGACCCATTGACAACTATATTTATCCTTGATTAAGAATCAAAACGCAGATGCGTTCATTTTTTTTTTTTTTTTCGGATGGAAAATCACTAATGACCCCTTTCGCTCTGGTACAAGGGATGTCACTTTTACTGACAAAAACCATCCGTGTTCCTTCAGTGCCCTTACGTTCCGGAGCTCCCCAGCCCATACCCCTGAGGACTAAGATGGAATGCCTCATTTTCGGTAAAAAAGGGTCTCCGGATCTCTACACTAATCATACGAAACACAGCAGTATTAAGCTGCTATTTTACGCTGGTATTCTGTGAGAGCGTGGTCCTTCCCGGTTGAGCCGACCCATTCGTGCTACAATCATAATATAGCTGCAGCGTGGCTATATTATGGTTGTAGCATATACATTTTACATACATTTTATTTAACAGTCTGTATATTAAAATAAATATAATATTCTAATGTCTCCCAGACCAAGTTTTGGACAATTCGGCCAGTCTCAATAAAGACTAATCTTCTGTCCTATCGTGTCATGCAGGATTATAATGTACGAAAGTGTTAAGCACGGGAGCAGTCTCTATTTCCTCACTCCGATACTACGTTGGAACGGCACTCACTTTTCAACGTGGTACAGCCATGCTGCAGTTATATTATGTTTCTAGTATGATTGGGTAGGCCCGACCGAGGAAGGACCACGCTCTCACAGAATACCAGCGTAAAATACCAGCATAATGCTGCGATGTTTCGTATGGTGAGTGTAGAGAACCTTTATTCTGAATACGAGGCCATCAAAGTAATTATGGGTGACAAGGCATCTGTATTTTGAGTTTTAATGGAGGATAAATGAAGATGTCTATGGGCCACAGCATCCACTTACCATCAGTTGGACTGTGTGCTCGTTTGTCGCCATTATTCTATAAATAAATAAGTGAATGAGATGAATTTTTTTGACGAAAACACTCAATAACCTGATTTTGACCCGACTCAAGATTCGAACCCGGGACCACATGATCAGTAGTTACACTTACTACTACTAGACCAACGAGACAGAACTTATTATTAGTGCTGCAGTCAGAATCGTCTTTGACCTAGGGAACTGTTTAATATGTCTCGAAATTTGGTACGAACATTGAGACTGAATTTAGTAAGCGGACCTTAATTATGTTAAATTAGTTATGATAAATTGATCCTACTGCCAAAATTATCATGTGTCGGCTTCTCTGTCCTAAAAATTTATCACTCCATTTCGTTCCGTGAGTTTCATAGTAGTCGGCTAAAGGATCCTCCATAAAGAACTTCTGTATATTAATAGATTGTATTTGTATATTATATTGATTGTCTCCCTCATAGATCGTATAACATGGGGGATATTTGCAATAGTTGCCACGCTTGGCAAGTGGGTAAGCAACCGCAATTTTTATTTGTCGTTATTACGAAGACGTTGCTGCCTATCTTCTGATTGTTTCTCTCTGTCACCTCTTACGACACCCACGGGATATTCTTACACCGCCACAACACGGTGTCCGTTCACGTCTGATGTAAAATACCTATACTGGCGATGGGCAGACGAGTCAAAGGTGCAAGACGTCTGGTACTACGATCGGTAAGCAATCGCAATTTTTATTTGTCGTTATTACGATGACGTTGCTGCCTATCTTCTGATTGTTTCTCTCTGTCACCTCTTACGACACCCACGGGATATTCTTACACCGCCGCTACACGGTGCCCGTTCACGTCTGATGTAAAATACCTATACTGGCGATGGGCAGGCGAGTTAAAGGTGCAAGACGTCTGGTACTACGATCGGTAAGCAATCGCAATTTTTATTTGTCGTTATTACGAAGACGTTGCTGCCTATCTTCTGATTGTTTCTCTCTGTCACCTCTTACGACACCCACGGGATATTCTTATACCGCCACTACACGGTGTCCGTTCACGTCTGATGTAAAATACCTATACTGGCGATGGGCAGGCGAGTCAAAGGTGCAAGACGTCTGATACTACGATCGGTAAGCAACCGCAATTTTTATTTGTCGTTATTACGAAGACGTTGCTGCCTATCTTCTGATTGTTTCTCTCTGTCACCTCTTACGACACCCACGGGATATTCTTACACCGCCACTACACGGTGTCCGTTCACGTCTGATGTAAAATACCTATACTGGCGATGGGCAGGCGAGTCAAAGGTGCAAGACGTCTGGTACTACGATCGGTAAGGAATCGCAATTTTTATTTGTCGTTATTACGAAGACGTTGCTGCCTATCTTCTGATTGTTTCTCTCTGTCACCTCTTACGACACCCACGGGATATTCTTACACCGCCACTACACGGTGTCCGTTCACGTCTGATGTAAAATACCTATACTGGCGATGGGCAGGCGAGTCAAAGGTGCAAGACGTCTGGTACTACGATCGGTAAGCAATCGCAATTTTTATTTGTCGTTATTACGAAGACGTTGCTGCCTATCTTCTGATTGTTTCTCTCTGTCACCTCTTACGACACCCACGGGATATTCTTACACCGCCACTACACAGTGTCCGTTCACGTCTGATGTAAAATACCTATACTGGCGATGGGCAGGCGAGTCAAAGGTGCAAGACGTCTGGTACTACGATCGGTAAGCAATCGCAATTTTTATTTGTCGTTATTACGAAGACGTTGCTGCCTATCTTCTGATTGTTTCTCTCTGTCACCTCTTACGATACCCACGGGATATTCTTACACCGCCACTACACAGTGTCCGTTCACGTCTGATGTAAAATACCTATACTGGCGATGGGCAGGCGAGTCAAAGGTGCAAGACGTCTGGTACTACGATCGGTAAGCAATCGCAATTTTTATTTGTCGTTATTACGAAGACGTTGCTGCCTATCTTCTGATTGTTTCTCTCTGTCACCTCTTACGATACCCACGGGATATTCTTACACCGCCACTACACAGTGTCCGTTCACGTCTGATGTAAAATACCTATACTGGCGATGGGCAGGCGAGTCAAAGGTGCAAGACGTCTGGTACTACGATCGGTAAGCAATCGCAATTTTTATTTGTCGTTATTACGAAGATGTTGCTGCCTATCTTCTGATTGTTTCTCTCTGTCACCTCTTACGACACCCACGGGATATTCTTACACCGCCACTACACGGTGTCCGTTCACGTCTGATGTAAAATACCTATACTGGCGATGGGCAGGCGAGTCAAAGGTGCAAGACGTCTGGTACTACGATCGGTAAGGAATCGCAATTTTTATTTGTCGTTATTACGAAGACGTTGCTGCCTATCTTCTGATTGTTTCTCTCTGTCACCTCTTACGACACCCACGGGATATTCTTACACCGCCACTACACGGTGTCCGTTCACGTCTGATGTAAAATACCTATACTGGCGATGGGCAGGCGAGTCAAAGGTGCAAGACGTCTGATACTACGATCGGTAAGCAACCGCAATTTTTATTTGTCGTTATTACGAAGACGTTGCTGCCTATCTTCTGATTGTTTCTCTCTGTCACCTCTTACGATACCCACGGGATATTCTTACACCGCCACTACACAGTGTCCGTTCACGTCTGATGTAAAATACCTATACTGGCGATGGGCAGGCGAGTCAAAGGTGCAAGACGTCTGGTACTACGATCGGTAAGCAATCGCAATTTTTATTTGTCGTTATTACGAAGACGTTGCTGCCTATCTTCTGATTGTTTCTCTCTGTCACCTCTTACGATACCCACGGGATATTCTTACACCGCCACTAAACAGTGTCCGTTCACGTCTGATGTAAAATACCTATACTGGCGATGGGCAGGCGAGTCAAAGGTGCAAGACGTCTGGTACTACGATCGGTAAGCAATCGCAATTTTTATTTGTCGTTATTACGAAGACGTTGCTGCCTATCTTCTGATTGTTTCTCTCTGTCACCTCTTATGACACCCACGGGATATTCTTACACCGCCACTACACGGTGTCCGTTCACGTCTGATGTAAAATACCTATACTGGCGATGGGCAGGAGAGTCAAAGGTGCAAGACGTCTGGTACCACGATCTGCCAAGCGTGGCGATTTTTTTATAGGATAGAGTGACAAACGAGCACACAGTCCACCTGATGGTAAGTGGTTACTGCGGCCCATATACATCTAGATCTATCCTCGATTACAAATCGAAATGCCTCGTTTCTAGTTAAAAGGATCTCCGGTTCTCTACACTCACCATAATAAACACAGGAATAATAAGCTACTATTTTAAGCTGGTATTCTGTGAGAGCGTGGTCCTTCCCCGGTCGAGCCGACCCATTCGTGCTACAACTATACTACTAATATAACTGCAGCATGGCTCTGCATGGCTTGCACGTATAATTAAGGTTAAGGCAAATCCTTCATACGAAAGGGAGATGTCTATGTTTAGCAGTTATATTTTACGGGATGATGAAGTAGAAAGAGACGGCCTTAGGATCTTCTTCTACTGCGTGCGGTGGCACTAGAGAACTAATTAACAGCTTTTGGTGATTGCAATAACAAACATATTGACTATGAAGCTGCTTCCCGTTGTTAGTCTGTTTATTTGACATCTGGTATATTATATGAAAAAATGTTATTGAGTTTTTCAGAGTCTGTCTAGTCTGTAACAGTGTTACATTCCCGTGCCTCAAAAAGTACGTAAACCGTTGATCCTGCGCCCGACCTTCCTCCAGTCCTGTCGTTATACCGTCCGATCGGATAATGAGAATGAAGGAATAGATAGAGCCACGCTGCAATTATATTATGGTTATAGCAGGAATAGGTCGACTCGACCAAGGTTCGACCACTCATAGTATACCAGCGTAAAATAGCAGCTTAATGCTGCTATGTTTCGTTTGGTGAGTGTACAGAACCGGAGACCGTTTTTACTGGAGACGAAGCATAGCATTTCATCTCATTCATCAGGTGTGAAAAAGTATCTGTATATTGATTCTTAAGTAAGGATAATTGAAGATGAATGAATATCTATTGGCCACAGCATCCACCTACCCTCATGTGGACTGTGTGCTCGTTTATCAACCCTTATTCTATATAAAAAGATAATTTATTGGGCATTTCTTATGGCCATCTTATTTAACGTTAACGGCATAATATGGAGTAATGGGATGACCCTTTTTATTAGAAAACGAGGCAAGCCGTCTGAAGGGTAGCAACGCATTCTGCATTTTTATTCTTCATCAAGAGCAAATGTAGGTGTCTTTGGGCCATAACATCCACTAACCATCAGGTGGACAAAGAAAAACATAGGAAATCGATTGACTCACAGTACGAATCGTCATTCACTTAATAAACAAATTATCACTGCTATCAGTGTTTCGCACTACAACTTGTGATTAATCTTCTGTAATATGGTGTTGGGTAAATAAGATGTAAGGTACTAATATGATTTATTATCTGTAATCACTGACAGCTATGATTATAGTTTTTAGATTATGTAAAAATATTGTTACATGAAATCACGATGCATTAGAGCACTAACAATGTTGCTTAACCACGTGCGTATATAGTTATTTAGTACCTGTATTAATATACAATACAGATTGTAATAAAACAAACTAAAAACAAATGACTTGATCTTTATATGGATACGGGACAACACGAGAATCACTAGCTTTCAGATAAAAAAGGATCATTAAAATCGATTTACCCAGAGACAAGTTCAGAGGTAACACACATACAAAAACATACAGTCGAACAGAATACCTCCCCTTTTTTGAAGTTGGTTAAAAAGGAAAGTTCTTAATTCGACTTAATCCTTAAACGCAGGATCGGGACGGGAGAAGATCTCTTCTGGATCACCAAGCCAGCGTAATAAGTATGTCTATAATATCTACGTGTATTTAGCATTTGGAGTGTCAGAAGAAATAAGATTTTCTTCAAGTTCAAGCCTCACTTTCACGAGGTGAAACCTGCTGAAAACCTGCTGATGAAACATTCCTACTATATTATTAGTTATATAGTAGGAATGTTTTATCAGCAGGTATACTTGGGGAGTGCTTTCAGCCGGGATGGAAGATGTGTTTTAGATGTGGATAGGCGTGTCGCTGCCGGAAACAAAGTCAATGGTGCCCTGAATGCATTAGTAAAAAAGGCAAGGCGTGGTGAAGAGTGCACGCCTTGCAATACATAACGCAATGTTGGTACCGACTTTGTTATATGGCAGCGAAACCTGGGTATGCCAGAAGAAGCATAAAAGCAAGTTGAATGCAGTGGAGATGCGATCTCTTCGTAAAATGTGTGGCGTTACCATAGCCGACCGAAAGCGAAACGAAGAGATTCGCAATATGGCAGGATTGAAAGATGACCTTATCACAAAAATTGATAGGGGCGTACTCCAATGGTTTGGGCACGTTGAACGAATGAGTGAAGACCGAATGGTGAAGAAAATATATAGAGCGAAAGTAAATATTAAAAGGTGTCGAGGTAGATCGAGACTAACTTTTGAAGACCATGTGAGCAAATTGCTAGAAGAGGGGAGGGTCAAGAGTACTCGGATATCTAGACGTTCATGTATGAAGAAGTTAATGAACCTGAAAGAAGCAAAATAGGTATGTAAGGATAGTGACACTTGGCGATCTGTTCTCTCTGGCTACCCCGTTAGGGATTGTGCGTGAAGATAAGTAAGTAAGTATTATTAGTTATAACTGCGTTATCACCATTGATGAACATAGGCCCCAAAGACTACCAACCAAGGGATATTTGCCATAGTTGCCACGCTTTGGGGGGGTAATGGGGAGAACGATAATAACATCTAGTCGGCCCCAATTGTCAACCTCACCTGCTCGTGGTGCCCCCTGCTAGACAACGGACGAGGTTCTGGCGACCGACCAATGGTGGTATATCTATTACACACCTATCCGGGCAACCGGGTAGAAGAGGTTACAGCGGCCTTGGAGTTTCACAGTACTCCTAAAATGTCTGGTGCAGAAGGCAAGGGGAAACCACTGCACTATTTTTCCCAAGAAAGTCGTCATGAAAGGTAGAAATAATATGAAAACGAAGTGGCCATGCGATCCGCTTAGCAACCGGCGCCATCATGTGTCCGGGACAGATGGTGAGAAATTGGCTACCGGCCATGCGGGTGTAGGAAACCAGGCACCCCACGGAAATCATACTACTGGAACTTCTGTGAAGATGCGTCAGACCCAAAAGATAGGAACTTGGAATGTGCGTGGTCTACTCCAGCCAGGAAAGATGAAAATTCTGGAAGATGAGCTCTGCCGATGCAATATAAACATCTGTGGTTTATGTGAAACACACTGGAAGGGTAACGGTCACTGAGACAAACGTCGTTTACTTCTCTGGGAATGACGATAACAGCAGAAACGGGGTCGCTTTCATTGTTCCAAAAAGTTCAAGGAACTGCGGGGTTAATTTTAGTTAATTGGGGTATGAACCTGTTAGTGATAGAATAATAAGTATCAAACTAAGGGCATCGCCAGCAAACTTTAACATCATACAGATTTATGCACCAACCAGTGCCGCATGTAATGAGGATGTCGAATCGTTCTACTTGAAGCTAGAGACTACAATATCTAAGATTCCACAAAGAGAGTTGCTTACCATTATAGGAGACTTTAACTCTAAGGTTGGTTCCGATTCCCATCTACTAAGTCCTTGTTTGGGAAAGTATGGACTGGGGCAGCGTAACGAAAGAGGGGAACGACTAATTCAATTTGCAGCAGAAAACAACCTCGTTATATCAAATACTTTCTTCCAAAACCATTCTCGGAGACTTTACACTTGGATATCACCTGGTGGCAATTATCGTAACCAAATTGACTATGTATTGGTTAGATCACGGTGGAAGACATCCATCAGGAACACCCACACTTTACCAGGAGCCGACTGTGGTTCAGATCACCAACTGCTGATGGCCAAAATTCAGCTTAAGCTAAGAGCGGCCCGAAAAATTGTTCCACAGCGGAGGCTCGAAGTAAGGGATAGATCAAAATTTTTAGCCGCATTAGAGGAAAACTGGAATCAGTGGGCAATTGTGAACTCTAAGACCGAGTGTCCAGATAAAATGTGGGATTGCGCAAAGAACCTTATTAGTTGCGCTGTCAAGCAAACAGCTCCAACCTCAGGTACTCGTAAAAGGCAACACTGGATGAGTGACAGCACTCTGGCTCTTGTAAAGGAAAGACGAGAGATGAAGGCTACGGGAACAGATGTGAGGACATTAAATGAAAAGTCTGCAAACATACAGACAGCATGTAGGCGAGACCTTAACGCCCATTTTCAGAATATATGTGCAGAAGTTGAAAGCTATGCAAATAAATATGAATCTAGGGACCTTCATCAAAAAATTCGATCGATGACCTGATCTCTCTGTACCAAAACATGGGCTATAGAGAACTCTCATGGTCAAACAGTGACAGAGATAGAAGCAATATCGGAAACTTGGAAGGAATACTGTCAATCACTGTTTGAGGACGTGGAATCACAGTGTTTTGCCTCGACAGAACCCATGGACGAAGAAAAAGAGCCAACATTCTGAAGGACGAAATCAGAGCGGCTATAAAACATCTGAAGACTGGAAAAGCTACAGGCAAGGATTCTATTCCCATTGAAACAATCAAAGCGTCAAAAGAATATGGCGTCCAAATTTTTCATGCACTGTGTAACAAGGTGTGGCAGACAGGTGCGTGGCCGAAAGAATGGGCTCATAGTGTCTTTATTCCACTTCACAAGAAGGGTTCTACGAAAGTGTGTAGCAACTATCGCCTTATTGCGCTAATTCCTCATGCAAGTAAAATTTTTCTGCACATTTTAAATGAGCGCCTGAAATCCTACCTGTCCAAGGACATTGCTCCAGAGCAAGCTGGCTTTGTTAGAGGGAGGGGTACCAGGGAGCAAATACTTATCGTGCGACAAATTATTGAGAAATCCCGCGAGTACAATAAGGCAACATACATCTGCTTTGTGGATTTTTCCAAGGCATTTGATTCCGTCAAGTGGCCTAAACTTTGGGACACCCTGCTGAGAATGGGCACACCAAAACATCTGGTACATCTGCTCAGGTGTCTTTACGAAGGTGGTACTGCATCCGTAAGAACAGACGACAAGCTGTCAGATCACTTTCATCCTAGTGCTGGCGTTCGTCAAGGATGTATAATCTCCCCACTTCTATTTAACATCTACACAGAGCTAATAATGAGACGCACTCTCGAGAACTGGACTGATGGAATCTCAATTGGAGGGCTGAAAATCTCGAACTTACGATACGCGGATGACACTACCCTATTTGCGACTAGTATCGGCCATATGGAAGAACTCCTACAAAGGATGGAAAACGTCAGTCTTGAATTCGGCCTTCGGATCAATCGCAGCAAAACTAAAGTTATGATTGTCGATCGCATCAACAATAACTCGCCGGAAGTGACACAAATCGCGAAATGTCAAGTAGTCCAATCATACATTTATTTAGGAGCGCTAATTTCGAGCAACGGGGGCTGCATAGATGAAATAAAACGACGTATGGCGATATCTAGGACAGCCATGGATAAGTTGCGGAAGATATGGAGCAACCGTAACATAACAAAAGCCACTAAGACCCGGTTAGTTAGAGCGCTTGTGTTCCCCATATTCCTCTACGCTTCGGAAACATGGACCCTGCGAGAAAGTGAGAAGAAGAGAATAGACGCTCTCGAGATGTGGTGCTGGAGAAGAATGCTGAGAGTGTCCTGGACCGAATTCCGGACCAATAAGTCCATTCTCGAAGAACTCCGCATCAAGCAACGTCTGTCATCTATTGTGCAAGCTCGCATACTCACTTTCTTTGGTCACGTGTCCGTAACGTGTACGTAATGATATCTCGATTGAACGTCTAGTGGTCCAGGGAAGAGTAGAGGGCACTAGAGCGCGTGGCAGATCGCCTATGAGATGGACAGACCAGGTAAGGGCTGCGGTGGATGTCCCGTTGCATGAGTGCACAAGAAAGGCAGCTGTTAGGGAGGAGTGGAGGCGTATAGTAGAGCGTGCCACAACACCCAAGTGACGACCACGACCGCTCTGTCAAGAGCGTATCGACTGAGAAGAGAAGAAGCCACGCTTTGACAACCGCACTTTTATTTTGAGTTGTTATCTGAAAGATGCAGCTACCAACTTCTGTTTCAGTTTCCTTCTGTCGCTTCTGACGACACTCACGGGACGATATAGGGTAGTAGATATTCTTAGACCACTACACGCTCGCCCCGCGGTAGTGTCTATTATATTCGTACCATTTGCTGTAGAGACTATCGGTCCGTGGGGTCTACGTACGGTTTTATTTATAGAATAGAATAAGAACTGTATCCACGAATGGTCGTCGTCGCTGAAGAGAAGTAGTTTATTTTCTCGCGAAAAGTTAAGTATAGCCATTCAGCGAGGTAATTTAGATAGTCTTTGGCATATTTATGGTGCGAGTAGACCTTTTGGTGTATAAATATTCAGAGCCTCTAAAAAAGTTTTCGACAAGCCTTTTAGGGTAAGTTTTTTTTTTATAGAGAGGGCAAAAAGCATGCAGCTCACGTTACCTGCTACGAGTATCAGATGAATTGCAGATGTGTTGCTGGCCTTTTTAATTAGGGTTGGCTCTTTTCTAAAAGCACCGAGTCACAATTGACTAAGTACCTTAAGGAAATGAAATGATTGCGCTTATATAATCGACGGATGCTAAACAATTGATTGCACCAAAAGAAAGAAGATAACATTACGTGTATTTCCGTAATACATTGCACTTTTGTCTCTGATTAGAACCAAGGACCTGACTCTCAACAGATGGGTATTTTGAGTCACGCGTGCGCTATATTAACAGTTTCCTACCCGCGATATAGACATAATAGTTAAACAATTGAAATGTTCATATATTTGATTATTGGGACAGGGAAATGGTAAACATCGTTATGTAAATATGATCTCGAAACGAAGCCACAGTCGACTGTAATATAAGCCAATTCTACAAAATGGCGCCATGCACGAAGCACACACTAATGGTTGTTTTTCTACAAAGCTGGTCATTGTGTGCTCAAAGAACGTTTAAATTCGAATGGTATGCGTCATTTAGAGTTGCAGCTTGGTGTGAAAAGCGTCCCAAGCAAGTATTGGGCACATTTTTTTTAGAGGGGAAAAAAAAAACAACACCCCCCCTGCGCCCCCCAAAACAAAAAAAAATGTGGCCCCCCCCCCAAGCAGCCACATTATTTTACATCACGACCACTCATCTCTGAGTACGTCTGTCAGAACAGCGGACTTATAAAAAAATGTCTTTCCTACCTCATCTGGCCTAACAAAAGTTATAACACCATATATAGGTACACGCTGTGAGACACTTTTTCTTAGTTGTCAAGGAGACAACGCGGTTGTGATACACCTTTGCATAATAAGTCAGTTGCAGTTGCAACCTTACCCAAGTTTATTATGCAAGAGTGTATCACAACTGCGTTGTCTTCTTGACAACTAAGAAAAGTACCTCACAGCGTCTGAGGTACTTTTCACTTCACTTCACACCTATACATGGTGTTATAACTTTTGTTATCTATACAATCAGTGTGGAAATAATACTAGTTTTTACGCGGATTTTATCGCGTATATTTAACTATAAATACCCGACGTTACGAGCGCTTTACAGCACCCATGGTCACGGGGAGGGCTGAGATGTTCAACGTCCAAATGTCATAGTTAACAGCGGTTACCATAGATAAAAATTTAACTTTTGTTCCGATCTACACAGTATGAACTTATGGTATCTTGAAGTCTTGCAGTTGTATGCTTGGGTTGGGATTTAATTTAATTTATTATAGGATCCTAAGCAGATGGTAGCACCCAGCCATCTTCTCTATTGAAATTAGGATGTTTTTTGATTTCAATAGCCTCGCGAATCATCCTTGGAAGGAATCGGTGTTCTTTGGCGAGGATTTGTGGTCTATCAAATCTGATGTAGTGACGGGGGGCGATCCTGTACATGTTCACAGACTGCAGACTTTCCAGAGCGTCGTCTGCAGTCTGTTTCCGTTTATAAGTAGAGAGGGCAAACGAGCGTACGGCTCACCTGATGGTGACAACCACCGCCCATGAACAACTGCAACACCAGGGGAATTGCAGGCACGTTGCTGGCGTTTTAGAAAGGAGTAAGCTCTTTTCTTAAAGGTTCCTAAGTCGTATCGGTCCGGAAAATTATTGGCTATAAAAGTCTACTGCTGAGCATAGGCCTCCCCATTAGGGAGGATATTGCTATAGTTGCCACATTTGGCAGGCGAGTTCGCAACCGAACTATATTTATTATGTTTAGTTGTTATCAGGAAGATATTGCAGACATCTTCTGTTTTAGTTCTCCTCTGACGCTACTTAAGACACCCAAAGAACCATAAAGTGTAGTGAATATTCTTACATCACCACTACACGGTGATGTAGTTCGTATGCTTGTATGTATATACTTTCTTCTATAAAAATAAAACTGACCTCTGTAACAATGGAGTGTTCTTCCATATAGACGTAAGACTCGCACTCGATCTCAGTGGATGTGTCGAAGTATTGAGGTGAACACCTCCCTATGCTGTTGTTGACGAAATAGCTGACGTTGGGGAACGGTGCGTAGCGAACGCATTTCGCGTACGTACCGTCTTCGTATTGCGGAATTGTGAAGTTAGAGACCGCCGTCTCATCGTCGCATTCAGGGACTGCACATCTGTAAGACGACAGGTATTATTAATAGTTTCTTTTACAGATTTTTTTACTAGGTGGTAGAACTTTTTTCTGTACCGCTTGGGTTGGTACTAGGTATCCTTTCTTAGCTATTGCTGCCTAATATCAGTGCTTGCATTATTTATTTATTCTTTATTGCACCAAAGATTTTGTACAAAAGGCGAGCTTAATGCTATATGGCATTCTCTACCAGCTAACCTTGGGTAGAACAGAGAGTGAGTTATGGGCAGTAAAGTTGTCATGATCACATTCAATTCAAATATGTATATGCTACACATACATAAAATATATATACATATATACATATATATATATATATATATATATATATATTATGTACATACACATATAAATAATATAACTAATACACAACACATATATAAATAAGTACACATATTTATACATATATATCTCAATAAATTACTGTGTTCTAGTCTGAAGGAAACCAGTATATTGATAAAAACTACTTTTACTAATTTTAAAAATATTTAGGTGTGCATACAAGTAATGAGCTAGCTCCAGAAGTGACATCTGCACAGACTGTTAACCATTGTAAGATCAGATTGGATCGACAACTAAAATAGAATAAGTACACATTTGAAACTAGGATTTTATCAGTTGTTCCAACTGCTGGCCTGTCAAATAATAATAAAAATAACAAAAATTCAACCCAAAGGGTGACGAAATCATAGATAAAGTTTTTAATGTATCTATTTTGACGATACTGATATTGTAATATTCCTTAGTGCACTTAAAAGAAAAAAAGAAAAGAAAAGTAAACGTTGAATTCGAGAACTAAAAATAATAAAATAATTTCATATTCTAAAGTCGGTTCTTCTGTACACTATATTTTAGCACCAAATTTCCACACACATTTGTCCTCAATATATTTTTATCTAACTTTTAATCTACAGTTGCAAGTCCCTAATATACTGTTAAAATTTATTTGTTAAAATTTACTACTAATATAAAAAAAAAATTATTATAATATATACATTTAACATTGTATTGCTTTAATTATGGCTTGTAGAAGAAATTTTTACATGGCATTTTATAAAGAAAAGACCCCAGAGTTTATTGCCTTATTTGAGAAGGTCTTATTTTTGTGAACCGGCGTAGATTTTGACGTTCATAACAGCTTTAATCAAGCCAAAATTTGTAAAAGTTTGACTTAGACTTCTACTTTGAAATTCAAATCGATACGAAGATGAAATGATAAATCAACCAAAAGTTTAGGCGACTATTCTTGAAAGTAGTACCTTATAATGTTAATAAATGGCGTGTACGTCCCGCTTAACAGGTCAAATTTCAATACTGCAGCTGTTATCACGTGCACGCTATTGCGAATTTAATTATTATTGTTCTACTATCAAGACACGCCTTTATTTAAATTTGGCACATTTTATCTTTTAAATATTTATTTTTTCCGCGCTGATTTGTATTGAGGCTCATATTGTAACGTAATGTATTTCGTCGCAATTAAAAAAGTTAAATACAAAAAATTGTTACCCGACCATGGTAAAGTTCAAACGGAGGGTAAGATTTTTGGCTAGTATATGTATATGTATAGATCTATGTACATACGCGTATGTGTATACGGTTTGAATGTATTATGTCCAACTCTTAAAGTAATTACATACATAAGTAGTCTAACTGAAATAATTCTTTAATTAGTTGTCAATTTTGACAAAAGCTGTCCATTTATATATCAAAAATTCATGAGTAAAAGGAAATTTAAAAACTTCCGACCTAAAATAGTATCAAAATTATCACATTAAGTGTTTTAATGAGAAAAACAGCCTTTATACATTTCACAACTGCTCTGACGTTTATAAGAGGATTCGAACCCGCGGCCCTTAGCGTTTCAAATTTGCTTTTAACATTGCTAAGCCACTGCACCACAGTGACTTCAAATTATAAAATCAAATAGTATTGTCTTCTGATTTATAACATACATAAAATACTCAAACCAGCTACGAGCAGCAGCTTCAAAGATGTGAGTATTACGAATGCAAATGAATCCTCCGTACAAGCTACAAGACTACCTATTTTTAAGCAAACAGTTATCTAAATTATTCTACATATATGATAATTGCAATTTTATCTGTTATTAATAACATGGTGGGGAAAGCCATTATCAAACAAATTAGAATTTTCTTTGAAAATCATCATTTTATGTAAGCCATTCCATTATTTACAATCCACGTTAATCAAATACGATGACGACGGTGAAAATATGTGCAATGATATATTACATAGACATTTTATCATCATCATCATCATTACAGCCCTTTACACGTTCACTGCTGAACGATGCTCCCCCCCCCCCCCACAAGGAATGCCATAAAACACGGTCCGGAGCCACCTGTATCGATCGACTTTCTGCATGTCTTACTAGGTCGTCAGTCCATCTGGTGGGACATTTAGTTTCTCTAAATGGGAGAATGTATGTTTTAACTTCAATTATTAATAAATTTCAAAAAAGCTTTTGATACACTACACCACGAACAGCTCTAGGACTTACATGAGTGTAGTCTCACTGACGCGATAAACAAATATGAGCAAAAGTTTAGAAGTTATCTACAATATAATTTATAATTAACTTTTTTAGATATTTGATATTTATATATAAACATTTTCATAATTAATTAATGTAGTCATTGTAATTTAAAAACTTGGTGCTAAAATATTTTTAAAAGTTTACATCACTGTTTTTCTTAAATAATTTAACCTCATTAAATTTCAATAATATTTTTTGTATATTGTAAAGATATTGCACGCCAATATAATGGTAGAATGTAAGGTCTCATTAATAAATAACATCATATTATGTACTACATTCTGGCAATGAATAAATTTGAATTTGAATTTGAAAAAGACGCTTAGTATGAAAATCAATGGTAGTATTGGATAAAAGGTAAATATAATGTATGGTGTATCGACAGTATCAATCTGTGGTCCGTTTTTTTTTTGTAGTATAATATGATAAACGAACACATAGTCCACCTTATGATAAGTGGATACAGTGGTCTATAAAAACCTACATTTATCTTCGATTAAGGATTAAAACGCAGATGCGTTGTCACCTCGGAGGACTAAGATGGAATGCCTCGTTTCCAGTAAAAAGGTTCTCCGGTTCTCTACACTAAACGTACGAAACACAGCAGCTTTAGGCTGCTATTTTGCTCCGGTCTGTGAGAGCGTGGTCCTATACCAGTCGAGCTGACCATTCATGCTACAACAATAATATAACTGCAGCGTGGCTCTACCACGTTTAAAACTAGAGATAGGCCGAGTACTCGGTTAATATTCGGTACTCGGCGGGTTTTTTAATACTTGTACTCGGCCAAATAACTCAGTTTTAATGCCGAGTATACTCGGTTTAAGTAAAGCAATATATTTTGGTCGATCGACATCATTAAAACGACAGTGTTAATCAAAAGTATTTACTATTAATTGGGGAAATCTCTGACAATCTTAATAATAATAATAAATGAGTAGTAATGAGACAAAATTAGGAAAAAGTTAATGAAAAAATCGATATTTAAAATTTAATAAAGGTAAATTATGATGCAGGAACACAAGGCTCTCTTCTCGTTCTGAAAATAGGCTATTCCTTTTTTCTTCGTAGGCGTTACTAGCCTCCGAAAGTAATCGCTCGCTATACACGGTGCTTGCAGGTGCACATAGAAACACTCGTGCTAAACGTGCCAGCTCTGGATACCTTGTTTGGTGCCATCCTTACCACTCGAAAGGACTCTTGTCTTTTGTCATCAAATTTTTTTTAATAGCTATCAAATTCTAAAGCAATGGGGATTTTATGATCATCGCGCTCTATTACGCGCCCGGAACAGGAATTTGTTTGAACCTAGTTACTCGGCCGAGTACTCGGTTGGAAAAAAATTTAACCGAGTAAACCTCGGTACTCCTTACTTTTCAAAAGTGCTACTCGGCGCAACTCTATTTAAAACGGAGTCAAAGAGAACAAAGTGTTACAAAAATTGCACATGTTATGTAGCGGATGACGTGTGCATGATGAACGAAGACAATATAATGAAATTGTCACATGATGGGTTAATCATAAAGTCGTAAACGTATCTAAGACTAAGTGCATGCTTAAACATTCACCATACGAAGTCGTTGAATGTGTTAATGTGATACCCATACGAATGCTTCCATAATAATGAAATATTTAGTTGTGAATGTATATGATAAGTGATAACTGATAACATAGACAGCTGGCCGGCACCAAGAGTGATAGGCAGAGAATACGAGGTACTTACGTCAATCTTTCTGTCATCTTTCTTATCAAGTATATTAAAAACACACTTACACACAATCACCCGAGAACACAAAACACACATACACACACACACACACGCGCGCGCACACACACACACACACACACACACACACACACACACACACACACACACACACACACACACGCACGCACGCACACACGCGAGTACGCACACACGCGTGCACACACACACACACACACACACACACACACACACACACACACACACAAACGCACACACATGCACAAACACATGTAACATGTACGGATCATGGATGCAACACATATATTCATGTATATTTTTATTTTTTTATTTTTTTCTTGGCTTTGTAAAAAATTGTATTTATTTTTGTTACCTTATTCTGAGTTGTGATAAGCTGATAAGCCGTTTTGTAATTATAATTTAATAGAAATGGGAAGGAACTGATTCCTGACACACAGCTATTGCTAGTTCGGGAGTCAGGGCTTCAATTTTGTAGTGTCAATATGATTTTATTCAATAAATAAATTTATTATTATTATTACAATCACAAGCTAGTTATACCAGTTACTTGACTCCAAAGAGTCAGCAATTCTATATTTCAAATTAATGTTAAAAAAAGTCCCGCTGGATTTTTTGCCGGTTCCTCCAGGGACAGAGGTTTTTTCCGAACCAGAGATAAAAGTATAATTGACTTTCAATAATTATTTTTGTCATATATATATATATATATATATATATATATATATATATATATATATAAATTAATTAAATAAAAATTATTCAATTCTATTTGACACGATCCTGACATATCTTTCTCGCATTTTTCATGTCCATATCAACGCATACATGCTCTAATCCTAAAAATTACATTTACATATATACAATATAATTAACAATTGATTGTGACTTTAAATGGAGACTGCATATAGATTATGTACTATGTTGTGAACTATGTTCAGTAGTTACATATAATATAATATCACATCACAGTGGATGAAACTTTGCCTAACAGAATGGTCGTACGCTTCCTATATACTTAAACAAAATGAAATTTTATCAAAATCATTATTAGTATATAAGAAAATTATAAAACATTGCTGAACAAATGTAAAGTAATGCCTGTAAATTAAAGGAAGAAAGAAAAAGTCAAATTTTTGCTATCCATTGAACAGCACGGTAATACCACACAACACTTAGATTATATACAGATATAGATATTACACTTATATTCACAAGCATTATTGTGAGTTCAGGGTACACAGGGACAAATGACACTCATTACAAAGAACGCACACCATTTAACCGAAACCTTAAAACATATGTGAAAACGTTTTGTGTAACTTTGAAGTTCAAAATGGTATCTAATACTACGAAATTTTAATGATTTTTTGATGTAAAAACGTCTGTTTGCTATTCTTGTGTTGCGAAATACTGCCAGATTTCAATTATTAATAACTACGAGACCTATAATACGTCAACAACTTGTTAATAACTCGTCGAGTGTGTCCACATTCCACTTCACTGTGGTTCAGGAGCGAAGTTTTTATTTTCTTACGTCGAAAAAATAAATATATTTCATTTGAACGGTTAAACCACGGATAGATCATGTCTGTATGAGTTCGTCGTGCAACATTTGTTTTGCCTGTGACGTCATCAGACTAATGTAAGAGCATTCACGATTGTATCGAATTAGAGTTTACGTTATAAATTAGAGTAACGTGAAAACGCGATTAGCTAGAATGTTAATTCAGGTGTCATTGTGAAAGTTCGCAAAGCAGAGTTAAAAATATTGGTTGGAATGTAAGCAAAAGTCGATATTAAATTGCGAATTTCAAAAATGTCGCGTCAAGAGAAATCCAACAATTCAAATAAGTCCAGTGCCGAGCGAACGCGAGAGATACACAACATCGAAAAGTAAATGAAAAAACCACGTTTTTAACCACAACGTGGACATGAAATGCGCATTTACTAATTTTTGATATTGTGAAGAAAAATGTATAAGCCTTTTAAAAATAAATTTAAAATTTGATACATTACATAGAAACATTTAATGATAGAAATAAATAGTAACCAATTCTATAATTTTAAATATGGGGTTAAATTTAATATAATTAAGTAAATAATAAATAAGCACCTTTTTTCACATTATTTATATTAAGTAAAAAGTTACTGCTGAATGTAAAATGTTTAAGAGAGTGCATGTTTTTCGCCAATAAATTGTTAACCATTTTGACGAAACAATTTATGTAGTTATTAATTCAAAGCTGTTATTATAAAAGTAAATATATACACATAAAGAAAATTGAAGTTTCTGTCTTGTAATATCGAAATAACTAGCTTCAATTAAGTGCAGGGGTTATTAAACCATTATTTATAGTTATTACATAAATAACCATTTCTATTTTTTTTGTCTGTCTGTCCGGATAATCTTCAGAATCGCAGAACCGATTGTAATAAAACTTTAGAAACAGATAGAGAGTAATATCGTGAAGGATCTAATCTATATTTTATCTGGAAAACTTAAAGATTTTTTTAAACGAAAAATTGATAAAATTATTTGTCTTTGATTAACTTTTTTTTATAAAATGGGGTAACAAACGAGCACATAGTCATGCTGTAGCCCATAGACATCTACATTTATCCACGATTACGAATCAAAATGCAGATGCGTTGTCACCCGTGAGGACTAAGATGGAATGCCTCGTTTCCAGTAAAAAGGGTCTCCGGTTCTCTACACTCACCATACGAAACACAGCAGCATTCAGCTACTATTATACGCTGGTATTTTGTGAGAGCGTGGTCCTTCCCCGGTCGAGCCGACCCATTCGTGCTACAACTATACTACTAATATAACTGCAGCATGGCTCTACCACGTACAATTCTACAAAAGTACAAACTTAATATCACAGATCATTTATTTTATCATCTAAAGCTAAATGACGCCGCAGGAATAGATCCCATTCTGGCGAAGCCGGAACGGCACTAGTGAATAACAAAACCGGGCTTTTAATATGTACGAGTATAATTATATTGAAGTTACTGCTTTAAAGTAAAACTTTGGGGCGAGTGCATGTTTTTCGCCTATAAACTGTTATCCATACTGACGAAACTATTAGATTTGTATATTTAAAGTAGTTAATATTGAAGTAAATTAATTTAAAATAAGACGAGGTTATAATATGTTAAAGTTGCATTGTTACTAGCAGCGCGTTTGTGTAACTCTGGAAGGAATTGTGATTTGCGTCATTTTAACGTTTAGTTTCGTTGTATTGTGTAACTATATCAATATCGATTATAAGTCAATATATTTTTTATTCATACCTTATTTTGGGTTCAGACTAACAAAGGAAGATAGATGGAGCGCATTTTATGCCCATTACAACCTCGACTTAATGTTAGAAATAAGAAAGAACTCTCTCACGCACACATATGCGTCTAAAATCATTTACAAAAAAACAACGCTTAATTTAAGATGCATATTTGTGCAAACTGAATTTTTAGGGACAGTAACAGTTAAAAGAAGGATGATTTTTTCTATAGAATTAGGGTTTCAAACGAGCACAAAGTCCACCTGATGGTATGTGGATGCTGTGGTCCATAGACATCTACATTTAACCTCGATTAAGAATCAAAATGCAGATGCGTTATCACTAAGAAACTGATTGAGGACTAAAAAATTCGTTGATTCCAGTAAAACGAGCCTCCGGTACTCTACACTCACCATACGAAACACAGCAGCATCAAGCTGTTATTTTACGCTAGTATTCTGTGAGAGCGTGGTCCTTCCCCGATCGAACCGATCATTTCGTACTACAACCATAATATAGCTGCAGCGTGGCTCTGCCACGTATAAATGTGTGCGCAATACGTGTAAAGAAGTTAAATATGGATTCAGCTTCAACTGATTGTTCGTAGCGCTTCGTTTATCTTCTTTGTTGGTCTGAGATTTAGGGTTACAAAATAACCATGCCCACTTTCCATACATTGATTGACCTGTCCGTTTTATATGTCTCGTCTAACTACAACTCGTGTTGTATAAAAACAATTATTGTTTCTAATAACAGAATAAATTATCACACTTTAGAGGCCAGGGAAAAATGCTATCATGTAAATGTAATAAATGTAAATGCTTTTGAAGTTATAATAGCTGTCAGATGAGGTGTGTACATTTATTTTTCCACATAATAGTATAAAACAATGAAAAATTCGTATCCAATCATAAATTAATAAGTTATTTAAAAAAAACAATTGGTTATTTTCAACATACATAAACCACGTGACGTATGAACAACGTTTTACGTAGTCTATGAAACGGAACGTATGAAACACGTTTTTTTTTAAATATATTTGGCATGGTATCTAGGCCTTTGAGCCATTGTAAAACACGTCTCGTCTGCAAAAGTCTATTGAGAATGATAAACATAGTAACATTACATTTTATGCCGGCTTTATTTGAAAATTCAACTATACGATACGAAATAAGCAAAAAATGTGCAATTTTTTAAGATATTTTACGTCACATTAAAGTACGTCAGTATGTTAGTTAAGTTCGAAAAAAAAAAGGACGACGCACTGGAAGAGTGTTTATTTACACAAAGCAATTTCTAGCTACTACCGACACGTTTATTATATGTAATAAGAGTTTGGAACGAGCACGCAGTTCACCTGATGTTAAGTGGATGCTGTAGATCATAGACATCAAAATCTGTCCTCAAATAACAATCAATGTCAGATGCATTGTTATCCCTGAGGATTACGATGGAATGTATAGTTTCCAGAAAAAAGATCTCCTATTCTCTATACTAACCGAATGAAACACAGCTGCTATTTAACGCTTGTATTCTGTGAGAGGCTTCTTTGAGATTATTAGTCTTAACAATATATCCAGTATTATATAGTTATATTGGTAACTCAGGGTCTAAGCATTTAATAGTACGCGAGCAACCCAGGTTCGATCCCCGCCGGCACCAATGAAATGGCAATATTAAATGCTAATTTACCACGTGCTCGGCGGTGAAGGGAAACGAAAAAAAAGAAAAAAAATTTCGAAGACATGAAGTTCGCCTTCACTTCTTTATCTTATTCTTCAGTAAAACCTTCTCAGAAATGAGAGGAGGCCTGTGCTTAGCAGGGGGAGTATATTGGCTGTAACTTTAACTTAACTGTAGTCGAAACTAACGCACCAGCACCTTTGTCGACATTAATTATAAGTTAAATTAAAAAAAAGAAACATTGGGTTGTATGCGAATAAAAATTCCTCAAAACATGACCTATGTACTTAGTTAAAATTGATAAAAGGATAATACTTTTAAATAATTATAACTTTTAACAAAAAGTAAAAACCGACTTCAAATTGCTAAAAAAGAAGTTATTTACTTGCAACCCTTACAATGGAATTTTTCTCCAAATTTATATGGGACCAACCTTGAAGTAAAATCTATTTAAAAGAGCAATCTGCGAAGATAACGCGTAACATAACAGATATACACAAAAAAAGGAACATACACTCAAATTAAAAACCTCCTCTTTTTTGAAGTCGGTTGAAAACTAATGATACCCTAAAAGAGTAGTTAGTATAAATGACTTGGTGCATGTGAAACTTGGTCCTTTTTTCATTTGTGATTTTGGTGGGATATAAAGTTCCATTTATCGCTTTATACCATTGTAATAAGTATAATATGTAATATACTTAATATCGTCAAAACTCATATTCCAGGCTCAAACTTTTATTTGTGTCATAAAAAAGCATTGTTAAAGAATTCACTACTTACAATATCATATATTATCCCATGTTTATCGTAAGACACATCTTCCCGATAACAGCTTACAATAATAAAAATCTAGGGTAGAAAACTCGCTTGCCAAGCGCGGCAGTTGTTGCAAATATCCGAACCTATGGGATGATGAAACACCATAATTATTTGATCAAAGTAACTTACCTGTAAGTGTCCTTTGATCAAAATTATACGAAGTTGACGCCTCCTCTGTGTTTGTATACTATGTAGTCATGAATTGACGGACCGAATCACACGAGTTTTAACATTCCGGGGGAAAAGTAATATTTTTACTGGTATCCCAACCTGTATGAACTCCCATTGGCAACACTATACACCTCATGTCATTGTGAATTTATATCCACTAGAATTAGAAAAAAATAATTAAAATGCAAGCAAGCCCTTATGGTGGGTAATAATGTACAGCAGGGTAGGGTTGTACACAAAGGAGGCGTTAACTTTATATAATTTTGATCGAAAGACACTTACAGGTAAGTTACTTTGATCAAATAATTATATTCGTTGACGCCTCCTTTGTGTTTTTATACTATGTAGATGTTTAAAGATTTGATTGCTTCATTTTAATTATTTACTGTCATAATTAACAATTTACAACAAAACAAACAATAAGTACAAATAAATAAATAAATTTAGATAATATAATTTCACATTATGAATTATTGTTTATTTATTTTATACCTTTCAAATGCTCTTAATTAATAATAGCTTCTTATAATAAACGGAAAAAGTTTTGGATGTTCTAACACTTTCAATATCATCAATACCACTTCTTCTAGGACGAGAAGGGAATGAATGCCTAGTACTATGTACAGTAAAAAGTAATGTATTTTCTTGTTAAAATACTTTACCTAACTAGCTGTTTGATTTATAGCAGGGATATTAAGCAGTTTTAAAATTAACAACTAATTTACTAAATTTCATGCAGTTTTTGTGACAATCTAACAACACTAAACAAAAATCTACATGGGATCACACTTGAAGCACCAGCTTTCAAATAAAAATAAAAAAGTACTCATCAAAATCGGTTCACCTAGAGAAAAGCTATGAGTCAACACACATAAAAAACATTCAGTCGAACTTAACACCTCCTTCTTCTTGAAGTCGGTTAAAATACTCATATTTTCTCTTACTACTGTATATTTCTTTGCTTTTTCTTTTTGATGAAATTCAGCTTTGTGAACCAAATTATGTTAGACTTCAGCTTTGATTGTATTCTAGTTTTTATTTTTCTTCCTATAAACACCAGAAAAGAAATGTTTAACTTCACAGTATGAGCCCAAATCATAATAAAAAAATAATAAGTAAATTTCTTACTTTATATACCACGATTTTAGACAACAGACATATTGTATACACAGACATGGGCTTATTTTTAAGCTTTACATACATAAATACCTCTTTGACAGCACTGCCACAGCAAGGTAAGTTTAGATCAAAGGAGATCTTACATAATAGTTGTTGAACAGGGTAAGAATTTTAATAAGTCGTTTTTCTTTAACAATGATTTAGTAACAGGCTTATGAAGACTAGAAGGTTATTCCTTCTTCTGTATTCCGTTTGAAGATTGTGTAGAATAATGCATAAATCTTAAGGTTGACCTATGAATTTTATGGATTTAATTTTTTCTAATAGCAAATGCATGAACTTAAGTTTATCTATTTTGGTTTAAATCTTATAAACAATATTTTTAAAGGCTTAGGAATTTGATTCACATTTTATTTCGCCATTAGTTTTCTGTGATTCTTTGCATACGAGACAACTTTCATAACTATAACTAACATATTAAGATGTTATTTATAAGGCAAAAAAAAAAATATATATTTACAAGGTCAATTTTACAAGCTATGTTACTTGATGTGATTATTATATGCCACCCATGTGATTTATATATGATATAGCTGTAGTGTTATAAGAAATTTTAGCTATGGGGATTATAACAAAACGTTATGATCCAAAGTAAAAACAAAAATATGTTCAATATGTAATGTCTTACTTAGCAATATGTAGTTTTTGGACCAAAAAATAATTTCACATTCATTACGTACTGAAAGTATTTTCATTTTATTGGCACCCTCTGTAATTGGATTACTTGAAATCTGAATATGATTTTTCAGTATTAATTTAGATTCAAAATTATTCTCTTTTGATACATTTTATTTGTTTTGTATACATTTACCCATAAAAGATAGCTGGAAAAACAGATATTAATTTGTCTATTAAATTATCAAATTTCTTATATGATTGTAGTGGATTGTAATTGAATAATTGACTTATCATTCATGTGTTTCACTTCAGGTATGAAAATGCTATAATTTTATATGGTAAGACCAAGTTATTTAAATGTACTTTTAAGGTATTGATTTTTTTTTATTAATTTTATAACCCAATTAACAGCAATTCTAGAACTTTCCACTTTTTATTTTCTGAATCTCTTCATCTATGTATATATCATATCATGGCATTTACCAATAAGTAAAAACAAAATTATGACTAGTCTTGTTTTAATTAATTTTGCACCTGTTTTAAATACAATATTTTCTGACATACTAAACTCAATATATGTGGGAGGACATGCTTGACTCACACTAATGTATTGTTGTTGACCTACTATGAGGTTTTTTTTAATAATATTTTAGACCATTTTGAATAAAATAAGGTCAAGTGAATTTACTTACCTCTTTAGCTTTGTTTACCTCTATTCTTTTTTCCTTGATGGTTGGGTGCCTGCCACATATTACTTGATAGTATATTCACACCACTCTGCTGGTATAAAGCAACTGCTGGATGCTATTGCCTGTCTAGTAAGTTGTTACTGATGGAGACAGGTCCCAATATTTTAAAGGTTTCTGAATGTTTGTTGTGAATCTTTTTAAAACAAAATCCTGTACCAAATAAGAAGTCACTTGGGTTTCCTTAAGAGCTTTCTTTATAAACATTGGTTAGCTCTGATAGCAGTAATGCTATTCTTAAAGAAGTATTTAAATTGTATAAGGCACATAACAGTTATCCCATAGTCCTATGCAGTTATTTACAGCATCATTATTTACTTCACCAGTCTTCTTGATAAGACCTGTACATACAATGTTGAAATTTGAAAGTATATGGCTCATTTTTCACATAACCTTCTATCTCCGATTTAGCACTTGTTAAAAAAGATTGGAATTTGGAGAATTTAAAAGCAATGTTTCCCTTAATACAAGATTGACTGATAAGTTTTTGGGTTGAGAATGCTGTACGAAACAGAATCTTTATCTTCTTCATCACTTGAGCAAATAATTTTTCTCCTCTTTTGTCCCGAAAGTGAGTAAGATCAGTCGTGAATAGCCTCATGTACATACCAGTGGTACCACGGGTATAATAACCCTTGCATACATTTTTGTAGAGAAAAAAAAAACATAGGAATATTCATGTGAAATAGAATCCAATGCCTAATGTAACCCCTCGTGACACCGCAAGGCAGATATGTAATGTATAGACTCGTTCTGTCTTAGATATAGATTTCATATTGCGTTTTTATTAGACTATAAACAATAATATTACATACATTTTGGTAGTAAATATGAATGTGAATATTCATATAAAGTAGAATTCAATTTCGTATCAATTCAATGTATCGTGGCACCGCACACAGATAATATGTAATGTACAGACTTTTGCTCTGTCTTATACATTGATTTTATATTGCTATTTTATTAATCTATCCTACAGCGATTTTTTAAATACTTATGCAATATAAGTATTTATTACATAAATACAATATACATATTAAGTTTATTGAAAAATTATGTACTTACAGATGCTCGTTCTGTTTCAAATATAGTTTTCGCATTTCACGTTATAGTTAATCTACCCTACAAGTTATTTAAATGCAAAAATTACACTTGCAATCGTCCAAAATGTTTATGAGTGTTAAGTAAGTTTTTACATGTTGTTAATAATAAAATTAAGAACTTTCACTTAAAAACCAATTTTAAACTTTTTAATTTGTAGATGTGACTCGCTGATTCGGCACGAAAAATTCACAATGACATGATGTGTATAGTGTTGCCAGTGAGAGTTAATATAGGTTGGGATACCAGTAAAATATTACTTTTCCTCCGGAAGGTTAAAACTCGTGTGATTCGGTCCGTCAATTCTTGACTACATAGTATACGAACACAGAGGAGGCGTCAACGAATATAATAGGTTATGTATGGGGTAAGCCTATATTCGACAGTGGAAGGTTTATAGGCTATAATATATGAATGATTAGATGATGAACTTTTATTTATTTGAACTTGAGTTCCTTAACATTATATGACAGGTAAATAGCGTGAGGTTGAAATTTTACATGTCAACTCCGTTTAGTAGGTGTCATAGGTAAACTGATTCATAAGTAAAGTAAATTACAGTCTAATATACTCGTACCTCTCATTGTTAGGCACAGGCCACCTCTCATTTCTGAGAGGATTATTAGCAATGAGGACATCTACGACTTTTTCAGTTTCTAGGGAGGCTCCACTTTGCTATAACATGAAATATTTGACAGATTTCATATTTGGAAGTTAATTTGTTAGAAAAATATAATGATTAATATTCCTTTCTGTATTATTAGTTATTTGTAAAATTTACTAAATTAGAAATAAATAAACCAAAGTATGGATATTAATAAAAGTAAAAAAAAATAAAAAGAGCCATACTACAACTATATTATTAGTATAGTTGTAGCAGGAATGGGTCGGCTCGACCGGGGAAGGACCACGCTCTCACAGAATACCAGCGTAAAATAGTAGCTTAATGCTGCTATGTTTCGTATGGTGAGTGTAGAGAACCGGAGACCTTATTTACTGGAAATGAGGCATTCTATCTTAGTTCTCATGGGTGACAACGCATCTGCATTTTGATTCGTAATCGTGGATAGATGTAGATGTCTATGGGCCGCAGCAACCACTTACCATCAGGTGGACTGTGTGCGAAAAATGAAAGAGCAAACCACTGAGGCATTATTTTTGTTGATTGCTATTAACTAGAATCTTAAATAAATATGGTTCTTACGGATTTTATCGCGTATATTAACTTATTTTATGTTCCCGATGTTTACGTCTAGATGTGTTAGTTATTCGAAATCCTGATAACACCTTGAGCCACATTGTGTGTAGAAAAATACCCATACAGATAGATATTTAAACGGTGATTCTCACCACCATCCTTCACAGATAGGTACCGTGGCTAAATCTTTGTTTCAGAGAGCACAAGGGATCTTCGACAGAAAACCCTAGCCACCGATTTCCAACACGTCAAGCAAGTTTTGCATGACAACGAGCTTCGTGTCCCGCATCTACGTCACAGTCGAGCGTGTGCCTGCTGTACTGCCATATGTCAGAGGTGTCACTGACAATATTGGCTACATCTTGAAGCTTGTTTCCATTAAAACATACTTCAAGCCGTCGAAGAAGATTAGTCAGTTTTTACTATCAGTCAAGTACTAAGGAATCGATGGTCCGGGAAGTCTGAATTCTGTGAACACGTATATAATCGCCCCCGTCACTACATCAGATTTGATAGACCACAAATCCTCGCTAAAGAACACCGATTCCTTCCAAGGAAAGGCCAATTGAAATCAAAAAACATCCTTATTTTAATAGAGAAGATGGCTGGGTGCTACCATCTGCTTGGGATCCTTTAATTAACATAATTAAACCCAAACTCAAACATCCCACTGCAAGACTTCAAGATACCATAAGTTCATACTGCATAGATCGGAACAAAAATTGATAATTTTAATTGTGTATACATCGGGACGTCAAACACCTCAGTCCTCCCCGTGACCATGGGTGCTGTAAAGTGCTCGAAACGTCGGGTTTACAAAATAATTTAATATACTTGATATAATCCGTAAAAACTAGTTTTATTTAAATGTGTAGTGTTCGCGTAAACATACGTAATCATTACTTTAGAAACTGATAAGCTTTTATTTAAAACAAACATCTCAATTAAATGACACTGTGCGACAAAAAACTTCACCTCAGTCTCGACATCTGGTGAATGGAAAACTATTAGCCTTTATTAGTCTATCGCACTGCTCCAGTACGTGTAGACGTACTGGACGTACGTAGACGAAGTGTAAATACGAGTGACAAACGAGCACACAGTCTACCTGACGTCGATTCTATGGCCATAGACATCTACAGCTATCGATCAATAATGAAGTTTCGTTGTCACCCTTGGGGACTAAGGATGTCTTCGAAATATTTTGTTCTTGCAGACATGCAGGTTTCCTCAAGATGTTTTCGTTCACCACTGAAAACGTGGTAAATCACAATCATAAATAGATTTAGTTTTTACAAACAGTCACGTACGTTCGTGAGTCATGGCGTGGATGTGATGTGATATGTGATTAATAATTTTATTGTTTCACAAAAAATTTGTTCCTGTGGAAATTAGAATTACATTTTAAATTCAGAACCATTAAAAGGGCACATAAGTTTTGTATTTCCCTGTAAAATATCGCAAACGGCGAAGGTCACATGCCGAGCGTAATGATTATAATAGATTTGTTCTACCACGAGGAGAGGTTACTTATATATTGTGATGATTTACTAATATACAAAAACAAATATATAATAACTTGAAGATGAAATAATATTGATAAACGTAATTAGTTTGAATTTTACTGGCAGTCGTAGCTATTTCTATCACCTTTATTTCTAAAGAAGAAGTAAAACATTTTATATAATTATGCTTTTCTAATTCAATAACTCTGAATTTATTTTAGTAATTATAATAGTTTTCATTTCTGTCCGTATTGAGTAAATGTTTCCTAAGTTAAAACTAATTTTTATAACTTATACTTCTTTTTAATGCATTTTCAATTCTCACATAAACTTAATTCGTTACAAAGTATAAGTACAAGCAATATTTTATGATTGTTAATAATAGCTTTGCGACAAACATTACTCCTAGATTTCTCAAATGAAAAGATTATTTATTTATTGAAGGAAGCACGGTTGACATATTTTAATTATTTTTGAATGAGAAGAAATACAAATGGCGGCAATTAAAATAAGTAATGAATAGTGGCTTTTTGTTTATTTTTATGTAAATAATTGCGTTGTTTTTTTTTACATATTTATGATGTTAGTCGTACGGTATGACTGCCTCGTTGGTCTAGTGGTTGTAGTAGTGCGACTGCTGATCATGAGGTCCTGGGTTCGAATCCCAGGTCAGACCAAAAAATTAATTATTTAGATTTTCAGTCAAGAAATTCTCAGTAGCAAGTTGGCGGTGTCTCACCCCCGTGCCTCGGAAAGCACGTAAAGCCGTTGGTCCTGCGCCTGATCTCTCTCCGGTCGTGTCGGTTTACCGTCCCATCGGATTATGAGGGTGAGGGAATAGAGAGTGCACCTGTGCTTGCGCATACATTTGGGCTAGTCTTCCTTGAGGCTGGCCGCTGTGACCGAAATTCGGTCTGGAGGACATTAGTATGGTAAGTATGGAGCCTCTGCTCTCACTCTAATATGTAGTAGAAATCTAATTTTACTTAGGATCTAATTTTACACCTATTTCTGCTATTTCTGCACTGCTGGTTACAGGTCTGAAAGTTATAGAGATCTATTATAACTTAAGACAGTGACGCATTCCATCACAGGCCACGTTGGAGTTGGGCGCAGGAGTCCAAGGAATACAGTAGCCACTTTCTATTATGTTTTTAAAGAATAAGGTCACCCTTAGGCGTACAGTCCACCTGATGGCAAGTGCATGATGTGGCTTATAGACATCTAAATCTATCCTAGATTAAGAATCAAAATGCAGATGCGTCGTCCTTTCTGAGGACTGTGATGGAATGCCTCGTTTCCAGTAAAAAGGTTCTCCGGTTATTTACACTGATAATTAGAAGCACAGCAGGATTAAGCTGTTATTTTACGCTGATATTCTGTGAGAGCATGGTCCACCTTTAGTTGAGCCGAGCGGTTTGAGCTACATCCATAATAAAAGTAGACTGTAATTATTTTCAAAATTTTTTTACGGATCCTTTCGGGTGCTTTACAACACCCATGGTCACGAGGGGGACTGAGATGTTTGACGTCCCAATGTCATAGTTACCCCGCTACTTTTAGTTATTAAATTTCATTAGCCTCATGTATCATCTTTGGTAGAATGGCTTGGTAAAATGGTAAAATTGTGAAAGTTGTTGTTTTTACTTTCACACATCACACTACTAATTCATTCTAGCTTTTATTAAAATATACTACAAACCGCCGAAGAAATTTAGTGTAATATCTTTCTACGAGATGCAGGATTGTGCAAGCTCCATTGTGAATGTTGTCTCTAAAACATAGGACAAAAAAAACAATTTATAAAAACCCACGTGAAAGAAAATATAGCTGATGTGAAGCACTGACGCTCTGGGAAGTCTGAGGTCTACGACCATGTTCAAGATTGTCCCGAAATTTAATCAGGTTTGATAGACCACAACTCCTCGCAAAAGAACACAGATTCCTACGAAGGATGATACACGAGGCTATTGAAATTAAAAAAAAAACATTCTAACACCCTTATTTCAACAGAGATGATGGATGGTTTCTGCCATCTGCTTAGGTTCCAATAATTAACAAAATTAAACCTAAACCCAAGCATAACACTGCAAGACTTCAAGATACTGTAAGCTCGTTCTGCGTAGATCGAACCAAAAATTAATGTTCAAAAACTGAATGTATCCGGGCTAACTATGATATCAGTACGTCAAAGATTTTAATCAACCCCCCCCCCTGACCACGGGTGCTGTAAAGTACCCGAAACATCGGGAATAAAATATAGCAAAATTAAACGCGGTAAAATCCTTAAAAAAAATAATTTTATTCTATGTGTAGTATTCGTTTAAATAAAATAAATCATTGGACTGTAATTTCATTCATTAATTTTATTCAAAAATAACATAAAACAACAAAACTTTAGTTCCACATCTCGAAACAGCTTTGTATCGCTCAATGTGTGCTGGTACGTAGAAAACCCATTATTCCATTTCATTTTGTGTGTTAGGTTATGGAAATGTCAGTAAGATCTATATAGTCTTTCCATTGATAGCTGTATTTACATTTGGTTATGTATTATTACAATGAATATCGAAAATAGGGAGCTGTGTTACTGTATAATATATTTTATTTTTATTCAAAAACTTACATGTAACAACTTAAGCTAAAGGGCGAACTTAATGCCCTGTGGCATTCTCTGCCAGTCAACCCTGGGTGCCATGGATAAATAAAGTGCACATATATTAAAATATACATATATACAAAGTACGTACATACACAATAAATTTAAATATATACACATGTAGCATAATTATACGTACAATAATGCGTATATATATATACATGCTTTTAAACTTCGTAAATAAATATCTATTATAATGTTTGAATAATATATAATGAAATAAGTATATGAAGTAAAAAAATGAAGAAAAAGAAAGGCAAGAATTAAGGAAAAATAATGTCAATTAGTAGTTTCCCTCAGGTACTGTTCTCGGAGAAGATATAATGTAAGCGCATGCTATATAGTGAACTATACGTGTGTCTTTTTGTACGCTCTGTAGCTTAAACGCCTTAATGGTTTTTAACATATCAGATGTCGTTAGGTTCATCTTAAATGTGGGAGCGACAAAGGCTGTATAATATTTATATATTGCATCCACTAGTAAAAAAAAAAAAACAGAGAAGAAGTTTTTTTACGCAGCCGATTTATTACATTACTATTTTAATCATTTTGCTAGTCTACAATCATAAGTAGTTTTTGTTAATTTAATAAACTGACAACGAAGTCAAATTTGA
Organism: Parnassius apollo; assembly: GCA_907164705.1. Taxonomy (NCBI): domain Eukaryota; kingdom Metazoa; phylum Arthropoda; class Insecta; order Lepidoptera; family Papilionidae; genus Parnassius; species Parnassius apollo. The sequence goes on from CAJQZP010001697.1 coordinate 7,083,821, forward strand.
AAGCGTACGTGTGTACGTTGGGAAATTGTAAAGCGGCGATGTAAGACAGTGTTCATAGTGATAAAACCTGTGCTGTCTATTGCGTTTAAGTTACCTAATTCAGTCAGGAAACTTGTCTAACACAAAATTATTATTTACGTAACAAGTAGTTTTTTCGATAACGTAGGAACAACACGAACGCGTACTTAATTATTTTTCACAATGTTTTATGAAGCAGATTAGACCACCATGCTAGGCCAATGCTTGTTTTTTTTTTTAATAAAAATAAAGACAAATCAATGATTTCTTAAAAAAAAGTTATATGTAATTGTTTTGATAACGCAGAAATAACATTTACGCTTACTTAATTATTATCATAGTATTTTTTGGAACAGATTAGTCCGCCGTTCTAGCCCAATGCTTATTTTTTTTTATAATACTGAAGCGATTTTGAAGGTAAGCGGCTACTGTTGTCCAGCTAAAGCCAATTTCAAATAAAAAAGTCCGCAGATACATTATCACCTCTAAGTGCTAAAATGTATGTTTTTCAGCTCTAATTTATGAATATAATGTCTTATACCCTATTTTCATACTATATCTCTTCCGGGACAGCAATTCAAGCACGGCTGAAAAAAATGTGCAGCGTAGCGGCGAGTATTTGGCTTTATTATAGTTTTCGACACTCAGGATGCTGTCAGAGTGTATATACTACTAACAGTCGGTCATCGAAGGTGTCTAGAGGGTGCAATCGTGCGGTGCGGTGCGTGGCGAGATGCGGGCGGAGCACTCCCAAGTGGCCGTTAATAAATTTTAAGTTTAAATATAATAATAAAAATTTTATTTGAGGATGAGTCGAGTACCTCATGGTACGCTAGGTACGCTAGGTACTCACGAGGTGCCCCTCATTTGAGGCGAGGATTCTCTCGTCGGCGCATTAACCTCACAAGGCAAGTCGCCTCTTTCCGTAAGTTTTTTAAAGCGAAACTTAAGTCATTTTATTTAAGTGATGTCTGACGTTGTTATTGATAGGTGCCATTAGTGGACAAAATACTTATAATTTGCAACCACTGGTTATGCTCAATGAATGCAAAATAAGCCGATAAAAAGTGTGCATTATTTTAATTATAGACACGCAAAAGTTACGTGATTATATGTTTCATATTTCATTATCAAAAAGGTTTAGTTTTTAAACAAAAAAACAACCCTGCAACAATAGGCATTTAAGTCACGCGCAACGCGGGAGTAATCCTACCATTCTGTTTTTACTATGCCGTTAGTCACTCGGCAGTTGTGAGCTGTCTTGTCACGCAAATAAATTAAAATGGTTCATACTACATGTGCCTTAAAAACTGTCGGTCGTCCTTATTTAAAGATAAAGAATTCACGTTTCATCAGTTTCTACATACACAAGAATTTATTTAAACGTGTAATAAAATAAAATCAGTCTTTTATTTTATTTTATTACTTTCCTTTCTGACATCCCTAGCAATTTATTGTTTATGTCGGCTTTTCCGACAACATCAAACACGATGACTGACTGTATTTTCTTCTTAGGCTGTAACACTGTTATACTAAAGTTTATGTTTATCAATTAGTCCAAATAAACCCGCAAATAACTTCAAAAAGACGATGAAAGATAATACAGTAATGTTCATAGCATTGCTATTATTTTTTATTTAAAAAAAAATAGGTAAGAGGGTGGTATCTATCCAGTCGGACTCCTCGGCAGATAAAGAGTCCTGGTCATAGAAATATTTCAAGTTTTATAGCTATGTCATCGAAATATTTCAAATTTTGTAGACGCGAAGGCTGCCTGCCTTTTATTTTTAATTTTTTTAATGAAATAAGGGTCATAAACGAGCACTCATTCCATGGTAAGTGGATGCTGTGGCCCATAGACATTTACATTTATCCTCAGCAGCATTAAGCTGCTCTAGTACATTGGTATTCTGTAAGAGCGTGGTTCTTTGTACATACATATGTATGTCATATTTTACTTACCGAGTTCCTAAAACAAAAAGCTATATTCCAAGTTATCTATCTAATAAATTCTACTTCCCTTTAGTTGTTATCCTATCTATGTCTAAACACCAACTTCAGAAGCTAATCTGTAGAAATGATTTTAATGTATTTATTTTTGGTACCAATTTCCTCTTATTTAAATTCAATAATTACTACGGAATATAAATCGTTATTAGTTTTACAATTATTACGCCATTTCCGGCGTTTGCATCTGGAGCCCGCGTCCGCGTTATAATAGTGGAAGTTAATACTGTTACGCGCTCAAATCGACGATACACTAGCGCCATCTAGTGTCAGGAACGAGAGCGAGGGGAGCATTGAGAAAATGACATCACAAATCACTCAACCGACAGCGCCTAGTCGAAACTCGAACGCTCGGTACCTTGCGCGTGTTTACTTGAACATTCTGGATATTTCTTTGCTAATTTAAATAAATGGGCGCTGCAAGATGCGATCGGGGTAGTGTTGATTTGGCGAAACAAGCGAAGCTTCGGAGCGGAATAAAGTGAATAAGTGTGTTTAATTATTAGTGTTTTTAACTTTAATTTGTGTAAAGTAAATTAAAGTGTTAATTTAGGTAATTTTATCGGCAATTTTTATTGTCACGAACCTCAAGCTCGTAACAATTGGTTTCAGAAGTGGGATAAAATCATGCCGATTTTACCTAAGGAGGAAACCGAGGGTGTCCGTACCCGAAGTCAACGCCAGCAGGAGAAGGACCAACGAAGATTTGGTGGTGCAACGCCGCAGACGTTGGAGGGCCAGCCACCGGCTGCAGGCCCGTCGGTAGCTCCTACATCTGCAGCACCTGACTTAGGTGCTCTGATGGTGATGCTGCAGGAACAGGCTCGCCGACAGGAGGAACAGGCTCGCCGACAGGAGGAACAGGCTCGCCGACAGGAGGAACAGGCTCGCCGACAGGAGGAACAGGTCCGTCAGTTGAAAGAGCAGCTGCAGGGCGGACAAGAGGAGCAGGCCCGCCGACAGGAGGAACAGGCCCGTCGGTCGGAAGAGCAGATGCTCCTCATTAAGGACCTTCATGCTACCTTTGGGAAAGAGATAAAGGAGGTGAAGGATAAGGTTGCTCAACACGACAAACGCCTGTCGGAAGCTGAAACCCAAATCAAGGAAGCTAAAACCCAAATCGACCAAGTGAACAATCGGGTTGATTACGTGGTGACTGACGTGAAGAAAACGCTGGACGACCTCAAACTGGGTGATGGAACTACAGCTCCCGTAGTAGCTACTACACCTTCGCTACGTGGGTTCAAAGTGCCACCGTTCGACGGGACTTCTTCCTGGTCAGCCTACAAAATCCAGTTCGAGGCTGTTATGAAGGCGAACGGCTGGAATAAAAATCAGGCCATGACTGCTCTCACACTAGGCCTGCGTGACCAGGCCTTAACAGTTCTGGAAGCTCTCGGTGAGGAAGTGACTTATGAGCAACTCCTTGAGGCATTGGAGGCGAGATATGGCGACGCTCACCTGGAACACGTCTTTCGTGCGCAGCTTAAAGATCGTGTGCAGCGCATCAACGAAAACCTGCAGCAGTGGGCTCTAGAAGTGGAGAAGCTGGTGCGAAAAGCATACCGGTCTGTACCTGCGCTCATTGAAGGGAACCTGGTGCAGACATTCATCGACGGCATCCACGACCTGGAAGTCAGAGCTGCTGTGAGGCTCGGGCACCACGAGACGCTTAAGAACGCCTTGGCCCATGCACTGGAAGTGGAAGCCGTGCGGCAGGATCATCGTTCCCATCGCGTCAGGGAAGTTACGGCAGCTACAGTTCGCGACCGCAACAAAGGATACAGCCCTAGGTGCTATGGCTGTGGGGAAAAAGGCCATCTTCGAATCAGCTGCCCTAAGCGAACCGTGGAAAGGAGAGTTGATCGATCTCAAGAGGGTAGTGCAGCTAACGACACTGCCTGGCGGCGACAGGATCATCGTTCACCTCACGCTAGGGAGGTTACAGCAGTTACGGTTCGCGACCACAATAAAAGATACAGCCCTAGGTGCTATGGCTGTGGGGAATGGGGCCATCTTTGGTCCAGCTGCCCTGAGCACACCCTAGGAAGGGAAGGTGAACGGTCTCAGAAAGGAAGTGCGGCTAACAGCACCGCCCAGCAGCAGCAGGAATACGACTTTACTATCAGACACTGCAGCGGGAAATCTCACGGCAACGCAGATGCATTGTCAAGAAGACCTTGTCCTGAAGATTGCAACCATGGTAGTAGGCAAGAGAGTAAGGAGGTGGTATCCGTGAGGATGCTCAGGACAGACCACCTCAGCAACGGGTGGAAGGACAGCCTACGACATGCACAGCAAGAAGATCCGGACATCAAGCCGATTCTGGGATGGATGAAGGCCCGTGCTACCAAGCCTAAGTGGAGGGACGTCTCAGCGATGAGTTCAACCACGAAAAGCTATTGGGCCCAATGGAACAGCTTGCTGATTCAGGATGAAGTCCTGTGCCGTAAATGGGACAATAGTCTAAGAGACAGCTGTCGTTTGCAAATGGTTGTCCCTAAAGCTAAAGTGCAGAATGTTCTACAGCTGTGCCATAATGGTCGTTCAAGAGTCCATCTGGGAGTTAAACGAACTCTACTGAAGGTCCGAGAACAGTTTTACTGGGTCCATTATCGTGACGATGTCGAGGATTGGTGTCGTACATGTACAAGTTGTGCGGCCGTGCGGGGACCTCAGACACGTAGTAGAGGAGCACCGAAATTGTACAATATTGGTGCACCACGGGATAGGACAGCCCTTGACATTGCGGAGCCGTTACAGAAAGGCGCAAGAGGGACTCCTAAGATCGTCCATGTGGATCGCCTAGCGCGTTATTATGGGGCCGATAATGCTCGGGACGAGCATGTCTTAGGAGGGGGCAGTGTTACGCGCTCAAATCGACGATACACTAGCGCCATCTAGTGTCAGGAACGAGAGCGAGGGGAGCATTGAGAAAATGACATCACAAATCACTCAACCGACAGCGCCTAGTCGAAACTCGAACGCTCGGTACCTTGCGCGTGTTTACTTGAACATTCTGGATATTTCTTTGCTAATTTAAATAAGTGGGCGCTGCAAGATGCGATCGGGGTAGTGTTGATTTGGCGAAACAAGCGAAGCTTCGGAGCGGAATAAAGTGAATAAGTGTGTTTAATTATTAGTGTTTTTAACTTTAATTTGTGTAAAGTAAATTAAAGTGTTAATTTAGGTAATTTTATTGGCAATTTTTATTGTCACGAACCTCAAGCTCGTAACAATACTCAGCAGACCACCCACTGTTTTCACTTATCTTCTTAAAATAAGCTTAAAATTATTCGAAGGGGATATAAAAACCGTGTTACTTCAATCGCTTTTTTTTTTGCGCCCGAAGCAAATATGGGCAACCCTCCGGAAAGCGGGGGAGGGAGGCGGTGAATGCTCATAGCATACCACGCAGCCGGCTGCGTGGTTATGTGGAGACTTTTACCCACTAAACACCGCCTTTTAGGAATTGGCTTAACGATCTGACTAGAGATCTCTAAGCCGTATACGAACGCGACCCTCCTTGGCAGAAAGGAGGGCGCAAAGAAAGGAGGGCGCAAACTTCAATCGTATAAAAATTAGTTACATAGATTGCTTTGCTGTCAGAGGTTCTACATCAGTGGTACACACTTATTTATTTACTTATCAACACTTTAGTGACCTATATAAAAAGTTACAAAGAGGGAAATTAATACCTGTAGGCACTCTCACCTAGTTAACCCTAGGCGAAGTGACTTAATGTGTCAGATGTATTTAAGAAATTATCGTTAAGTTATGTCCCAATTGGCGGTGTCTCACCCCCGTGCCTCGGAAAGCACATAAAGCCGTTGGTCCTGCGCCCGATCTCTCTCCGGTCGTGTCGGTTTACCGTCCCATCGGATTACGAGAGTGAGGGAATAGAGAGTGTACCTGTGCTTGCGCATACACTTGGGCACTATAATCCTGTCCAGCTGGCTAGCCTTCGTTGAGGCAGGCCGCCGTTGCCGGAATTCGGTCTGGAGGACATTATATATATATATATATATATATATATATATATAATGTTTAAGGTTTTAGTTTTTCAATACTCTACCTATTACACACTCACTGGTTTAACTGAACATGAATGCGAAAAATTGAAATAATAGAAAAAAATCATGTACTCTTACAGCAGTAGCAATAACTACGAGAGATTTTTTCATGCTGTAACATGTTTCAGTGAAATTGGCAAGGCCCTTTCTTATCAATTAACGACTAGTATAGAAGTAGAAAAAAGTACGTTGGTGGTTTTTAATGACTTAGTTTTTAAGGGTTAACGTATTTGTAAAATACTTCATACAGTTCTTAATTGGATCTAGTTAACAAAACAGATCCAATTAATAGATTACTTTGAGATTTGACGTTTGAAGCTTAAACCAATATTGTGTGATATAGGTAATAGCTTGCTTCTGTTTCTTTGTAACATTACATAAAACAATGTCGCTTGTGGGCGACATTCGACCAATTGTGTGGAAACAACGGACATTTGTTTGCATAACCTATTTTGTAATATTTTCTCGTGCAGGGAAAGCAAAGAGATGGTAGCTTATACCGCCTTGAACGTGATTATAATGCTTTTATTTAATTGCTTAAAACAACATCATACACATACGATTTTCTTTTTATGCACATCTATGACACAAAAATATGATGAACATTCGAATGATTTAAGTTTCATTCCCCTCGTAATAAATACGACTGGTCACAAATAATGTTTTGCGAAAAACTTTTTTCGTTTGAGACGCTGGTCAGTTATAATTCATTACGAAAAAAAAATGTTTAAAAGTAAAAATATTAATCTTCTTGTTTAAAATTTCCTCCCAAATTATTTACGATCTAAATTCAATTATCATGTTTCATTAGAAAATGGATCAGCGTCGGGAAAAGTTTGCGCGATGATTTTTTACGATATCAAATGTCGCCTAAAACCGCACTTGTGATGCACAATTTTAAATCATAAAATTAAGGAAATCGTTCACAACATATATATATATACATATATATATATACATATATATATATATATATATATATATATATATATATATATATCGATATTGCATAATGGATCGGGAAACGTTCACAAGATTTTACACGGGCACCATTGCCTGAGGATGCTCCGACCGATGCTCAGAAGCAGCTCTGTGTGGTATTATGGTACATGTGGTACTGCGAAATGGTCACAGACGATGGATCTTAGATTTTCAATACGAAGTGCTAGTTAATGGTTTAACTGTTTCAAAATGAACCAACACCTACAAACCTATACCGAAGCGAATATTTTGATCGCTACTTTTGTCATTTTGCCGGAACTTCTGGTGTCAATTCCTTTACGAAATCGAAGTCAAATAATATATTACCAAATGCTAGCCAGAAGTGCTCACTGCTGTGATCAATAAGCGGTAGAACAGGAGGCTTCGAGGCTACTGCTGCAACATGACAGCACGCTCGCGCACTCAGGCCGTAATTGTCACTGTGTAACTTAATTTTATTCCCTTAAATAACAAGTAGTAAAATTAAAATTTTTTTACAACCAACTTCAATATAAATAAAATGAGAACACCATCGATGTATTCGAAGTCAATTAATACATACAAAATATATAAACACTCACGCCTGTCACCCAGAGGGGTAGGCAGAGTCTACGCACTTCCATTTCGCATGATCCTGACATACTTCTTTCGCCTCCTTTACATCCATATATCTACGCATGCATGCTCGTCAGTTAAGGGTACTTCTAATGTGGGCAATTTTCAAAAAATCGCCAATTTGGTCGATAAACTTTCTTCTAGGGCGTCCTCTCTCGCGACTCTGCCGTTCACATCTGCCATATAAATTTGCTTTGTCACTCTTTCCTCATTCATTCTTTCTACATGACCAAAATATCAATTAAATACGTATTATTAAGAATAACTCAAAAACTGCTGGTCAGATTTATATGGGACTACATGAAAAGCACCTACTTTCAAATAAAAAAGAACCATTAAAATCGGTTCACCCAGAAAAAAGTTCTGATGTAACGCACATAAAAAAACATACAGTCGAATTGAGTACCTCTTCCTCTTTGAATTCGATTAAAATATGTAAAAAGAGATTACAATTTTCATCGCATCAAGATGCGCTGGTAGTTTTTGAGCAGGCCATGTAAGATGTATTCTAGACGATCAGGAAAAAGTAGTTCGAAAATTGGTTCTGAAGCATAATAAGCTTTCAATAAAAAACCTTAATTATAGAACTTTCCTTTTAGTTTCCAAAAATTTCTGAGTGGGTCACGTATGTTCTCATAGTTTCGATATTCACGTGTTAATATTATTGTTGTCACAGATTTTTCTTCTACTAAAAAAGTACTACTCGGGATTATTTTGTCACATATAACTTAAGTTTAATATGAGATTAGATTGGTTTTATTTTTCGTATCCAATTCAACTCAACTTTTTAATTAAAACATGTGATTTCTTTATGTATTCTGATTGTTTATTAAAAAATCAGAACAACATCAAATAGTACTTGGAATATGGCTTTAATTTGTAATTATTACATCTTTGCAGAAAATTGGGGAAAAATACCTTTCTTACTTTCATTTTCAAATTAGTATCACTTTCGAAGTAAACCCGTACTCAAGTTATAGATAATCTGATAGCTTATTTAATAAAGTTTCCATTGATATATGATTAGACATTTATTATACCTTTTATACAAAATGTCTTGGAAATAGTCATTTTAATGAACAGCAGGAAGTAGTCTGGAAGTACTTCGGGAAGTGCTCGACAGATGCGCCATATTGGCCAAAATGACCCCGACATGCGAGGGGTTAAATTTGTATATTATATTGCAATTCAATTCCATCGTTTAATTTTAAACAAATGCAGGAACTTTACCTGTACTGCACATCCATGGCTTCGAAGTTGTAAACTGAAGAGTACACACCAGACAAGAAAACAGGAAATAAAATCAACATGTAATTGTAAATGTTAAATTTACCGAATGGTCCCAATATTTCCAATATATCATCCACACTCACTTCCGCGTCTTTCTTTTCCGCGTCCATTTTTTTATTTATCTCTTTCACCACAGCACTTTTACGATGTTATTATTGTATTATTATTTTATATCGTTGTGTTAGAGGTTTAACGCGAGCCGACCGCGAGATCGGTCACCGGATCGATAGTGCGCTAGCGCCGCTTGCTTTATAGTTTTTATTGTTGATGTAAAAATCATTGCCTTCGAGTTACCGAGTCGAAGGCATAGTTTTTCATGCCACAGCGTTATAAGTGCATCAATAGTGCTATCGTTTTCATTATCAAGGTGAAATATTGCACGGTGTTTTAATTTGCGCCTTATTGCATTCGTTTTGAAATGCGCGCGAAGATTTTTTTTATAATGAGTTTGTGATTTTTAATTTTATTTTTAATTCTAAGTTAAATTACTATTATTTGGTGCTAAGGAAAAACAGGTGATAAAATAAAAAATAAAAATATTAAAACAATTGTAGAGCCGTCGTAGCTTTATTAAGTGTTAGCTTCTTTCACAATACGCGAGCAACCCGGGTTCGATCCTCGGTAACCATAAAAATGTGTTGCAATTTTGAGTGTTGATTTATCACCTGCTCAACGGTGAAGACAGACTTCTTGGGAAGCTGACATGTTTACAAAAAATAATCCAAGATATATCGTAAAGTCCACTAACTTGTATACATATATGCCCCATAGGGCACCGCGGCGGACACTACCGTGCCCTAAAATCCTTTTAGAAATGAGAGGAGATCTATGCACCTGAATGGGACGTATTTAATTTGCAACTTTATTTTTGCTTTGCAATAAAATCGAATGTATCTGTTATTATTTTTTCCCCATTTTTATTTTTGGAAGGTATCTGACGTATCACAGTATCAAGACAAGGGTTTCAATGGAGAGCGATCGGCGAGGTGAAGCGTTCAACGTGTTTGATAAATACAAGCTTATATATAGTGCTTGACAAACACAATCTTATGTACGGTGTCCTGAGTGTCGACCTCTCAAATACTCGTATGCGCCAAACATTCGCCACTACACTAAACACTTTTTGTGCCGACGTATAACACTGCAATCCTGCACCCACATTGTAATCGGATGGAAAGACAGATGTTTGCAACTTATTCCACTCCTTTGCTGTACGCATGACGAACGATGTAGCAAACCGTTTGGTTCGAATCTCTGGTAAGTCAACAAAAAAAGGGTGGAGACTGGTCGAACGTCTGGTTGTCCGATGGTGGAAGGGAGAGAGAGGAATTAAGTTATGCAACTCCTGCGCACACTCTCTGAAATATTGTGTACCTGTCTGAAGTATAAAGAGGGCTATTAGGTATAAAAAGTGAGGAATTCCATCTTAATCGTTACGAACAACGCTGCCCAGTGCGTGTTAGCTAACTTTATGTATCTTCCATTTATTTTTAAATTTTTTAGACATGCAGGATTTCTCACGATGTTTTTTATCGTCAAGCATATGCATTATCAGCACTTAAAATTACAATTAACAATTTTATTGGGACAGGCTAAGATAGAACCCGGGTTGCTCGCGAACAGCAAACTTAACCTTACAAAATTAGCTACCACATTGTTATTACATTGCAAAACAAAAAAAAAACTCTTTAATAAACTTAAAATGTTTCCTTTAAATAAATTAAAAACGATGTTGTTTTTCATCAAGCATAGCTTTCAATATAATACTCAATTCGCGCTGTTCAATTTGATATAATAAAACATTTTACGGCGAAATAACATTTTTAGTGGAAACAACGTTCGCTTCATAGAGATTTATTTAACGACCATTCATTATCGTACATGTATGAAATACGTGAATGCAATTTACACGATTATGAACGATGATATGATTAAGGTAATGAAGTAATGCACACGAAGAATGTGTAAAGAATTCGTCAATACATTGCAATGCAGGTATTTTCAAAATACAGTTATAAAAATATATTATGATATTAATATAACATAGTAAAACGTTCACGCCTGTCACCCGGAGGGGTGGGCACAGACTACGGACTTCCATTTGGCACGATCCTGACATACCTCTCTCGCCTCCTTTACATCCATATATCTAGGCATACACGCTCGTCGGTTAAGGGTACTTCTAATGTGGCCATTTTCAAAATAACGCCAATTTGGTAGATAAACTTACTTCTAGGGCGTTCCTTCCCGACTCTGTCGTTCACATCTGCCATATAAATTTGCTTTGTCACTCTTTCCTCAATCATCTTTTCTACATGACCACACTACCGAAGCATTCCTTTCTTAATCCTGGTCACAACATCATCTTGCATACCACATTTATCTCTTATCACGCAATTTCTCACATTGTCATTCAGATTCAACCCTAGCATACTCCTTAAAGACCGCATTTCTACAGCATTTATTCTACTTTCATGCTTCTTCTGCCACACCCAACTTTCACTACCATATATTAAAGTAGAGTCCAACACAGCATTATGAATTACCATACGTGCCTTCTTTGACACATTCTGATTCTTCATAATAGAGTGTAGTGCCCAATTTACTCTATTCCCTGCATTATATTAATATGGGGTACTAATATAGTATTTTCATCTGGTTGGGCTGTATAAACTTATAAATATACATTAAATATAGTAAAATATGTAATTATAAACATAATACGTATTTTATTGTTAAAGATAAATAAACAAAAAAAAACCTAACAGGATGGAAGGTCTCGGAAGGGGAGACCAAACGGTCGAGGATGGAAAGAAACTGGTGGACGTTGGGGGCGGTATCAAAGAGCACCGCCTTCTGTATTTGAGCCCGAAGTAGACTGATTGGGATTTACCTTCAGATCATAGATTGTTTCTATGATCCGAGGATTTACCCGTTTGCAGACACGTCAACAGGAATAATTTAAGTCGGCAGACCACACCACATATCGGTCACCTCGTGAGTCAGGCTCCGAAGTTCGCGTCACATGAAACGGTAATATCAACCAAAAGTATCCCGGACAATATCAGCCTTATACGCAAAAGTCTGCTGCCATTTTCGAGTACGGCTTCCGGCAAGTATTATAATAAGGCAGTTTTTGATTCACGAGACCATATTTCAGAGCGAGTGTTGTAGCTGTAGTAGTGTAATAATTGCTATCAAGTTGTGTCTGTGTAAGTAAACAGGAGAGTTAGAGTAAGAAAGCGCCGAAAAACCGGAGAAGACATGCTTAAGTGACTCACTGGGATGGCGATAATCTCGACAGATTATTAAGAACAACAACTGTCTGAGGTACATCCTTTATTGTTTTGATCTGAATAACCCGTTCCGGTATCGCACAGAAAAATCCCTCGGTTTTCCTAAAATACAGCCAGTGGATGGGGCAATTTTGTCTATATAAGTTGAAATAGAGCCTTGTAGAAGCTGTTGTGGAGGCCCTTCACCTTTCAGATGGTCTTATATTAAAAATTATTATGGTAACAATCGAATTTCATAATTATTACTGAAGTGTAATGTCATAAAATACTATTTAAGCACGGCAGTGACTTACTAGCAATGTGTTTATTTATAGAACCATTCCGAGCTACTTTAAACCCCTAATTATTCAAAACTTATTAGATCTAGACAATTTATAATTTCAAGAAAGTTATACAATCCTATCATCATCAGTCGCCATCATTATTATCATCAGTCCCAAAGTCAGTCAGTTTTACAAAACTCACATTTCAGGCTCTTTGCCAGCGTCCGATAATGCTGTAAAAACCAACAGGCTAACGGCACTGACATCACAGTAAAAATATTTGTACATTCCTATAGATCTCATGATTTAAGCAACTGCTATGGAGCTTATAGCCCGTTCAAATCTCAACTCTTTTATTCGATAAAAAAATTGTGCGTTTTATTATGTAGACACGTTCGAAGTGAAACTTCTATACGACAGCATTCTTCTTTTATATTATATTTCACATAAGTGGGTTCAATAATAGTATACTCGTACTCATGCAGCTGCCTCGTTGGTCTAATGGTTGTAGTAGTGCGACTACTGATCGTGAGGTCCTGGATTTAAATCCCGGGTCGGGCCAAAAAATTCAATTTTTAAGTTTTTCCGTCAAGAAATTCTCAGTAGCTGCCCGGAGTCAAGTAATTGGCGGTGTCTGTTACCCGTGTCTAGGAAAGCAAGTAAAGCCGTTGGTCTTGAACCTGATCTCTTTCCGGTCGTGTCGGTTTACCGTCCCATTGGATTGTGATTGAGGGAATAGAGAGTGCACCTGTGTTTGCGCATACACTTGGGCACTATAATCCTGTCCTGCACCGATGGCTACTCGCCGTGACCGAATATTCACTCTGGAGGACATTATTATTATTACTCATGCAGCCCCGGCGGTAAAACTACGTCGATCAAGAAGTTTGACTTCAAAAAATTTAATGTTGTGTGTACCGAACTTGGCTCTTTTCACATTTTTGTTTTTGATGGGATTATATTTACAACAATCTTACCCGTGGGCTATTATTTAATTTCATTATTTCCAGCACCTTTGAAATTACATTTAGATACAAATTACATACTGATGACACGTGAATAATATTTTTTGATCTTATTAAATACTGAACTGGTTATTTGAATACAAAATCATGAGTGCAATTAGTTTAATTAAAATTTTGGTATTTTTAAAAAATACTAAAAAAAGGGCTCGAAATAATAGATTTTCTCACAAAAGAAGGGAACTTGAAAAAAAAGGTAAAAAAATCGGACCGAAGACAGGATGCGAACCAAGGCAATACGATTTCGCGACCGCTCGATATCCACTTGAGCTATTATGATCATTAACACAGTGTCAACATTGACCTTCTTATATTGTATCAGTTTTTCATTGCCTGAAAACACGAATAAAAAGACATTTTGTAAAAATAAATCCTAGATGGATCGACTTATTGCCCCCGAAACTCCATGGACACTAAATTTTATGAAAATCGTTGGAGTCGTTTCCGAGATTCCGATTTTGTATATATATATATATATATATATATATATATATATATATATATATATATATATATATATATATATATATATATATATACCTTTAAACGAGCAATTCTTGTATATATATACAATGCCGGGTAGACTAGGTGGATACTGAGCCAACACCGTGAGTGTAAAGAATTTGAATTCTTTCTTTATGGATTCGTCGGTCGGTTGTTAAAGCCTCACCCATTCGCCATGTGCAGTTGAAGTTGACATTTAAAGAAAATGTTGGTATTTCCCCCTTAAATATATGCAGGTACACTACTTGGCAAAAATTATCATACGAATATCCATGGATGGATCATCGATTATAGCCCTTCGCAAATTTACTGCTGATCCTTCTAAAGAAATGCCATAAAACACGGTTCCAAGCTACCAACATATATCGACTTCCTGCATGTCTTACCAGGTTGTCACTCCATCTAGTCAAGCCGTAGATACTTCGCTTACCGGTACGAGGCTGCCATTCGAGAACTTCCCCTTCGTTGTCGGTTTTTTGTTTCTAATCATTGGAATTAAAAATACCATTACATTTATACGAATGCATACAGTTAATAAAACGTCTTAATATATTAGTAGTTTTTTGTAGATTTTTTTCATTCAATTTGGTATTTGGATAATACGTATAATATACACATATACCACATTATTTATCTTGTAGATGTAACATCAAAATATAGTAGAGACACAAAAGTCTGTAACTTGTGAAATGTATTTCAATCTCGCAGTCTGAATTCAAGAAGCAAAGTTGGATAATTGCTCAACTGACATCAAGTAATTTTCTAACTTTCAACAACCATCGCAATTAGGCACTTGTCTCCAACGCAAGTGGACAATTCATTAATGTACTGCGGAAACATAACAACGCAATATCCGGAATTATCATCAGTTATTTTTAGATATATGACAGTAATTGTGTTTTTTCAAGTCAAATGAAATCCAGTATACCCTCGTCATTATTAAGAATGTCCATTAAGGGTTTAAATCGGTAGAAGCTCGAAATGCTCGTAAGTCCGCTTCTCCTAAGGCGTTCGGGTTTGCAAGAGGACTTCACTTTAAAAAAAGTATACAAATTTTTAGGAAATCTATGACGTGTTCAGTTGAAGACTTGTAACTGACAGTAATATTACTAACAGTTAGTCATCAAAGTCAGAAATTTAAAGCATTTTTCGTCGTGTTAAAATGTTTCGATACAGCATGACGTTGAAAACATCGATATAAACCAATATTATTATTATGTAAGTCAATAATGAATTCATTTGGTCATCGCACGTTTCAGATTACGCTAAAAATTCCTTTATCTGCTTTGTCACGTAATCCGTTTACGTTCGGACACATGGCGTTGCATAAACGCGTGGAAACACGGACAGTATTAAAATGTGGATTATTTCGTTCGCACGAAATACGAGTATTAATAAAGATATTAAATACAGGAGTCACGGCTCCGAGACTCAGTTTGTTTTAAATTAAGTAGTAATACGAGCGAGTTCGATTATATTTAGCAATTTTATTGTACCTTATATTACGAGAGTGGATTGGAATAATCGCGGCGTGAATATTAAAATGAATTTAGAAATGGATTTTACCAATACTTTAGTTCTTCTATTTTCTTCCTCGTTATTCTAAAGCCAGAATAGTCAAAGTTATAAAAAAATTATATTTACGGATTTTTCTGGCACTTTACAACGCCCATGGTCACGGAGGGTGGGGGGGGGGGACTGTGGTGTTTGACGACCTGATGTCGTAGTTGACGTAGGTTACCTTCAACTTTTAAATATAAATTTTTAGTCTGATCTACGCATAGAGAGTTCGAAACTTGCGTAGTATTAATTATTATTTTGTAATTGATTTGAATCAGGAGTATTTTAATGAATCCAAGTTTATTTAGTAGTAACAAATCTCTCTAAGTAGTCTTTAATGGATTGACTAGACAGCCGCGCTTCATTTCGTGTTAACGTACCTATACGTCTTCATAATATTTTTATTTCTCAGACACGATGTTTTCCTTCACCGCCGAGTACGTAATAAATCAGAATTTAAAATTGGAATTGATAATTTTATTGTTGTCGACCTGCCCACACTGTGATGATTTGTAGTGAGCGCTTAGCTGGCAGAGAAAAAAACATACACAACATACAGGTTGTAATAGGAGAGAAAGAAAGACTTTTACTATAGAGCAATTGGTAATTTACATAGAATACTATGATACATACAAAATAGAACGGGGGAGTGGGCGGAGCCCGTATAGCCACTAAAATGTCACTAACATGTCAATTCACATGTAGAACTGTCAACACGAGATATGTTTTGACGTTACAATCGTTTCCAAATTTCGCATGCAAATTATTTAGAAAATGCCAAATTTCACACTATTTACAAATAAATATATATTAAAATTTAAAAAAATATTATTATTTATTTTTATTTTTTAAATTTACTCAGTCTGTCAACACAGCGAATCGGGTTTGTAGTAGTGATAATACGACGTAATTGCTTATATGTGTGCTCCTGGCGACGCCAACTCCCGTACAAAATAAGGTTGACAGCCATTCTATTGTATATTATAGTATTCCATGGTAATTTAGCATTAATATAGCAGCCAACTATTTAATTAGGGCTAACGGAGATTGGTTGCTCGTCCACTAAGAAATGTTAAGAGAATCGAGTATCAGCGCTCTATTATTTATCAAGTAGTGTGCATAACTACAAACAATAAAAAATACTTGTTGCGAACATTTCATACTGCAAATATGAAACGCTTGGAGACAATCAACGTTTATGTGCTATTGTTCAATTCTACGAATAATTGGCTAAGTTAGTCTACAACGGAATATGATAAAATGCTAGCAATTGAGCTTTGTGTACGTAATGATCCTAGATACACATCGACGTTATCATTTCTTTTACTAGACCATTAATATTTTAGAAAACCACAAGTACATTGCTGAATATGGGGAACTATAGTTTTAGTAAATATTTGTCGTAATTTCCTCAATTTTATGCGTGCTGCAGCTGTATAATGGTCCGGCACGACTGAAGAAAGACCACGCTTTCAGAGAATACCAGCATAAAATAGCAGTCCAATGCTGCTGTGTTTCTAATATTAATTGTAGTGAATCGGAGACCCGTTTTACTGGAAACGAGGGATTCCATTTTGATACTTAGGCTCACAACGCATTTGCATTTTTATACTTAATCTATGTGGATGCCCATCGGCCACAGGATCCACTTAACATCAGGTGGACTGTGGAAAATTGGAACGATATGATACGAGACGTGAAGCGTTAAACTTTTTTATACCGTGTAGTGAGTGGTGTTAGGCTATACAATAACTCTTAACGTTTCATGTTTGTCGTACCTGGCGATAAAGAGTAACAAAGCACGAAATGGGCAGCAACTTCTTTATGATGACAACAAAAACTAAAAAACTGCGGTTACCAGCCCGCTAGCTAAGCATGGCAACATTGGAAAATATCCCCCTATGAGGCACTCTATAGGGTAGTATAGTCTTATGTCCAGCGGTGGAGTTTAGTAGGCTTAACGGTAACCGTAATGGCTGTTCCGAAAGTTGCCTCTTACGAAATTCACACAACGAAATGAGGTCAGAGAATTAAATATATGTGTATAAATATATAGTCATTAAACAAGTTTAAATGTTTTATTAAAGAAATATTGTAGAAAACACTATCCCATATAATCCTTGGGTGTCGTAGGAACAGAGGTAAATGAAACAAAAGATAGGCATCAGCATCCTAAAGTTACAGCCTATATACTTCCCACTGCTGGGCTCAGGCCTCCCCTCATTTCTGAGAGGGTTTAGGGCAAGGAAGTGTTCGCCGCGCTGCCCAAATGCGTGTTACGAACTTCACATGTCTTCGAAAATATTTTTTTTCTTATTCCTCAGACATGCAGGTTTCCTCACGATGTTTTCCTTCACCGCCGAGCATGTGGTAAATCAGCACTTAAAATTGCAATAACAATTTCATTGGTGCCGGCGGGGATCGAACCCGGGTTACTCGCGTTCGTATACCGAGTACCACTGAGCTACCACGGCTTACAGCATCCTATATAATAAACATTGCGCGGCCAATCCTCCTTTCAAAAGTCCACTGCTGCACAAAGTCCCCAGAATCCATAGATAGTTTCACAGAATGTTTACCATAGTTGACACGCTTGGCGGGCGGATTCGGAACCGCAATCTTTTTATTTTCTGTTTATCATTAGGAAAACGCTGCTGCCTTTTTCCTGGTTTGTTTCCCTCTGTCTCCTCTTACGACATTTAGAGCGGGTACACATTGAGCGCTCGGCGTTGCGTTGGGCGCGCGCTTGTAGCATACATACAGCGCGCTTAGCACGGCGTTTAACGAGCGTTACCAAGGTGTCCATACTACTTACTGTTCAGTTCGGAAATGGACGTCGAAGTGATCGCTTGTGTGTGGCTTCTATACCGTCGCTATAAAAGACGACGGCAGAGGCAAAGAGAATATTGGGTGCACCCAATATTACTGTATATTAATGTTTGTAACATTGTATCCAAAATTAAGGCAATATGAACCTAAGTTTTTTAATTATTGTAGAATGTCCATAAAATCATTTGATGACTTACTCCATGTTATTAAAGTAGATATTACTGGTGATTCAACGATTTTGAGAGATTCGATTTCCGCAGAAGAAAAACTCGTGATAACGTTAAGGTAAGTATATTTGTTTATTCAAATAAATCTAAGTTGTCTGAATCTTGGCTGGAGGCTGAACGTGACGGTGACCATGATGACGGCGGTGGTAGCGGCGTGGTAGACCACTGTTGTGTTGTTGAGGGTCTAGCAGTAGTATATCCAGAATATGTCGGTGTAGAATATGTGTATTGGTGATGATTAGTTTCTAGTGGTAATGATTGATGATAATTCTGTGCTTCTTTAATGACATTGAGTAATTCAATCTCTGTAGTTAAGCGTCGATTTTCGGGCACTTTTTGTCATTCACTGTACAATGATAAACAGTCTTCTCAAATGAAAGAAACTAATTCAAGTCGTAAAAGAGAAAATAAATTTATAAATAAATCCTAAAAAAAGTAACTTGTTGTTTAAAGAAAAGTTAATTTATCATCGTCTTCTTTAGTTAGTCGCCCCATTTCATTTTGTTCCCTTGCATTTAAACTTTTCTGTAAAATGTCGACTATTTGTTTATCTACAGCATTTATTTTCTGTCTTTTTGCCTTCCATTTGATATTTAGGAGGTGGCATCAAGTCTGCATTGTCTATAATATTATCTACATCTGAACCAGTTGTGCCAGAAGATTGGTAATTGCTCTCTGTGTCGTTATACGCTGTAGAATTCGCAAGAAATTGTAATTTCCTGTAATACACATATGGCGTATGTTTGGAAGATCCAGATCCAGATGGAAGGTTTTTTTTGCCTCTTAGACTCCCTAAGATAATTGTCCCGAATGCTTTTCCACTTTTTCATAAGTGTAACACCTGAAAATAAACAATAAGCATTTTTATTTTGACAGATACTTGGCCACAGGCTGCTCTTTCGCTGATTTGCATTACGGATACCGTCTTGGAAAATCGACAATTATAAAGATAGTGGAACAAATTTGTAAAGTACTATGGAGCAAATTGAAGTTTACATCTATGCCTGAAATGACAACAGAAAAGTGGAAAGAAGTAGAAGAAGGTTTTAAGAAATACGCTAACTTCCCAAATTGTATTGGTGCGATTGACGGGAAACATATTGAGCTAATACAACCAGAACATACAGGGTCGCTTTTTTACAATTATAAAACATACTTCTCATCAGTCTTACTAGCAGTTTGTGATGCAAATTATTGTTTTGTATACGTTGATGTCGGATCCTATGGCAAAACCAGTGATTCTGCTATTTTTAAAAATTCCGAATTTTTTAAACGGATTGTGAATAATAAGTTAAACATTCCTAACCCCAAGCCTATATCAAATATCGATAGAACTCCATTGCTTCATGTATTCGTCGGCGATGAAGCATTCGGAATTATGTCGAATGTGATGCGGCCGTATGGAGGAACACAACTCACACACACACAAAAAAGTTTTCAATTACAGATTATCGAGAGCAAGGCGCTATATTGAATGTACTTCCGGAATAATGAGCAATAAATGGCGAATATTTCATAGACCGATAGATGTAAACATAGACTTCGCGGAGAGTATCATCAAAGCTTGCACAGTACTACATAATTAAGTTCGAATGCGCGATGTTTACAGATATGAAGATACACTTTATGTTTCACCTCTACAATCTATACATTTAGAAAATTTACCACGAGGAAGCTTATGTGCTAGAACAGCAAGAGAAAAATTTGCCAATTATTTTGTGAACGAGGGAAAATTACAGTGGCAAAACAACATGATATAATTATAGAAAACATCAATAAATAATTATACTCACCCAACAGTTTTTTCTTTTCCAAATTGTCTTCACAGTCACTAAAAATTTCAACTATTTCCTCCCAACTACGTTTTTTTAATATTTTATTTTTATAATCTGGACTTTGCATGTCCCATATAGCTGGACGCTTTTGGATTTCGTCGATAAATAAATCTGTATCGATGTGTTCGATCTCCATGATATACGTGCACCCTACACAAAAGCGCGCGATCAAATGTACAGCAAAATGGGCATGTATCTACAAGCGCGCAGCTGACGCCCGCGCAACGCGCGTTCCAACGAAATTCTGAGAGCGCGCGTCCAACGTGCGCTTGATCAGAAGCGTGCGCTTGCTTGTGTACACTTCAAAAGGGACTTTTGGATAACAAAACGCGCGTTAGTAAATCGCGCGTTTCAAAGTACCCAATGTGTACCCGCTCTTACGGGAGGATATGGGGTAGTGGATATTCTTACACTTTTTATTATATTATACTATATAAAACAAATAGTAGCAAGAATAAATGCACTATGCGTATGATGTGTATATAGAAATGTTATATAGTAATTATTTACAAGGAGGATAATGTATTTTTTAATATGTACTGATTAAGATGTAAAGTCCTATATACTTAAAAAATATACGTAGATATCGAAATAAACACATGCCTTTTAAATAAATACGAAGTTAAGTCTGTCTCTCACAAAATAGATTATTCGCATAACTAATTAGATACAGAATTTGTTCCGATACACCAAAACCCTGGCTTACAAATACTTAGAGATACAATTTTGATTTGAAGGTGAAACTACAGTGACGTCAAATTCTAATGCGTGTATACATTCAATTTTGATTTGAAAGTGAAACTACAGTAACGTCAAATTCTAATGCGTGCGTGCTTCCTCCAGGCTATCATTTCTGGGGTCAAATTATGCAATGTTAAGAGTTTAAAATAAATTTTTAGTAAATAAATCCTTTAAAAAAAGTAACTTGTTGTTTAAAGAAAAGTTAATTAAATAACTTTTTGTAAGTTTCTTTTAAAAGCTAAAATGACAACCGAAAAAATTTGCAAGGTATTTCAAACAAAGAACATTACAAATGTTTGTTACCTCTGATTACTAAGATGGAATGGCCCTCAGCCTGCAATTGTACAGGCTATCTATACTCTTCAGAATGGAACAAAGCACGGCACGGCAGAAATATCTGAGAGGGTAACCTCTCCAGATGGACTCCTACACAAAAAGGCAGTCCTACTACTTAAATAATAGTTAAAAAAAACAGAAGTTAATTAATTAACTTTTTGTGTTCTGTGTACTAATCACCATGCCTCGTTGTTAATAATATGCCTGATTGTAGTGGCTCGAGTATAGAAAAAAGACCCATAAAAGTAAAAAAGTAAAGTTACAGCCTATATACGGCCCACTGCTGGGCACAGGCCTCCCCTCATTTCTGAGAGGGTTTTAGGGCAAGGAAGTATCCGCCGAGCTGCCCCAATGCGTGTTGGCGAACTTCACATGTCTTCGAAATATTTTTTTCTTATTACTCAGACATGCATTTTTCCTCACGACGTTTTCCTTCACCGCCGAGCACGCGGTAAATCAGCACTTAAAATTGCAATTAACAATTTCATTGGTGCCGGCGGGTATCGAACTCGGGTTCCTCGCGTTCTGTTATATTTACAGCGAGCGTTAACCATCTGAGCTACCACGGATCTTAAAAAAGACCCATACATATAGATATTTAAACGATGATTCTCACTACCATCTTTCACAGTTACTAGCTACCATGGATATATAAATATATAATATCTTTGTTTCAGAGAGCACGAGGGATCTGTGACAGAAAACACCTGGCTGCCGAGCTCCAACACGTCAAGCAAGGTTTGCACGACAACAAACTTCAGGTCACGCGCCTACGTCACAGTGAACGAGTGAAGCCGGCCACAGCTGAGCCCTGAGCGTGTACTACCATATGTCAGAAGTGTCACTGATGAGATTGGCTCCATCTTGAAGCGAGCTTCCATTAAAACATACTTCGAGCCTTCGAAGAAGATTGGACAGTTTTTACCATCAGTCGAGTGTAATGTCCTCCAAGCTTTTACACTCCTGCTTCTTGAGTGTAAAAGCTTGATTGTGAATGTGATCTCTCTTAAATAGGACAAACTAAAAGATAATTCGAAACCCGTGTTAAAGAACATATAACTGATTTAAGGAATCGACGCTCCTGGAAGTCTACACTCTGTGAACGTCTACAACATCGCCCCCGTCACTACGTCAGATTTGATAAAACACAAATCTTCGCTAAAAACACCGCAACTTCCTACAAACAGTAACTTAGTTCTTTGACGTGGCAATTGAAAGCCGTTGGCAGTGCGTTATAATTATTATAAGCTTAAACACCCCGTTCATAAATTTAGTTAGGCCTCAAAAAGGTTAAGAAAATTAAATCCTCCCCTATTACATTTGTATTAGGTTCACAACAGTCTATTCCTTAAAACTAAATTAATCCATTTCCACTTGGAAATGGATAATTAGTTCACAATGTTGCTTATATCAGATCGACACACAGAAAAAGGTCGCTAAAAACCCGATTATAAAAATAAAAAAAAAAACGTAGAAATGAAATTTATCAAGACCTCCTACATTTTAAAAAAGTGGGGGAGGCACGTGGATCCACACAAGGCAATGCCGCGTGCGGTAAGCGCCAACCAATTAACGCGCTCTCCACGAACAGGAGGGAAGTGGGTATTGTACCATAGTCCACAGCAAAATAACTGGCAAACCAGTAAACATCGCCTGTAGTCTCGCATGTCAATGCGTGCAAAACGCCATAGAGAATACGATCAAATCCAGCCACTGTGAATGTACGTCATGTGGTTTTAGACACTCGTCAAATTAATAGGCACATAAAATGCCCACCGTGAGCGGTACCACCTGCCAGGACCGCCGCTCCCGCAGACGTGGTGTAACTGTAAGGCGTCACCATCAATTGTATGATCAGCACGGCTTCTAGCCAAATCGTGTCATGAGTCTCCCGCTCATCTTAAGGGAATGGGGTGCCACATTGAGCGACTTTCAGCCGCAGCCTTGTAACACTCCTCCCTTAACGTATACGGCAATTATTAGATTCTAATGTGTGACGAAGTGAATAATGCAATATAATAGAGTAATAAACTGGTTTAACGTCAACAATTTCCTTTTAAACGGTAATAAAACGAAATGTGTTAAATTCACCACACATAATATTAAACAGCATGTTTTTCAATGGGAAAGAGCTAAGCCTTGTTAAATTCACTGTGGGCAGTAGCTAAGCATGTGGCTGCGTTGCTGAGAGTCTGGGTTTTGTGTCTCGCACGTATTAATTAAATTTTGAAGTAGAAATAACGTTTTTTTAGAGGAAAAAAAATCCTCATCTGTATTTTGGTTCTTAGTTGAAGATAAATGTAGATGTCTATGGGCCACGGCATTCACTTACCATCAGGTAGATTGTGTGCTCGTTTGGCACCCATACTCTATTTAAAAGAAAAACTAGCTAGCAAATTTAGTTCTGCAGCATATGCTGTATAAAATATCAGAGGCCTTACATATGTCGAACGGGACTGATATTGAAACTCTTTTTGTTTTGCAAAAGAGAGAGAGAGATCCATATGAGCAATTTATAACTTGTGGCCAAAGGAATCCCTAAGAGAAAAATTAAAAGGAATAAATATTTTAACTTTATCCTCTCATATATTTACAAAATTTAATATATATGTACACAAAAACACGCAATGAATTAAACAAATCAAAACATATGTTATTTTTTATGTAATTTTTGTATCCATCTATCACAATTTCTATTTCAAAAGTAGCGCATACGTTTAAAGGTACTTTGCGGATAACAATCCCTCTGAGTCAAAAAGTTTCAATCCCACAAAAAGCTCTTCTTTCGCTACAGTTTAGGATTGGACAATATTCTATCAATATCGATATTTAATATAATATAAATAAAGGTATACATTCATATTTAATTTAAGAAGAATGGAAATACATTGTCTTTGTAATGCATCATTAAATAATCCATATCATTACAAAATTTTAATAAAATTGTTTTAAATAATTTGCGTTTATGCTTAAAACTTAGCTGCTCTCTTATCAAAATTTCATCAACGATGCTACACCTTTTTATTTTAATGATGATACGAGTATTGTTTGTTAACATTTACAACAATACAAATCTGAAAATAATATTTTACGCTAAGGAACACTGGAGATGCTTTCTGAATGCGAAACTAGGTGTTAGGATTTTTTTTTCTGCCCGAGTTCTTACTGATGTCTGTCTCCAATCAGAAGTGCAATATCAAGTTACGGTCTGAAGAGTATAGAGAGTCAATATAAGTACGAGCCGCGTAAGGCATTCCATCTTAGTCCTCAGAGCTGACAATGCATTTTTGTTTGAAATCGTTGCGTATTCATGGATTTCAGTACCCACAGCATATTTTTCATTATAGGTTGCAATTAAATTCTAATTTTCAAACTTGCAAACCGATCCCGAGGTATATATATATATATATATATATATATATATATATATATATATATATATATATATATATATATATATATATATATATATATGTGTATTAGAGTGTATTAGTTATTTAGTTATTATATATTACACTACATTATTACCTGAGAAGGTTTTAGGGCAAGGAAGTGTCCGCCGCGCTGCCCCAATGCGTGTTGGCAAACTTCACATATCTTCGAAATATTTTTTTTTCTTATTCCTCAGACATGTAGGTTTCCTCACGATGTTTTCCTTCACCGCCGAGTACGTGGTAAATCAGCACTTAAAATTTGCGGGCAGCGGGGATCGAACCCGGGTTACTCGCGTTCTGTTATATTTACAGCGAGCGTTAACCATCTGAGCTACCACGGGCCAACAACATTGAAACTAAGGCACTCAACCTAATTCAGGCAGGTAGCTAATATTATAAATGTGACTTTTAAAATTTATTTTGTAGATTCTACATTATTAAGCTACACATGGTTTTGATTTTTATTATGGCTTGTTATTTTTATTTCTCTTATTGTTACTTTATTTAATTGTAATAAAGATTATTTAATTGTAATAAATTTAATTGTAATAAAGATTATTTATTATTATTTATTATACCTTGTAGAGACAGTGAGTAGGTTGTAACGTGCTGATTGATAATAAGAAAACTATCGATAAATAAAAGACTCAACGATCGGACATCACGGTGACGAATGTTGTACGGAAGTGCAATATCGGATACCGACTTCACATCAATGAAATAAAACACGGAAAACTGCAATACGAGATGAGTGTGATCAGAATAACAAATGTGTATGAACGATGAATACCTTATTCTGACAAAAAAGTCTTTCCTACAAATTTGTTTAAAAAATTGCTTAGATTATCATTAATTCATACAATATAACCCATTAAAAGTTGACTGCTGAAATACGCCTCTCACATTGGTTGCGGTTCATACATTGTATTTCATTTCATACGTGGCAGAACACATGCCGCATCTATATTGCGGTTGTAGTAGAAATAGGTTTACTCGACCAGGGAAGTACCACACTCTCACACAATAGCAACGTACCAATATTTCATATGGTGAATGTAGAGAACCGGATATTCTCTTTATTGGAAACGGGGCGTTCCATCTTAGTGTAGTGTAGTCATTAGGGCTGACAACGCGTCTGCACTTTAATTCTAAATTGAGGATAAATGTCGATGTCCATGGGCTACAGCGTCCACTTACCATGATGTGGACTGTGTGCTCGTTTATCATCCTAATTCTATTTAAAAAATGGCTCATGAGGGGGGGGGGGTATTTTGCTACAGTTGCTGCGCTTGGAAGGTGGCTCAATCGAATCACAGCTTTTTATTGTTTTTTTGAGCTGTATGTTAAGATTGTAATAAAAGACGCTGCTTCCTGCTTCCCATTTACTGCTTTATTTTCATTTGTCGCTTCTTAATACCACGACGATGACCCACAGGCTGCTATCCTTATCCGCCCCTCCCACAAACACAAGGGGTATACGATCCGATGGTTCAGGGCATCAAAAATAACACACTGAGCTCGTATTGAACCCTTCTAATTGGATGACAAATAGATATGTGTCAATCATGCATGATTCCTTCGTTTGAGCTGGTACACTTAAGGGGAAATATAATGTCAAATGGCTTAGCAAGATCCTTCGTTATGCCGAAAATATTGCAGCATTAATTTTGAAATAAATATATGGTAAAGTTGAGGATTAATGTTAGTGATTATGTTAGACGAAAACACGATTTCGTAAAATTTTCTCGATAGAAAAAAAATCCAAAGTTACCTCCAAAATAAACAATAAACCGCTGTTATTCATAAAATACTTTAAATAAGATCATGAAACTTTGCATACTAACTGAACTAACTATAAAGCAGTGCTTATGTTATTTACTTTTTTTAAAATACCATTATTTTCACTGTAAAAAGAAATTACCTAAACTATCGGTGTCTTGAGCTTGATTCCTGTCCAGCGTGACCATTTTTAGTAGATTTCTACTTTTTTAGTAGATTTGAAGCAAATAAGATGATAATCTAGTAGGATAAAATGTCTTAGTAGAATTTAGTAGAAATGAGAAACACATCGGTTAGGTTTTGGTATTAATTCTCTGTCAAAAATATTAGGCTTAAAACCAAGCATCCACGTCCAAAAAGTTTTAATTTTACAGTTGGCAGCACACGAAAGTGATTTGGGGGGGGATTCCCTTATTATTGAATGAACGGTACTGTGGGCATAGCAAATTGAATTTCATTTTCCAATAGATAAAGGCTATTTTTGTAAAATAGTTCTTTCAACTTAGATCATTTTAAAGTTGCTTCTATAATGATAGACTAGACAACACAATTTTATTAGTCGTTTTCTGAGCATGGAATGTGGATAGACTAGTGGGAATTCCTTTATTGAGATTTTTTATAATCGAATTTAAAATGAAACGTAAATATACACAAGGATATCGCGATGAATGGGAGCAAGATCGCTCATTTAAAAGTTGGTTATGTAAATCTAAGGTAAACACTACGAGTGCTCATTGTAAAGCATGCAACTGTGAAGTACTAAGTAGAGTGGCGTCTTTGAAAGAACACATGGCCACATCAAAGCATATAAAAAATATGAAAGGATATTCCGGCATTTCTCAGGTATGCAAGTTACTTACGTTAATATGTGGAATGTAATTCTTAGTTAATTATTCTTGTTAAGATTTTTTTTAATACTTTCAACTTACGCAGTAGTGTGAACCCGTATTATGTTTTAAAGTTCATGAATTTTATTTTCATTCAAAATTCAAACATTCGCTGTTTTATGTACGTTTATTACCTACGCATTTACATAACAATTACTATACAACTATGTGTGTGTTTATTCATGTTAAATGCTATGTAAAAATTGCTTAGTATTTGATACTACATAGCGCTATATGAAATGTCCTGTATAATTATTTTTAACTTCTTTGGTTACAGATTGATACGATTTTCAAAACATCAACCATTTCGGAAGAAGTAAAAAAGCAGAAATCAGCATTGTAGCTGCCTTAGTTGAACATAATATTCCTTTTCGCGTAATGGATCATGTAAGCGAAGTTATTTCAAGGGCATTTCACGACTCCGAAATCGCAAAACGTTTTTCCTGTAGAAGAACTAAATCTGCCGCAATTGCCTACAACGTCTTAGGCAATAACCTCGAGGAAAAAATGCTTGCAGAATTACGTCCAAGACCAGAAAATGAAACTGAGAGAAGCCCAGTATTTTCGCTCATTATCGACGAGAGCACAGATGTCAGTACTACCAAGGTACTTGCAGTAGCAGTAAAGTACTACTCTGAAAAATTGCAATCTCCACAAACAAAATTTTTGTGTATGGTGGACTTAAAAGGTGATACTGCGCAAGATTTGTTTGATAGTTTAACATGTGCCTTATCTGAAAAAAACCTTATTATAGCCAATTTAATAGGGTTCGCTGCTGATACCACGAATGTAATGTTCGGCGAAAGGAGTAGCGTGGTATCTAAGATTAGGGAAGTCAACCCAAACTGCATTTTTTTCAAATGTATTTGCCACTCAACAAACCTTTCAGTGAGTTATGCATGCAAAAAATTACCTCGTTCTATAGAGTTGTTTGTCAAAGATGTTTTTTCATACTTCTCTCACAGTAGCCAACGACAAAGAGACTGTGGAATTTCAAAATTTTACTGACACTCCAACTCACCATATGCTTCGTCATTATGATATCAGGTGGCTTTCGCTACATCAATGCATACACCGAATTATAGAGCAGTGGTCAGCATTAAAACTTTTTTTCAAAATGAGTTTTTAGGGAATAAGAATGCCAATGCTACTTGTCAATTTATATTTGATCACCTTAACAGCGATGAGACAAAACTTTATCTTTACTTTTTAGATTTTATATTACCCATAACTACAAAATTTAACGTTATTTTTCAAAGTGATCAGACACTTATTCATAAAATTGGAACAGACATACAAAACATGATGAGTTCAATTTTGAGTTGTTTTATGAAGATAAATTATATAAAAACCAATCCACTTCAGTCAATAGATCCAAGTTCAAAAATGCATTTCCTTCCTATACAAAACATGTACCTAGGCACAAACGTAGCAATGACATTGGAATCATTAAAAGATGATGTCCGAATGAGATCTAAAATTGAGGAATTCCTTAACAGATGTCAGTCATTTTTGATCGAGCTGAGTAACCAATTTCTGCAAAGACTGCCTGTACAAGATAATTTTTTGCAGGATTTGTCATTCATCGATCCCCAAAAAGCGGTGTATGGTGAATTTCGAACTCTGATAGGAATACTCAAAAGGTTTCCTAACATAGTTGCAACCGAAAACATGCAAATTGTTGACAATGAATATAGGGAATTAAAATTAGATGTTTCCGTGTCTAATTTATTGTCAACTTCTAGTTCGACATCTGAAACTTTTATGGTGGATAAATTTTGGAGCGAAGTCAGCCAAATCTGTGATGCGAATAGCAAACCAAAGTATGGCAATTTGTCCCGATTTGTGAAGCAAATGACGATACTACCTTTGTCAAACGCCTAAGTAGAAAGAATATTTTCCGATATTAATAGGATTAAAAATCAAGATCGAAATCGATTTAATAATAAGAATGTTGCAGCAATAATGCATGGAAAAGAGGGGCTACGACAGTTGGAAGGAGGATGTAGCAGATTTAATCCTGACAGAAGTATGATCAAGTTAATGGACTCAAAACAGCTTTATGACAATGTAACCCAACAAAAAAATGATGAAGAATCTTAACTTTAAGTTTCATTTTATTCTTTTTTCTTAAATTATATTTTTATTTAGAATTTAAGTTTAAAAAAACATTAGTTTATTTAATTAATGGTTGTTTCTTTGTTATTTTATTATTTTATCGTTTAATCTAAAAAAAAATCATGTTTTTACATTGTAACACGACAGCAAAAAATAAATAGATTTTTAGTATTTTCTCGTTCTGTTTTGGTAGAATTCAGTAGATTTTAACCTCCACAAGCAGTAGATTCGTCATATGAAATCTGGTCACGCTGTTCCTGTCGTTCCGTTAGTATCGCTTAGGCTTTTGAAGATAGAAGTTGTGTCGCTTACGATCAGAATATACATTACGCAACGTACGACGTAAAATTAAAATGGGAAATAACCGTGATAAAAATAAGAAGCGGCTGGCTTGGCTTTAAGAAACAGGCATAAATATGATAAACCTAATGAAATAAGTGTCTAACGACCTTTCTACTTACAGTATTAGTGATTACAAATATTTCGGTACATAGCATACGACGCGCGGGCAAGTGGGGGCGAAATTAGAATTTGAGCTGACTTACTCTAACCTCTTAAAAGTATTGATGGTTCAGAATATCATTTCGTAGAGTTTACTAAAAATAACACTGCAAAAGCTTTCATGATAAATGATTTATTTAATGATAATTTTCAACCATCTTATATAAATATAAGTTAGGTAAAAGTTTAATTTCGTAGCAAAGAAATGTTATAATCCCTATTTTTAGACATGTTAAGAAAGATGAAATTGTGTATTGCTGCTAGGAATGAAATTTAAGAATAAAAAAAATTATTACATATTTAAAATATATAATAACTTGAGATTTTTGTGTTTATGCCATCTAGCGTCGATTGTTCTTACCACCTTGAAAGTTAATAAGTTTTAGTTCGATAAATTGACTATTACCTATAGCATGTAATAAATTGCGCTGTTACGAATCTTAATTAGAAAAATTTCGGTTCACAATGGATCGCACAGACTCACATAGTACTGGAGCCTGAAATGATCCATTTGAATGATCGATCCGAATGTACCAGATACCAGTACTCGTGACGTAATGTACTTGAGTGATTCGGTCGCTAGTAGAGGATGTTTAACTCATGTCTGATGACAAATTTAAACTTTTCCAAGATGCTTGTATATTCGTATAAATTCTCTATATCGTAATATACAAAAACACAATATATTATAGTAGCCCCATCTATTGATAAACGTGCGAACACAAGGGTCATAATCCGCTATTACGCCTTCGCTACACACCGTGTTGATTATACGCAATTATACGTATTTTAATAACTCAGTCTCATTTATTATTACATTCGTGTGGATTTGAAGAAGAGATATTTTAAAGTCAATATGTCTGAGTGATTACGGTTTATTTCAATACTAATTATTATTAGCCCAAAGTTCAGGCTAATTTAGAGCTCTTCTAAAACTTCAACTTTAAATAATTAATAGAATCATGCGTCACTTTGTGGAAATTCATTATATTTAAAATAACAAAATTAATTTTTGCGAAACTAATTTGAGAAGATTCGCAAGCAAAAATTAATTTTCTCGTCTTTGATATAATTTCATATTGGAAATAATTGAGACTCTAAGAAAATTTCCAAGTGAGGGGGTATTTATGGCAAGGTAAATTCCGCCGCGCTGCGCTGCACCAATGCATGTTGGCAAACTTATTATAAAATTAAAAGTAAAGTTACAGCCTATATACGTCCCACCGCAGGGGCACAGGCCTCCTCTCATTTCTGAGAGGGTTTTAGAGCAAGGAAGTGTCCGCCGCGCTGCCCCAATGCGTGTTGGCGAACTTCACATGTCTTCAAAATATTTTTTTCTTTATTCCTCAGGCATGCAGGTTTCCTCACGATGTTTTTCTTCACCGTCGAGCACGTGGTAAATCAGCACTTAAAATTGCAATTAACAATTTTATTGGTGCCGGAGGGGATCGAACTCGGGTTACTCGCGTTCTGTAATATTTACAGCGAGCGTTAACCATCTGAGCTACCACGGCTTCTTATGTCTTCAGAATATTTTTTCAATTTCTCTAATATGCACGTTTCCTTGACATGTTTTTCTTCACCGCCGAACAGGTGGTAAATCAGGACTGAAAATTGTAATTAAACATATCATTGGTACCGGCAGGAATAAGGGTTTCTCGCCTACTATGGAATTTACAGCGGGCGCCAGCCCCTAAGCTACCACTACTCTCCAAAGTCTGTTCGGCGAGAGTCGATTAAAAAGCAGGATTCCTTAGCTCGTTACACAATGCACTACCCGCTATTTATTTTAAAAAAGCTTCGGCTTGCTAGCCCTATATAAACAAGCTTTGATACTTTAGCGACAGCAGCTATTGCGAGACGTTTTCATAATTTTTATCAATTCTCGCAAACATACTATACTGGATGACCTTTTTAACGGTCTGGAAACAATAGGGTGTAACTGTGAACGGAGTATAAGCCTACGACTGCACTGATATTTTACAAAAAATAAAACCAAAAATTTTTAAATAAACGTTTGAATTTTTTTAACAATTACTTTGCCCTTTGCCTTTGAGCCTATGACCCTGCGAAGTGACAAAGTCAAAAATGCCTACTAAGTTTATTGTTTTATTGCCGTTCGTAAAGTATAATAAAAGATATAATTTAAATTTCGATAGATTTTGATTTATTTATGTATTTAATTCGAATATTTGCTTTTATTTTTTGTATATTTTACAGTGCCATAGGCTTCTACTCTTTTCACATGTTACAACCTATTTTTTTCAGACAGTAAGAAAGGTCATATGTATACTGTCTCTTCCATATACTTCCTATATATACTTTCTTTACATTTTATATAATATATAAATTATTTGTTTGTTGGTACATCTTTCATTTGATTAAATACCATTCATTCGATTACGAACAAAATTTGGTGAGTTATTGTTCGCGTGAACGTAAAGGTGTCTAATAAAAACTAATGTATTGCAAGTCACACCACGCTATACAAAATATTCATACGCCGGGCAATATAAAATATTCACATTTTAAGTAAAAACAATTTGAATATTTTATAATAAACCATAAAATTTTCGTATTGTGACATATGAATAAAATGAACGGTCAAGGACCAGTTAAACTCACATAACGAGGGCTGCGTTACAAATTCTAATAAAAGACAAATGAAAATTCTTTAATATCAGACCAAACGGGATTGCGGCTTATCTTAAACCCTGTAATAATCGTCGCCGATGGACATTCAAAACATACGCGTAATAGAACAGAGAGTAACCTGATTCATTTAGGTTTTCTTCTTACTTTCAACAGTTTTTTTATAGAATAAGGGTGGCAAACGAGCACACAGTCCACCTAATGTTAAGTGGATGCTGTGGCCCATAGTTATATACATTTATCCTCGATTAGGAACCTAAATGCAGATGCGTTGCCACCCGTGAAGACCAAGATGGAATGCCTCGTTTCCAGTAAAAAGGGTCTCCGGTTCTCTACACTCACCATACGAAACACAGCAGCATTAAGCTAATATTTGACGCTGGTATTCTGTGAGAGCGTGGTTCTTCCTCGGTCGAGTCGACCCATTCGTGCTACAACTATTTTTTTTATTTATAAAAAATATTAACAATGCTATAAACATTACTAATATTCCCCTTAACCACTCGTGATAAGCTGAAATTGCTTGTGTTACGAGTGGTTCACGCCAGGAGTCGAATGGTGGATTCGAACCCACGACCTTTAAGAGTTCGCGGTCCGCCCCTGCCATTAGGCTACTGTCGCTTTTTTTATACTATACTACTAATATAACTACAGCAGGGCTCTACCACGTATAAAAATATTATTATTCACTCGCGGGTTCGAATCCTGCACGAAACAATTCATCGGTGCTCGGTTCGAGAAGATCCTGCCGACACTAAGCCAACTGGTAGGAATCACTCTTGCGAGGATACTGGTGGGTGTTCGTGCAGCACCTCGCTTTCGGCTGTCGGCCCGTATGGCGCCACGTCCAGTGCCAGCTCCAGACACGCCCTGGTGACCACCAGGTTGCGGCCTTATGCACATTCCCGTATCGTCCATCATCCATTGCTATAGTAGACCCACATCTCGCTGACAATGAAATTATGATCAGTTTTGATGTTCAGTTACAATTAACATGCCTACCTATTGAAGAATGTATCGAAATTGTAACTAGCACTGTCTCACATCTGGCTATCTATTGTGGAAGGAGGAGTTCCACAAGCAAGCGACAGTAGCCTAGTGGCAGGGCGCGGACCGCGAACTCAAGATTTCGCGGGTTCGAATCCACCATTCGACTACTGTCCTGAACCACTCCTAACACAAGCATTTTCAACTTACTAGGAGTGGTTAAAGGGAATATTAGTAATGCTAGTTAATAGGATTACTAATATTTTATATTAAAAAAAAGTAGACGGTGTGGAGATATGCTTACCTGTATCTTTCATGGTTGCCGATATATTTATGGAAGACTTTGAGAAGAAAGCCTTCTTACTGCTTTTGTTATAAATCGAAGATTCTACAAGCGGTACGTAGACGAAACTTTCACGAGTTTAACATCAGACAAAGTAGCTGCATTTTTATACCACCTTACCTCCATAAACAACAATTTTAACAGTGGTAGAGCCACGCGGCAGCTTTGCTGTTGCACGTATGGGCCGGCTCAAACCGGGGTGGTACCACGACCTCACAGAATGCTAGCGTGAAGTCGAAGATCTGCTTCCGCGTTTCGTCTGATGAGTGCGGGTGGCCGGAGGCCCAAAACCCCTTAACATGGTAGTGGAATAAAGTGAAGATCTACCCCAGCAGGGTACTCCACTCCTGAGCGTGGGTGTTCAGGCTGCACTGCGTATTCTGTGGCAGGGGGGGGACGAATTCCGCTCAAGACTACAACTGCTCGGGGCAAACGGAGCAACAAGACCAAGGCAACCCCTTTTTTATAGAAGAGGGGGGCAAACGAGCATGTAGCTCACATGATATTAAGTGACTACCGCCGCCCATGATCAACGCAACATCAGGGGAATTGCAGGTGCGTTGCTGGCCCTTTAGAAAGGAGTAAGCTCTTTTCTTGAAGGTCCCCAGCTCGTATCGGTCCGGAAAAATCGCCGGTTGTAAACTATTTCACAGAGAGGTCGTACCCGCGTACGACGTAGAATACTCCTTTTGAAACCTACAGTGGTGGACCGTTAAGCATCCAGATGGTGTGGATGGTATCGGGACGTTTGCCGCGTAGTGCGTTCACGAAATTTGGCGGCTGGGATTAATCCGAACAATTCCTCAGAGCACTCCCCATGATATATACGAAAGAAAATGCAAAGAGATGCAACATCTCTTCGTAGCGCCAGTGAGCCGAGCCGATCGGAAAGCACTCGGTCGTCGACGATTCGAGCCGCTCTGCGCTGGATGCGGTCAAGTGGAAGGAGCTGGTACTAGGGAGCACCAGCCCAGAGATGGGAACAGTATTCCAAGTGCGGCCGAACCTGCGCCTTGTAAAGTTGCAGGCGGTGTGCCGGCATGAAATACTGTCCCGCTCTGCTGAGCACGCCAAGCTTATTGGAGGCCAATTTGGCCTTCTCTTCCAAGTGACTACGAAACTGCACGTCACTCGATATGTCGACGCCGAGGATTACGATACTGGCTGAGGCAACAAGGGGAGTACCTTGAAACTGAGGAGATACGACAAAGGGGTTAGTTATGAAGTTTTTTTTTTTTTTATAGAAGAGTGGGCAAACGAGCATGTGGCTCACCTGGTGTTAAGTGACTACCGCCGTCCATGATCAACCGCAACACCAGGGGAATTGCAGGTGCTTGCCGGCCTTTAAGAAAGGAGTAAACTCTTTTCTTGAAAGTCCGCAGGTCGTATCGGTCCGGAAAAATCGCCGGTGGTAAACTATTCCACAGAGAGGTCGTACACGGAAAAAAACTCCTTGTGAAACGTACAGTAGTGGACCGCCAAGCATCCAGATGGTGTGAATGGTATCGGGACGTTTATGAAATTTGGCGACTGGGATTAATCCGAACAATTCCTCAGAGCACTCCCCATGATATATGCGAAAGAAAATGCAAAGAGATGCAACATTTCTTCGCAGCGCCAGTGAATCGAGCCGATCGGAAAGCACTCGGACGTCGACGATTCGAGCCGCTCTGCGCTGGATGCGGTCAAGTGGAAGGAGCTGGTACTGTGGTACCCCGGCCCGGACATGAGAACAATATTTCATGTGAGGCTGACTGTGATGCACTTGCGCTTTGTAAAGTTACAAGCGATGTGACATGAAATATTGTCCCACTCTGCTAACCAAGCTAAGCTTTCAGAGGCCATTTTGGCCTTCCCTTGCATGTGACCACAAAACTGCACTCCAACAGATATGTCGACGCCGATGACTCCTTCGACTATCATCTTTGTGGCATGGGCCCGTGATTTATCCTCTCTGTTCAGAGATGGAAGAGATGGCTGAAAGAAGTTCCCTTGGAAAAGCTTGAAAATCAGAATGCACGGATTCCCAAAGATGATGAACTTCTCTAATAATCATTTTAACGATTTCGTGTTTACCGTCTAATACGACAGGTTTTCTACTTTCCTCGGTCAAATTAGACTTAAAAGGTAAACGCCCATTTAAACGGAGTAAGTTATCTTCTCCTATTTCCTTAGATAATTTACTTAAGCGTGAACTTCTTTCAACGCTTTTGCCTGCTTTCAAGCATTTTATTTCCAAATGAAAACACTCGTCTTGAACGAACTTTCAAATTAATAATTCAGCTTTTTTCAAGAGCGCTATGTCCAACGCGCTATCGGGTCCTTTAACCGACTTTGCTAAAACTTCGTTGGAACACATAACCGACTTTTTCGGCTGCGTTGTCGGGTCCTTTAACCGACTTTCTTAAACTCTTGAATTTTTCTACCGCTTGTAAAGTGCGTGTAGTTGCCCCAAGGAATTTCTTAAAGCTGCTAAATCGTCCGTAGTCGGGTCGACTTAACGGTTCTTGCTTTCTCAGCGCATTTACGCCTTTTGGCGATTTTTCTTCACCTATTTCTAAGCTATTTATGGTGTCCACTTGTTTGGGCCATAAATCAGGACTTTTCCTGAGGAATTCAGGTCCTTGAAACCAGCGATGACTTACATCGAAGGTGGAAGGAAAATTTCTAGTGGCGTCGTCTGCCACGTTTTGTGACGTTGGAACCCATCGCCATTCACATGGTTTACTGTGATCTTCGATCTCAGCCAATCGATGAGCAACGAACGGTTTAAAAGCGCGAGGATCTGACTTAATTCACGCTAACACTGTACGTGAGTCCGTCCAAAATACTCTCTCGGATATCTCGTACTTGCTCTCTTCAATAACTGATGCAGCTAATCTGCTGCCCATAAGAGCTGCTTGCAATTCAAGCCTTGGAATAGAAATTGGTTTCAGCGGCGCTACTCTTGCCTTTGCGGCGATCAGCGTAATCCGCCTTTCTCCTAGCTCGTCCGTGGTGACGTAATACACCGCGGCAGCGTATGCTTTTTCACTAGCATCCGTGAAGGTGTGTAATTCTCCCTTGCCGACGCCTTCAGCAAGGGGTCTAGATACTTCTAAATGACCTAATTTCTTCACTTCCGATATCCATTTACAAAATAACACGTGTAATTCGTGTGTAACTTCTTCATCCCAAGAGATGCCTGTCCTCCATACTTGCTGGATCAGCGACTTCCCTTGAATCGTTATGGGTGATGCGAGTCCCAAAGGATCGAAGACCGACATCACAGCACTAGTTATCTCCCTCTTCGTAGGCGGTTGTAAACCTTCCATCACCTCTTCCGGTGTGTTACGAAGACTTATGGAGAAACTTATTATATTCCGTTTGATATTCCAGATCAAACCTAAAGTGCGTTCTGTGTGCTCCTTATCTCCCAGTGAAGCACTGTCGCTCTTATATTTATTTTCCATTTTACATAAAACTTCGGGTCGGTTGCTAGCCCATCCCCTCAGTTGGAAAGAAGCACGTTTATGTAATTCATACATATCGTTTACTATCCTTTCGGCCGTCGTCACGTCGGGAAATGCCTGTAGATAGTCATCCATATAAAAATTGCTTTTTATCCTGCGCATTCCTATTCTTCACATACATAGCGATGCATGGTGACGATGCTGATCCAAATATGAGTGACGTCATTCTATACTCTTCCGGTGGCGCGTCACGCTTGTGCCGCCATAAGAATCGAAGGCTATCTCTGTCTTCTTCCCTGATTTTCACTTGCAGGAACATTTCTTTAATGTCTGCCATCACTGCCACGCTTCCTTATCTGAATCGTAGCAGAACGCCAAATAACGACTTCAATAAGTCCGGTCCGGTTAACAATGCATCATTAAGACAACGTCCGCCCGTCCTAGCGGCGGCGTCGAAAACTATTCTTATTTTCCTTTTTTGTGGATGAGTCACTGCGAAGTGAGGGAAGATACCACGTGCGTGGGGAAATGGAAATATGGTTCGCTTTCTCTGCGTAACCGTTAACGATGAGATTTTCAATATGCTTCTCATATTCTTTTTTTCAACTCGCTATTTTTATCGAGCTTCTTTTCGATATTAAACAGGCGACTTTCAACCTGCGCTCTATTCGACGGCATGCACTCATTATCTGTGCGCCATAACAAAGCAGTCTCGTACCTATTATTAGGTACACGACGTACCGTTTTGCTTAAAATATTTAAAGCTCGTTCTTCTGGATCGTTCATGGGCTTTCGCGCAGACATTCCCAGAGATTCCAAACTAAAATAATCTTTGATCAACTTATCCATGTCCTCCTCCTTCTTGGTGGAAATGTGGTTAACAATCTTGATTGGTTTAATACCACCCGATATGTGACCATGTAAAACCCATCCAAGTTTGGTGAGCGATGCTACAGGTAGGTTCTTACCTCCTGAAATTAATTCACGAGTAACTATGAGATGCCAATTGTCCTGGCCAATTAATATGGTAGGTCTGGACCTCTCATAAATCAACTCGTCCTTAATCGGGGTCAAATGAGAACACCGTTGCAATAATTCTCGACTCACTGACTGCGGAGAAAGGTTAAGTGACTTAATTGTTTGTACACTTATCTTTTCTAAGTCGTTCGAGTAAATACCTTTTATCTTAACGTTTAAGCGATACGAACTGTCGTCGTTAATTCGCTTACCTCCCACGGCTTCAATACGTAATTCTTCTTTACGTCCGCGAGGCGCTAACTTCTGAGCCGTCCACTCCTCTATGAGTGTCATGGTTGATCCTTCATCCAGAAGAGCTGTGGTCTTGACCTTTCCTTTAGGTCCATACAACTTTTTTTATTTTTATTTTATAACAACTAAAATACATTCTAAACAAAGTTCATAAATACAGTGCAACATAAACCTATATAAGGTTTTTCTGCACACTGCAGTTCGCCGTCTTTCAAGGGCAAACTTTTTATTATTATTTGGAGTAAGAAGGTTGTTCGCTCATTTCTATACAAATAACATGAGGATGAGTTGTAGTGGCTATTTAGTTAGAGTAGTATACAGGATGTTTGGAGAAGATATTATTTTATATTTTTGTAATATACATATGGTAATTATATTACATATAGTATGTTAGTTTTTAGTTATATCATGTTAGTTGATTCAAAAATTATGTTTTTAATTTCTATTTAATATTTTTGGGATTGATATTTTCCTTCAAGGTTTTAGGTAGTTTATTAATTAATTTAGGAATAGTAATCTTATTTTGATGATCGCCATACATATGATGAGTTTTAGCTATAATTAATTTAGGGTTATATATACTTCTAAGCTGATGTTTGTACGTAGGTATGACTTGTAATTTTGGATTAAAGAACTGTTCTACAAGTAAAGTAAGTTTTATTGGTTTTTCTATTGGCAAGATACCACAGTATTTAAATAATTGGTTGTAATTATCCTTATATTGTTGTTTGATTTTAGGGGGGACAATTGTTTTGATGATTCTAAGTTGTAATTCATGGATTCTACAAAAATGCGATTTTCAGGTTCTACCATAGCTACTTAATCCGTATTGTATTATTGATTCGGCCAGAGCCTTATAATGGGACAATAGTGTAGGAAAGGGAACTTTATACCTAACGATAGAAAATTTGGCAAGTATGGCCCTTAACTTATCACACACTTTATTAATATGGTGCGTCCATTTAAATCGACTGTCTATTATGAGTCCAAGGTGAGGTTGCTGTTCTACTAATTCAATATGAGTACAATTACAAGTCTGGTTGGACATGTTATTATGGAGACATTGGTGGCTGTGGGCAACGAGTTTTAAAGGAACAGATACTCTATTATAATGATGTACATTTCATCCAGTCATAATAGAACTCGACCGGTATAATCTTTAAGTATGCACATGCCAGTGCATTCACTGTACTAACGGTTGTAATTTGAGCCTCTTTACCCCCCTCATCCCCTTGCGGCGAGGTATTTTCATTGGGGTATCGGTGTAGCATTCGATGATGTGACATTCTACATCCCTTTACACCACATTTTTTCCCTTTGAGCTCTAACCTCATATGGTTAGGTGACAAACATTGAAAACATACTTTCGCTTTTTTAACCGCTTCCCATTTCTCGCGATTATTCATCTCCTTAAACTTGTAACAACTCACTATAGAGTGCTCTTTGTTACATATAACACACTTATGTGTTACCCGACTTACAGGCTTATCCTGGGTTATCATAACCATTTGTCGGTTGTGCCCTTTATTATTTCGGCGTTCTAGACGCTCGCTCGTATTACTTCGGCACTCATAGCGCTCGCTCTTGAAACGGTTGCGTACACCCTTTGCGGTGTGTACAGTTTGCTTCCTGAATTCAGGACGCCTCCGTTTTTCAGGCACATTTTCATTGCTTAAGGACGTTCCAAATTGTTCACTCAATAAATTTAAAAACTTGGCCATCTTCTGTAACTCTGGCTCCAAAGGATGCTGAGCTCGATATTCAAACCATTTAAATTTAATCATAGTTCCAAGTTTCTCGACTATGCGGTTTACTAACTCCGGTGAGTATAAATACTGTGGTTGATTCAATGCTTGTATTGTGGCAACCACGTTCGTAATACGACTTGCAAAAGATCCTATATTCCGGCAATCTTCTGCCAATCTTGGCATACGTCTTACATTCTCGATTTCGGCTAAAATGAGCATCTCAACCCTACCGAATCTTCTTTCGAGAGCGTTCATTATTTCTTCAGGTTCACACAAAGTAAACAACAACGACTTAACCGTTTCCTTAGCGGTGCCCTTTAATGCCCTCCTAAGGCGTGCGACATTCTGCACCCCTGAAAATTGGCTTCTCGTGTCTTCAAACACCGTTTTGAAAACTATTCATTCACCCGGGTCTCCATCGAACACCGGTAATTCCTGGAGGAAATGAAGCTAGGAAGACTTATCTTTACCCGCTATCTTTATTGCACTCACAATCGCTTCGGTCAATTCTGACAACTCACTCGCGTGTGTTTTCTGTGCATTTCCTAGGTTGCGCTCGACCTCCGCCCCTTTGCGGCGTGATCCCTTACACGCTCCCTTATCAGTAATGTCGGGTAGCGTTACACTAACCGGCGCGCTCATTATGGTCTGTTGAACCCAACTCCTTACGAAAGGTTCCACCTGAGTATTCCGCTCTTCATCATCCTCACTCGAGTCGATCTCCTCTTCTCGGTTGAGTCGTGCCAACTTCAATTGAGACTTGGCTAAGGCAGCAGCTGCCTGTGCTCGTTCGAGCTCTGAGCGTTTGAATTTAATCCGTGCCTCTAATTCGGCTTTCAGCCTCGCTGATCGCGATGACCTACTACCTCTCTGTGACCCTTTGTCACTAGTGTGCCCGATTACTGTCCTTGACGATGCCGCTTCTTCGGTCGTTTGACCTACTTTTTCGACTACCGTTTCACTCCTGGATATAACGGATTGTTGTGCGGTGCTGGCCTGCGTACCACTGGTGTCCGTCCTGTTGCTTGTCGTTGCCATGGACGCCCCTGAGTCCCACGTGCATGTGGATGTATCGGTGGTGGCTCCACTTGAAGGAGTTGTTCCACTCGAAGCAGTAGCTGTGGTCGCTTCAGATGGTTCCGCCTCTTTAGCTTTTCTTGAGGGCCCTGTCCTTGTCTTAGTTCCTTCGCTTCTCCCTGTCTGGTCTTGTGCCTTCTTCATCTTGCAGGAAGGTGATTGTTAGTCCCTAACTGTCCCTACGCTCCCTACAACCCCTTACCTACAACCCTTCAAAACCCCAACCTAACCCCACTACCCCTCCCCCCCTTTATCTCACAACCCTACAACCTTACTACCACCCTAACAGCCCTATCAGCCCTATCAATCCTGAACGGGGCCTACCGAGGTGAGCCGTCCAGGGATGGAGTCGTGCAGGAATGGAATGGAGGAAAGGTTTAGGAACTGTCCCGCCAAGGAATATGACGAAACAGTCGAACGGTAGTGCAAGCGTAGTCTCGCTCAAGAGAACTGCTCCACCCGAAGGTGTTGTGCCAGAGCCCGACCGTTTGGCACCGTTAGATGGTCGGGATGTATGCTGCGCTTCGTCGCCCAGTCGCCGGTGACGCCTCGTCCAGGCGGCCTCTTCCGACCGCGATGCAGTCAGATACCCACGAGCACTCTCGCCTGGCAGCAGCAGCGGTGGATGCTTCTTCTTCTTGCACCCTCTGATGACCCGACAGGAAATGCCGGACACGGTCGTCCAACAGGAAATGCCGGACACGATCGTCCGACAGGAAAATGCCAAGCCCTGCTTGGCCACGATGAGTGCCTTCACAAGGCACCTGCACCTGGCTGCGATATGTGCCCCATGTGCGCACACGCCCCAAGCCACAATCCCGATTTTCTTTCTTCTGGTAGTTCCAGGTCCGGTCCTACTGCGCTGACCTGGTCTTCCGGCCTTTGGTCCTGTTGCTTCAGCTCAAACCTCCGGATTCCTTCGGTTGCTGATCTTCACTCGGCTCCGAAGGTCTTCTTTTTCCATAACCAGCAGTCCACAGCTGGTTCCTTGATCCTGCTCCGAAGGACCACTTGAAAAGGAACCTCTTCCTTTTCAGAAAATAGGTTCAGGCGGGGATTACGGGTCTTCCGAAGTCGTCCCGGTCCCAACGCCTTAATTCTTCGATATGGACTGCATCACTTTAAGGGGAGAATTCCTTGGGAATAAAACAGCAATTATCTTCAAACCGTTCCGTGAGAGAGTAATTACTTTTCCCTATCACTTCCCTATACTTTTTCTTTCTTCTTCTTATTGACTGCTGGTCTTGCACTTTTCCCGAACGAATTGCAAGAAAAATCAATTTACCAAACTACCTCGATGGTAAACGCGAAAGTGAACCGCGCCATTTATGCGCTTGCGCAACTCAATTACATCAATTTGTACTATCACTCTCTCACGGTTTGCTCAATAACTTTATTTGTATAAGACATAAATTTATACAATTTACTTATAAAGATAGCACAAAGAAATATCTATACTACGATATACATTACATTTTCATATCACAAAAAATCCTTTATTTATTTAACAAAATATGCTTATTTTACTCACATGTTCAAAGTTGGAATTTCTTAAATATTTAACATAGAAAGTTAAAACAATGTTTTCCACTCGAAATTATACATATCTTAACTAATACAATAGTTTAATTTACATTTTCTCTATACATTTCACTATTAAAACACTTTTAAATTTCTTATACAAAACTATCATTATTTCACTTATTCACAGGAATTTTCACATAAAATAACACAGAATTCACCTCTTTTACACGTACAATCAATCTGAAATGTTTTACAAGTCATTTTACATAAATTGCTGAAATTTGCAAATATTTAAATTTCTACATATTTGGCCTCCTAAGTACGTGGCTAGCGTGCGTCTATGAACTCACACTATTTGAACAACTAACTTTTGCTATCGACTATCAGTAAAAATGGAAAGTTTAGTATACACTAATATCAACAATACTAGGTGAATAAATGATTCTAATCAATTCTCAAACGCCGAAAACTACCTCTAATCAGATTCTTATCAGTTATCATGTTTCTTGTCAAACAATATAAGTGAATGTTTTCATAAATCAATCATAGAAAATATGCATTTGTTTTCATACAAATCATATCAAACTCACATAAGACAATACTTATGCAATTAATTTCCATTAATTCTACTTATGCACAGCGATCATCTCGACCGGGGAACAAATCCGGTAACATAATTTATATCTTAAAATTCCCTATATGAATTTATTAAGAGATATTACTAAGAAAACGATAAACTATTCCGGCCTGGGAGTCGAACCCAAGACCTTCATATCATTAATTTGATATTTCTTTAAGATTCAACTAAGCATTTTCTTATCGGAATATTGTTGCTTGATAATTTGCTTTTTAGAAGCTATTTGTAATCGGTTAACTAATAAATTGAAATATTCTTATAGGCGCGTCGCCAACAACGACATTAGTGTGACTGGCATCACACTCCAGACAAGACAATGTTCCGAGGAGCCAAGAGGGGCGTCGACGGAAAACTGATATTCGTCCGGATGAGAGGTCAGCAGAAGGTCCAATAGGGAAGGTGCATGATCCTCCACATCTGGAATCCGCGTAGGCGAAGTTAGCAGCTGTGTAAGACCATATGTCAAGGCAAAGTCATAAACAGATCTCCCCACATGATCGGTTAAATGTGAACCAAACCATTTGGCGTGGTGGGTGTTAAAATCGTCAAGGATCACGATCTCTGCGGATGGGTTCTGCTGTAGCAAGGAATCTGTAGCCATTTGGACGTGGCCATTGAGTCGGACTGTTTCAGCATTACCGCTATGAGCTATATACGTATAGAGGCACCCGTAGATACGAAGATGGACGTCGCTGTCTACGCGCAGCTATTCAGGATGCACAGGTTCATGGCTTCAAGACACTCGAAGCGTCAAAAACAGATGTCCTCTCTGACATATACGTAAATTCCAGCCTGGGGGACAAATCAGTGTTCTAATTTGTACCCCGGGTAGAAGAGATATGAAG
Organism: Parnassius apollo; assembly: GCA_907164705.1. NCBI lineage: Eukaryota > Metazoa > Arthropoda > Insecta > Lepidoptera > Papilionidae > Parnassius > Parnassius apollo. Next base: position 7,128,671 of record CAJQZP010001697.1, read on the forward strand.
CATCAGGCGTAGAGGACTCCTGAGTCTCGGTTAAAAACAGCAAGTCCAGATACTAGTGGACGGCGTTAAGGTTCTAGTTTTTATATGATTCCGCTACCATGTTAAGGGAGGAAGTAAATACGGTCTCCGGCTGCCCGAACTTGCCAAAGCGAAACGCAGAAAAAATTTCTACTTCACGCTGTTGTTCTGTGAGGTCGTGGTACCAACGTATCGAGCCGGTTCATCTGTGTGACAGCAAAAGCTGCCACGTGATTCTAACACTGTTAAAATAAAATGTAATATATGAAATTAATAAAATTAATACTAAATCCAAGCATACCACTGGAAGACTTCTCACACGACACGACAATCTACCTGAAGAAACTCCGAGTTAACTCTGACATCGGGACGTCAATTACCTCAGTCTCAGTGACCATGGGTGCTGAGAAGCACCTGAAAATTAAACGGGGAATTAAAAATAAATACAAGTGAACGCGATAAAATGCGTTAGAGTAGTTTTTTTCAGGGATAATTATAGTGTCGTTGTAGACTGCTTCACCGTGATACCATAAAGTTTGTAACAAGATAACAAAATGTTAGGATTGGGAATATATTTAAAATAATGTGCAAGCAATATGAGTGCTGTAATTATCACAAACCTTTCAAAGTACTGTTAGCATTTACGTTTCCTTATTTTTCTGAAGCCTACAGAGAGAGAGAAGAGAAAATACTATTGCTGACCTTCTCCTATCGTAGTTTTTTTTAGTTATAAAAGGCAACTGATAGAAAATGGCGGCAATATGATAACTAGATGATAAAAATGGTTTGCCGTGGAAGACAGGCGGTGGTAAAATAATTTTTAAACTTGGTATCAATATTATAATTAGAAATACCTTATAAATATACCACTCCTGATATTCTACATTCGTCTCATTGTCTAGAAGTATAGTTTTCTGAAGGTTTCATTTCTACCGCGTTTAGACTGCAAACATGTTTTTTTAAATATAACATCCTCCATCCTATAGAATAAAATATTACAATCGACAAAAAATATTGTGACAAAATCTTTTCAATGCGTGTAGCAATATGATTAATGAGCGTAAAAGCGAAGCCGCGTATTCCGGTGTTTTTCAATAAATCATTTTCTTATGTTTGATTTTCATTTGATATCTTCTTGATTTATTCTTCCACCATGGGGATACAATGACAAATTGTAATTCGGATTTTTTCTTCTTATTATTTTGATTTTATTGAAGCAAATACTTAATGTTTCTCCTTATTCGAAGTAAAATGGGTAATATTTCGCTTGTAACTTTAACAATATACTAGATAGCCAGGTATACATTTCTGCCCATTCCAGTAGACGGTACGATGAGTTTCAATTCAAATTCACTTTTTACAGAGTTATATTTAAAAATATAATAAGAACATGATCATATCATCATCTACATATCTATCGCGATTGCCTCCAGATTATTTGAATTTCTTACATCGTCAGTATAATTTATTGTGCATATGAGTCATTTTGCTCAAACCGAGTGTGTCCAATAAGACCTAACATATTTCTTTAGTTTATAGAAAATCAGCATCCAGTTACAATCAGATGGATTGTATGAGCATACAGTCCACCTAAAGATAACTGGATGCTGGGGCCCATAAACAATTACATCTAGTCTCGATTAAGAAATAAAAAGGGTCGCCGGTTCTCTAAGCTCACCATACGAACACAGCCGCCTTAAACTACACCTAACCAAGGTATGTGTGTTGAGTTAATATATATATATATATATATATATATAAAATATATATATATATATATATGTGTGTGTGTGTGTGTGTGTGTGTGTGTGTGTGTGTGTGTTTGTGTGTGTAAATGTCTTGAAAAACAAATGACGACAAAAAGAAAGAAATGAAATGAAATATTTATTCTTCGACGATGGTGTGCTGCTCATAAGTACGACGCATGAAGTAAACAGCTCCCTTCTAGACCAATAGACCTTTTTTTCTAAGCTAATAAAAAGTTTCTTACATGACCAGCAGTTAGACTTACCTAGTTGGACTATTTTTCCCAGGTAAACATACTCTTAATGCTCCCAACGAATACCGACATAGGTGTGACATGGACGCTACTATATGATCTTTGTTTGTCCATGTTGATCTTAAGACCTATCCATTGGGAGGCATTATTGAAGTCATTGAGCATAGTGCTTAGATCCTCTAACGATTCTTCCAATAAGGACTAGATCGCCAGCAAATCGAAGGTGAGTGATGTACTCGCCATTGATGATAATACAGTTTCCTTACCAGTAGCTTGAAAACGTCTTCAAATGCAGTGGTAAAGAGTTTCGAGGACATAACGTCACCCTGTTAAACACTTCAGCACTTCAATATACCGACAGTCAACTTGGCACCGCTGAAGGGACTGTAGCACCGTCCAAATTTCGACGGAATCAAAGGTTTTCTCATAGTCAAAGTCTGCGTGCAAGGCGATACATAATAACTGTGGAGAGGGCTATGCTTGAGGTTTCTTTGCGTAATAAACTTATAAATGAGGATATCCGCAGTCGAACCAGAATGACCGACATAGCACAACGAATTAGTATGCTGAAGTGGCAATGGGTAGGCCGTATAGCTGGAAGAACCGACAACCAATGGGAAAATAAGATTTTCGAGAGGCAGCCTCCTACGGTACGGTAGACGAAGTTGAGGTTCGGTAGGTGAAGTGTAGGGCGACCCCTCACTGGTTGGAATGACCATCTAGTAAGACGTATAGGATGTTGATGGCTCAGGATCGTGCTTTGTGGTATTCCTTGGGGAGGCCTATGTTCAGCAGTGGACTTGTGAAGAGCTGTAATGATGATAATGACGACCAGCAGTGAATGACAAACACGTCTTTATTTCGTAGGTATTCTGCGAAAATTGATTGTCGCTTTCGTTTTTGCCGTGGTAGCTCAGATGGTTAGCACTCGCTGTAAATTTCACAGTACGCGAGCAAACCGGGTTCGATCCCTGCCAGCACCAATGAAATTGTTAATTGCAATTTTAAGTGCTGATTTACCACGTGCTCGGCGGTGAAGGAAAACATCGTGAGGAAACCTGCATGTCAGAGAAATAAATAAAAAAATATATTTCGAAGACATGTGAAGTTCGCCAACACGTATTGGGGCAGCGCGGCGGACAATTCCTTGCCCTAAAACCCTCTCAAAAATGAGCGGAGGCCTGTGCCCAGCAGTGGGACGTATATAGGCTGTTACTTTACTTTACTAATTTTTTTCATTTTTAAATTTTGAGGAAATACATATATTTCACTGGTCAATCACGCTGAAGTGATTGGTTGCACCTTATGCCGGATATTTTTTCTCAGATATAAGCTTTCTATTTCGTTTCATTCGTCAACAACATCACCTGTGATATTCCTAACAACTGCTGTTATAGGTATAATATGAATGATTAAATGTACTTAATCACGTACTCTCCTTGTTGTTACAAGGCATTTTTATTAGAATATTTATGACATTATAGAGTTTGTGTAATAGAAATAAGGTGACAAATTAACACCATATGCTGAGTTCTGTCAATCATAGAAATCTTAACATATGTTTTAGTAAAACTGAAGTCACACACCGACTACTAGACTGCCAACCATCTCGAAATAAGGAGGCAAGAGGAGCATTGTCACCTATTAAGAACCTTAAGTTTCACTACCCTACAGACCAAAACATAGTCGTGTAAACGCGCTTTGCGTCAGAAATAAATAAGAGAGACCTACCCAGAAAAAGAAAATAAAAGTCCTTCCACAGATAGAATACGAGTATACATAGTTCTTGGGAATATTCATTCGATGTGATTGACAAATTAAGTAAATCCTTGATCAACATGCAGATGCGTTGTCATCCCTGAGTATTAAGATAGAATTTCTAATTACCAGTAAAAAGGGTTCTCGTTACATACCGAAAAAAACAGCAATGTTGATGCAAATGATGCTATTTCCCGCTAGTATTTTGTGCGAGGGGGTCCTGTCCGTCCTACCTCAATCAAGACGATACTTACATTCAACAAAGATTAGATGCAATGTGTATTAAAGTAATACTGTCAAATATTGTCTAACCTATAATTCTACAAGGTTTCTAACCAAAAAATAAAGGCAATCCCGGTGGTTGAGAGAGAGAGAATATCGAAATACATTATTCCGTATTGAATAACTTATGTAGAATGATAATTTATTACCGAAACGCTTTACCAACGTACCACAATTAATCAACGATACGATATATCCATTAAACAATTAATTACTCGTATACCTAATATGTTCCACTCTAAGGCGGATCACGTTATTCGCACTTAAAAGTATAATTACGAGAATAATACATCATCAACGAAATGGGTCTTTCGCTTAATGCTTAACCCCTAGCGATAAATAAATCTGGCAGAGACACAGACAACCTTCACGACAGAACACTTTGAGAACGTGTCTAATATATCTAAGGCCGCTATCACATTATCATAATATATATATATGATCATAGATATATGAGTCTAATATGCAAATCAAACACTGATGATAGTGTAATGCGATGAATCGATGATAGAAAAAACAAATATTTCAATTGATTAAGCTTTAAAAAAATTTTTACGTACTAAGTAAGACCCTTTAAAACATTCACATTTTTTTTCACAATGGCCACAATAATAAAAAACCGAATAATGTCGAATGGCTGTGTTGCCGTGTGATGGAGGCGGAAACGAGTCCATCACCGTATTTTGTACGGTGGGTGTGATAAGAGGTGCGGCTCCGATATTAGGTATAACAATCCCTTTTACGTCAGACGTAAAGTTCCCAGTCAGGCGACGGGCGGCAACGTCAAAAGTGTAAAACCTCTGACACTGCGATAGTCAATCCCCCCCACCGAATGCCGTGAAGTAAATATTATCTACAACGGCTGAGGTCCCTGTTCAAGAATCCTGTTGAAAAACAAAACTGTGCGGGAAATATTAAAGCGTCAAAATCGAAAGTAAGCTTCAAGCTTTCTGTTCTGAAAGTCCTCTACTGAAGAAAATTACAATATATTCTTACTGGTAAGTAAGTAGTTTCTGTTCTTGGATAAAGATGACACCAGCAATGATTGACTACTAAGACTCGTCAATTTATAGTAAAATATTTTGGTCTCTAAGCAACGCGTAATAAAAAAATCTATTATTTTTATTAAATGTGAAAATCAGAAATATACTTTTTATATATTTAATTTTTGTCTGAAGATCTTAAGGTGAACTGTGTGAAAAGGATAATCAGTTATACCTCTCTACCTTAAGGTAAGCAGTTGCTTCACCACACCTATCCTCGATTAAAAATTAAGATGCGCAGTCACCCCTAAGACTAATTTTGTAAAGTGGTTTCGGTTCTCTAAACTCAACATACTTTTGCGCTGGTATTTTGTAAGACTGTGATTTTTCCCCGGTTGAGCCAACCTATTCGTGAAACAACCTAGTTGCAGCTGCAGCAATTCTACCACGAATAATATACTTTCTTATAATGATCAGTTCACTCTGTTTCTTGTTTGCTCTGTACCTTGTACTGTTCGATGTAAGTGCGGCACCGTGTAAAACGTTAAACACGTATCTTATTTCAGAGTACACTTGCGCGTCGTAACTACTCTCAAATGAGCTTTAAAATATGTCTGAAATATTTGTTTTTGTCCCATTTAATAGGCAATGGAGACCTTGTTTACAACTTTTTGACAGCTTTTGAGTGTGTTGTTCTTTACACATTTTATTAGGAGTGCAAGGAAAATATAGTGTGCAAGGAGAAATATCCTAGCCCTTAACATGATGACTATACTATGTTCTGATTATTAAAATACTTCTAAAAGGTAGTAAGTAAATTATAAATCCGATTGGAGAATTCTTTATACGTGGTAGAGCCATGCCGCAGTTATATTAGTAATATAGTTGTTGCACAAATGGGTCGGCTCGATCGGGGAAGGATCACGCTCTCACAGAATACCAGCGTAAAATAGTAGCTTAATGCTGCTGTGTTTCGTGTGGTGAGTGTAGAGAACCGGAGACCCTTTTTACTGGAAACGAGACATTCCATCCTACTCCTCACATTTTGTCAATCATGTAGATGTCTCTGGGCCACAGCAACCACTTACCATTAGGTGGACTGTGTGCTCGTTTGTCACCCTATCCTATAAAAAAGAAATAAAAAATACTGATGCGATCGAGGAAACTGAATATAGACAATCTTCTCAAGTTTATGTTTCGGGCGTGCATACACAAAAACATCAAGCTAGAATATTTCAAAGATCTGATCATGATGATGAAGGATGCAAGCGACGAAACGATTAAGACACATTTTCTCGTCAGGTATTGTACAACAAGTTCGTGTTGCCAGTGATGACTTATGGATCTGAGACGTGGTCCTTCACTGCGGCCGTATGAGGAAGTTCAAGGTCAATCAGTAATCTACGGGTAGGGGTTTTCTCGGGGTTTCTCTGCGTGATAAACTTAGAAATTAGGATATCCGAAATAGAACCAGAGTGATCGACGAGCCCGACGAGCCCAACGGAATAGTAAGTTGAAGTGGCAATAAGCCGACCTTATCGCTCGAAGAGCCGACAACCGGTGAGGAAGCAAGGTACTAGAGTGGCTGCCTCGTACCGGTTAGCAGTAGGGCGACCCTCCACTAGATGGTTATATGATATGATGGAGCGACGACCTGGTTAGATATCAAGGAAGTCGATGGATGCAGGTGGCTCAGGACCCTTTTTACGTGGTAGAGCCATGCCGCAGTTATATTAGTAGTATAGTTGTAGCATGAATGGGTCGGCTCGACCGGGGTAGGACCACGCTCTCACAGAATAGCAGCGTAAAACAGCAGCTTAATGCTGCTGTGTTTCGTATGGTGAGTGTAGAGAACCGGAAACCTTTTTGCTGGAAACGAGGCATTCCATCTAAGTTCTCACGGGTGATAACGCATCTGTATTTTGATTCGTAATCGAGGATAGATGTAGATGTCTATGAGCCACAGCAACCACTTACCATCAGGTAGACTGTGTGCTCGTTTGTCACCCTATCCCATAAAACAATTTCTTGGAGGAGGCCTATGTTCAGCAATGGACTTATGAAGTGCTTGTAATGATGATGACGATATCATTCAACCTATCAAAGTCCCCTTTTCCACAGTAGCCACGCGAGTTGGCATCCGCAGTTTTTTTATTATTTTAACCCATCTCCTGTTTCAGTTTCTCTCTGTCAACATTTAAAACAACCACGAGATTACATGGTAGAATCTCTTGTACCGCGACTACACGGCGGGAAATTGCAACTGTAAGAGAAAATATATTTTTTAATAGAATTAACTTACATGTTATTGATTAATGCTATTAAAAGTACATAGTAGTCTAGTTCATTAAATAATTTAATTTTGTGTAAATTTGATTTGGATCCCTCCAGCTGTCATGGGCAAACATTTGAATAAACAAACTTTCACATTTAAAATAATCTAATTTTCGGGTACTCAAATTACAAAGTCTGAACAAACTATCTGCCGAACACCTGTTATTCTACGCACGAAAATAAACACTTAATTATTCTAACGTTAGTAATTAACAAGAAATTTAAAATTAACTTGTGCCATTAACAGAATAAAGTAATTTACTTAATATTCTGTTATCGATGTATTTGAACTTGAGAACTTTGTAAAAACATACAACAAATACCTTTAGGAATACGAAGGGAATTCCTTGACCTGGCATACCTAAATGTCAATATAATATCAACTTTACAAAATATTTTTTAATTTCTACGTATCTAAAAGTAGCTGATATCCTTAAATTATTAAGGCTGGTTAAGGAATAGTGTGGAGTTCGCGTTTATCATCTGTATGTGTAGAATCAAATATACGAGTAGTGTGATTAACATAATCGCTGTTCAATTATGGTTACCGCACTAGTTTAACCTTAAACAATGAAAGTAATTACGGCCGCATTATGTGTCAAGATTAACAATGAAATTTTTAATTGCCGTTTTAAGTGATTTGCGGTAAAAGAAAATAAGGGAAATTTGTATGTCTGAGAAATTAAAAAAAATTATTCTAAGACAAGACTGCACTTGTCAACTTGTCAATCATTGTGCCAACACGCATTGGCACAACGATGCGGACACTTTCTTACCTTTAAACCTGATGATATAATTCTAAGAGAGAAATGGAAGACGGCCTGTGCCCAGGAGTGAGACCTAAATGAGCTGTAACTTTACTTTACTTTAAAAGCATTTTAGATTCAGGCACCTTGAATTGGAAAAAGTGTTTTTTTTTTTTAAAGAATAAGGTTGATAGACAAGCACACAGTCTACCTGATAGTACATGGACGCTATGGTCAAGAGCTACCTACATACGTACATGCCCCCCGGGTGGTGCTAAATGAGCGATAAAGCCGCAAAAATAGAATTGGCTCCTCGCCGATGGTAGCGGTGTAAATCTACCAGCCCACTGGTTCGCACCATGAGCCATAAAATAAAAGAAATGGCCCCGAGTTCCCGGCGGCCTTTAATGGGGCAGGGCTGCAAAGAATCTCCAGGAGGAAAGCCGGCGTCAAGGTTCACCACCCATTACTTTCTGTCTCCCGGAAGGGTGAAAAGTGGATTGCGGAAGCCCATCTGGCTACGATGAATGTATGTGGAGCAATGAATGATAAGATGGGTGAAGTATGCGAAAATGTGAATGACAAAGGAATAGGTATGTTATGTGTAAATGAGACGAAACAAAAGGGAAAGGATGCCACTGCACATGGCACGTATATCGCGTATTGGTCTGCTGTAGACGAGACCGAACGGGCATGCCAGGGATTCGGTTTCATCCTTTCAGAAAGAATGGGTCAATGTGTGAAAGAGTGGACTTAAAAAAACTGTTTGTGTTAGGGTGTACGCCCCAGACATGTCTAAGCCCACTCATATCCGAGAGCAGTTTTGGGACATGGTAAGGATGGTGTTGATGAAATGTAAGGAAAATGAAAATATTATTATGTTAGGAGACTTTAATGGAAGGGTTGGGGTGAAGTGGTCTGGTTATGAAAGGATATTGGGAACGTTTGGTGATGAAAGTACAAATGAGAATGGTGAAGACCTCCTCACCATATGTGTGAAAAATAATCTTTTTGTGACGAACACTTTTTTCGTCATAAGAAGATTCACATGTATACATTGGAAGGAAGTGATGATAGAAGCATGATATATTTCATAAGTGTGGATGAAAGAATGAGGAGCGCAGTAGTAGACACAAGGGTTTACCGGGTGTCCATCGTAGGTTTGGATCATTACTTGGTCTTATGTCGGATTAATGGTCTATTCGAGCGTTGACGGCATCGGACACCTGTGTCTACCACTGCGTTACAGCGTATAATAACAGAGAAGTTACAAGATCAAAATGTGAAAGAGAAATATAAATGTAGATTGAGGGAAAATACTAGGTGTTTGAATGAGTTGTGTATGAATGATTTATACTTGAATACTGTAGGGGATAATGGTGTAAGTAGGAGAACAAATGCAAGGAAGGCTAATACGTTGTGATGGGGGAATGAAAGTGAATGCAATAAAGAAGAAATTGATGGTTTCTGAAAAAGAAGGAAGTGATGGTTTCTAAAAAAGAAAAAAGTAAAACGTTATGTAAAATAAGAATAGAAGGGGAGTTGATTGAGCAAATGGATGAGTTCGTGTATTTGGGATGTGTATTTAGCAAGGATGGTAGATATGATAAGGATATAGAACGACGAGTGAATGCAGGAAATAGAGTAAATGGGACTCTACACTCTATTATAAAGAATCAGGATGTGTCAAAAAAGGGACGTATGGTAATTCATAATGCTGTGTTAATCCCTACTTTAATGTATGGTAGTGAAAGTTGGGTGCGGCAGAAGAAGCACGATAGTAGAATAAATGCTGTAGAAATGCGGTCTTTAAGGATTTTGCTAGGGTTGAATCTAAATGACAAGGTGAGAAATTGTGTCATAAGAGAAAAATGTGGTATGCAAGATGATGCTGTAACCAGGACTTAGAAAGGAATAATTTGGTGGTTTGGTCATGTAGAAAAAATGCATGAGGAAAGAGTAACAAAGCAAATTTATATGGTAGATATGAACGGCAGTGTCGGGAAGGGACGTCCGAGACGAAAGTTTGTCGACCCAATTGGCGATCCTTTGAAAATGGCCCACATTAGAAGTACCCTTAACCGACAAGGGTGTATGCGTAGATATATGGATGTAAAGGACGCGAGGGAGGTATGTCAGAATCGTGCCAAATGGAAGTCCGTAATCTATGCCTATACCTCTAGGTGACAAGCGTTAGTTTTTATGTTTTATGTATGTTATGTAGAAAACTCACACGATGGAGGCTACCCCTCCAAGACTTTTTTTAGAAATCATATAAAAAATGGCAAGCAAAACACGAATGCAGCCCTTTGTTGAATTAAGATTAGATTCTTATGATGCCGGAATCTCGACGGCTGTAAATGTGGATACTACAGAACGTAAGTTAAAGATAGAAATGTATGATATAGAGTAGTTAAAAGCATCCTAAAGTTGTCAACTAGCAAAACTGAACGACAAAGCTCATCGATTATTATTAGTATATCAGACTCGATAGATACTATTGTAGAGCTTTATGAACATGCGATTGTACGTCCGGTTATCCAATCACAATTTGAAAGTAATAAATCACAAACTGTTCATTATCTAGAATCATTTGGAATACCCATCTTACATGAGGCTATTGACAACAAGCCTAATCAAATTTTGGGAATTTCATGGTATATAAAAAGAATTACATGTAAAGGTATTTCTTGCGAAGAACACAAAATTTTAAATTTAAAAAAAAAAAGCAATTTCAGCTTACTTTAAGTGGTTGACGGGAATATTAGTAATGCGTGTACGTTAATAACGTGAAGAAACAAACAATTTTACGTAAAATTGCAACTCAAAATTATTATGCTACCAAAATAAAATAACAGCCTGTATACATTCCACTGGCGGCAATGGGCCTTTTATTTTTGAGTGGGTTATAGAGCAATTTGACAGCGGCGCTGCTTCAGAGCATTAGCTCAAATGTCTTTAAAATATTTAATTGATAAGAATCGTGTGAAGAGTCAAAATGTGTCAAAAAATTCACAATGCTGTGTTGGTCCCTACTTTAACGTATGGTAGTGAAAGTTGGGTGCGGCAGAAGAAGCACGAGTGTAGAATGAACGCAGTAGAAATGCGGTCGTTAAGAAGTATGTTACGGCTGAATCTGAATGACAGGGCAAGAAATTGTGTAATAAGAGAAGAGTGTGGTTTGCAAGATGATGTTGTGACCAGGATTAACTTCAAGAAAGGAATGCTTCGGTGGTTTGGTCATGTGGAAAGAATGAATGAGGAAAGAGTGGCAAAGAAAATTTATGTTGCAGAAGTGAATGGCAGAGTAAGAAAGGGACGTCCTAGGCGAAAATTTATCGACCAAATTTGCGATTCATTGAAAACGGGCCAAATTAGGAGTACCCTTAACCGACGAGCATGTATGCGTAGGTGTATGGATGTGAAGGAGGCGAGAAAGGTGTGTCAGGATCGTGCCAAATGGAAGTCTGTAGTCTCTGCCTACCCCTCTGGGTGACAGGCGTGAGTGTTTATGTATGTTTTATATGTGGTAGAGTCCTGCTGCGGTTGTATTATGGTTATGGCACGAATGGGTCGGCTCGACCGGGGAAGGAATACGCTGTTACAGAATACCAGCGTAAAATAGCAGCTTAATGCTGCAGCGTTTCGTATAGTAAGTGTAAAAACCGATACCCCTTTTACTGGAAATGAGGTATTCCATCTTAGTTCTCAGGAGTGAGAACGAATCTGTATCTTGATTCGTAGCCCATGATAAATGTACATGTTTAGGAGCCACAGAATCTATTTACCATCAGTTGAACTGTTTACTCGCTTGTAACCATTATTTTATAAAAAAAATATAGGTATAAAATCATGGATGTCTATTATTGTTGGCCAGGATTTAATATCAGGACACGTGAACAATCACAACGACGAGCGCTTATACCGTGAGATACCACGGCTCAACTGATAAGCTTTCTTGACGTGCAAATAACTTACAAGTATAATTATAATATGGGTTATATTAGAACCAAATTAACTTAAAATTGTTTGTTAGGATTCAGACAATTGGTTGTCTTTATGTGTGATATATTTAATTACAATAAACACATTTTTTTGGGTCCGTATTTCAAATGGAAAATAGGAACCTGTATAGGATTACTCTGTTATATTTTTGACTATCCGTCCCTTTCGCTACTACATTAATGTATAGTGGCTATTTATAATTTTTCTTTATAAAATAAAACTTAAATCTGAACAAGTTTAGAGTCTACTATTGGATGATAAGTCGCGAGCAAAATGTTAAATACAAGCCCATACTATATGGCAATAAAAGTTTCAAATAAATTACCACAGGAAATAAAAAACATATAAGTTTGATTTGATTAAGTTGCCAATGTAATCTATGGAAGCCAGCTCCAACTTTAAACAAATGAGGCTACAGATGGGTTGTCACCTCTGAGGACTAAGAACTAACGCCTCGTAGCCTGTAATTATACTGGGTCTCTATAACCTTCAATCCAGAAAAATTTGGTGCTGGAAATAGGTAAAATCGTGGTGCTAATCAAGGTGGTCTCCTATTTTTAAACGAAGTACTACCTTCTAAACTATATTGTATAGTTTAAGAGTATATACATATTATTTAGAATACCTATGTTTAGTTTGAATAAAAAAATACCAACTACATGCGCTAACCGTCTTTAAAAATATTACCATATACCCCATTGTGTCGCCATAATGATGACATAAATGCATTTCAAATGGTGCAAACGTATTAGTACTTGAACCACAATGCGCTTTTAAACGCAATGGTTTGTAATATTTCCTATTTTATTTAACAGTTATCAATATTTCCATTTTAATATGATATGTGACTTCATTTATTTACATTGCAGATATTACATGTTTTTTTTAATAGAATAATAGTAACAAACGAGCACATAGTCTTCCCGATTCTGCGTAGATGCGGTGGCCCACATCTACGTAGAATCGGGATTAAGAATCAAATCACAGATACGTTGTCACCTCTGAAGACTAAGATGGAAAACTTCGTTTCCAGTAAAAGGGTCTCCGGTTCTCTGCACTCGCCATACAAAACACATTAAAACATCCTTAACCTTCTATTTTACACTGATATTATGTGAGAGCGTGGTCTTATCCCAGTCAAGTCGACCAATTCGTGCTGCAACCATAATGTAGCTGAAGCGAGGCTCTACAACGTATAAATTGCAACGTAAAACGTACCAAGAACAACGTAAAAAAATGAGCCGCTAAAATTATGACGCGGAACTCCACTCCACACAGTTGACGCCTTAACTCAGCGAACATTATTAATATTAATTTCTTTATACAAGTAACACAAATGGTAAACAAATTGACAAATCACCGAAAAAATAAGAAAATAAAAGGAAAGTGAAATGTAAATTCCTCTTTAGTAATATCGCCTCAGCTTTCTGTTGTGGTAGTATTTTATCGTTCTTATTTTTTCATCATCATCATCATTACAGCCCTTTAAAAGTCCACTGCTGAACATAGGCCTCTGCCAAGGTATGCCACAAAGCACGGTCCTGAGCCACCTGCATCCATCGACTTCCTGCATGTCTTACCAGGTCGTCACTCCATCTAGGGGGGGGGTCGCCCTACACTTCGTCTACCGGTACGAGGCTGCCACTCGAGAACTTTTTTCCCCAACGGTTGTCTGTTCTTCGATATATGGCCGGCCCATTGCCACTTCAGCTTACTAATCCATTGGGCTATGTCGGTCACTCTGGTTCTACTGCGGATATCCTCATTTCTAAGTTTATCACGCAGAGAAACTTCGAGCATAGCCCTCTCCATAGCTCGCTGAGCGACTTTGAGCGTCCTCATACGGCCAGCAGTGAAGGACCACGTCTCAGTTCCATATGTCATCACTGGCAACACACACTGGTTGTGCAACTTAGTTTTCAGGTTTTGAGGTATACCTGACGAGAAGATGCGTTGTAATTTCCCGAACGCTGCCCAGCCGAGTTGAATCCGTCGATTAACCTCTCGGTTCGAAGTTGGACTTACCTAGCCGGACTATTTGTCCCAGGTAAACGTACTCGTCAACAACTTCGAGCTTAGTACTCCTAACAACTAACAGCATAGGTGTGACATGGACATTAAACATGATCTTTGTTTTGTCCATGTTCATCTTAAGACCTATCCGTTGGGAGGCACTATTGAGGTCATTGAGCATAGTGCTTAAGTCCTCCAGCGATTCTGCCATAAGGACTATATCGTCGGCAAATCGAAGGTGAGTGATGTACTCGCCATTGATGTTAGTACCGTATCCTTTCCAGTCCAGTAGCTTGAAAACGTCTTCCAATGCAGCAGTGAAGAGTTTCGGGGAAATAACGTCACCCTGTCTTACACCTCTCTGCAGTTAGACAGGTTTCGTACTCTGGTGCTGTACTCGGATAGCCATCGTAGCCCTACTGTACAAACACTTCAGCACTTCGATATACCGACAGTCAACTTGGCACCGCTGAAGAGACTGTAGCACCGCCCAAATTTCGACGGAATCAAAGGCTTTCTCATAGTCCACATACGCCAGGCAAAGTGGCAGATTGTACTCTTCGGACTTCTGTACAATTTGCCGAAGGGTATGTATGTGGTCTATGGTACTAAAGCCTTTTCGGAAACCAGCTTGTTCGGGAGGCTGGAAGTCGTCGAGTCTGCGTGCGAGACGATTCGTAATGACTCTCGAAAACAGCACGTAGACGCGGCTCAGAAGGGATATCGGTCTGTAGTTCTTCAAGAGGGCGTTGTCACCTTTCTTGAAGAACAAGACCACCGCACTTCTGCTCCACGCCTCCGGAGTAGTGCCACCATGGAGGACGGAATTAAAGAGCCTCTGAAGGACTTCAAGTACCGGTTTCCACCCGCTTTCAGAAGCTCCGCTGTAATTCCATCCTCGCCCGGGGACTTGCCTTATGTTCTTATTTTTTACCAGCCTGTAATCACCCTCTGCTGGAGTGGAGTGGAGACCGTCATAGTCGCACTCACAGAGTACTTTTTATATACCTGAAATTCGCAGTCATCGCGGGACTCTGCGCCGACACTACTTGACTGTATACAGTCGTGCCATACATAATAGGTTATCTATTTATTTATTGCCAGCAATCTAGCCCGGCTTGGCCTAGAGAGGATTTATTAATGTCAATTTTTTCAGATTAATTATAGGTGGACGTGACAATAACGTGAGTTCTTTCGATAAAGATTTCGTGGACTGTATTTGGTACATACACTCTTATCACCCACCACTCTTCAACTCTCGACTTATTGTGGTCGCGGAAGGGCGCGTCACATTCGCGAAATTATTGGGAATCATTGTCCGGTGATGAATAATATTAAAGAGGAGATGGAAGGACGTATAGTAATGTCCTTCGTGCGGTCGCGGTTCTTATTCGATTAAATCTAACTGCCGCCGCGCGGCGCTTGAGACGCCTTCAACGACCGTACGTGCATGTAGCAAGTTTAGGAAAAGAGGGGTTAAAGATATGTACCAAGTATTTTATTATATTTACAAATTAAATTGTTAACTGGCGTTACCAATAGCCAAGATCTCTCATTGACATTTCCCTCTGTCTGTTCGTGAAGTTTCAGCACAATAGTTTCAGCCACCACAAAGGTTAGCCCGGACAAACAGTCAGACAAAAGTTTTAAAATGGTTATTTATATCATGATAGCGTGCAGATAACTCTTGAGCTTAATAGAAGCCAGGTATATCAATATTACGGACAGACACTTAATTTTGTTTATATGTATAGATTAACGTGAACCGTCGTTTGAAATTATCTGGTTTATCGCATGTGAGATTTTTTTAATAGATTAAGGGTGACATACGAGCACACAGTCTATTTGATGGTAAGTGGATGCTGTGGCCCATAGACATCTACATTTATCCTCGATTAAGAATCAAAACGCAGATGCGTTGTCACCCCTGAGGACTAAGATGGAATGCCTCATTTCCAGTAAAAAGCGTCTCCGGTTCTCTACACTCACCATACGAAACACAGCAATATTAAGCTTCTATTTTACGCTGGTATTCTATGAGAGCGTGGTCATTCCCCAGTCGAGCCGCCCCATTTGTGCTACAACCATAATATAGCTGCAGCGTGGCTCTATTACGTATGAACTTTTTAGGTTTTAAATCATAGACTGCTCTTCGCGATCATTGTCTCTGACTCTCGAGACTGTAAGTAAGTAAGTAACTCTTACTTTTGGGGCGATGTGTACGCTTTTACAACAAAATCCCAGAAAATATACAAAATTTGACCTAATCAAAGTTCAAACACTTTATTAAACTAAGTTTGTATAAAAAGGGTTATTATAATATTAAGGAATTTATGGATAATAATAACCTCTAGGAATTAAGTAATTGCTACCAAGCTGTTCCTAATTTGTTTTGCGTTGATTAATTGTGTAACAAACATGATTGTAAGCTGTTATTTTTTAGAAAAATGTCCCCTGAGTTTTTTTCTGGTTACTTCCAGGACAGGGTTTTTTTTTTCAAATCGTAACACGTTGGTAATTAAACAAAAGAGTGACCTTTAATAAGTATTATTTATAATCTTTATTGAATAAAAAAGTTTCTGTTTCTGATTCAATGATATACCACAATGCACGATTCCGAGCAAACTACCTACCTCAAGCATCCATCAAGTTTACGGACATTAACCAATTGCAAACTACTATTTAAACATACAAAGCGTTGAGAAAGTGTGTCTTTAGTTAGTGTATTTGTTCTTGCGATACCGCTAAAAGCTATTTAATTAAGGTTGAACGCGCAGAAAGAGATATCGTAAAGTAATTTGTCGTCTACGATTTCGCCAATCAACAGTGGCTGTATTTTTTTTATAGAATTTGGGTGACAACCAAGCACACGACCCATCTTATGGAATCCTCGATTAAGAATTTTTGAAAAGAATGATTGTGATATTACTTTGTGGATAACGGTGCTGGTTGTGTAATTATTGTATTTCCCTTTTTGTAAGACCTGTATTTTGTATTATATTTTATTACACAATTGTTTGTTGTCCTGAAGAAATTAAAAAAAAATAAAGAATCAAAGTGAAAATGCGTCGGCACTCTTGAGGACTAAGAAAGACTGCCTCTTTTCGAGTAAAAATTGTCTCCGGTTCTTTACACTCACCATACGAAACATAGCAGCAATGAGCTGCATTTTACGCTGGTATTCTGTGAGAGTGTGGTCCTACCCCGGTCGAGTCGACACATTCGTGCTACAAGCATAATATAGTTGCAAAATGGCTCTAAATAGAGAGAGAGAGAAAATGTTATCTGTCCCTAAACTAAAACTGAGCAATAAGAGAACGGAACAATGTCCTGTTCCAAAACCAAATAGTGCTATACTAACTGTTGTACCATAAGGAATACTAATGTTGTATAAATTATTTGTTTTGTTTATAAGTTAAGTAAGCTCTCGTTGCAGCAAGTTAAATTAATGCTAACTAAAAATGAAATAAATAATAATCAAACTAATTTGTATGTTGTAGAACTACTCTGTGGCTGCAGTGCGAACATTCATGACTGAGGGACAACACGCTCTAACAGAGTACCAGCGTATATTTATTTATTTATTTATATAAAATATATAATATATATTTTAGCAATAGGAAACCATTTATGGGTTTTCGCAAATAGTGGCACTATATAAATAATTTCATGCGGTGAGTTACCGACAGCTAATAGGACACTGTCGCACCAACCGTTAGCTTAGCTAAGTAACATCGTGCATTAAATAACTAAACATTACAGATTAACAAAATCAAAAAAATATAAAAATACAATAAAATAAAAACAAATAAAAAAGATTATCAGCTAGTATCGAAAAAAGGCTTATTCAGAACTCGTCTCGCCGAAATGATACTTATGTTGAATAGGTCTAAGTTAAACAATTGGGATACAGTATTAAAATTCTTGCTCGCACGGTACATATAATTATTCTGCCTATAATTAGTGTTTGCTGCGGGTAGTGATAGTGGGACCTTTCGTCTAACATTTTTTGCAATTTTGATATTTAACTTCTCAAGTAGATCTGGACAGTCGATCTCGCTTGAAGCTATCTTAAGTAGAAAGGTAATATCTGCTATTTGCCTTCGCATCTCGAGTGGTAAGAGGTGGAACTTTCTACACTTATCATAGTAGAGGTTAGAGTTGTAGTGGTCATTTACTCGGTAGCAAAGGTGTTTAATGAATTTCATCTGGATACGTTCAATTTCATATGTATAATAGGAGCATTATGTATATTTTTCATTATGTATATTTCTTATGTAATCCGAGAGACGACAGACGTATCTGTAATCTTTTTCAAAATTATAAGAAATTTTGGAGACCGGTTTTGCATACTACCTCATAATTTTCAATCTAAAATGCGTCATACTTAATCGGTATTACTAAAGTGACCGTTTATTTTTTTCCTCATATCGGGACACCTTTAAAATTATTATTAGTATAACACTTTTGACTGCCTTTTTGGTCTAACGGTTGTTAGCGCAATGGCTGTCCCGGGTTCGAAACCCGCGTCGGGTCAAGAATCATTTATTGGGTTGTTCTGTCACAAAATTCTCAGTAGCAGCCCGGAATATTGATTTCGAACTTATTGAAGTTGGCGGGGTTTCACCACCGTGCCTCAGGTAGCACGTAAAGCCGTTGGTCCTGCGCCTGATCTCTATTCCGTCGTCTCGGATTACCATGTAGACCTGTGCTTGCGCATACACTTGGGCAATATAATCTTGCCGTCGCAGGAGGCTCGATGGTTCTCAATGGGGAATCCATTGAGAACCGCCGCCGTTACCAAAATTCAATCTGGAACCCTTTATTATAGTTTTAAAAATAAAACACATAGTTGTTTGAATCTCTTAATGATCAAAAGTGAGAATGAGAACTTAGAATCGTATAAAATCTAGCTGCTGGCTTCTTAATTTTTTCTGAACAGCAAATAAGTACTAATTGGAAATAACTTATGTTATTTGATAATTTATTGTAGATAAATTAAAAATTGTCACTTCGTAACTTTAAGTTCAAAAGTGTAGGTTTTCGGAATAATCACATGCTGGCAAACCTGGTATGCGTGGTATCATAATGATGGTACGGGTGATAAAGTTTGCATGATGCTACGCTTTTTTTGTCAAAGCGGGACATTTTTACGGACTTTAAATCGGGACTGTCCCGCCTAAAGTGCGACGTATGGTCACGTTATGTATAACAGTTAATATTTAACATTTTTTAAAATATTAGGACGATATAACTGAAATAGCGCTTTAAAACATATTATTTAAAATACGAACTGGGGATATAAAATAGGTATAGTAAAAATATTGTAATATTTTTGAACTTATTTAGAAGGTAATTAAGTCTGCGAAACCCTGTTCAACTTAAAGTATTATAAAACTTGTTTGTCATTAGTTGTCTAGAGATCGTAGAGAGTACTAATCGAGTACTAATTGGAAATAACTTACGTTATTTGATAATTTATGGTAGATAAATTAAAAATTGTCAATTCGTAACTTTAAGTTCAAAAGTGTAGGTTTGGCACACAAGATACCCCACAGGAAAAACCTTCGTCCCGTCTAAAGTGGGACGTATGGTCACTTTAGGTTTAACACCTAATATTTAACATTTTTTAAATATTAAGACGATACTAAAATAGCCATAAATATACTGTTTTTAATATTTCTATGGAAATAGCGCTTTAAAATATATTATTTAAAATACAAACTGGGGATATAAAATAGGTTATGTAGTAAAAAATATTGTATTGTTTTTGAACTTATTTAGAAGGTAATTAAGTCTGCGAAACCCTGTTCAATTTAAAGTATTATAAAACTTGTTTGTCATTAGTTGTCTAGAGGTCGAACATTCAACAAATTTTATTGTGAGTTTTCGACAAAGAACAAAAGAAAGAATAGGGAAAGGAATAATTTACTTGAGTGTCATTTGTCTGTGTGTCACAGACAACTGTAAAAACAAAAAGGGACATAAAACAAGTTTGAAATTTTTAAATAATATATTTTCTAATAAAAAGTAGGTATAATTTTTATTTTCATATCTCATGGGCTGCTAAACACCGAGTGATGTAAGCTTACATGTACCAAGGATGTCAAATTTAAACTATAAAAAAGTGTTATAATAAGTTCTTCAATCTTAATTAAAAAAAGAAAAGGAAGAATAACCTTTGAGTGAAAATGGATATATTATGAGGCAAAATGTATTTCGAAAACGTGATAGATTTTCTGGACTTCAACAATATAGCAATCGTGCGGCTGTGTGATCGAGTGAGAGAGTGAGAGAGAGCCAATCCCGAAATAAGATAAGGGAAGTAAAAATGAATGTAAAGGAATGGTTCTAATACATTTCGGATTTACTCGTATTTAAAATGAAACGTCAAAAATCGGACCAGCGTACGTCATCATCGTTATAACTTGTCACAAGTTACCTGCTGATGAACATATGACTCTTCCAAAAATGTCTAACATGGTCCTGAGCCAACTGCATCCATCGACTTCATATGCTGTTGTTCGTAATAAAACGGAAAACATTTTTACGTTTTGGTACATACATATACATTAAAAGATAAGAAAATGTACTTTAACCATTTTTAGCTTCTTATTTCTATTAAATATTTGTTACCTACATCAAAACGTAAGCGCTTACGGGTATATCCGGTAGAGCGGTCAATCATTCAATCCTTATTATTAAGACAAATTTCACAGTACGCGAGCAATTCGGGCTCGATACCCGCAGGCACCAAAGAAATTGATAATTACAGTTCTGATTTACCATGTGCTTCACGGCGAAGAAAACATCGTGAGGTACGCAGCAGATATTTTCTTGCCCTTAAACCTTCTCAGAAATGAGAGGAGGCCTGTGCCCAGTAGTGTGATGTTTATAGGATGTAACTTTAACTTATTGAATATCGCACTTGTGCCGTAATTATTATTGTACAATCAAATTTGATGTAAGAAGTCTTCTCGACTCTAATCTTATAAAATAAGGATCTGTACAATGGTCTGTACAGTGCTTTCTCTCCTGGCTCTAATGCGATATTTAAATGATAAATGTTCATCTTATTACAACATTAAAGTATCGTTAGGCGTCTAGGAACTCATTATCCTCGAGCAATGTGACACCCCTAGTCTTGAACTTTCTTACTTGTCTTCAGTGACAAATGAGTAGATATTTACTCGTACAGTTTTGAATTAGTATATGTGTAAATGATGCTTTCGTTAACACACGAAGAGTTTCTTGAATAGGAGCGGTAAAAAATTGTAAGAAAGTTGAGAATACTTTACAATAACTATCCGTATGACCATCACCAACGGTCTTTTTTACATTTTGATCTCAACCTTTTTGGACAAAATTATTCTAGGTTGGCTAAATATTCTTATGTGGTCACTCTACTGGTCCACACATCTGTGATTATAGTTCAAGATTAGATTGGGCTTTAAATGACTTGAAATGGGTATCATATGTATATATTTTTTAAATACGATATAGATTGTAGGAAACAACACTAATTTTTGAATTTTTCCGTTTATGGTTAGTAAAAGCTCCCTACAAAAACTACCACTGATTTCAGAAGCGACCTATCGAAAACCGCGTAGAACTTTTTGTAAGGTAAAATAGACTAGACTAGAGAGAGTTTACATCACCTGAAGATGTCTGTGCTGCGCTGTCGTCGCACCAAACTACCACTCGAAGTGTTGGCCGCTCTCCGGGCAGAACACCTTGCCTGGCATAAGATCTCCCCCATTTTCTTCCACGGCCAAAGTACTATTGACGGTCATGTGTCTTTTATAGTATAGTGATGTTGGGAGTTGTGGTAAAGGGATCATCATTACAGCCCTTCACAAGTCCATTGCTGAACATAGGCCTCCCCCAAGTAATGCCACAAAGCACGGTCCTGAGCCACCGGCATCCATCGACTTCCTGCATGTCTTACCAGGTCGTCACTCCATTTAGTGGGGGGTCACCCTACACCACGCCTACCGATACGAGGCTACCATTCGAGAACCTTCCTTCCCCATCGGTTGTCGGTTCTTCGAGCTATATGGCTGGCCCATTGCCACTTCAGCTTACTATTCCGTTGTGCTATCTCGGTCACTCTGGTTCTATTGCGGATATCGTCATTCCTAAGTTTATCAAGTAGAGAAACCCCTAGTGTAGCCCTCTCCATAGCTCGCTGAGCGACCTTGAGCGTCCTCATACGGCCAGCGGTGGTAAAGGAATAGTGAACGCAATTGGCTGTTAAGATGGAAGGTGCTCTTCAAAATAGGTAATACACGTCATTTTATTTTATCACCCGGATCTGAGTGAATTAATTTTTAACATCTTTAAGTTGTATAACTATATTTCTGAAGCCAAATATCAGTGCTTGCGTGGGTGTAGAGAGTTAGTATAAATACAGGCTATGACGCATTGGCCGCAATCGCATTTGCTGAAGGAGGTTAAATGGGCGATAATTGATTGCAGTGGTTTCAATATTTGTACAAGTAGGCTTCAATGATAAGTAGTAAATTGTGATAGATTTGTTCTAAAGTTGAGATTATAGGTGTTAGAGCGACACTGCAGCCATATGATAGTTGTAATACGAATGAGTCGGCTCAACCGGGGCAGGACCACGCTCTCACGGAATACCAGCGTAAAATAGCAGCGTATTGCTGCTATGGTGAGTTTAGAGAACCGGTGACCCTTTTTACTGAAATTGAGGCATTCCATCTTAGAGATGACAACGCATTTGCATTTTGATCCTTAGTTGAAGGTAAAAGTGGACGTCTATGGGCCGCGGCATCCACTTACCATCAGGTGGGCTGTGAGCTCAATTTTCACCCAATGCTATAAAAAAATGCAAAAGGAAACGGTCGGCTCGGCAGGGGATGCTCATGCTTGTAAATAATACCATCGTAAAATAGATTGCTGTGTTTCGTGTGGTGGGTGTTGAGAACGATTGACATAAATGTTATGACGCAAGACATTTTATTCCTCAGGGCTTTCAACGCATTTTAATCGCGTGTAGATCTTACTGTAGCGTTTAGATATGATTGTGTGCTCGTTTGTCATCTTGAATTCTATAGAAGATGTTTGTATATGATTGAAGTCAACCTTCTCGTTAATCGTTCTTTCCTTTTATTTACCTATTTTAGGGATGTTTGGATGAAATTGGCCGTATAGCAGATTCTCGTATAAAAATATACAATTGTAGGGCTATATTCTCTACAATTGTATATCTTTTATGTTAATCTTTTCTTTGTGAACAAAAATCGTATTGTGTTGTGTTAAGATACATAGATCGATAAAGCTTAAAAAGTATATACAAATTCGTTACAATCGTAACACCTTCGCCCACAATGTGTTGAAACACATTTAAAGGCGATATTTACAGCAATTTCAGCAGCACCTAGTTTTATAAACATTAAAAAGTAATATCATGCACCAGATTAAAATCCCACGGGTGATTTAAAATTGTATACCACAAAGAAAAGATTTGAGGGTTTGTGGTATCTGGTTTTATATCTATAGTAAGTTTTGGTAGTTTTATACTATCGCGGTCCCCTCGTTTTTTTGGCTCTAGAAAATAGAAAAATCATCCGATTTCGATCTTTTTCAAAAACAAGGACTTAGGGCATCCCGACTCGTACTGGTTAGGTTAGAAGGAAATGACGGGGTCGAGTGGGCGAACGAAGCGAGCGAATAGACCCCACCATCTACTTCGTGGTTATTTTTTTATAAATCACTCAGAAGTAGATGCCCCGCGAAGCGCTTCCGTCCCCCAACTCTATCCCCCCATAAATCAGTCGGAGTACTAAACTCTTCGCAACTTCGACGCTGCTCCCAGCTGTCAATCTTAGTATTTTAATCAGTATTTTAAATCATAATACATAATTATTTATTTGCATAGAATGTAGGTAGATATTACAAGAGTATTATTAAAGTTCCTATACATTCTGCCTTATGCGTGCAAATTTTGACTAATTAGAATTTTACAAATATCAAAATGTTCATATGTAAAAGTATTTTATAACGCCATACATACATACTTACAATATTAACATTATAAAAAAAACCATTCAAAGTCCTTTTTAAGCACAGATTATCCCTCAAAAACTTAGCCACGTATGTTTATTGACAAACTGTATCCATTCAACTCTATAAAGTAAAGGGCCGCCTTAGACTTTATTTATTGGTACGCGGATATTAATGGAATACCGTTATCTCGTAGGTTGTAAATTCCCAAAGAATTTTGGCCGGACTTTTGCCATTTTAATGTTTCGGGTCTGTCAGACTATTACTCAGTCTACTGCCGGTACTTTCGTTACAGATTGTGCCAAAAAATAGGCGTATCTGCTAGATACGTCATACTTAACAGGTTAATCAGCACTTTCATTATTTGTCTTAATAATTTACAAATTTTATTACCTCTAGTTTTTAATAAAAATATATTACATTATAAACTAACTATGAAGTTTAAAGAGACGTTTGAAAGAAACGACAAAACGTCGATGGGTACTCCATGCCTAGATTCTTTAACCTATAACGATTTCTTTTTTTTGCGAACTGCGAAGTATGACTTGCTGCTGTAAATTACTGGAAACGTCGAGACTCGAGAACATAGAATATTTTACTGAAATAGATGTTGTCGTTCCAAACGCATTTGCTTGAAATGTTTAGACAAAACCATATAGTTCATAGCTTGGAGAGGTCATTGATCTTTATATAAAGCTCGTGTTACAGAACTAATGATGATGAAACCGGAAGCTGAATTGCAAGATAAAATACACATTGAGCGTATAGAACAAAGGCTAATTTTGTCAATTAATTATATCAAAGTACCTCTCTACTAACGCTGGAGACTGTTGGGGCATTACATACATAAGCATATATAACTCGTTCGGACTCTGAACTCGTTTGCTTGATTGCTTTATTAGACGCAGTGGATCACATTAACATTTTCTTTTTGTTTTTTGTTGAATTTTCGTTTATTCAGACAGGATACGAGTACAGCAAAACCTCTTTACAACGAAAGTGGCCCATTTTTTATAAAATAAGGGTGACAAACGAGCACACAGTCCACCTGATAAGTGAATACTGTGGCCCATAGAACGCAGACGCGTTGTCTATGACTAAGGTGGAGTACCTCGTTTCCAGTAAAAAGGGGTCTCCGGATCTCTACACTCATCATACGAAACACAGCAGTATTAAGCTGCTATTTTACGCTGGTATTTGTGAGAGCGTGGTTCTTCCCTGGTCGAGCCGACCCGTTCGTGCTACAACCATAATATAGTAGCGTGGCTCTACCACGTATAGACCATAATAGTAGACTTACACGGACTGATGATTGTGATGATGCAGACAGCAAATCTTATTTTATTTAATTATAAGCTGGTCTTTTTTATATAGAACAAGAATGTGAACGAGCACATACCACGTGATGGTAAGTGGATGCTGAGGATCTACTTATTGCTGTGGCCCATAGATGCGTTGTCGATAACCGCCGGCACCAAAAGTGCAAAAAATTCAATTTTATATTGATTTATGTTAAGCTCGGTAGTGAAGAAAAATATGTGAAGAAATCTTCCTTACCTTACTTGGATTATAGCTCTCTCAGAAGTGAGAGCAGGCGTGTGCCGAGCTGATGGACGTATGTGTCGTGAAATGTTTGAAACTTTACTCTCTACTTTTATCTTTATTATTTATCAACTTTAGCTTTAGGTAGCTTTCTTATTTCGTTGTTTGATAAAAAATAGTTTTAGAACAGATTAGAGGAAAAGAGAACCTTGAACCATCCTATCATAGTTTGGTGTATTGTATCGATCCCTTGATTTTATCTAATAAGTAGGCTCAAGTGATCGACTAATATAGGTTTATAAGATGAACAAACGAATTTCCCCAATCATTATTATACTAGTTGCTTAATTCTAATATATGTAAGATATGTAAGTATGTTCTTTTTTGTATATAATATTATATATAATACGCTACGAGATATCATTTTAAATTATGAACGGATTTTCATTATGTTTTTTTATTAAATAGATTTTTTATGAAATGTGAAAATAATATACTTCAGTGCTTATTTAAGAAAAAATATAAACGTTTATTTCAACAACATTCTCTAGTTGTATTTATATCATAAATAGCTAAAACATTTTTAGTTGCTGTGGGAGACAGGAGCCCAAACTAGGTTACCCTCAGCTTTGGTTGACCCGCTTCCTCCTCTAGGCTTTATTACGACTCAATGATAATTTAAACATGACGTGAGCTTCGTTTGTGAAGATCGAATATAAGATTTTCAATCTCAATCTAGAATATAAATAGCAGTAAAAGGAACGTGGAATGTATATAGTATATTTTGTGTTTGAAATTAAGTTAGTATATACTCGTAATCAAATCGTTCATAATGTAAAATATAATTTGCTTGTATTAATTCACTTGTATTAAAAATTTTGTACAACCGACTTCAATATAAATAAAACGAGGATATTATCAATGTAGTCGAAGTCAAAATTACATTCGCTTCATTAAGAATAACTCTAAGACTACTGGTCAGATCTTGATCTTTATATGGGACCATATAAGAAACACCAACAATCAAATAAGAAAAGAATCATCAAAATAGGTTTACCTGGAAAAAAGTTCTGAGCTAACACATATAAAAACAATCGAATTGAGAACTTCCTCCCTTTTTGAAGTCGGTTCATAAAATAATATATGTATATATTTCAATATAACTAATAATTCGACGATATTCTTATGTAGTCTGTGATACTTTAGTCCGTTTAAAATGGTCCAAAATTTACATCGTTGAATTAATAAAAAAACCCTACGAACTAAAAAGATTAAAATAATTTGCACATAACAGTTAATAAGTCAGGGATTTTTTCTTCCAAAACTATCACCTAGCACCAACTTCTTGAACTTGTTATGGTGAAACATCTCACAAATATTAGATACAAATATCTCACAGAATACCAGCTGAATAACAGCTCAATGCTGCTGTGTTTCGTGGGGTGAGTGTAGAGAACCGGGGACCCATCTTAGTCCGAAGAGGTTGCAACACATCTGCATTTCGATTCTTAATCGAGGATAGATGTAGATTTCTGATAATATAATATTAATTTATTTATTTCGGTTAAAAATATTTTTTTTAAATAGAATAGCATAATATTTATTTATTAATGATAATTTTTTCTTTCAGTTGGCTTTTACTTATTTCCCATTTTAAATGGACTAAGGTATATTTTAGATATCCGTACAAAATCATGAACATCTAAATATCGTATCGATGTTCAATATCCGAGACAACGTATTAAGGAAAGCCGTTTGTAATTACTTCGAAAGGTGTGTTACTGAACTCAGTAGTGCAATTACCACGAAGTTTCTTCTAAAACATTTCCGTCGAGAAAGTTACTAATAAGGGCTTATCTTTGGTACGAACGAGATTCAATGATAGCCGATTATTAGCAACAAATAAAGTTAGAATGGTTGTGTTGAGTCTTATTAAGGCTTCCGTCTAGTTTTGCCGTTTTACATTCCCAGCCATTAGAGGGGGCGCTCTCCCCCGTGCATAAATACGTTTGAGATCGCAGGCACCGTCAGGTGCTCTACTTCATTAAATATATGACTTACAAATTTTTTTCCAAAAATATTCATTTTACTTTTGTCGTAGTAGTAATTTTTTTTTACCCTTTTAAGTTTCATTTATGTCGTTTTTAGTAATGTTTATACGGATTGTAGGTTTAAATAGGGTATATACAACCGAAGTAAAATAAAAACTGCCTCTTCATACAAATTTCGCCTCTACTTTGTACATTTTGTACTTTACTACTACATTTACTACTATTTTTACTGACACAAGGATATTTCTTCTTTTTTCTATCTACCTTTTTCCTTTTTTTTTTGGTAATAAATTATATATAAAACTTAAAACATATAAAACATACAAAATATAAAAGTCGAAGTCAATTAATATAATACTAATATAAACACTAAAAACTAGAACTAATATGACAATTAATTAAAAATAATATATATTTAAGTAGAGCAACTTTCACGCAAAGAGATCAACCTTGCGAGCGATAGGTAAAGTAACGTTGAGCAACACTGTACATGTCTGAACGCCGAGAAATCCCAGCGGAACTGCGGAACTGAGAAAATTTTCAGGCGTTTCTGGTTTATAAATAGCATATAGGTAAAAAGTACGAAAATATACACTTTTTTTATTTTATTTATTTCTAACTCACTTGAAAATAGTTCTATTTTATGTGGTGTTAAGTACGACTTTGCTACATTTATACTTCTAATAGAAAAAAATAGATATTTGCAGTAAAAAAAATCATGAAATACAACTTTTAAGACCTTCAAATAAGAAAATTAAAGCATTTGTAAAAAAAGTGACCAGATTAGATTATTGTAGACAATATATAAATAAATGTGATCTGAATACTTTTCTTGATATTGTTATAGTTTGTACATAGCAGAGGCTTTAATAAGACCTTTTACGCATGTGACCTAAACATAGGCATGTTTAACGACAAATAGAGCTATTCATTTAAACACCAAAATAAAATTAAAAAACAGTTTCGAAAATATCAAATCCTACACTTTAAATAAGTGTAAAAAATGTTTCACTTTTTCTTTTTTAAATACTATAAAAAATATTTGTTTTGCTGTAAATTTTGCCAGAACACTAGTTTTCACAAGACTGGGGCCTTAAGAGGATACCTTGAAAATGAATCGAAGTTTTGGGGGCGTAGCTTATTCCTTTGTCGGTGAAGCTAACGGACTACTGCGGGAGTGTCAAACAGGGGGGTACAGTTCCATAATAAGGCATTTGGGCATAGAAAGTAACGCCATCAAGTGTATGGTACGGATCATAATTTCCTCAGTTTGTGTAATATTAGTTAATTAAATACTCAATAGATGGCAGAATTTAAGAAGGAAGCAGTGATCCATGTTACGCATTATATTGCAATTGCAGCTTAGGAACTGATATTTGCATTTTAATATCTTTACAATTTTCTCATTAATTTTATTTTTATTTATCTAATAAATTATAAACTATAAATTTTGTAATATAAGATCACGTAATAATTGTTTAATACATGATTTATAAAGTATAAATTACGTACGTTCCGATTATTTTTATGTCCGATTGAAATGATTGTTCTGTGATACACCTCTCTGTAGCGGAAAATATAAATATATCTGTGGCTATTGTGAAAAAGAATATAAAAAGTTTCAAAGTTAAATTTTAATTTTTAAATTTTACAAAGAGATATTAGTATAAACCAAGTATAAACGGGAATGTCTTAATTTCCAAATTGAATGGAGTTCGTTTTGTTTAACTTTTCTATGCTTTGAGTTTTATTTCGATTTATTATTTCATATTTCGTACTAGCCAGTAAATATTCAGTTTATGGTGCTTTGTTAGTCGTTTTACTTAATCGGATAATGTCTAATGTGTTAGCGTTGTTGAAAATGGTGTGTCTTAAGAAGCCTCCATAATCATATAATATTGAGTGCCCACATCATAGACTTATTATACTATTGAGCATATGTATACATAGTGGATTGAAAAGTACTCGGCCTAACCAAGAAAATAAACAGATACTAAATCAGTTATGCCATTACCACGCTGTCCGTGAATTTCTGCAATATCAGGGGACTTCACTCCAACCTAAACGCCGTCCACTACCATCTCGAGACGGCGAGGCCGGCTCTGCTCTTTCTGACCGAGACGCAGGTGTCCTCTCCGGCTGATGTCTCGTATCTCTCCTACCCGGGGTACAAACTGGAACACTCCTTTGTGCCTCGGGCTGGAGTTTGCGTTTACGTCAGAGAGGACATCTGTTCTCGACGCCTCGGCAGACTTGAAGGTTCGGACCTGTCCATCCTTTGGCTACGCGTAGACAGCGACGACCATCCGCGCATCTACGGGTGCCTCTATAGGTCCCACAGCGGTAATGCCGAAACAGACCGACTCTTCGACCACGTCCAAATGGCTGCAGATTCGTTGCTACAGCAGATCCCCTCCGCAGAGATCGTGATCCTCGGCGACTTTAACGCCCATCACGCCGAATGGCTCGGTTCACGTTTAACCGATCATGCGGGGGAGATCTGTTCATGATTTTGCCTTGTCATATGGTCTGACACAACTGGTTACTTCGCCTACGCGGATTCCAGATGTGGAGGATCATGCACCTTCCCTGTTGGACCTTCTGCTGACCTCTCACCCGGACGGATATCAGATTTCCGTCGACGCCCCTTTAGGCTCCTCGGACCATTGTCTTGTCCGGAGTGTGGTGCCACTCACGCTGAAATCGCGGTTGCATTCTGCAGGCTGCCGCCGTGTTTGGCACTATAGGTCAGCCGATTGGGATGGGATGCGGTCTTTCTTTGCATCCTACCCTTGGGGGCGGGTTTGCTTCTCGCCGGACGATCCCAACGTTGTTGCGGATTCTGTCGCTGATGTGGTACTTCAGGGTATGGAACTTTTTATTCCTTCCTCTGTGGTGCCCATTGGAGGCAAATCTCAGCCATGGTTTGGTCGCTCCTGTAAAATAGCATCATGCTATAAGCAGGAGTGCTACCAGGCCTGGGCTGACGCATCAGCGTCCAGGGATGTAAACACCAGCGCTCTAAAAAAGAAGTATAATTCCGCCTCTAGGTCCTTCAAAAGAGTCATTGCCAAGGCAAAGTCAGAGCACATAGGCAGAATTGGCGAGAAACTAGTTCGTCTTCCTTCTGGAACCCGTACATTCTGGTCTCTCGCCAAGGCTGTCCAGGGGAATTTCTGTCAGCCATCTCTTCCATCTCTGCACAGGGAGGACGACTCACTGGCCCACACCGCAAAGGAGAAAGCCGATCTTCTAGGCTCTTTCTTTGCGTCTAACTCGACTCTCGATGACGGGGGGAGTACGCCGCCGACCATCCCGCGGTGTGAGTGCTCCATGCCGGAAGTGCAGTTCACTCAGCGCTCGGTTCGCAAAGCACTCCTCTCCCTGGACATCCACAAGTCGAGTGGGCCTGACGGAATCCCCCCAATTGTGCTGAGGACGTGTGCTCCAGAGTTGGCACCGGTTTTAACGCGTTTTTTCCGGTACTCCTACTCCCTAGGCGTAGTCCCAAAATCATGGAAGACGGCTTTCGTCCACCCGATCCCTAAAAAAGGCGACCGCTCAGACCCGTCCAACTACCGGCCTATCGCCATCACCTCCTTGTTCTCCAAAACAATGGAGTCCATTGTAAACTGCCAGCTCATGAGGTACCTTGAGGATCACCAGCTGATTAGTGACCGCCAATACGGTTTTCGCCGTGGCAGGTCAGCTGGTGATCTTCTGGTCTACCTAACTCACAGATGGGCGGAGGCAGTAGAGTCCAAGGGGGAGGCATTGGCCGTTAGTTTGGACATTGCGAAGGCCTTCGATCGGGTTTGGCACAAAGCGCTTCTTTCGAAGCTCCCTTCCTATGGGCTTCCCGAGAAATTGTGCGATTGGATCACCAGTTTTCTTGCAGATCGGAGCATCAAGGTCGTTGTAGACGGTGCAAGCTCCGATTGCAAGCCTATTAATGCTGGTGTTCCACAGGGCTGCGTGCTATCGCCAACGCTGTTTCTTCTGCATATCAATGATATGTTGCAGACCCGTAACATTCATTGCTATGCGGATGACAGCACTGGTGATGCTCTTTACACAGTGGTGAGCCAATATTTCTCGGGAAAACGTCTCCGAGTGCCGGGACAAACTTGTGTCTGAAGTCGAGTCTCTGCTGGACAGAGTCTCGGATTGGGGGCGACCAAATCTAGTCCAGTTTAACCCCCAGAAGACACAAGTTTGCGCGTTAACCGCTAAAAAGAACCCCTTTGTCGTATCCCCTCAGTTTCAAGGCACTCCCCTTGTTGCCTCAGCCAGTATCGGAATCCTCGGCGTCGACATATCGAGTGACGTGCAGTTTCGTGGTCACTTGGAAGGGAAGGCCAAATTGGCCTCTAAAAAGCTTGGCGTGCTCAGCAGAGCGGGACAGTATTTCATGCCGGCACACCGCCTGCAACTTTACAAGGCGCAGGTTCGGCCGCACATGGAATACTGTTCCCATCTCTGGGCTGGGGCTCCCCAGTACCAGCTCCTTCCACTTGACCACATCCAGCGCAGAGCGGCTCGAATCGTCGACGACCGAGTGCTTTCCGATCGGCTCGATTCTCTGGCACTGCGAAGAGATGTTGCATCCCTTTGCATTTTCTTTCGCATATACCATGGAGAGTGCTCTGAGGAATTGTTCGGATTAATCCCAGCCGCCAAATTTCGTGAACGCACTACGCGGCAAACGTCCCGATACCATCCACACCATCTGGATGCTTGGCGGTCCACCACTGTACGTTTCAAAAGGAGTTTTCTTCCGCGTACAACCTCTCTGTGGAATAATTTACCACCAGCGATTTTTCCGGACCGATACGACCTGGGGACCTTCAAGAAAAGAGCTTACTCCTTTCTAAAGGGCCGGCAACGCGTCTGCAATTCCCCTGGTGTTGCAGTTGATCATGGGCGGCGGTAGTCACTTAACATCAGGTGAGCCACATGCTCGTTTGCCCCCCCTCTTCTATAAAAAAAAAAAAAAAAAAGTTATATTTTTATTTTTCTACATAATCACCATCAAGTTCAATACACTTTTGCCACCTCCCCTTCCAAGCATTTAGACCGTTGACAAAAAATGATTCTTCCTTAGAGTCAAAATATGCGTCTACAGCTGCTTTTACCTCGTCGTTTGTCGAAAATCTTTGACCTCCCAAGTGCTTTTTTAGGTTAGGGAACAGTAAGAAGTCTGATGGTGCCAGATCAGGTGAATACGGCGGATGCGGTAACGGTTCAAAGCCACAGTTGTGAATTTCAGCCATTGACTGTACTGACGTGTGAACACGGGCGTTACCTTGATGAAACAGGACTTTTCTTCTGAGCATTCCTCGACGTTTTTCTTTTATTTCCTCTCGTAAACAACGTATTAAGGTGCAGTAGTAATCAGAGTTTATAGTCTGACCCCTTTCAAGATAATCAATCATAATCACACCTTTCGAGTCCCAGAATACTGAAGCCATCACCTTATTTGCCGACAAAATCGACTTAGCCTTTTTAGGGACGGTGAACCAGGTCTTCTCCACTGTTTTGATTGTTGTTTTGTTTCCGGTGTACAGTAATGAACCCATGTTTCGTCCATAGTAACGAAACGATTCAAAAAATCATCTGCATCGGCTTCAAGTAACTCCAAAGAGTCGCGTGAAATAGTCAATCGCGTCCTTTTTTGTTCAACTGAAAGCAGTCGCGGAACCCACCTCGCAGACACCTTGTGGAAACCCAACTCGTTGACAATGATGTTTTGAGTTCATTCATAAGAGATGCCTATAATCTCGGCTATCTCTCTAATTTTTAATCTGCGGTCTCCCATTATTAAATCAAGTACTTTTTTAATATTTTCGTCAGTAGTTGACGTCGAAGGCCTTCCAGAGCGGGGTTCATCTTTCACACTCTCTCTACCACGCTTAAATTCTGCTATCCATTTTTTGACGGATGAATATGACAGAGCACAATCGCCTAATGTACTGACCATGTCATCATGGATGGCTTTTGACGATAGCCCCTTCTTATGGAGGTACTTAATGACGGCACGCTGCTCGATTTACTCCATTCGCGGAAATTATGTCCGATTACTTTGTTAATAAATTTATAAAATCACAACTAATTATCGCACACGTTTCGAACTTCACACAATGAACTAGTCTGAACTGAACTAAATAATGTGGGTAGATTTGATTTTTAGAATTGAATGGATCTGTGTTAGGCCGAGTACTTTTCAATCCACCCTCTATTATTATTTCTGTCATCTATATCATCTGTCAATAATATAATTAAATCTCTATGAAAATAATTATTTTATTTCTAAACCATTAGAAGTATTTCTATGTTCCATTCGTATCAATGCTTATTATTACATACATAATACATAAACACTCACGCCTGTCACCCA
The DNA here is from genome assembly GCA_907164705.1 of Parnassius apollo. NCBI lineage: Eukaryota > Metazoa > Arthropoda > Insecta > Lepidoptera > Papilionidae > Parnassius > Parnassius apollo. Next base: position 7,162,828 of record CAJQZP010001697.1, read on the forward strand.
GAGGGGTAGGCAGAGACTACAGACTTCCATTTAGCATGATCCTGATATACCTTTCTCGCCTCTTCCACATCCATATACCTACGCATACATGCTCGTCGGTTAAGGGTACTCTTAATTTGGCCCATTTTTAGTATATCGCCAATTTGGTCGACAAACTTCCACCTAGGACGTCCCTTTCCGACTCTTCCATTCACTTCTGCAACATATATTTGCTTTGTCAGTCTTTCCGCATTCATTCTTTCTACATGACCAAACCACCGAAGCATTCCTTTATTAATCCTGGTTACCGCATCATCTTAAAACCACACTCTTCTTTTATCACACAGTTTCTCACCCTGTCACTCAGATTCAGCCCTAACATACTCCTTAGCGACCGCATTTCTACTGCATTTATTCTACTCTCGTGCTTTTTCTGCCACACCCAACTTTCACTTACCATACGTTAAAGTAGGGACTAATACAGCACTGTGAATTGCCATACATGCCTTTTTTGACACATTCTGACTTTTCACAATAGAGTGTAGGCGCCATTTACTTTATTTCCTGCATTCACTCGTCGTTCAATATCCTTATCATATCTCCCACCCCTGCTGAATACACATCCCAAATATACGAACTCATCCACTTGCTCAATTAACTCTCCTTCTATTCTTATTTCACATACCGTTTTGCTTTCATCTCTTTCAAAAACCATCACTTTCGTCTTACTTGCGTTCACTTTCATTCCCCTTTCTTTTAATGACCTGTTCATTAATGTAACCATCATTTGCAACTCGGGCGCCGACAACGCAAGTATGACTTGATCATCGGCGTACAAAAGGCATTTGATGGTTAACTCACCCATTCTTAACCCGCATTCTTCAACTTTCAAATTTTCCAAACAGCTGTCCATAAATAGGTTGAACAGCCACGGGGAAGCTACACAGCCCTGTCTGACACCTTTATGGATGCCAAACCAGTCCGAGTAGACCCCGTTGATTCTAACACAAGCACTCGAGTCCCTGTACAGAGACTTTAATGCCTGTATCAAACCAGCGCTCAACCTAAATGCGTTCAGCATTTGCCATAACACATCCCTGTCCACTGTGTCATAAGCCTTTTCCAAGTCCATGAACGCACAAAAAACTTTTTTGATTTTTCGCCAAAAACTTCTCCGCGATCATGCGCATGGAAAAGACTTGATCTGTACACCCCATTCCCTTTCTAAATCCCGCTTGCACATCCCAAATTTTTTCATCAGTTTCTTTCATAACTCTTTCAATTAGTACCTTAGCATACAGTTTTCCCACAATGCTAAGAAGGCTGATACCACGGTAGTTTTTACAGTCCTGCTGTGACCCTTTTCCCTTATATATTGGACTATCACGGCTTTGCACCAGTCTCCCGGTACCCGCTTTAGTTCCCAACATAAATTAAACAAGGTGTACAGCAGGCCTGCCACCACGTCCTCTCCAGCCCTTAGCACTTCGAGTGAAACTCTATCATATCCGGCTGCCTTACCTACTTTCATGCTTTTGATTGCTTTCATTATTTCATCTATACTTATTATAGGGAGCTATCTCTTTCATCTTCTTTCGGAATTTCTATTTCATTTAGTTCACACTTCTCCTCACTCATAAATTCGCTTTCAAAATATTCCTTCCATCTCTTTAAACTCAACACTTCATCATTCAGGATACAGCCATTCTCGTCTCGTATCGCATTCAATCTAGGCTGTTTTGAAAGTCCCCTGGTATTTCTTACGAGTTTCCAGAACATTTTAATATTTGCCTGGAAGTTATCCGATATTCTTCTATCATTCCTATCCGTTCTTTCTTGCTTTTTCCTTTCAACTAATTCTTTTACTCTGTTATTTTATTACGTTTATTACGTTATATTATTACGTTTAAACTCCGCCTTTTTTCTTTCATTCTCATCATTCTTACCGCCAGAATTACCAGCTTTGGTCGCTAGTAAATCTAGCCATGCTCTCTTCTTTGCTTCAACTTCCATACGTACCTCATCATCCCACCATAACGTATTGTCTCCTTTCATTCGTTCTCTTACTAACACCATATACTTCGGTAGCTGCATCCACTAAACCTTTCTTAACATTATGCCACACATTCTCCAAGTCTAACTCATTCACACACAACTCATCCAAATTACTTATATTTTCTCTCAGTCTGCATTTGTACTTGTCTTTCACATTTTCATCTTGTAACCTCTCAATTCTTATACGCTGTAACGCAGTGGTAGACACAGATGTCCTATGCCGCCAACGTCTGAATAAACCCCTAATTCGGCATAAGACCAGGTAGTGGTCCGTCCCTACGTTGGACCCCCGGTAAACCCTTGTATCCACCACTGCGCTCCTCATTCTTTCATCCACAGTTATGAAATCTATCACGCTTCTATCATCACCTCTTTCCCAAGTAAACATGTGAATCTTCTTATGACGAAAGAAAGTGTTCGTCACAAAAAGATTCCTTTCCACACATACGGTGAGGAGGCTTTCACCATTCTCATTTATACTTTCATCACCAAACGTTCCCAATATCCTTTCATAACCAAGCCTCCTCACCCCAACCCTTCCATTAAAATCTCCTAGCATAATAATATTTTCATTTCCCTTACACTTCATTAACACCATCCTTACCATTTCCCAAAACTGCTCCCGGATATAAGTGGGCTTAGACATGTCTGGGGCGTAGACCCCTAACACAAACAACTTCTTTAAGCCCACTTTCATTCGTATCCATAGCAGTCTTGGGCTTACACATTCATACTCTTTCACACATTGGCCCATTTTTTGTGAAAGGATGATACCTACTCCCTGGCATGCCCGCTCGATCTCGTCTACACCAGACCAGTATGCGGTATACATGCCATGTGCAGTGAAATCCTTCCCCTTCCTTTATTATTGTTAATTTATTTATTACTATTATATTCATTTATTACTATTTCCATTCCAATTGTCTACATTCACACGTAGAAAGTTGGAATGAATTATATTATATTTTATTCATTACATTTACAAATATATATATATATAATATTATAAATGAATATAATATGTAATATTGAATGTGGAGGTGAGCAATGGGCAATATATTTATTATATTTACTAATTATATTTACTATACTCTTTGATGTCAAAATGAAAGTGATGCAATGACTTCATAGTACGAAAATTATGAGATAGCCATACCTCGGTGTGCACGACGCAAACAACATGATACATCGAACGAAATACGTGCTTGTTGTAACCGAAGCTAGTTGAACAATCTAGGGGCAGTGGGCGGAGCCATGAGGGTGTTACGATCGTCACGGTTCGACAAGAGTATGATGCGTCGCTCTATAAACTGAACCGGCAGTTGACCAAAACCAAACCTCCCGTTTACCCGCTGACCAACAACGCGGGCGAACGCTGCTATGATGCCAAGGGCAGAGCGGATATCCTAGTCGAGCACTTCGAGGAGCAATTTATGCCGAACCCAGCAAGTGCGGAGTTCATGGAGCTTCATGCCCGGAAGGAAAATCGCGTACAGGAGTTCCTGTCGTCGCCCGCGCCGCCTCTTGCAGGAGAGTGGTTCATCTCCCCCGCTGAACTGCGGGGGACAGTAACCTGCCTGCAACCGAGGAAGGCGCCGGGGCACGATGGGATTACCAACGCTGCACTCCGACAGCTGCCCAATAGAGTCCTAGTAGAGCTTGGTCGACTCTACAATGGGATATTGCGGACATCCCACTTCCCGGAGGACTGGAAGAAAGGCAAAGTGATCGTCTTGCCGAAACCCGGGAAGGACAGGCGTAGAGCTGCCAGCTACAGGCCGATCACGCTATTACCGCACATAGCTAAACTGTTTGAAAGATTGCTGCTGAGACGTCTCCGTCCGTGCATCCAACTTCGGGCGGAGCAGCACGGATTCAGGAGGGGTCACTCCGTTCGACCGGGTATGGCACACAGGACTACTATACAAGCTGAATGAACAGACCAGTGTCCCTCCTGCTATGTTGCGGCTAATGGCGTCTTTCCTGGAAGACAGGAAGTTCTACGTCTGCGTAGAGGACGCCGAGTCCGCAACCAGATCCATCAGAGCCGGCGTTCCACAGGGCAGCTGTTTGTCTCCAGTCCTGTACGCGGCTTACACTAACGATATACCTACACTAGCAGGCAGGCTTCAAGAGTGGGACGACGTTGAGCTGGCGCTATATGCGGACGATAGCGGCTATTTCACCTCGTCCAGAAGAGCCCACATAGCCACTGCCAAGATGCAGCGTCTGCTGGACCTGCTGCCACCATGGCTGAACGAGTGGAGGATGGTCGTCAACGTTGGTAAGACGACCGCTCTGCTCACTCGCCGTCTTAGGAAATTTCCACCTCCGCTGACCCTCAACGGCCAGAAGATTGCGTAGCAGAAGGCCGTAACTAACCTTGGGTGCAGGATCGACAGGACGCTGCGCATGACCGCGCACGTCGACTTCGTCGTCCGCAGAGCCCGATGTGCGCGGGCGACGCTCTTGCCGGTCCTGGCATCCAATCTGCCTATCAGAACCAAGCTCCGGATATACAAGATGTATATCCGGACTATTATCACCTACGCTGCTTCGGCCTGGTACGCACTTCTGAGCGACCCTCTGAGGCGGCGACTGCAGGCCCAGCAGAATCTGAAATTAAGGACGATCGTCGGAGCAGGTCGCTACGTCCGGAATGACGTGATAGCGGCCGATCTTAAGGTCGAGAACATCATCGACTTCGTGGCCCGGATGGCGCGCGGCATGTTCGACCGTGCCGACAACGGGCCACATGAACACCTCAACGGCTTTGCGCCGTTGCACACTCGGCCACCGGACGGGCGACCTCTTCCAAGAGAAACTCCTCTCTATATCGATTAGAGAGTCGAGTAACAACCCTCAATCCCGCTAAAAGGCCAACTTTGACTTTTAATGGACAACCTCTTTTTCCCGTAGTTAACCGACTACGGGAAAAAACATTACCCGACTACGGACTAACCCGGAATACTATCTACGCCTAAATAGGCTACAAGGACTGGCCCCAGTGATGGGCCATGAGGACTATCCGGGCAATAGGGTATACCCCGAGGCCCGATACCTGCATTGCCCTCTTGGGCATGTAGACGACAATCAACGGTTCGACAACTAGCAATGGTTGCACGCAGCAACGCGGAAAAACAGGCGCAGCCTTATTCATTATATTCATATTTATGTTAAAAAATATAACTTTATATTCGATAAAAAGAATAGCGTTGTAACTATGCAATAACTCTCCCAATAAAGACACCAAATGAATGATTAGCGAATGTAAATTGTATTTGTTCTTATATCTAATTTACCTTTCTTGTATATTACCTTTCTTGTATAGTAATTAAAATAAGATATTATAACATCAACAGGGCATGTTATCGTGACGCGGCCGCGGAGCAAATGAGGCTACGCGCACCGCGCCACGACGTTTTATATTTATAGTGCTGAGGCGCGGGGCAGGGTTCTCAGCCCAAAGGTGTTAAATATAAAGTTTAAACCTTTTTAATATGTAAAAAAATTGTTGTGTACGTAATAGTATAATAAGTAGTTATAAGAATATTACACATTTAATTCTGTTTATTAGTTTGTAAGAGTTATAACCAAATAAAGAAAGGCGCGGGGGTGAGGCAATGGTCCGCTGGCCAGCAGCGGCCAAATCATATAAAAGACGGGCCGGACGGTATGGTCGGCACTGACAAGATGGTGGCTATAACTATAGCCGAACTCGCCGACTTCTTCGGTCAAGTGTGCCCCGACGCTTGGGCTGCTTTCCTAGCCCAACGTAACTCGTCCACCGCTGAACGCCCCGTAGTACGGATCGACGATCCTATGTCACCGAGCACCGGCCGCTCGACCCCTGTGTCCATCGACACAGTCTACAACGCCGCGTCCCCCGCGCCTTCTGCGCTCTCCATCCGCGGTCCCTCCCCGTTGTTTTCGGACGCCGAATCAGGCTCCGAGATGGAGATAGAGAATCACCGACCCGAAAAACCCAATGACGAAGGCTTCACCCTAGTCTCGGGTAAAAAGCGTAAGCGCACCGCCGCGAAAAAGGGAGACGAGCCTCACTCGGCCCCTACGTCGCCCAACGCCACTCCGGCCAAAAACGTCGCGCCTTCCGCGCGCAAAATTACCGCGATCAAAACCGCGAACCCGACTCAGGCCGTACCTAGGAAGGAGAAGCCGCCGCCCCTATAATCTTACAGGACAAATCGCGCTGGAACAACCTATCCAAGTGGATAGACTCCAAAAAGATATTCTGCCCCAAAGTCCACAATGGACCACAGGGCATCCGTATCCACGTCGCAACGACGGACGATTCCGCGCTTTAACTGCGCACCTTAAAGCTCAGAATCTGATCTGCTTCCACACTTACTCTCTCGCGGAGGACCGTAACCTCCGTGTTGTAGTTCGCGGACTCCCTAAGGAGCTAGAAACCGAGCACATATTAAGCGATCTTAAATCGCAAAATCTGCCTGTTAGGGAAGTGCACAGGATGCACCATCCAACCGATAAAAAGCGTTACCTTGATCTTTGTCTAGTAATACTGGACTTGCTTCCAGAGGGCAAAGAGATTTATAACATCACCCGGATATGCAATCTCACGGGGATTGTTGTAGAGTCCCCGCGTAATAGGGACATCGTTGGCCAATGCCATCAATGCCAATTATATGGCCACTCAGCCAGGAATTGTTTCGCCCGGCCTAGGTGCGTCAAATGCCTAGGCGATCATGGCATTACCGAGTGCCCCCGAACGCTCGAGACGGAGGGCCCTCCGAGCTGTGTTCTGTGCGGCGAAGAGGGACACCCAGCGAGCTATGGCGGGTGTTCCAAAGCGCCGCGTAGGAAGCAGAATGGAGAAGCAATCCGACGCGGACGTGCGGGCAACTCCTGTAGGTCGCGCCCACGGCATTCTGCCCCATCGATCGCACCAACCTCGGTATCGCTACCCGCGCCCGCTCAGGCTACAGCCAAGCCCGCCCTCGTTAAAGGAACTTCCGGGCAAGGCCCAAGCCTTCCGGTGCCGTCATCACCTAAGCCCAACGCATGGGTTAAGCCCCCGGCGATAGTCAGCGCGGCCGCCTCACGGCCAGTGCCTCCTTGCCAGGCCCAGAAACCCAAACCCGCCCCTCAGGCACCGTCAAACATCGACACTGACCTTTCGTTAGTGTTCAACTTCGCCAGCAACATTAATGTGGCCGAAGTCACAACCCTAGCCCGCAAACTTCGCGAAGCTAAGTCTATCCAAGATAGGCTCAATGCTACCATTGAGCATATTAGTCTTATCCAAGCGATAGGTTCGTTCCAGTGCGCCTAAGCAACTCTTTCTTTTTCATAACCAAAATGGAAGTAAGACCTATAGGTAGAACCAAGCCTAGATCTCTGACTATCGCGTACTTTAATGCAAACGGTATCAGAGATCAAAAAGGAAGAGATCATATATTTTTTACGCAACCATGGTATCGACATTATGCTAGTGCAAGAGACCTTCTTGAAACCTAGTTTGAACGATCCCAAAATAGCCAATTATACCCTAATAAGAAATGATAGGCTGACCGGACCTAAAGGCGGCACCTTGATCTACTACAAAAGGTCCTTGCAATGTGTACCGATAATACTCCGCCGCTTACTAACTTAGAAGCGTCGGTCTGTAGGATAGCACTTACGGGCCATCCGCCAATAATAATTGCATCAGCATACCTGTTTCCCTTAAAAAGTATAATAGATTCCGACATTATCGTCTATTCAAACCTAGGCCCTTGCGTATTAATCGCAGGAGACCTAAATAGTAAACACGTTAGCTGGAATTCTAACGTTAACAATCCTAACGGAATTATTCTAAGAGACCTCACGGAGAGACTTAACTTCGATGTTATCGCTCCCGAGAGTCCAACACGCTATCCTTTCGCAAACAACCAACATCCGGACGTCCTTGATATAGCACTGCTAAAAGACGTCCGACTTACTATTAATTCGATAGAGACTATTATCGAGCTAGTCTCAGGCCACAGGCCGGTCGTTTTACAACTGGGCCGGCCGGCAGGTGAGGTCCCACAGACCAAAACTATTGTCGACTGGCGTAAACTTGAGGTCAAACTTAAGTCTACGAACTCCCAGCATTTGGACACTGACAAGATAGACTCGCTGGAGGAAGCCGATAGGGCGATTAGCGATCTTTTGACTCACCTCGCATCAGCGGTCGAAGATTGCTCCCGTAAGGTTCGTGTGTCGAGCGATCAATACACGAAACTTCCGGCGGATGTTCGACGGCTGATTAGAGCGAAGAATTCCGCGCTTAAAACTTACGACCGCTACCGCACGGAAGGCGGCGCACGGAAACCAATAAACTTCGGGTACGTTCTCTACAAAACGAGATTAAACAACGAGTAGCCGAGTTTAGAAATGATAGCTGGGATAACCTCTTAGAATGTATCGAACCATCCCAAGACGCCTTCTGGAAACTAACGAGAGCTCTTAAAGCCGATAAATCCTCACCGATGCCGCCTCTCGTGAGGCTGGACCACCCCGATCTCGCCCTAGACGATCTCGAAAAAGCCGAATGCCTAGCCGACAGTCTAGAGTACCAGTGCACGCCATCCACTGCACCAATAGATCCCGCTCACCTATTAGAGGTAGAAACGGAAATAGAACGTAGGTCTGCGCTGCCACCAGCGGGTGAACCACTCGATCCTGTGACAGTAGATGAAGTCACCGAAACCATAAATAGTCTTAAATATAGATCAGCCCCTGGGCCAGACGGCATCAGCAACAAGGTGATCAAATCCCTTTCGGCGCCACTTATTTGCCTCCTTGTAGGAATATTTAACACCTTTCTCACGAACTGCTCCTTCCCGGACGTCTGGAAAGAAGCAGACGTAATAGGGATCCCAAAACCAGGTAAACCGCGTAATCGTCCCTCCAGCTACAGACCCATTAGCCTGCTCAACACATTAGGCAAACTATACGAGCGCATTATTCATAAGCGTCTCTGTCACTAACCGAATCTAACGGACTCCTCCCAGACGAACAGTTTGGCTTTAGAGCCAATCACTCATGCACCCACCAGATTCATCGCCTAACGGAGTACATTCTGTCTGGCTTCAACCAAAACCCGATAAGGAAAAAGGCTCGAAACACGGGAGCCCTCTTTTTCGATGTCGCGAAGGCATTTGACAAGGTCTGGCACGGCGGCTTGATTTACAAGCTGTACAAATTAAACGTGTCCGATAGGCTCGTGCACATCATACGAGCTTTCCTTTCAAACCGCACTTTTCGATATCGAGTGGAGGGAACCCGTTCTTACAAACGCTTCCTCAAGGCCGGGGTCCCACAGGGCTCCGTACTATCTCCACTCCTCTTCACACTCTTCACGAGTGATATCCCAAGAGACCCTGCAGTGAACACCGCTCTCTTTGCCGACGAATCGGCACTCTTTGTGTCAGACTTCAACAAAAATAGACTCTCTATAAAGCTCCAAAAAGCGACCAATCGCCTTGGTGAATGGTTCCGCCTATGGAGAATTGACGTGAATCCCGAAAAAAGTGTAGCAGTATACTTTCAACGGAATTCAACAGCAGGTTCTAAACCCAAAACAATCTCTTTATACGACCGCCCAATCCCTTGGGAAAAATCGGCCAAATACCTAGGCGTCACGTTCGACTCCCGCATGAGTTTCGAGACGCACATAAGTGTAGTACGCAACAGAGCCAATTCAACCTCCCGCCGTCGTCCCGTTGGCCGTCTACACCCTCTCCTTAACAGCAAGAGTAAGCTGTCGCTAAGACACAAACTCCGGCTGTACAAAACCTGCATTAGACCAGTTACGTCCTATGCAAGTGTAGCTTTCGCCCACACATACAAGACCCATATTTTAAAACTCCGGTGGCTTTTCGGATGAAAAAGTTTTGAACTCTTTTCAAAACTTTTTCATCCGAAAAGCCACCGGTGCACGGTGGTATCAACGGAACTCTTTACACAAAATTGTGAATTACCATCTATCTCGAATATTTTAGGGAGATGTCCCAACGCTACTTTGATAGAGTAGAAACCCACCCTAACACGCTAGTGACAAACGCAGCTAACTACGTTCCGATAACAAACTTCGCGCCCTATCTCCGTAGACCGCGAAATGTGTTAATAGAAACACCTCAACCGCTCGATCCAGTCGACCCAAACGTCGCAGGCACATCACACAACGACACTAGACCCACACTAAATGGGACAAACACCAATAGGACAACGAATGGGGCGCGTCGCACCCGCCGACGGGCACGACGCGTTCCAGCTCACACCGCGTACACACCGTACACCTGCGTTCCTGGACGGCTCTCACCGCCCAGACCATCGACCGACACGAGCTGAGCAGTCGGAGACGGGGGTCCGCACTCCCCCCCCTCGGACTGCGGTTAGATAGCTCAAAGAAAAACGCCTAAAAGGCGACATGATGATTGGTAACAATATCAAATCATAAACCATCTCATCATCATCCTCACCGCATTGCCTTTCCCTTTTTTTAATTAGCCTGCAAGGCCGCGAGCCCTGAGACAAGAAGCTGAAGCTGTAAGAGTCGCATAGACTAACAGCACTAACTTCTAGATAATAGAGAGAATAGAGGTCGGCAGTCGCTCTCCAACCACTGAAAAGGCAACAGCAAGAAAAAGTACAAGTTTCTCCTCACCGTCGCTTGCCTCCTATTTAAGCAAGACCAACGCGTTTCATTCATTTTTCGAACGGCGTTACGGCGATCCGTAATACTCGGGATAAAACTAAGTAAGCGCCAAACAACATTTTTATTTATTTTAACAAAACTTCATTATGGATTAAAAAACTGGTTTATGAGAACTTAGATAAGGTTATTTACTATGCCTTAAAAATAATTCCATGAAATTATTCATAAGAATATTGTGGTGTCATCGAGAAATGTAAATAATTAGAGCCTACTTTGATTTTTTTTCTATTGAGAAAATTACATGATATCGTGGTTTCCTTTTATGCAATCCAAGGTCATATAGTCAAAAATCGTATATCAAAGTTTTGGTTTGTAATCTATAAAACTTAAAAAAATATGTTCAATAGAAAAACCACCAAATTTTTGAGGTACCACCTTAAAGAAAAGTGCCTTAGCTTAGATTTTTTTGAATAAATTTAATTACAGGTATCCTTAATCGTTCTTTTTCTCTTCATTTACAAATCAATTCATTTTAAATCGACACTAAGATGTTGTACCGTTGCGGCAGTTTACATACATAAATTGTACACGTACAAATATCCATGCCCGGTACAATTCAGTGCGGGATTAGAACCCGCAGCAACATCTCATTGCTGAGACACTGCGTCATGAGACATTTACTCGTTTGTCATAATTTTAGTTCTTAATTTCTTTTATGGTAAAATTTATCTGATTCATATTATTGTTGCGCGCTATAATTAGTGCCTGGTATGTGGCGGCTGATTACTAACGCCTTCTGATATCAAGCAGTAGAAATAGGAGCGTCAAGATCTTTCTAGATATCTCCCACTAGCGCCATCTAGTATCGAATGGAAGAACTAAGCTTTCTAGAAAGCCCCACACCCGAACTTTCTGCCTAGTCGGTTGGGACCGGTATTTACTGGTATATTCAGGATGTTTCGGTGGAAAAGGCCTATTTAAAGCGGTTGAGGGCTTCGACCGGGCAGTTGTATTGAATTGGCGATACAAGCGAGGCTTCGAAGCGAAATAAAGTGTACTAAAGTGATCAGTGTGAATAATTATTAGTGTGTTTTAAGTTTTAATTGGTGTTCAGTAATTAAAGTATCAATTTTGGTAATTCAATCGGCAGTTTTCATTGTCACGAACTGTAAGCTCGTAACATTATGATAAAACTGTGCAAATTGACACGCGATTGGTACTCTATAAATTACGTGTGTAAAAAACGCAGGTTGTGTGAGGTGGTATGTGCCATACATTTAAATTAGTGCGGCAAAGCACTTAACGCATGCACGTGCTATCTATGCAGCTGTCTAATCCACTCTATTGTCCACTTGTGAAAATATGTACGTATATATGTATGTACGGTTTTTGCACACGTCAAATGATAGGTCAAAGAATCGCTTCTGCAAACGTGATGTAAGTGGTAGGTTGCATAATCAGCACGGCTTCTAACCGTAAAGCACGTCATGAGTGCTCATCTTAAGGGAATGAGGCCTCACGATGTCCATACAGATATTTCTATATCCCAACTTTATGTATAAGTATACACTTATATTTTTTAACTTATTTTAAGCCAGTGCTTGAGCATAAACCCACCTGTTGGTAAGTGGTAATGTAGTCGTAGGTGGTAAATCGCACTGCCATAACATAACAAAAAGCCTCTTCATTCTTGCCTTGCAAACGCCCAGAGTATAATATTATTATCTTTAAACGAGTACATTCTGAATTGGATTTTAAACAAAATCACAAGTTTAATCTAGAATACAGATAAGCCAAGATAGTAGCTAAGCAGCGTATACTTATTCTAATAAAGTGAACACGCCCTCTATGAAATTCGTATCAAGAAAATCTCTTTTTAATGTAACCGAAAAGCGCTTTATGAAACTTCTCGATCGCGTTTCTCGACTTTACCTCAACTCTGTTCGGTTCAAGCGGACCGCGTTATTATTCGTTCAACAATAAAACCATTTTGGTTTTATTTAAGTAAACAAAATGTAACAAAATTTAATAAACATTAATTTAAAAAATCATGCTAATTTTTGTAGTAAATTTCAATAATATATTTCTAAATTTTATTACACGCATACTTGTAATTTTTTATATTTTTGAGAAAATACTTAAATGAATAAAAACACATTTATTTAACAGATGTATTCGAGTTTTCTTTTTAATTATCTTATTACATTTTTATTTTATGTTAAAAAGAAATGTAATGTAAAACATTTTTACGGATTTTTCTTTTTTTTTTTTTTTTTTTTTTTTCCACGCGCCCCCACCAGACCCGGCCCCGGGAGCGGGCGAGAAGAAAAAAAAAAAAAAAAAAAAAAAAAAAAAAAAAAAAAAAAAAAAAAAATTAAGAAATGTAATATTCTACAATTGTTACAATAAAAGGAACTACAACTTACATTACCAAACAGTTCTGTTCTCCGCGGTATTGAGTCGAAAACGCTGGCTGCGTTCTTGCTGAATGGACGAACTTAGCCTTTGGATGAAAAGAGAACCAGCGGTTATCCTTCAGTGGTGACAAACAACCGCAAATACAGTCTTTTTTTAGAATTTAAATCATACGCATACGTGAACCCTACGCAACGATGGCGTCTACAGTAAACGGCACAAATATGTATTCGTCTTTTTTATAGCATCGCGTGTCAAACGACACACAGTCCACTTGATGGTAAGTGGATGCTGTGGCCTAAAGATATCCACTTTTATCCTCGATTAAGAATCAAAATGCAAATGTGCTCTCACCCCTGAGGAATAAGATGGAATGCCTCGATTCCAGTAAAAAGTGTCTCCGGTTCTCTACACTCACTATACGAAACGCAGCAGCATTGTGCTGCTATTTTGTGCAGGTATTCTGTGAGAGCTTGGTTCTCCCCCGTTCGAACTAAGCCATTTATGGTACAACTGTAATATAGCTGTAGCGTGGCTCTACCACGTAGAAGCTCTCAGAGACTCATGATTAGTGTACTTATTGTAATCCAGTGATTTACCACAATCTCACCTGGTGTTACTTAAGTAGTGATAACGTTCCAGATGGTAAATCGCGCTTTTTTTAAGGAAAAAAACGCCTATTAACTCTTGTTTTTAAAACGTCTAGGTTGCATTGGTATGGTAAGCCAGACGCCGGCAAATTACTCCACTCCATTGCTGTATGCATTACCAAAGACAAACCGTTCGATTCTAACGCGTGGAATATCGACAGCAAAATTGCGCCTTTTACTCGGTTCAGACGCCTTCATTGCCGCCTCGATTCCAAGCGAGAAGTGAGTATACAAGTTTACCTCTGAAATAAGAAGCCACCAAAGTGTCGACACGCGTACGTCATGCCGTCGGTTCTCATGCCATCGTCACTAAATATTCCACAAGGCTCTAAAACCGTGAGAACATTTATAGAGGCCAAAACTCTTCGGATAAAACTGTTAACTGTTAAGATTTGTATTTTTTTTCGTGACTATGGGGAACCGAATATTCAATTAAATAAACGGATTTTGTTATATTATATACATAAAACTGCCGCGCTACCCCAATGAATGTTGGCAAACTTCAGAATTATTTATATTTTTAGTTTTTCAGACATACACATTTCCTCATGATGTTATTTTTCACCGCCGAACATGTAAACGTAAATCAGCACTTAAAATTGTTATCATTCACCATCAGGTGAGCCGGACGCTCAATCCTCCCGTAAAAGATAATATGGATTTAACCATAAATAATCAGTAAATGCGTTGGTCCCAGACAAACTGTAAGTCTGAGATCTTATTTTAAACAAATAATTCACTATAATAGTGAATATTACCGCCAGTACTTGGCAGTCCCGTGGGTGTTGTTAGAGGCTATAAAGAGAAATACTATAGAGGATGGGCAACAGTTTCTGCCTCTTCTTCTTGTTACTGCAAAAATTATACAGCAAAAATTGCAAGTACAAGAATAAATCTCTATGTCTAAGAGGAAATTCTGGAGCCGACACCGCTTAAACTACACATACAAAAAGAAGCCACTTTAGCTGCCATTAGACTCAAGACGTTAAAACTTTGCATAATAGTAGAATTCCTCATACAGATGTAATCGGTAGAATTTACACCAGAATTCCTATCCTACAAGCCAAGTACGAAAAGATCTCAAGATAATCCCAAAATAAACGAGCACACAGTCCACCTGTGGTAAGTGGATACTGTGGCCCATAGACATCTACATTTATCCTCGATTAAGAGTCAAAACGCAGGTGCGTTGTCACCCCTGAGGACTAAGATGGAATGCCTCGTTACCAGTAAAAAAGGGTCACACTCACCATACAAAAAATAGCAGTATTAAGCTGCTATTTTACGCTGGTATTCTGTGAGAGCGTGGTCCTTCCCCGGTCGAGTCGACCCATTTGTGCTACAACTATAATATAGCTGAAGTGTGGCTCTATCACGTATAAATATAATTTGGGGCAAGTTATACCAGATAACAACACAAAATAACAAAATTAAACTGCGGTTACAACCTTAGTAACTATGGCGAAAATTCTCTTAAGTAGGCAGAATCTATGGCTTTACGGGGGAGGCCTATGTTCATCAGTGGACTATTAAATCATTATATATAATTAATAGTAGACTATTAATGCATTATATATAATTAATAGTAAACTATTAAATCATTATATATAATTAATAGTAGACCATTAAATTATTATTGGCTCTTTGAACAGTATCCTTGGCGTCATCAAATTCGCAGCAGGCCATTGTTGGATAGGTGTCGCTTAAGCCTTTCCAGAATCGTTGTACTAGCCACGCTCACTAGGTGGTTACGTAACAACAGTACGAGACCCCTTCGCTACTAAAATGCAGTTTTATCTAAATCGTGCTGACAGATATTTTTTTGTATTAATTGAGTAACCGCATGATTAATTTTGTTTATCTCTCCGGCTATTTCTATATTTTGAATTAAAATATGAATCAGGTTTAGCCTGCTATGACTTGGGACAGCTAATTCAGGTTAGTTAGTTCTATTATGCGAAATACTTAAAAGCTACAATTTTACTGTCTCTATTACTTACTACTATTACTTTAAGTCAAAGTGACTGTGATACGAGACTTAACGATATCTTAAAATTAAGTAGTGTTTGAGTACTTGGCAATTAGATTTATAAATAAGGCGATCTTTCGCTTCTAGGTTATTATTTATATTAAAAATTGAAAAAAAATACAAACTATGAAGAAGTGTCCAAATATTATTATTAAAAAAATTAAGATAGAATCGACAACAAATTTTCTAATTTTTACTTACGATTCCGTTAACTGATGTTATATTAACATCACCAATTTATGTACAATTTTTTCATCTTATTTAGAAAAAAACTCCCTAAATAGACTAAGCTCGCAAAAGAAAACTTGTTAACAGAATAAAGGTAATTTAAGATATAGATTACAACACATATCTCATAAACTGTTGTTTTGCTATTCAAAATTAAACTCAACATTAGCTTCAAGAAAACTATATTATTAAAAAAATATTTTAAAGCTTTTTTTTAAATAAACAGCCATGTACAAAAATTTACGTTAAACAATAACAACATGTGGAACGTAAAGTATTTTTGAGACCGCGTCACCGTAAATCTCACTGCAGCGTCAGTTGGATGCAGTTTTGAAATGAATTGCGTATATGCAATCTAAATGTCGCGGAACAAATTAGAGTTTGACCGATCTAGATTTATTCCAGCAATAGAGCTTGCCATCTAGTCTGTTTGCATTAATTAATTATTTACTATAGCCGGTCAACAGTCCACTACTGAACACTGGTCTCCCTCATGGATTGCCTCATATTGTGTTTTATCCATAGTTGCCACACACATATATTTTATATTTGTTGCTACAAAAATATAAAATATATAATTTTATATTTTGACTTTGTTATATTATGGTACGAGGCTGCCACTCGAGAACCTTTTTTTCCCCAACGGTTGTCGGTTCTTCGAGCTATATGGTAGGTGCAGCGTAAGTAAGTAAAGTAAAAGTAAGACATGCAGGAAGTCGACGGATGCAGGTGGCTCAGGACCGTGCTTTTTGGAATACCTTGGGGCCTATGTTCAGCATTGGACTTATGAAGGGCTGTAATGATGATCATTATGATATTATGGTCTATGAACACTCGCAACCAACTTCACACAAAAGTTAGTAAAGTAAAGTTACAGCCTATATACGTCCCACTGCTGGGGTCAGGCCTCCCCTCATTTCTGAGAGGGTTTAGGGCAAGGAAGTGTCCGCCGCGCTGCCCAAATGCGTGTTGACGAACTTCACATGTCTTCGAAATATTTTTTTTCTTATTCCTCAGACGTGCAGGTTTCCTCACGATGTTTTCCTTCACCACCGAGCACGTGGTAAATCAGCACTTAAAATTGCAATTAACAATTTCATTGGTGCCGGCGGGGATCGAACCCGGGTTACTCGCGTTCTGTTATATTTACAGCGAGCGTTAACCACTGAGCTACCACGGCTCTTCACTTCACACACTTCACACAAAGAAAGCTACAAAAACGTTGTCATTTCTGAGAACTGAGATTGAATACCTTACAGCTTGTAGACTATAATGGCTCTTTCTATACCCGTGAGATCTTACACAGTAGTGCTGACACTGATATTTTGCGATAGAAATAGGTAAGATGATGATAATCAAGAAATGCTTTTAAGCAGAAAAAGGAATCCTACCAACTGATAAAAAGTTTTACGTAGTAGAGACATGCCGCAGCATCCCAAGCAGCATGCACGCTGTATATGAGTGGCACTGAAGTTCGGTTTTATACTAGAGGCTGTATTTTCTGGCTGTGTAAAGGCTGTACAAGCGCCTATACAGTTCTTATAAGTAAAAAATGGCACAAATTATACAACTTTATGGGTTAGTAGCGCTGTATAGTAGCTTTACAGGCATGAAAAAGGCTGTATAACAGCTGTATCACTTATGTGACAGTCAAAAATTACACCGGTTTGCAGTAAAGACCTCAGAAAAAACACACATTTGACTTTTTGACACACTGAACATTTTTACTAAATATTTTTTTTAATACTTCTGCCAACAACTTCAACCCATCCCCAACGACCTGCCTCTTCTCCCTTCTATCTGATTATCCAGATAAGATTGCAATATTGCAAGGCTCTGCCGTTGGATTTCAGTCCGCTGTTCGTCCACTCGTGAGAACCGCTCGGCTAGACTAGTCAAATGAGACTGTCGCTGTGATGGTGGTGACAGTGGTCTGTGATGTCTGCCACGACGACTTGAAGTTGCTATAAAGAGACTAAAATCAAATTCAAATATACATTATCATACTAATAATCTATACTATTATCATAAATTTGTCTATTATAAGTCTATCTGTTATGTATATATATGCGTGTGTGTGTAATTATAAGTCTGTTGGTAACACAGACACGCTGAACAATTTCTGGTGAAATTTGGTATGAAAACAGCTTGGACCCTGTAGATGGATATAGGCTACTTTCCTCTCCATACCAAACTTCATAGTAATCTGTTCAGTGGTTAAACTATGAAAATGTAAGAAACAGACAGACAGAGCAACTTTCGCATTTATATGTAATATTAGTATAGATATTAATTATTAGGGAAATAAAACATAGAATTTTCCATTTTTGCTGGAACTTCTAAAAAGTATATAAAAATACTTCCTGTTCAATGCAATCATATGTAAAGTTAATTCATCAACTACTTTTCGAGATTTGTGGAAATAAACATACAGAACCTTATTTTTATATAAAAATGTTGAATATTATACACATAAAGATTTAATTAAAAATATTTTTGTACTAAAGAGTATATTCAAAAAGATAGCACATTGCCCGAGGCGTCCTCCCCATAAAATCACATTAATCTGTCACTCTATTTTGACATGAAAGACTGACAAACAAACAAACACACTTTCATGTTTGTAATAATACTCCAAAAATATAATTATTGGCATTGTGGGAGGATTTAGCCAGCTGCTGTCGAACATTTAGTATACCTCACTGTAGGTGTCTGTCTGAACTAGCAGGTGTTGTAGGCATCGGACTTACTGGCGAACCAACTCTTGGAGGGGTGCTGGGCACAGCCTGTGCTCTTGGCATGGGGCTTTGAGACACCTGAAACCATGATTTTTATAGTAATATGCAATTACACAAGGATTCTAAAATAAACCTTTAAATGAGTTACATACTATGCGTACTTCACTTGGCCGTGAAGACAAATGTGATGTCCCGGGAACTCATTCAAGTCTCGGTCGCTGTGGTGCCTGAAAATGTAAGACATTGCTGAAAAAATACATATTATATAACTGTCCAAAATCACACAAGCAAAAAATAACTTTTTGAATTAAAACCTATACTTTTAAATAGATTGTGTAATTGCATTTATTAACTTTAAAAATATATCATACCTCTATTGTAGGAATATCAATAACATCTGCTTCCGTTAATAGAATATTTCTTTAACAATCTTGTTCCTGAAACACATTTAAACATAAGCACACATAAGCATAAATATTAAAGTATGTATTATCGTCATCTCGCTATAAATTTAACCTTACCAAGAAAAATTTATTATAATATAAATATTTATTAATATATCAAAACTTCATACCAATGGACACTATTAAATATAGTAAATAATAAACGACAAAATAATTATCCACTTACCATTGTGTTTGGTAGGACTGCATCCAAATACCAATAAAGAATTGATTGGCCAGCAATGATGAACTGCTATCAGTACAAGGATCTAGTCCATCATGATGTGTATGCTTAGAAAGAATAAAATTTTATAATTTAAGCAATCGTACTTCGAACCAATAAATAAACTTGCATAAACATGTTAAAACTTACTTCAAAGGGTTAATTTCTAAGTGCCTATCACCTAGCGCAAAACTTTTACCACCCATTATGGTCAAAATCCTTTCCTATATATCTGTTAATTCCACAACCTCTGCTCCACCACCAATCTTATTTTTTGCATGAAACTGTAAAGCACCCTTTTTCTTTACTGCACTTTTTTATCGGCCCAATACTAAAACCAATTTAAGCTTTTTTAAGCATACTACAATGTATAATTAATAGACCAATTTCATTTAATATAAACAAACCTTCATCAATTGCTTCGAAGTTTTAACACAGCCTCCCAAGCTATTTAATTGTAGAGTGATTTTTTCCCACATTTCCGAGTGGCATCTCGAATTTTCAAGAGTGCCTAACTCTTGAAAATTCTTTTAACAAACTTGGATTTCTTTGTAAAAGGTCCTAAAGACTACTAGAGTAAAAATTTGATCCCGAGATGGATGTGTCGCTCTATAGGGCTACAATAAAAAATAAATTATTACAGTTAAGCAAAGTTCTATTGAACATGAATTAAATAATTTAAACAGTTGATTAACTTACTTTATGTTTTTTTTTAATTAAATGAACACTCGCAAAATATTTTTCACTTCGCACTGTCAGTCGGTTGTAGACACTTTGTTTATGTCATAAAGTTCTTAAATAACTGCGGCAAAGACACTGCACTATAGAGCCAAATTATTAAAAGTGCCGTTATTTTGGGCATTAAAATATAATTACATATAAAGAATGTAGTAATATTGAATAGACATTAATTAAATAAAAAAATAACCAATAAATGATCTTTTATTACTGGAAAAAGAGATAGGAAACTAATATCGACTGAGTTATTCTAAATGAGTCAATCCTTAACTAAGCGATCTTCGACTCGAACCTCAATTCACTTCGCATGTGCGTACCACATGCTCACAGAATACTAAATCAAGGTCAAGCGAGGTCGCTTTCGAAGTAAGCTTTATTGTCTGAGTAAGTCCCGAAATCGAATTTGTATTTTAGAGAATAGCCCTACTGATCTCTCTCCGGGCGTGTCGACTTGCCATCCCATCGGACTATGAGAGTGAGGGAATAGAGAGTGCGTCTGTGCTTGCGCATACACTTGGACGCTATAATCCTGTGCTGCGCCGATGGCTAGTCTCCGTTCAGACTGGCCGCCGTGACAGAAATTCGGTCGTGAGGACATTATAATTATTAAAAACACAATAGACACGCTATTAACGTACTCGTTCACCACTCAAAATATTATATTATAATGCTTTCTAACTGCGGCTTGCTACAATACTATAGTGGCCGATTCGTTTCGCAAACCACACTTTTTGAACTATTAAACTGCTGTCTCTAGGTACCTCCGTAACTATTAAGATCAAATTAGGCATTAGTATATACACATTATAAACACTCAAGCCTGTCAGTGACTGAGACTACAGACTTCCATTTGGCACGATCCTGACACACCTCTCTCGCCTCCTTCACATACATACACCTACGTATACCTGCTCGTCGGTTCGGGCTCCTAATTTGGCTCGTTTTCAATAAGTCGCTAATTTGGTCGATAATTTTTCGCCTAGGACGTCCCTTTCCCGATTCTGCCACTCACTTCTGCCACATAAATTTTCTTTGTCACTCTTTCCTCATTAAATCTTTCCACATGAACAAACCACCGAAGCATTCCTTTCTTAATCCTGGTCACAACATCATCTTGCAAACCTCACTCTTCTCTTATCACACAATTTCTCGCCCTGTCATTCAGATTCAGTCCTAACATACTCCCTAATGACCGCATTTCTGCTGCGTTTATTCTACTCTCATTAAGTCTTACATATTCGTCATGGTTTTTTATCGCCATACATTTTATCGACATATAGTTTCATCAAATTATTTTGATACTACTTTTATACTTAAAAACGAAAAATTCAATAATATACGTAATGATATTATTATTATTAACATCCCCCCACACTAGATGGAGTCACGACCTGATAAGATATGCAGGAAGTCGATGGATGCAGGTGGCTCAAGACTGTGATTTGCGGCATTCCTTGGAGGAAGCCTATGTTCAGCAGTGGACTAGTGAAGTGCTTTAGTGATTATGATGATATTGGTGCAAAGACATAGAGTATAGAAGAGTACAGAAAAGACCCGATTTCAGAATCTAATTTACTTTTAAAATTAAAAATAAATGTTTAAACAATGTTAAATCGCGAAATTTTAATCAAATTTTTATTACACTAATAAGTAAGAGGTAAAGCTCCTTACTCAGTTTCTAACGTTTGAAATATTGGTTCCATCGACATCGATATTCCGTCATCTACGTCTCTACATCTCTATGTGCGAGGTACGAGGTCGATTTGAGATGAGCTCCGGCTAATGACTATTCGTTACAAAAACGAAGCGATTAATGAAGGGTTGCGTTCGATCGCTCAATACTCAACGAAGCAAGGCTCTCTTGCAATCAAGTGCAAGTTCAACTTTAGTATTGCGAAATAATAGACCCATCATATTAACGAATATAAATAATAGGTGAACTACTTTTTTGTTTTCTATTACATTAAAGATCAAAAAGTTATTTTGTTGAGACCATTGATGAGACTACCTTGTAAAAACAGAGTAGTGTGTCTTATCGAGTGGATCATGTGTTCGGTGGTGAAGGAAAACATCTTGAGGAAACCTACACTAATACATGTCTTATAAACTAACATTTGGAGGACTTAATACAAAGTAGTAGATAGGTAGTACCACTTCTGGCTCACTGAGTCAGATGTGGTACAACGTTCGTCGACAAACGATATTAAAAAAAAAGGTTTTGACATGCTCTGATCACGAAATCTGCGGTGCGTTTTTGCGTAGGATGCACGGTTCCGGAGATGTGCAGATCAATTAACTCTTATCTAATTGATATCCGGTGAGAGCCTCCACCGTGATTAGCGCCCCATTGTTCTTATCTATTTATCTATTGTTAATTGAATACCGTCATTGTCTATTTTTCCTCAGCGTAAGCGTCGGCTTATCAGTGCTATTGTATTATACTTCTTTGTTCCTATCTACAACGCTAATCTGAATCATCAATAAAACACATGATCTAATTTTGTTACAATTTTTATTTACAAAATACAAAATCTTATTACTCATTGTCTATAAAATAGGAGCGAAACATCTCATCCAACGAAACATATCATTGTACAATGTGTTTCCTGTAAATATAATCATAAAACTATGCATTGAACATCCCTGAAACTTATAAAGCAAATACATTAAGCATATTCGCCACAAACTGAAGTCCACTCATTCTGAATCTTATCAACATTCCAGTTCCATCTTTTACAATTCCTTTTTAAAAACTCTAGATGATATTGTAGAGGTGACCGTCCATATGAATCAAAATATTGACCAAAGTCATTCGTATTGATATATAAAGCTACCCAATGTGACCCTGGTTTATCATCTGTATCCAAATTGCATATTATATACGTTGGTACGTGGGTATATATGGGCAGTCTATTAGCAGCATAAACATTATTTTCTAAACTGGGGTGGATCTTTTTCAGATGTTGTTGTACATCTAGTGTATCCATGATATTACTGCTATTAGTAGATTATTACAGTACCAATCTACTCAATGACTAACATAGGAATGATCAATTATAGTGATTTCTAAATATTAAATTGCAATTCTTTTGTGTTATACAAATCATATTTGAGTCATCAATACACTGAACAAGACGCAACACGAAGGAATGTTGAGATAAGCAACAGAATGTGAGATAAGCTTGTTGATGCATAAACTTACTCGTACTATCAGTTCCACCGCAGAAATTCTTTAGATTAGAATTATTATTTATTGGTACTATATAAGACCGAGCAGCTGCAGTCATGGAGTTAGTGTATGGTCGTTTGACCGCAGTGGATCTATCAATACTGCATTTGTGTTACTTCAACGCATCAAAGGCCATGGATGTAAGTGTGTAAGTTATTCTATTGACAAACTTACTTTTCTTTCTGTTATTTTCTTTCGTGTGTATGATTTAGTGTTAAGAAATTATATTTAAATATTATGTGTGTGTATATGATTAAGCCGTGGTAGCTCAGATGGTTAGCGCAAGCTGTAAATTTCACAGTACGCGACCCGGGTTCGATCCCCGCCGGCACCAATTAAATTGTTAATTGCAATTTTAAGTGCTGATTTACCACGTGCTCAGCGGTGAAGGAAAACATCGTGAGGAAACCTGCATGTCTGAGAAAATTTCGAAGGCATGTGAAGTTCGCCAACACGCATTGAGGCAGCGCGGTGGACATTTCCTAGCCCTGAATACATAGACAGTAGCAGAAAGTGAAAAAGTTAAAAATACTTTTTTAACAATGACAGTCATTAGTTGATCATTAGTGAATGTGATTCTGTCTACTTAAATTACGGGAAGACAAGAGCATAAGGAAGAGATGGGATGATGGGAAGTAATGAAGCATTATTATGTGAAGTTTGTTGGAACAAACATATTTTTAGTCACGTGTAAATACTTTTAACTTTTTGGCTCAAAATGACACAAAATCTAAAAAATATTAGATACATCATCGACATGGACGGATTTTACATTACATATCCTCATAAACATTTTCAATGTAGAGAAATGGCTATTCTAGACGTAAAACTATCTAATAAAAATTATGCGTTTATCGATCATTATTTGTTTCGGCCAAGTTATCCTTTCAATTATTTGTTGCCAAAAGACAAAAAAAACTGTTCGTTGTTACGAAACACACGTGCAGCATTCCGTATTTTGACTGAATAAAAATGTGCCAAAAAAATTCCATATTATATTGGTACATTAGAAATTTGTGACAAAGACGAAGTGATCGCATACAAAGGTGGTTCAGCAGAAAAACAATTTTTAAAAATGTTGAGGACGAATGATAGGATTTTTAATATTGAAGAATACAAATGTCCAAAATACAATGATTTGGTAAATGTCATAAATTTAAACAAACGTTATGTGTGTAATAATCGTATATTTGCAAAAAATAAACACAAAATTTTACATTGTTCTTGTGATGAAGTGTGGGTTTTTTACAAGTGTTATTGCTTGAAATAAATAAATATCATAAATTTTGTTTATTTCACAAAACTTATACAACACAAAATTTCACTTTAAATCCCTGCTATTGTGGCAGGACCAATTTGGGGAGGGATTTTGCATTGTCCTGTGATGAAG
The DNA here is from genome assembly GCA_907164705.1 of Parnassius apollo. Classification (NCBI taxonomy): domain Eukaryota; kingdom Metazoa; phylum Arthropoda; class Insecta; order Lepidoptera; family Papilionidae; genus Parnassius; species Parnassius apollo. The sequence goes on from CAJQZP010001697.1 coordinate 7,187,607, forward strand.
TGTGGGTTTTTTACAAGTGGTTATTGCTTGAAAATAAAATTTTAAATTAATCATAAATTTTGTTTGATTTCCCAAAACATTAGTTATAGTACACAAATATATATATTAATTGTTTACCTACACCAACACTTTCATTTTTTATTTCACCCCTTAGAACTTTAGACGTGTGTAATGTTTCACTTTATATATCCGTTTACTGCTATTGTGTTAGGACCAAGTGGATGTGGGAAGTCAAATTTTGTAACAAATGTCATAAAATCAGTTACAGAAATATGTAATTGTTATTTTAAATTAAGTAAAATTATTTTAATTAGTAATTCCAAATCTTAATATGTTTGATGGTGGAAACCCACATCTTGTTATTATTGATGATCTAATGAGAGAGTCCGATGTACCTTTATACTCGAACAGTGTTTTGTATCAGATTAAATAGAAGATTTATAAAGATAAAAAAATAATATATTGCATACAATTTGTTTTATTTAATTTTATAACGTTTCACATAGTTACATACACACAAAATGCATTACACATAACACATAAAATCTAACACACAACACATATAACTAACCTTAACTACTATAGTCTACAGTAACATTTCTGTTTTTATCTATCTCAATAATATTATTCAAACTCAGCATAAACTATACAATAAATTGTTTGTGTTAATGAGGATTCAAATCGTACTTCTAATCTTACACTACCATGCTTTACGAGATTCCAGTGAGCTGATGAGTTAGCTGATAAATTAGGAGTTAAGTCAAATGCTAATAAACAGTAACCTTTGGCATACTGTTCACAAGAGATTCCATTTCCTTCATTAAGAAAGTGAATACCAGTTCCCGAGAATGCTGATGTAAATATACTATTATTAAAAGATGGTTGCAAAGCTTTTGAAGGTATTTGTTGACCATCAATATATAAGCTGAAAGAATTAATACCATAGTTTTCAAATATAAATGGATTTTTAGTAAAGAAACCATTAAATGCAGAATTGGTCACAAATCCAATTATACATCTTTTGGGTACCTGTCCTAAAAATATATTATCAAGAGTTTTTCCTTCAACACCCGATGGAATTGTTAAAACTTTTACTTCAGCTCGAGTAATAGGATATTTAGCAGTGGGTAGTTAAGCTAAAACTTTTTGGTGTGCGAGTAATACACTTGGATTAATTCGTGCTCGTCGAACAATAAGAGTTGCGTCCGTAATGCAAACTTTAAACTTTACATCGTTTGACCCAGCAATTAAATTAAAACTCTCTCTTGATCGAACCAATTTAACATTCATTTCAATACCATTAATTAAAAATTTATCTTGGTTGAAAATGTCACCGTGAAGATGGCCAATCATTTCTATTTCCTTTCTTTCACTAATCAATTCCTGTCTTTTACAAATCCTATGTTTTTACCATCTGTAGAATCCATTTTTCCTGCTGTATCCTCATACCAAAGTCTACAAGTAAGATGAGATTGTTTAGCAGCGGGACCATAGTTTAAGAGGGTTTCCATGTATGCTCGATAGCATAAGTATTATTAGGTGGTGATACAAGTTTTCGGTTTAAATAAACATCAAGTTGACTAAAAAGTGAATGCAGCCAATTATTTACAGGTGCTACTATTGTAATAGATATCAAGTTAGTTGAATCTTGATTTAATACTTTTGCCTTTATGTGGAGTAATGTATGAGACAAATCTATGTAGTCATCGCCTGTCCCAGGAACTTGAAACTCGATAGTTCCATCATCACGTCATCATCAAGAGATGAAATTGGTTTATAATAAATCCACAATCCTCTGTAACTGATTTTATGAATTTTTTTACAAAATTTGACTTCCTACATCCACTTGGTCCTGCCACAATAGCAGTAAACGGATGTATAAAGTGAAACATTACACACGTCTAAAGTTATAAGGGGTGAAATAAAAAATGAAAGTGTTGGTGTAGGTAAGCAAATGATATATATATAATCATTATATATATATATATATATATATATATATATATATATATATATATATATATATATATATATATATATTGTGTACTATAAATAATGTTTTTGTGAAATCAAACAAAATTTATGATTAATTTAAAATTTTATTTTCAAGCAATAACCACTTGTAAAAAACCCACACTTCATCACAAGAACAATGTAAAATTTTGTGATTATTTTTTGCAAATGTACGATTATTACACACACAACGTTTGTTTAAATTTATGACATTTACCAAATCATTGTATTTTGGACATTTGTATTATTCAATATTAAAAAATCCTATCATTCGTCGTCAACATTTTTAAAAATTGTTTTTCTGCTGAACCACCTTTATATGCGATCACTTCGTTTTTGCACAAATTTCTAATGTACCAATATAATATGGGAATGATGTTCTCTTGTTTGTAGGCACATTTTAATTCTTCATTCATGTCAAAATACGGAATGCCCTGCACGTGTGTTTCGCAATAACGAACAGTTTTTTTTTGTCTTTTGGCAACAAATAACTTGGCCGAAACAAATAATGATCGGTAAACGCATAATTTTTATTAGATAGTTTTACTTCTAGAATAGCCATTTCTCTACATTGAAAATGTTTATGAGGATATGTAATGTAAAATCCGTCCATGTCGATGATGTATCTAATATTTTTTAGATTTTGTGTCATTTTGAACCAAAAAGTTAAAAGTATTTACACGTGACTAAAAATATGTTTGTTCCAATAAACTTCACATAACAATGCTTCATTACTTCCCATCATCCCATCTCTTCCTTCTGCTCTTGTCTACCCGTAATTTAAGTAGACAGAATCACATTCACTAATGATCAACTAATGACTGTCATTGTTAAAAAAGCATTTTTTAGCTTTTTCACTTTCTGCTATTGTCTTTGTATTCAGGGCTAGGAAATGTCCGTCGCGCTGCCTCAATGCGTGTTGGCGAACTTCACATGCCTTTGAAATTTTCTCAGACATGCAGGTTTCCTCACGATGTTTTCCTTCACCGCCGAGCACGTGTCACCTATACAATATCATCTAGAGTTTTTAAAAAGGAATTGTAAAAGATGGAACTGGAATATTGATAGGATTCAGAATGAGTGGACTTCAGTTTGTGGCGAATATTGCTTAATGTATTTGCTATATAAGTTTCAGGGATGTTCAATGCATAACTTTACAAGTATATTTACAGGGAGCACATTGTACCATGATATTTTAGTGGATGAGATGTTTCGCTCCTATTTTATAGACAATAAGTAATAAGATTTTGTATTTTGTAAATAAAAATTGTAACAAAATTAGGTAATGTGTTTTATTGATGATTCAGATTAGCGTTGTAGATATGAACAAAGAAGTATAATACAATAGCACTGATAAGCCGACGCATACGCGGAGGAAAAATAGACTATGACGGTATTCAATGAACAATAGATAAGAACAATGAGGCGCTAATGACGGTGGAGGCCCTCACCAGATATCAATTAGATAAGAGTTAATTGATCTGCATATCTCCGGAACCGTGCATCCTACGCAAAAACGGACTGCAGATTCGTGATCAGAGCATGCCAAAACCTTTCTTTTTGTTAGGGTCGTGAGTCGACGAACGTTGTACCACTTCTGACTCAGTGAGCCAGAAGTGGTACTACCTATCTACTCAAAGTCTATCAAATAAACACGCACTTGAGTAGTAGTAGTACGGCGGACTAACTATTTCATAACAATCTTCATCTGGCAGCCTCGTGCCGAATATAGACTTATATTTTATTTAAATTTTGCACTTACATTAATACGTGGTAGAGTCACTTGCAGATATCTTGTAGTTGTAAATAAATACCCTCTCACAGAGTACCAGCGTAAATAGGCTATTTATTTGGAAGCGAGGCATTTCTATTTAGTCCTCAGGCATGACCAACGCAATCTGCATTTTGATTTTGAATTGAGGACAGATGTAGATGTCTGTGAGCCACAGTATTCACTTACCTTCATGTAGACTGTGGATCGTGGGTCACCCTTATACTAAAAAAAACTTACATTTGTTAAAAAGGCATATTTTTCTAAAATTTACACGTTTTTAAATCTTACCTTAATGTAAATCAATACTTAAATATAAACTTTTTTACATATGTTTTGTGTTTCATTAAATTATATTTTCTTATATTTCATTTAATGGTTTATATAATATGATTTTACTATTTGATAGGAAGATATCTACAGTAGATTCAGAGGATTTATCATAGTCCAATGGATTAGTAAGTTGAAGTAGCAATCGATCGGATATTCTGGCAATCGATGGAGAAGATAGGTTCTCGAGTGGCATCGTAGCGGTAAGCTAAGTGCGAAGTGTAAGGATGCCCCCACTAGAAATGAAGGAAGCTGTTGGACGCAGGAAGACCGTAAGCCATGTTGTTGTGTGGCCTTCCTCAAAAGAGGCGAACTTAAATGATGATGAAATTATACATAAAAATAAATAAAAAATAAATACAAAAGTAATAAAGAAATAAATATTTCGTTTTGTAACCAGTCCCCGAAGAAAGATTAATAACCGAAAAACTAAGCATTTGTTGCTTAGTTTTAGCACCTAATAATCGAATCAACTTGTTACGTGAAGTATAAGTTTGTTTCGAGTAATATATTAACGAAACTTTAGGTAGAAATACTTGTGTTGCCGTAAATCATGAGTATTTTTTTGTACACCTACTGTATACTATGTTTTTTTAAATGTTGTAACCTTCCAGAGTTTTTAACAATCATATAAAAGTATTATTTTATATTAAACCTGTAAACCCAAACGTACTATATAGAGAAAAAATATTTTTTATATTATTTTTTCTCTGTATAATATTTTTTAAATATAAAGACATTTAATGTATTATAAAGAAGACGTACCTACTACTAATTAACCGCCTTGTTTATCTTGTGTTCAAAAATGCGACTGCTGATTATGTGGTAATTTTCTTAAGGTGCCACCACTGTTACTTTACTTCTTACTTAAAGAAAAAAAAGCTTTTAAAAGTTATTGTTAACGAAAATGTACGTGAATTCTGCACGGCTGATGGTGTGGACGCGGAAAGGAAATCTCCCGAACTCGTCTCGTGGGGCTCGTAAGAGGCGATTATGGAAGTAATTATTTCAAAAAGTATTTATTGCTTTCGACTTATAGCTAGAGTCATCTCGTATACCTATTATACGCATGATCCTCCTTATCCCGCGCAAGACTATAGACTTGGCATACAGCTCAATTTTTGGCTTCAAGAATCCAGAGGTTAACAACATAGCATAATTCATGGCTTCATCTAATCATATCTATATTGCATATGTAAATTATAAAGTACCCAAATCGACAATACAAGACGTCTTTTCGGTAAAAATAGTTCCGTGAAATCCTTTTTAAAATGTTAGTGGCCTATGCCCAGTTGTGGGCTATTTAGGAGCTGGTGAATGTGAAGAAGTAATTTGTTAAGTACAATTCCATATATATATACGGAACGGGAATTCCATATACGGAAAATATGTAAAACATTTCCATTTTTTCCGTTTTATTAAAAGCACACTTATCTGCATATAGAATGTAGAACGTAAATTAAATACAAGAGCACCCGACTGAGACTCCGCGGCCATTACGGAAGTTAATCTGATTGTAAATTAGCTTCAGCGCAGTCGTTAGTCTTCTAGAATTATAAATGAGAGAAATGTTTTTAAGGGAGCAATTTAGTAAAAACGAATGTTTTTTCGTATATTTTCTTTAAGAATAAAAATGGCAAACGAGCCCACTGTCTACCTGATGGTAGCCGGATGTAGTGGCCCATTTAAAACCGACATCTATCCCCGATTTAGAATAAAATGTGGATGTGTTGTCACCCCTGAGGATTAAGATGGAATGCCTCGTTTGCAGTAAAAATGGTCTCCGGTTCTCTACACTCATCATACGAAACACAGTAACATTAAGCTGCTATTTCACGTTGGTATTATGTGAGGGCGTGGTTCTTCCCCGGTCGAGCCGATCCATTCGTCCTACAACCATAATATAGCTGCAGCGAGGCTCCAAATTGCAGCCCATGCACAATCGCAACCAGCCTTTAAGTAAAAAATGGAGGTTACAGCTGTGTTGTCCCCTCTGGGAATTAAAAAAGAAGGAATTAACGAATTAAGGGAAACAGCCTAAAATTATAATAATATGGCTACATTTCAGACCCAAACATAGTAAAAGGACTACTGTTTGGTGACAGAAAAGATAGAGAGTGGCACCTACCCAGAAGAACTCTCAAACTGAAAAAAGACGTATCACCAAGAAAGCGGATCGAGCTATCGCCTCTGTAGTAGAGACTATTATTTATTCTGTGGTAGAGGACAAATTGCGACAGTATTTAGTTGATTGTACAGATCGCAAGCTTGAAAGTCGAAGGAAATCGTCACTCAATCCTTCTTGATATCGGACAACAAGAGGGGCTTGGAGGATTCCTTATACAAGTGCTCCTCTGAGTAAGCATATATTTGATGTAATATAAAGAATTTAGTCACAGTGTAATGGCGGTGTACAAATATCTACTGCCCCATATCATCCTGTAGGAGTTATAAGAGACGACAGAGGGAAACAAATCAGGAGATGAGCAGCAGCATCTTCCTAATAAGGATTAAAAATAAAAAACTGCAGCTGCTAACTCGCTTGCCAAGTGTGGCAACTATGGCAAATATCCTCCTTGTGAGGCAATGTAGGTGGTCCTTTGTTTGGCAGTGCAATATGCAGCATGCAGCAACTTTAATAGGCTGAAATGGTAACGGTATAAAGATTAATCAATCAATCAATCAGTTTATTCTTTATTACAATTAACAATCAATCAATACAACACATGGAGACAAAAAAATATGGAAATATTATGAAAATAGTCTTATAGTTATTAAAGCAATTTCTTCCAGACAAACAAAAATAATTGATGTTCACAACGAATATCGACACAACATAAATTATGCAACAAGTCAAAAAATAATAATATAAGTGATGGTAATTTTATTGGTTTGTGTAGGTAGTTTTAAATTTAATAAATCTAGGTTTGAGGAATAACGGTCAGTCGACTGGGTACTTTGGTTTCTAGCAATTTTTAAAAGTTATTATAAATGAGGTCACTAGATAAAAAAGTTACTAGATAGAGGTAAAGTTTAATTGCCCCAGTGTGCACTTCGTCATACAAGCTCATTTTGTCTGCAAAGCTATAAGCTCGCGGCGTTTCCGCGCTATCTTGGAGCGTAATAATGAAACATTCCTTGTTATACGCTATATGTTGCTACGTACTCTGTGTTATCTCAAGCGGTAACTCTGTAAACAGAAAGTTTGCACAGTGCAAAATTTTCTTCATTCTGTTTCGTAAGACATTTAAGTTTTAGAATTTTCCATTTAAATAGGTAGAAGGCGGTAATAAGTAATAACTAAGCCTTAAAACGCGGTAGAATACGTGCTGTTTTTTTAATTATAATAATTTGCCTCTTATTACATTCACTGAGTGCGCGTTGGTGGTGGCTTAAGAGATTCCACTACCCTATATCATTCCGTAGGTTTCGGACGTGGTAGCAAAGAGACACTGAAACAAGTGATAGCCAGTAACGTCTTGCGTATGACAACAAAAAAATAAAAACAGAGGTTGCCCGCCCACTAGCCAAGCGTGGAAACTATGGCAAATGCCCCAATGTAAGGCATTCTATGGGGGAGATGTATGTTCAATTGTACTTCTATATTTCTGATTTGATATTCTGTAATGGATTGATAGACGTTCATCAGTGCAATTTTGATAGGATGTAACGGTATGGTATTCTTATTTATAAATATATTAGAATTTTCGTAATAAATTATGAATTGCCAGTATTTATAAAAAAGTAAACCTTCTTGGCATGTAACTATTTCAAATGAAGTTAAAGACAAACATCCAAATTTAGTAAAGTTTTTGAATTGCTTTCAAAAAAAAACGCTCAGTTGTTTGCTAACACATCTGTTGTAACAAATAAATTTAGAAAACGATTGCAAATGTACATTAAAACTGACGTTTATACAGGATATATAATTAAGTAAGTCTACTCCAGAATGAAATTAGTGTTGGTCATTTCTTATTTGAACAAGGAAGATTAATTTGGTTTAAATACAATACGTAATACGATTTTTGTTTAAGTTTGAGGATAAACGGAATAACCATTTCTGCGTATCATGTTGTATTTTTTTACTTGGTATCATAACGTTGAAAAAGCTTTTAAATCTGAAATAAACAAATTAATTATTTGTTTGTTCGTATTTTATGCGCTGCCATGCCGTTCATCAGATTACGGTAAAACTTTGTCAACGTATTGCTTGCACTTTCGCGAAGGTTATAGGAATGGTTGGTGTCGGTAGGTGGCGCTGTTGCAGAATCCAGATATCACCCGTGCGAAGCCGGGGCAGATCGCTAGTAATTAATAAAAAACAGTTATTTCCTTAACATGTCAATAAAATTTGGTTAAACGTTACTGGATGAAATTGAATCGAAATGAAAATGTCATAACACCTATATATAAAACATAATAAAGACCATAGCATGAATGACCTAATAAAGAACATGACTTTTATGGGCCATTTACGTGATGCAAGTTTCTTGCCTGTTGCATACAATTAAATTAAAGCAATAAATGTCTTGCATGGTCTAAAGTCTAAACAACACGTAACATTCTTGATCTATATCTGTCTATTATTGGGACAAGTTTTGATTCAACAATTTTCTTGGTTTAAATAACAAATAAAATAAATTCTTATGTAATTCTTGTATTCAATAAGATTTTCTCTTCACTTGCACTTTTATGAATGCACTGGTTTTGTTGATCGTTGCTATTCTTCTGAGGTAAGAAATATGGAGACAACGTAAAAAAAGGTTTTGGATCGAAAAATGCATAGCAAGAAGGCAGGTTCTCGGAGAATCTAATAATCTTTGTGTAGAGTTACAAACAGAAAACAATGCTAATGCTTTTGGAGGATAGTAATGGTTTATGTGGCACCTTTAGAGAATCCATCACCCGATATCATCCTGCGGGTATCGCAACATAATACTATGTAAATCATCATCATCATCATCTTCATAGAACATAGGCCTTCCCAAGCATTATCTCATTGGGGAGATACCTGCTACGGTTGCCACGCTTGACAGGCAGAATAGCAACCGTGGGTTTTTATTTTCTACTTCTTATTAGGAATACTTTTTTTTTTGCGCCCAGAAGCATATAAGGGCTACCCTCCCGCTCAAAGCATACCATGCAGCCGGCTGCGTGGTTATGTGGGACTCACCGAGAAACTTCAGTGCCTTACCCACTAAACACCACCTGTGAGATTGGCTATAACCTGTAAGGTCATTCAGCCGTATCAGAAGCGACCCTCCTTGGTGCCGACAGGTCACTGAGGTGTTTTTTTTACATAACAATTTTGGTCAAACATTTTCTACATATACTTTCTAAAAAGAAAGTTACCAGACCAGCCAGCGTTTAAAATTATTTAATTTTTGTTCCGATCTACGTAGAAATAACTTATAGTTTTCTTGAAGTAAATATATAAGGGTACTCTGATCTCTCCGGGAAGTCTGCGGTCTATGAGCACGTATGGGATATTTCCAGCCATTACATCGAATTCAGTAGAACACAAATCCTTTCAATAGAAAACCGTTCGAATCAAAAAACATGCTAAATTCAACGGAGAATTAATTTATTAATTTAAACTCACACCCAAGTATACTACCGCAATACATCAAGATAACTTAAATTATTTCTACGCTGATATGATCAAAAATTTATAATTTTGAACAGAAGAAAACCGGAGCATAAACTATGACTTGCTGCTGTATAGTACTGGAAACGTCAAGAACATAAAATATTTTACTGAAATAGCTGTGGTCGTTCTAAACGCGTTTGCTTGAAATGTTTAGAAAAAACCATACAATGTTTAACGGTTATGAAAATATTTCATAGCTTGGAGAGGTCATTGATCTTTATATAAAGCTCGTGTTACAGAGCTAATGAAGATGAAACCGGAAGCTGAATTGCAATATAAAATACACCTTGAGCGAATAGCACAAAGGCTAATTTCGTCAATTAATTGTATCAAAGTACCTCTGTACTAACGCTGGAGACTGTTGGGTCATTACATACATAAGCATATATAACTCGTTCGGACTCTGAATTCGTTTAGGTTGATTGGTTTATTAGACGCAGTGGGTCACATTAACATTTTCTTTTTTTTTTTTGTTAAATTTTCGTTTATTCTGACAGGATACGACTACAGCAAAACCTCTTTACAACGAAAGTGGCCCATTTTTTATAGAATAAGGGTGACAAACGAGCGCACAGTCCACCTTATGGTAAGTGAATACTGTGGCCCATAGAACGCAGACGCGTTGTCTATGACTAAGGTGGAATACCTCTTTTCCAGTAAAAAAGGGTCTCCGGATCTCTACACTCATCATACGAAGCACAGCAGTATTAAGCTGCTATTTTACTTCTGGTCCTTCCCCTCTCATAGTATAGCTGCAGGGTGGCTCTTGATTTACTTCAAGCTCGGTAGTAAAGAAAAATATGTGAAGAAATCTTCCTTACCTTACATGGGTTATAGCTCTCTCAGAAATGAGAGCAGGCGTGTGCCGAGCTGATGGACGTGTGTGTCACGAAATGTCTGAAACTTTACTCACTACTTTTATCTCTATTATTTATCAAATTTAGCTTAAGGTAGCTTTCTTATTTAGTTATTTGATAAAAATATTTTTAGAACAGATTAGAGGAAAAGAGAACCTTGAACCATCTATCATAATTTGGTGTATTGTATCAATCCCTTGATTTTATCTAATATAGGCTCAAGCGACAAATAGAGGTCCATAAGATGAACAAACGAATTTCTCCAACCATTATTATACTAGCTGCTCAGTTGTAAGATGACTGTATGTTCCTTTTTGTATATAATATTATATATAATATGCTACGTGATATCCTTTTAATAATGAACGGATTTTCATTATGTTTTTATTAAATAGATTTTTATGAAATATAAAAATAATATACTTCAGTGCTTATTTAAGTAAAATTATAAACGTTTATTTCAACAACATTCTCTAGTTGTATTTATATCATAAACAGCTAAAACATTTTTAGTTGCTATGGGAGACAGGAGTCCAAACTAGGTTACCCTCAGCTGGAGTCACCCGGTTCCTCATCTAGGCTTTATTACGATTCAATGATAATTTAAACATGACGTGAACGTCGTTTGTAAAGATCGAATATAAGATTTTCAACCTCAATCTAAAATATAAATAGCAATAAAAGGAACTTGGAATGTATGTAGTATATTGTATACTGTATACCACATACATTTTTGTGTTTGAAATTAAGTATAAACTCGTAATAAAATCATACAAAATGTAAAACATAATTTGCTCGTATTAAGTCACGTGGATTAAAAATGTGTACAACCGACTTCAACATAAATAAAACGAGGACATTATCAATGTAGTCGAAGTCAAAATTACATTCGCATTATTAGGAATAACTCAAAGAGACTGGTCAGACCTTGATCTTTATATGGGACCATATAAGAAACACCAGCGTTCAAATAAAAAAAAACATCAAAATAGGTTTACCTCGAAAAAAGTTCTGAGGTAACATATAAACACAGCCGAATTGATAACTTCCTCTCTTTTTGAAGTCGGTTCATAAAATAATATATGGATATATTTCAATATAACTAATAATTACACGATATTCTTATGTAGTCTTAAGCTGTGATACTTTAGTCCGTTTAAAATGGTCCAAAAATTACAACGTTGAATTAAAGGGAAAAACCTAAGAACTAAAAAGATTAAAATACTTTGCACATAACAGTTTATAAGTCAGGGATTTTTTCTTTCAAAACTATAACCTAGCACCAACTTCTTGGACTTGCTATGGTGAAATATCTCACAAATATTAGATACAAATATCTCACAGAATACCAGCTGAATAGCAGCTAAATGCTGCTGTGTTTCGTGGGGTGAGTGTAGAGAACCGGGGACCCTTTTTACTGGAAACAAGGCATTCCATCTTTATCCAGGGTTGGCAACACATCTCTATTTTGATTCTTAATCGAGGATAGATGTAGATATCTGTTGGCCACAGCATCCACCTACCATCAGTGGACTGTGTGCTCGTTTGTCACCCTTATTCTTTTTTTTTAAATTATTTTTTTCAGTTGGATTTTACTTACTATTCAACTTTGTAAATTTTAGACCATTTTAAATGGACTGAGGTATATATTTGATATTCGTACAAAATTATGAACATCTAAATATCGCATCGATGTTCAATATCCGAGAACGTATTAAGGAAAGCCGTTTGTATTAACTTCGAAAGGAGTGTTACTAAACTCAATAGTGCAATTACCATGAAGTTTGTTCTAAAACATTTCCGTTTAGAAAGTTACTGATAAGGGCTTATCTTTGGTACGAACGAGATTCAATGATAGCCGATTATTAGTAACTAATAAAGTTTGAATGGTTGTGTTGAGCCTTATTAAAGACTGGCGTCTCACCGTAGCCAAGCTTTCTTTGAATAAATTTAATTGCAGATGTCCTTAAGCGTTCCTTTTCTCTTCATTAAAAAAAAACAACGTTAACTTCACACTGGGATGTTCTCTTATATCGTATTGGCAATTTACATACATAAATTGTGCACGAACAAATATTTAGACGGGTTGTATAGCCTATAAATAATTGTTCCGGGCTACAATTATTTGTAGGCCATATACATACTTGTTCCGTGGGGGATTAGAACCCGCGGTTAAGGGCTGCAACTGATTGCTATGACACTGCGTCATTGGTTATTTGCTCGTTGGACATAATTTTTTTATGATATAATGTTTATAATATTATGATAAAACTGTGCAGATCGACACGACAATGTTATTACTGTATAAATTACGTCACACTGAGCGCATTCTGTGAGCAACGCGTGGAAACGCAGGTAGTGTGAGGTGAATCCATACTAATATAATATTATAAATGCAAAAGTGTTAAAATCAAAAATTAAAATCTTAATAAGAGAGTAAAAGAAGTAGTTGAAAGAAAAAAGCAAGAAAGAACGGATAAGAATGATAGAAGAATATCGGATAACTTCCAGGCAAATATTAAAATGTTCTGGAAACTTGTAAGAACTGCCAGGGACATTCAAAACAGCCTATGATGAATGCTATAAGAGACGAGAATGGCTATATTCTGAATGATGAAGTTTTGAGTTTAAAGAGATGGAAGGAATATTTTGAAAGCGTGTTTATGAGTGAGAAGACAATGTGTGTACTAAGTGAAGAAAGAAACTACCGAAAGAAGAGGAAAGAGGTAGCGAGATAAGTATAGATGAAATAATGAAAGCAATGAAAAGCATGAAAGCAGGTAAGGCTGCCAGATATGATAGAGTTTCACTCGAAATGCTAAGGGCTGGAGAGGAAGTGGTGGCAGGCCTGCTGCACACCTAGTTTAATTTATGCTGGGAACTGAAGCGGGTATCGGTAGACTGGTGCAAAGCCGTGATAGTCCCAGTATATAAAGGAAGAGGGTCGCAGCAGGACTGTAAAAACTACCGTGGCATCAGCCTTCTTAGCATTGTGGGAAAACTGTATGCTAAGGTACTAATTGAAAGGGTCGTGAAAGAAACTGATGGAAAAATTTGGGAAGTGCAAGCGGGATTTAGAAAGGGAATGGGATGTACAGATCAAGTCTTTTCCATGCGCATGATCGCGGAGAAGTTTCTGGCCAAAAACCAAAAGGTTTTTTGTGCGTTCATGGACTTGGAAAAGGCCTTTGACAGAGTGGATAGGGATTTGCTATGGCAAACACTGAACTCATTTGGGTTGAGCGCTGGCTTGATACAGGCATTGTAGTCTCTTTATAGGGGCTCTAGTGCTTGTGTTTGGATCAACGGGGTCTACTCGGACTGGTTTGACATCCATAAAGGTGTCAAACAGGGCTGTGTGGCTTCCCCGTGGCTGTTCAACCTATTTATGGACAGTTGTTTGCAAAATTTGAAAGTTGAAGAATGCGGATTAAGAATGGGTGAGTTAACCGTCAAATGCCTTTTGTACGCCGATGATCAAGTTATTCTTGCGTCGTCGGCGGCCGAGTTGCAAATGATGGTTACTATATTTCTGACCTATTAATGAGCGGATCATTAAAAGAAAGGGGTATGAAAGTGAACGCAAGTAAGACGAAGTTTATGGTTTTTGAAAGAGAAGAAAGTAAAACGATTTGTGAAATAAGAATAGAAGGGGAGTTGATCGAGCAAGTAGATGAGTTTGTATATTTGGGCTGCGTATTTAGCAGGGATGGGAGATACGATAAGGATATAGAACGACGAGTGAATGCGGGAAATAGAGTAAATGGGGCCTTGCACTCTATTGTGAAGAGTCAAAATGTGTCGAAAAAGGCACGTATGGCAATTCACAATGCTGTGTTGGTCCCTACTTTAACGTATGGTAGTGAAAGTTGGGTGTGGCAGAAGAAGCACGAGAGTAGAATAAACGCAGTAGAAATGCGGTCGTTAAGGAGTATGTTAGGGCTGAATCTGAATGACAGGGTAAGAAATTGTGTAATAAGAGCAGAGTGTGGTTTGCAAGATGATGTTGTGACCAGGATTAAGAAAGGAATGCTTTGGTGGTTTGGTCATGTGGAAAGAATGAATGAGGAAAGAGTGACAAAGAAAATTTATGGTGCAGAAGTGAATGGCAGAGTCGGAAAGGGACGTCCTAGGCGAAAATTTATCGACCAAATTGGCGATTTATTGAAAACGGGCCAAATTAGGAGTACCCTTAACCGGCGAGCATGTATGCGTAGGTGTATGGATAGGTGTATGGAAGGAGGCAAGAGAGGTGTGTCAGGATCGTGCCAAATGGAAGTCTGTAGTCTCTGCCTACCCCTCTGGGTGACAGGCGTGAGTGTTTATGTTATGTTCACGTTATGCAAAAGTGTTTTTGTTTGTTTGTTTGTTTGTCCTTCTTTCACGTTGCAACAGAGCGTCGGCATGGCATGTTTTTTTTGTATGGGGATAGTTCGTTGGCTGTAGAGTGACATAGGTTACTTTTTCCGCGGAAAAACATCTCATTCCCGTGGGAAAATAGAATATGTTGCAAAAGTTTGTCCTTCTTTCACGTCGCAACAGAGCGTCGGCATGGCATGAATTTTGGTATGGGGATAGTTTGGTGGCTTTAGAGTGACATAGGCTACATTTTTCCGCGGAAAAACCTTTCATTCCCGTGGTAAAATCGAATATGTGGCACAAGTTTGTCCTTCTTTCACGTCCCAACAGAGCGTCGGCATGGCATCATTTTTTGTATGGGGATAGTTCGGTGGCTGTAGAGTGATATATAGGCTACTTTTTTCAGAGGAAAAACATATCATTCCCGTGGGAAAATTGAATATGTTGCAAAAGTAAATTCAGCTAGGTGGCGCCACCGTGATTCTACAAGACGGACGACGGTTCGATGGACGAACACAGAAGGTCAGAATATCTGTATTATTATGTCTTTTTACCAAAATTAAGATAAAATATGTATGATCTGTATTTTTCCACGCAGGACCGAGAAGAGAGCGATAAAAAACATAAAATTCACCAGCTGATTTTCTTCAAACGTTTTGGTGCATTGTAATTCACAGAATAGGCGATAACCTCGCAGACGATATTAATATCATAAGCATCAACGGATTACTTAAGTAATCCGTTGATGCTCTGCCTACTCCGCAAGGGTTATAGGCGTGATTATAAGTATGGATCAGAAATACTATCACCACCTGTCACGCTTTCACCCTTAACTATTACTTAACTGTGGTAGAAACAGTTCTTAGTAAGCCTTATTAATAAGCCTTAGTAATATTTATTGAACGGAAATGAATACAGTTCTTACATGTGGTTATGAATGAATTGGTATTACAATAAAAAAAATTGTGCAAACTTATAAGAAAAATATTTTTGAGAGTTCTTATTAACTAACGTATACATAGTTTAAATTGATTCGAAGAGATGTCGTTACTAGGTTTTTAAAACGCGCTAACAAAATGTTTCCTGACATGTACTTAACTCCCGCCGTTGAGCCGCGCGTCAACTTATAGTGCATACGGTACCTATACGCTTAAATTGTTTCTATTTCCTAGCTTATTCGACTAACTACCTGCTTTCGATTTCGGTTGTTTGTTATTTGCTTTGTGATTTGGTTAAGGTTGAATGGATTTATATTTATATTGTGTATTTTCTTGGATCGGTTTTGTTGATTTGGTTGGTATTCTTTTATACATATTTAGACTCTGTCTTTGGTTTTGGATTTTATTTCTTTAAAATCGTGAATTGGTTTTCGTTGTTTTAGGTTGTTTAACAATATTTCAAAGGAATATTAATAGTATAGATAGTGTATACGGTACCTATACACTTACTTCTTTTTTCGTTGGTTATATTTATATTGACTACTGCTTTAGATTTCGGTTTTCTGCGATTTTTTTTGTGATTTGGTTTAAGTAGATTCGATTTTTATTGGCTATCGTTTTCGGATTCGTGCTGTGTCTTGAATTGGTTTAGTTGTTTTGATTTTAAAAAATATTTAAAAGGAATATTTATTCTGGGATATGGGAGTGGCAAATCCCGTTAATGAAGTACAGACCTTTCAAGCAGGGCGTTACGTCAGCAGTAACGAGGCAGCGTGGCGTCTCCTTGGCTTCCCTTTACAGGAAAGGCACCCAACAGTTACTCACCTTGCTGTGCACTTAGAAAATCGAGAGCGTGTATTTTTCACCGAAAGAAATTTCCGAGAAAGAATTGCATCACCGCCAAAAACTACACTAACAGCCTTCTTTCAACTTTGTCAAACCGACCCCTTTGCAAAAACGTTGTTATATTCTGAAGCCCCCCGCTATTATGCTTGGAACACATCTAGGAAGGAGTGGAAACGCCGTATTCAAGGCGCGCCTGTTGCAAATTGGCCCGGTGTAAAGTCATCAGATGCCTTTGGTCGTGTGTATACCGTCCATGTAACTAATTTTGAATGTTTCTGATTACGATTGCTGCTGCACCATGTTCAGGGTCCTACAGGATATAAAGACCTTAAAACTGTCTACGGTCAGGAATGCGCAACTTATAGAGAAGCATGTGAAGCTCTGCATCTTTTAGAAAACGATAATCACTGGTATGAAACCATGGAGGAAGCTGTGCAGTGCCAGTGACCAGCCAAAATTAGGGATCTTTATGCAACTCTCATATCATCTTGCGGACTATCTAATGCACATGCATTGTGGGACAAATATAAAGAGTACATGGCGGAAGATATTTTGCGAAGGTTACAGCAGACACAAGCGAACATGACCCACAATGAACACATTTATAATTAAGCACTTGGAAAATTTGAAGATAAAGTAATGGCAATGGTAGGTAAAAAATTAAGCGACTTTGGAATGATAAGCCCTCAGCTAACAACCGAAAATGAACTAAGTGATGAAATTATACGTGAAACAAACTACGATATACCAGCTTTACAGCAGCAAGTAGCCGAATTTGTACCCCACTTGCTTCCCGAACAAAAACGAGTTTTTGACATAGTATTAGGACAAATTGAATCTGGAAATGGTGCACTTTTCTTTTTAGACGCCCCTGGAGGAACTGGGAAGACATTTTTGTTAAATTTATTATTAGCGCAAGTACGGAAAGATAAAAACATTGCTGTGGCCGTAGCTTCCTCCAGTATAGTCGCCACGCTGCTAAGCGGAAGCCGCACTGCACATTTTGTTTTAAAACTCCCTCTAAATCTAGCCCAGGAAGAATCGCCGATCTGCAACTTTAGCAAAAATAGTGCACGAGGTATAATGCTACCACAATGCAAACTTTTAATGTGGGACGAAAGTACAATGTCGCATAAAAAAGCTGTAGAAGCACTAAATCGAACGCTCCAGGATTTGCGCAGCAATACCGATGTAATGGAAGGAATGGTGGTTTTACTGGCTGGTGACTTTCGCCAAACTTTACCTGTCATTCAAAAGGGCACACCTGCAGATGAAATTAAAGCATGCCTTAAATCGTCTATTTTATGAAACAAGGTGACAAAATTCAGTTTAACTACGAATATGAGAGTGCATTTGTATAATGATATCAATGCTGGAAACACTATTAAAAATTGGCGATGGGCGGTTTGAAACGGATGCTGAGGGCTAAGTTAAATTGACGATAGATTTTAGTACAGAGTCATTCCGAATAAATTACGAGCGTTTATTCAGATTTAACGAACAACATACATGAAGACAAATGGTTATGTGAAAGGGCAATTCTTGCATCAAAAAATGAGAGCGTCAACAAAATAAATTCAGATATATTAAACGAAGTAGCAGGAGAAATAACAGAGTATTTGTAAGTAGACACAGTTATGGACACAGAACATCACTTCATATCCCGCAGAGTTTCTAAATTCTCTAGAGTTGTCAGGTTTGCCCTCACATAAGCTTCAATTAAAAAACGGGACAAAGTTGCGTGTGACACATCTTGGACGGAACATACCTACGGTGCTACAATTTTGATAGGCGTAGGAAAAGGTGAAAATGTTATTATACCACGGATCCCTATAATTCCCACAGATCTTCCTTTTCAATTCAAAAGGTTGCAGTTCCCTATTAAGCTCAGTTTTGCAATGACAATTTATAAAGCGCAAGGGAAAACGTTACAGGTAGCGGGGGTCAACTTAGAAAAACCGTGCTTCTCTCATGGTCAGCTGTATGTAGCATGTTTGCGTGTGTCAAATGCCCAGAATCTCCACATTCTTTCCCCGAATGGAAAAACATATAACATTGTGTACAGTAGCGTCTTAAAATAGTGTTCAGTTAGTTTTTTTTTTCCAAAATTCCCACAATAAATTAATCAGAATTCCCACAGATCTTCCCTTTCAATTCAAAATTTCCTATTTAACTCAGTTTCTTTTCAATTCCAAATGCTGCACCTCTGACGGACCTATTAAGCTCAGTTTCCTTTCAACTCAAAAGGCTGCATCTCTGACGGATCTTTTATTTGGCTCAGTTTCCTTTCAATTCAGAATACTGCATCTCTGACGAATCAATTTAGCTCAGTTTCTTTTCAAAAGTCTGCATCTCTGACGGATAATTATGCTCAGTTTCCTTTAATTAAAAAAATATCCCATTTCCATTTGGAATAAAGTCATCTTGTATACTTATTATACACATCATCCTCCTTAGCCCGCGCTATAAGGCTTGGCATACAGTTCAATTTTCGGCTTTAAGAATCCAGAGGTTATCATAGCTTTATCGCATGTGTGCATTATAAAATACCTAAATCGGCAATATAAGACGTCTTTTAGGTAAAAAGTAGATTCGGGAAATCCTTCTTACTATATAAGTGACCTATCACCAGCTATGGGCTATTTAGGAACTAGTGAATATGAAGAAGTAAATTGTTCTTAAATTTCCATATTTTCCGTTTTATTAAAAGCACACTTATCTGCATATAGAATGTAGAAAGTAAATTAAATACAAGAGCACCCCACTGAGACTCCGCGGCCATTACAGAAGTTAATCTGATTGTAAATTAGCTTCAGCGCAGTCGTTAGTCTTCTGGAATTATAAATGAGAGAAATGTTTTTAAGGGAGCAATTTAGTAAAAACGAATGTTTTTTGTATATTTTCTTAAATAATAAAAATGGCAAATGAGCCCACTTTCCTACCTGATGGTAGCCGGATGCAGTGGCCCACTGAAAACCGACATTTATCCCTGATTTATAATAAAATGTGGGTGTGTTGTCACCCCTGAGGATTAAGATGGAGTGCCTCGTTTGCAGTAAAAATGGTCTCCAGTTCTATATACTCACCATACGAAGCACAGTAATATTAAACTGCTATTTCACGGTAGTTTTCTGTGAGGGCGTGGTTCTTCCCCGGTCGACATGATCCATTCGCGCTACAACCATAATATAGCTGCAGCGAGGCTCTAAAATTGCAGCCCATGCACAATCGCAACCGGCCTTTAAGTAAAAATGGAGGTTACAGCTGCGTTGTCACCTCTAGCAAATAAGAAGGAAGGAATCACATCCTATAACTATAACTATATGGCTATCTACACATTTCAAACCCGAACATAGTAAAAGGGCTACTGTTTGGCGACAGAAACAGTTTAGAGAGTGGCACCTACCCAAGTGAACTCTCAGGCAGTAAAGGAGACGTATCATAGAAAGCTGATGGAGCTATCGCCTCTCTAATAGAGGACAAACTGCTACAGTATTTAGTTGATTATACGGACTGCAAGCTTAAAAGTAGTGAGTTGGAATTCGCCACTCAATCCTTCTTGATATCAGATAACAAGCAGGGCTTAGAGGATTCCTTATACAAGTATTTCTCTGAGATATATTTGATGTAGTATAAAGAATTTAGTCACAGTGTAATGGCGGTGTAAGAATATCTACTGCCCCATATCATCCTGTAGGAGTTATAAGAGACGACAGAGGGAAACAAATCAGGAGATGAGCAGCAGCATCTTCCTAATAAGGACTAAAAATAAAAGAACTGAACTTGCCAACTCGCTTGCCAAGCGTGCCAACCATGGCAAATATCCCCCCTATGAAACAATGTATGTTTAATAGGATGAAATGGTGACGGTAGAGATTAATCAGTCAATCAGTTTATTCTTTATAACAATCAACAATCAATCAATACAACACATGGAAACGAAAAGATTATGGAAATAATATTATGAAAATAGTCATGTAGTTCTTGAAGCAATTTCTTCCAGACAAACAAAGATAACAACATAATTTATGCAACAAGTCAAAAAATTATAATGTAAGTAATGGTAATAGTATTGGTTTGTATAGGTTGTTTGAAATATTATAAACCTGGGTTGGAGAAATAATGGCCAGGCGACTGGGTACTTTGGTTTCTAGCAATATTTAAAAGTTGTTATAAACGAGGTCATCCAGGGGCACATCACCTCAAAAAGTTACTAGATAGAGATAAAGTTTAATTGCCCCAGTGTGCACTTCGTCATACAAGCTCATTTTGTCTGCAAAACTATAAGCTCGCGGCGTTTCCGCGCTATCTTGGAGCGTAATAATGAAACATTCCTTGTTATAGTTGCTACGTACTCTGTGTTATCTCAAGCGGTAACTCTGTAAACAGAAAGTTTGCACAGTGCAAAATTTTCTTCATTCTGTTGCGTAAGACATTTAAGTTTTAAAATTTTCCATTTAAATAGGTACTATAAGACGGTAATAAGTAATAACTAAGCCTTAAAACGCGGTAGAATACTTGCTGTGTTTTTTAATTATAATAATTTGCTTCTTATTACATTCTCTGAGTTCGCTGTGGTGGTGACTTTAGAGATTCCTCTACCCTATATCATTCCGTGGGTGTCATAACTATTGGCAGAGAGACACTGAAACAGGAGATAGGTAGTAACGTGTTGCGTATGACAAGTAAAAAATAAAATTAGCGATCGCCAACCCACTATGGCAAATGCCCCTGCATGCCCTGCCCCCATAAGGCATTCTATGGGCGAGGCCTATGTTCAGTCGTACTTCTATATTTATGATGTGTTATTCTGTAATGGATGGATGGACGTTCATCAGTGCAATTTTGATAGGATGTAAGGGTACGATATTTTTACTTATAAATATATTATAATACTTATAAATATATATTAGAATTTTCATAATATATTATGAATGGCCAGTATTTATAAAAAGTAAACTTTCTTGGCATAAAACTATTTTAAATGAAGTTAAAGACAAACATCCAAATTTAATAAAGTTTTTAAATTGCTTTCAAAAAAAAAACGCTCAGTTGTTTGCTAACACATCTGTTGTAACAAAGAAATTTAGAAAACGATTGCAAATGTACATTAAAACTGACTAATTTATACAGGATATATAATTAAGCACGTCTACTCAAGAATGAAATTAGTCTTGGTCATTTCCTGGACATATTGCAGGACTTGTAAATTACTTATTATTATTTTATAAACAAGGTAGTTTGATTTGGATTAAATGCAATACGTAATATGATTTTTGTTTAAGGGGATATAGTAAGTCAGCTCAAATTCTAATTTAATAACATAAGCACTGCTTATAGTTAGTTCAGTTAGTATGTAAAGTTTCATGATCTTATTTAAAATATTTTACGAATAACAGCGGTTTATTGTTTATTTTGGAGGTAACTTTGGATTTTTTTCTATCGAGAAAATTTTACGGAATCGCGTTTTCGTCTAACATAGTCCTTAACATTAATCCTCAACTTTGCCATATATTTATTTCAAAATTAATGCTGCAATATTTTCGGCATAACGGAGGATCTTGCTTAGGCATTTGAGGTTATATTTCCCCTTAAGTTTGTTTATAAACGGAATAACCATCTCTGCGTAGCATATATTTTTTACTTGGTATCATAACGTTGAAAAAGCTTTTATATCTAAAATAAATTAATTATTTGTTGGTTCGTAATTTAAGCGCCGCGATACCGTTAATCATATTACGGTATAATTTTTGCACTTCCGCTTAGGATATAGGCATAGTTGGACCCGGTAGGTGGCGCTGTTGTAGAATCCGGATATCACCCGTGCGAAGCCGGGGCAGATCGCTAGTGATTAATAAAAAAACAGCTATTTCCTTAACACGTCAATAGAAGTTGGTCCAACATTATTGGATGAAATTAATTCGAAATGAAAGTGTCATAACATCTATGTATACAACGTCATATAGACCATAACTTGAATGACCTAATAAAGAACATGACTTTTATGGGCCATTTACATGATAAAGTTTCTTGCCTGTTGCATACAATTAAATTGAAGCAATAAATGTCTTGCATGGTCTATACAACACGTAACATACTTGATTTATTTCTAGCTATTATTGGGACAAGTTTTAAACTACTAAAATAAATTATCGATAGTTAAATATCGACAAAAATAAATTATTTTTATTTTATAACATTTCCTTATTCCCTTGACCGTCATGGCACTTTTACGCGACTAAGCGCATCTGTCGCGCAACTTCTGAGGGAACTCGCGAGAACTGTTGAGCGGTTATACACGTAAGGCCAGCTTGATTGCAGCAGAAGTGGCCCCGTAGAAGAACTATGATTGAAAAAAGCAACAATCAGAATATCTATTCCAGTTTTATTAAGGTTAATTTTAATTTTACATCTTATAACTTGAGAAATGCTTTCCTAAATGGATTCTTGTGAATTAATGTTAAATTTATTAATAGCTTATGTTACGCTTTCAATTAAAATATTCTCAGGAAAGGCTCAAGCTTCTTTCATTTATTTTTTCCAATGCAATCGCTGTTGAAGTGAAACTCTACCTTATGTATTAACTATACGTCTGAGCTCCACTTGGAATAAATAAAATATTTATGAAGGACAATATTTAATTAATTTTATGACCTGTGTCTTTGCTTTTATTTAATTAATTAATCATTGGTATGGCTATAATTTTTTTTGGGTAACAGTAGAAAATTCGAATTTCTTTTCAAACAATTTAAATAGTTTTATTATATCAGTAGTAATAATTCGGTGTTAACTTTCTGTTACTAAGGTTTTTCGTTATATGTAGTTAATTTTTTAAATTATACTATAAAACTAAAGTCATGAAAAGTTTACAGGCCATCTTTTATCTTTTTATTACTCTTTTAATAAATTAAGAAAATTATTGTAATTCAAATCTGATGGTTACTATATTATTCTTGTTTTGCAGATATGTCAAATTTGGTTTCATAGGCCCCCGTATCCCCATACCACACCAAGAGGATATAACTCAAATAATAGCTTATATTCAAGCAGATGGTACCACCTAGCCATCTCCTCTATTGAATCAATAGAGAAGATGGCTGGGTGCTACCAGCTGCTTGGGATCCTATAATAAATAAAACTAAATCCCAACCCAAGCATATAACTGCAAGACTTCAAGATACCATAAGTTCATACTGTGTAGATCGCAACAAAAGTTAAATTTTAACCGCGGTTAATTATGACATCTGGACGTTGAACATTTATTTATTTTATTTATTTATTTATTACACAATTATAACATCATTACTATAACTCGTACGAATTAACTTGAGACCTGGGCCGATGACGTAATTGTCAATGTACGGTGTGCAAAATAATGCGTCGTAATATTTTTTTATTTGAAATTTTTGAGATTTGCATGAGATTATTAATATAAACAAAATAAAATGTTCTGGCAAGGGGTTAAGTAATAAGTGATATACTGTTGCCATTTTTATATATTTTAAATATTTATTTTTTATAATATATATAATATTATTTTTAGTTAACGCGTCAAGGAAGGACAAAGAAATAAACATACACACTTTTTCATTTATAATATTATTAATTTATTTATTATACACTTCATTGCACTATAAAAAGTGTTACAGATTCGTACAAAATAAAAATACAAAGCATAACAGGCGACCTTATTGCTAAAAAACAATCTCTCCCAGGCAACCTTAGGGTGAAAGTGAATCAATCTTGGATAAGCGGAACAGCATAAACTATGTAAAATCAAGGAATAGAAGTAAGAAATATTAATAAGGATTTATTATAATATTTATTATTCATTGTCACTGTATACGATCGGTTCTATTCCGTCCATTAGATCGTCCTCACTTTCACTCTCTGAGCTGAATTCTTCCCCTCCGAGGGATATAATTAATTCTCTCTGTTGGATTTCTCCATGTCTATCACTCTCCCAGTATTCATTTTCTAATCTTTCGATATGGTTAATTTCTTTCTTCCAATCGGAAGCAGTTATAGACTGTATTGCATCTCTTGTCAAACCCTCTATTTCCCTTTTAAACTGGTTAACATTTTTAGCTGCCACCCTTTGTTTTATTAAGTTCCATATATATTCGATAGGGTTCAAATCACAATGGTAGGGTGGCAGCCGTATTACCTCGTGTCCATGCTCCCTCATGAGTTCGTCCACTATATATTTTTTCGGTGGTTTATTGAGCAGTATTATATGATACAGTTCCGGTTTCGTCATTTTTTCATCAAAAGGAATGTTGTTTTTCCGAAGCCAACTCTGCATCTCACCTTTCAGGGACGAGCTCATGGGTGGTTTTTCGGACTGCGTTGAGTGGTAGGGAGCATTGTCTATAACGACGAGACTGTTTTGAGGTAAGTTTGGGATTAGTTTTTCTGTCAACCACTTTTTAAAGTTTTTACTATCCATTTCGTGATGGTAGTCCCTGGCATTACTTTTGCATTTGTAAAGCAATTCGGCAAATTTCACTATTATCCACCGCTGTCCTGGATTATCATTTTTTCTAATGCTTGCGTCATTGTTATTTTGCCAGCATTTGCGCACGGTATAGTGGGAGTGAATCCATGTTTCGTCTAAATAAGTTACGAGTTTTTTGTCCACCCCAAGTTCATTGTTTTCTTTCTTCCTTCGTAAATAACGGGCTCTCCAGGCAGCAACGTCTGGCTTTTGTATTAAGATTTGTCTTGCGTTCTTACATTTTTTAAATTTGTACCCCAACTAGTCAACGAGTATTCGTTGTAACGTGGTTTTTTCACCTGTAAAATAAAGATTTTATTTTTAATTTTTAGTTATCGCGTGATATTTTTTCAAAAAATAATTTAAAATTAAATATCTCAGAAATGGTTCACTTTTGCATGTGGGTGTCCATACATAAAATTGTTGCAAATTACCAGTTCTAGCACCCCTAACAAGATTATGCTTGAATTAAATATCACCTTGTATATGATATGACCTAAAGTATGATATATAATACATATAAAAAATGTCAATATAATATATATATAAATAATATTGGTACGTACCTGGAAAATTTAGATCTGCTTTTGCAGCCGTTAAAATCTTTTTCAATGTTGGAATTTCTTTCCGTACTGTATAGAAACTGTTGACAAGGTTTCTTAGAGCACACAGATCAAAATTGTCGAGTTCAATTTTTTTGAGCTCTGTTTCTTTTTTTCCCTGGAGTTGATAGTTTAAGTTCTGGTCTTGCTTGAGAAGTACATGGTTCCGATACTACTGTGACATCATCATTTTGGTCTTGAGAAATTGACTGAACTTTTTTCGCCTCGTTTTTCATTCTTAGTAGTGTTTCCTTTGATATGCTGCACAAGCCCTCTTTAAAACTTGGTCCACAGGAATAAGAAACTTTTTATTTGATTTTTCAACTTCGAAAAATTTTAAAACTTTTAGAGCAAGTGTCCGTGCTTAGCTATGTATTGTCTTTCCTCCCATCTTTTTTTAAAAATAAAAAAGGCGGAGTAACTCCTAAGCGTCACAAGAAAACGGCACAACACAACGTCCAAACTTAACAATAAAACAACGCAATTAACAACAAACAGATAAAATAACGTTCAAGTATAACAAAAACAAACAAAAGTCCAAACCAAACAACAAACAATTATCAAAAATATCGAACTAGAGTCGAGACGCGTATCCGTAACAAAAATGCTATCGGTACTGAGCGCGCACGACCAGCGCGGGACGCGGTGCGGGGAGTCGGGAAGGGGGTCGCATTCCAGCGGAGTCTCAAGTTAATTCGTACGTGTTGTAAATATAAGAAAACTACTGACTAATAAATAAAACATCTCAGTCCCCCCTGTGACCATGGGTGTTGTAAAGTGCTCGAAACGTCGGGTATTTAAAAAGTTAAATATACGCCATAAAATCCGTAAAAACTAGTATTATTTAAAAGAGGATTCTTTATCTTTAACCGGTTTGCTCCATTTTGAACATATTCCTTTTTTAAAGTATAAACCAAATATTACCACGCAACACGTAATTCTAAACATATTCCTTTTTTAAAGTATAAACCAAATATTACCACGCAACACGTAATTCTAAACATATTCCTTTTTTAAAGTATAAACCAAATATTACCACGCAGCACGTAATTCTAAACATATTCCTTTTTTAAAGTATAAACCAAATATTACCACGCAGCACGTAATTCTAAACATATTCCTTTTTTAAAGTATAAACCAAATATTACCACGCACCACGTAATTCTAAAAAATAATAATAATAAAATTCAGTTGTGGTAGGTTTTGAATACAAAACATTTAATATTACACCAAACATTTTTGATTTTTATAACTAAATTTGTAAAAACACACAGTGAATTCTCGCACTAAACAACGTAATGACCATTGACTATGTCTCTAGTATATTATATACAGTAATCTATGGTAATGACATTGTATTTGACAGACGGGTTGATATTGGGTATGTTCCGAAATACAACACGTACTGTGTTGTATTTCGGAACATACCCAATATATGTTGTATCGAATATGGTGGAATACGACGTCAATTAATGACGTCATTCGCATTCGACAGTGTACTGTGTTGTATTTCGGAACATACCCCTTGGGTTGTGCATACATTCTGCTGTTCGTAATTTTTTTAGGATCTTGGATATTTGTAATGCTGGCATAAAATGCGGTGTACTACAAGTTGTAAAGAACGTCTTGGAGAAGGAGAGAGTTTAAATGGCTTGGTGTAAACAAAGGGCACCAGCAATTATTTCTTGTCAAGACTTTCAATAATCGCATGCAATCATCCGCGTGTAAACAGTTGCTTATAATTATTGAATGGCAATTGTTGCGCTTATTTAATAGCATTCAGTAATTGCTCTTAAATGTACAAAAATGATATAATGAAATGGTCTTTATCCATAATGAAACATAATTTTTTAATATTGTAACACTCCTTTTCAACTTATTATCACTTAATATAAATCGAAAATTATTATCCAAAATAAATTATGAAAATTATTTATTGAAAGTCATTTTAATTTCCGGCTGTTTTAAAAACAATATTGTGCTGAGAAGGGCGGGTCTTTTTTGAAACAGTTTCAAATTACGTATGTTGTTTAGTTAATTAAATATTTTAGTAATTATTAATGATCATTCATTAATTTATAACATATTACATAATCATTTTTTAATTTATCATACCAGCTTTTATCATATGGTTTGAAAATAATGTAAAATATATTTTCCATACAAAGAAATAATAGGTTTCACGTTTTCAAGCCATTAATATTGTATTCGCAGGAACCTTCCTATTTTAACAAAACAAATGACACCATTCGTTAGCATCGTACTTATTAGCTACGTGTAGGTCGCAAATTAAATACAGAGGTACCGCTGAGACCTTGCGGCCATTAGTGAAGTTAATGTGATTGTAAATTTACTTCAACGTCGTCGTACGTCTTCCTGAATTATTAATGCGGAGAATTATTTCCAAGGGAACTTTTAAAATGGGGTAAAAGTATCCGTTGCTACTTTGAGTCTTATTCCTTCCTTTTTGCAAAGTTTGCCGTGCAGTAATTGTAATTGCGAGTAGACGTTCCAATCAAACGCTCGTTACAGTAATGTCTATTGCGATGAATAGATGTCATTCACCATTTCCATTGGCGGGGACGACGACCTATATTTCTTTTTTATGAAATTGATAAAATTAGCTATATTTAAATATGCATATAGCGCGCATGCTGCCACAGTTTCAACAACTATTGTGTTGCAAACAGAGTAGTGTATGGTCAGAGAGGGCAATATCGCGGCAGCACGAGGAGTAGAGCGATGAGCAGCGTGAGGAAGTGAGAAAGTAGTGTGGCGGAATCATAAAACAAGATGGAGTGCCGACTTGGTAAGGAATACAGGAAGTGGAAAGTTGCAGGTGGTTCAAGACCATGTTTTAAGGCATCTCTCGTGATATATGCTTAGCAATGGACTTGTAAAGTGCTGTTGTGATGATAATGATGTTGTGATGGTGATGATATATTTAATACTATGCAAAGAAATAAAATATATCTTGAGTTATAATTCTAAATCACGTGATCGATGGTGAAAGAAGGCATTGTGAGGACTCTAGCAAAACAAAGAAAATAAGAATATTTCAATTCGCATTCGCCAACACGCATTAGAGCGGTACGGTGGAGTCTTTTTGGTTAAAGCCCTTTCTGAAAAAGAAAGTCCAGATTTAATTTTGATTACGTTCTTCTTCTCTTTTCTTTTTGTTTTGTTTACAGCTACCTCCAAACTACAATTTTATTTCGCATCGTGGGGGCGTAGTTTACATACGTTAATTGCACAAAGAGAAACATCCAGACCCGAAACAATTATTTAGCCATACAAATACTTGGTCCGTGAGGCATTCGAACCCGTGGCCCGCAGTGCTGCAGCTTAATGCTAAGCCACTGCGCAGTCAAAAGTTAGTCTTTGTATGCATGATCTTAGATGGTATTTACAGTGCTTCGTAAGAGATGTATTTATTTCACACTGTAGTTTTTTTAGTTCAGTTTTAGACCAGTGTATTATGCCAAAACAATAAGCTAGTATTTTATTATTATTATTGATTAAAACTACTTTTACGGATTTTATCGTGTTTAATTTATTTGATTTTTAATTCTCAAATAAATTAAACGCAATAAAATCCATAAAAGTAGTTTTAACCCACTGACATGTTTGTCATAAAACAATTGTACATTTGTTGAATTTCGAATAACAAAATAATTGACATGTTTGTCATAAGAACAATTGTACATTAGGGTCGTGTTCCAATGTACACTGTGACCACTGTAAGATGTGACGTTAATTCAGTATACTTTGAAGCCGTTCATTTTTAATTTGACTTACTGGTTACTGTTTAAAACGGAACGTAGTCCAGTATGTTGTCATCCCCTTTTTTCGACACTGTTTTTAAATGAAAATATTAATTTATAATGTACATTATTTGAATGTTGTTGCTTTTTGAACTTAATGTCCGAGTTTATTTGAATAACAATATTTATTAATAATAATAACAATCATTCGTGAAAGCTGTTAAGTCTCTATGCGCTGTTATGTTTTTTTAACACGTGATCATAGTACTGAGAGCACCTTGCCTCGAAAGCGCCAGTGCTTACAGTACAAAATGTCGGCGATTTATGACGTCATATATTTCCCTAGGGTACTGCGGCAGTATACTGGCTTTCCATAACGGATTGAATTTTTCACTAGTGAGAGAACTGAGCAATGCTCATAGTGTTTATTGAAACATATTGGTCCACCATTGTACGTTTCAAAAGGAGTTTGCTTCCGCGTACAACCTCTCTGTGGAATAGTTTACCACCGGCGATTTTTTCGGACCGATACGACCTGGAGACCTTCAAGAAAAGAGCTTACTCCTTTCTAAAGGGCCGGCAACGCATCTGCAGTTCCCCTGGTGTTGCGGTTGATCATGGGCGGCGGTAGTCACTTAATATCAGGTGAGCCGCATGCTCGTTTGGCCCCTCTTCTATAAAAAAAACATACCCTGAATGAATATCGAACAACAAAAGAATAGACAAGTTTGTTTGTACAGAAATATTCCCTTGGAATGTCCCTTAAATTAACGTTAGTAGTATTTACGTGAAGAGGTGGAACTGATTAGGCAATGTTGTCATTTTAATTTATATTCTATATAAAATGTATAATATATATAAAATAAATTCTATTCATACATAGAGAGAAGAAGGCTCAGAGAGAGAGAGAGAGTGGTCTGACCAAGTCAAAGAAGTCGGTGCGCTAAATTTCTACGACGCTCTCCGTATGGCCAGCGATAGGACCCGGTAGAGACAGATCATTCACAATAAGCTTACTCTCCGTGACGAAGTCAGATCACGATCCTGTCATGAGGGACCGACTAGAGAGAGAGAGATTCATACATAGGTTTTATTAATAAAAATAGATGAAACCAAAAATTAGATCAAAAATTAAACACAGTTTAAAAAGGTGAAGTGAAATTTTAATCATAACAAATGTTTTAAGTATAAACTCATACAACCTAATAAAGTAAAGCTGCCCATTTTTTGAAATTGGGCTCAAAATTATCTGTTTTATATTTATTTTATACACATAGAGTACTGTGTGTATAAATTACACATGATAGATTTTACCTTCAGTAAAATGGGAGATTGCGTTTACAGAACTCATTCCTGTCAAACGAAATCCCTCTATTAGACTGACGTCACCATTGCTCCCAACGCTTGTGGTATTGCAATTCCAAATAAAACGGTCGACTTATCGTTACTAGCGTTGCAATAACCTGACGTATTTGAAACAGTATACAGAAACCTATTCAGTTTTATGTGGACGGATTTATCTCAAATAGGAAACTATCCGTTTTGATCTTGTTACGGAAGGGGAATAGAGATAAGAATAAGTCGATTTTGTATCGATTAGACATACTATTTTTGAAATCTAACTAACTTCAATATCAAATTGATGGAATGATGGAATGGACCTGGTAAGACATGCAGAAAGTATGCAGGTCGCTCAGAATGATGCTTTATGACATTTTCTGAGTTAGGTCAATGTTCGGTAGTGGACTTGTGGTGGCCTGTACTGATGATGAAATAAAGGTAGGTAGGACTCTGCCTATCTTACCTTTTTCTTACGCAAAATAGCAGTGTTTCCATTGCTGTTCCTGTCTGAGTGCTGTGAAGCATTCCCGCTCAGTCCACGGGACTGAACTTGGCTTAGGGGAGATGTCCATGAACTACAGTAGCCACTTACCATCAGGGGCTGTAAGTTTTATGTCACTTTAAAAAAAAGCTAGTTACAAATTATGTGCAGATCGAAAAAAGCGATATGCAGCCAGATTGGAGCTATCATTAGAATAGAATAGTTTAATTTTTTATTCAATATCAATTACATGTAATTCTTATTGAAAGTAATTTTTTACTCTAAACATTAGTTCGAAGAAAACCTCTGTCTTTTAAAGAACCAGCAAGAAACCCAGCGAGACCCTTTTTAAAGCAAATTTTACAATTAGTTCGAAAAAAACCTCTGTCTTTGAAAGAACCAGCGAGAAACTCATGGAGATCCTTTTTAAACTAAATTTTACAATATGAAGGTTGTACAAACTATAAATTATATTTGCATTTATTTTAGAAACAGCTTGCAATTGCAAGCGACCACCTCATTCCCGGGGGTTATTATCAACAATGTATACATTTGTGTTATAATATACCTTAAATATAAAATATAACTTTTGTTTAATAAAAATTTAAACTTGGTAATAGAGAGTATTGTATATTTTCTGGGACTTGATTGTAATAGCGTATACATTGCATTATGAACAAATTACTTACTCTGTGGAGTCGAGAAACTGGTATTGCTAGCGTGTGTTTGTTCCTGGTATTTACAGAGTGTATATGACCTTTTTGAATGAAACTACATTCGTTTGAACATGACTGAAATTAAAGTGATAGCTATAGTTGCTTTAACTATGAAATATAAGTATGGTGTATTTAATAAACGACATTCTAGCCGTTACTTTAAATTTGTGATATTTCTTAGACCAATCAAATTTAAAAAATAAAACTTCTAATAAATTGACTTCAAACACTAAGGAAATAAAACAACTTCACATAATATCTTCTGAAATTGATCTTTTCGATACATAGTCTTAGCGCTGATTTATTGCTTCGGAAAGCATTATGTGGAATTTTTTTATAGACAAGCAAGCACACAGTTCACTTGATGGTAAGTGGTTGCTGTGGCCTATAGACATTCACATAATTTGTGAATGATATATTATTATATGATATATATTATATCCTCGACCGCGAATAAAAATGCAGATGCGTTGTCAAACGAAGAATGGAAAGGCACACAGAACCTAACTTTAAGTTGGAGAGGTCTCGTCTAATGAAGTCAGCGCTCCGTGCCCTTCGTGCTCTAATCCAAAGTCCAGAAACCTTTCAGTTCGAATGATGCGAAGAATGGTAAGCTCGTGGAAGCTGTTCAAGCGGTCGGAGCTAAGTTCTGCAAGACCCGCCGCAGAAGAACATAAAAACCACACTCTTAATCTCATGGCTGTTAGACGGGAAATGAAGCTGCAGTCTTCAGATTTGACGGCATACAGGCAACTGAACAAACAGATCTCCAAGTGGTCAAAACCACCATACCATACAACCTGGTTCTCTAAAACCTATGAAAGAGGAGCACAGATATATGATGCGGTTTTAGAGGGTGGCTTTATATATCTTAACGAGTACAAAACCACAGTACGAAACCCATCCAACTGCAGAGAGGTTTAAGATAGAGTGTCGTTATATCCCCGAAACTCTTCACTGCTGCATTGGAAGACGTTTTTAAGCTACTGAACTAAGTCCCATTTCGACCGATAGATCAACCGACGGATTCAACTCGGCTGGGCAGCGTTCAGGAAATCACGACACATCTTCTCGTCAGGTGTACCTCAAAACCTGAAAACGAGATTGTGCAACCAGTGCGTGTTGCCAGTGATAACTTGAGGATCTGAGACGTGGTCCTTCACTGTGAGCCATATGAGGACGCTCAAAGTCGCTCAGCGGGCCATGGAGAGGGCTATGCTCGGGGATTTTCTGCGTAATAAACTTAGATGAAGATATTCGCAGTAGAATTAGAGGAACCGACATAGCCCAACGGATTGGTAAGCTGAAGTGGCAATTGGCCGGCCATATAACTCGAAGAACTGACAACCGATGGGGAAAAAAAGTTCTCGAGTGGCAGCCTCGTACTGGTTGACGAAGTGTAGGGTGACCTCCAACTAGATGGAGTGGCGACCTGGTAAGTAATGCAGTAAGTCGATGGATGCAGGTGACTCAGGACCGTGCTTTGTGGCATTGCTTGGGAGGAGCCGATGTTCAGCCGCGGACTTGTGAAGGGCTGTAATAATGATGATGATGAGGATATTTTAACTTACGAAATAAAACAGATTGGTTTTACGACTTACTAAATTTAGATGAGTGTTTCATAAAATCTGTTATTAATGTTCCGTTACGTAATAAACACTGTTTTCAGTAACAATTAACGTAAAATTATTATCAATTTGGTATAATTAAGTATTAATAAAATGGAATATAGCTTTTGTTTCATGCCCAATAAATAACAATGGGGTCACTTAAAGAACAGAATGAAAGTTATTCTGAAATTTTGGTGCAATCATGAATGTTTTATCGTGGGTACCATAAAATGTGAAATAGGATCAGATGACTTTATGGCTAGACTGTATAGCTGGGGAAAAAGCGGAAAATTTAAAATTAGTTAATTTTATAGCGCACGCTAAAGAAGCCTGTCCCTAAGAAAACACACCTGTGAAAGGCGGCTGCAACTGGATGTATTCGAGGATCGGAGGGTATGCGTCATAAGTGATATCTATATCTTGCTGTAGACTGCTGTAGGCCAATGTAAAGCAGGTGATGATTGGATAGACGACCGTCTAGCTCTTTCGTCAGGGTACCTGATATTTATAATTTTTAATGATTAATATTACAAAAGATATAATGATTTCATATATCTGCGCAAACACTAAAAATTTAAATAAAACTAATTTTTAAGGATTTTATCGCGTATATTAACTTATTTTATTCCCGAC
This sequence comes from Parnassius apollo, assembly GCA_907164705.1. Taxonomy (NCBI): domain Eukaryota; kingdom Metazoa; phylum Arthropoda; class Insecta; order Lepidoptera; family Papilionidae; genus Parnassius; species Parnassius apollo. The sequence continues at coordinate 7,222,015 of CAJQZP010001697.1, forward strand.
GTTTCGAGCTCTTAACAGCACCCATGGTCACGGGGGGGGGGGGCTGAGGTGTTCGACGTCCCTATGTCATAGTTAACTACGGCTACATCCAGATTAAAATTATTAATTTTGTTCTGATCGCATTATGAAGTTATAGTATCTTGAAAATGCAAAGTTACCTCCAAAGTGAACAATAAACCGCTGTTATTCATAAATACTTTAAATAAGACCATGAAACTTTGCATACTAACTGAACTAACTATAAAGCAGTGCTTATGTTATTTACTTTTTTTAAATACCATTATTTTCACTGTAAAAAGAAATTACCTAAACTATCGGCGTCTTGAAGCTTGATTCCTGTCGCCCCGTTAGTACAGGGGTAGGACAGTTGCTTTGGACCACAAGAATTCAATTGAATGTAGCACCATCCATAATTTGTTTTCGAAAACATTATGTTTATTATTGGTCTAAGGTCTTCACAGATTTCACTACTTTTAAAAAGAAACTAAAATTAGCTTAAAAATAAAATTAAATGCACGATAAACTTATTTGTGATTTTGTTTATAACAAATATTATTTTCACATAAAATAAAAACTTAAACATCATGAAATCAATCTATTATGGTAATTATGATACTGGCCACCCTAAACTTCAAAACGTCAAATATTCAAACGAAAATAAAAGTCAAAATGGTGGCTACTTTTTGCGTGTGCTCATCGTTATCTTTCTTGTTTCATTGCAAATACCCCATAAATACCAGTGTACTTACTGAAACTGTTTTACCTACTTTTAATAATATCAAAAACAGTATTACAAAAAGTAGGCAGTAAAACTGTTTCAGTATGTATACGAATTAAAGAACAATATTATACATTTTACTACTATAGAAGAGGTATATGTAGAACTATATATAACGAATTAGTTCGGGTTCAATTTGTAGGAGGCGCTAGTAGTCAGACAATAAAATGTCGTCAGAGGGCTCTCTTTTTCTGTATATACTTATTATACTCTTTGCGTTAATGCGTTAGTATCGCTTAGGCTTTTGAAGGGAGAAGTTGTGTCGCTTACGATCAGAATACACATTACGCAACAGGACGACGTAAAATTAAAATGAGAAATAACCGTGATAAAAATAAGAAGCGACTGGGTTGGCGTTAAGAAACAGGCATAAATCTAATGAAATAAGTATCTAACGACCTATCTAATTACAGTATTAGTGATTATAAACATGTTGGTACATAGCATACCTACGACGCGCGGGGAAGTGGGGGCGAAATTAGAATTTGAGCTGACTTACTATATCCCCTTAATTATCGAATCCCAAGCAGATGGTAGCAGTTAATGAAAGTACGCTTCAAGATGTAGCCAATCTTGTTACCATAATCGCCTCTGACATATGGCAGTACAGCAGGTACACGCTCAACTGTGGCCGCTATGATGAAGGCGTAGTACTCGAAGCTTGTTGTCATGCAAAACTTGTTTGACGTGTTGAAGCTCAGCGGTCAGGTGTTTACTACTCTCTCTGAAACAAACATTTACCAACGGTAGCTAACTGCGAAGGATGGTAGTAAGAATCACCGTTTAAATATCTATCTGTATGGGTCTTTATTCTATACACAGTGTGGTTCAAGGTGTTATCAGGATTCTGAATTACTAACACATCTTTTTCTAGATGTGTTAGTAATTCAGAAAAGCTAAAGAATTTTTTGCCTCTAATTCCATTGTGAACTGAATTTTAAAATTTAAGGAGGTAAGATGGCCTAAAAATGCAGTTACTTTATCTAAAGCTAGAATTGTGAAAGTGTAGAGAGCCCCGATGCAGCTTTATTATGGTTGTAGCACGAATGGATTGGTTCGACCGGAGAAGGACCACGCTCTCACAGAATACCAGCGTAAAATAGCAGTTTAATACTGCTGTGTTACGTATGGTGAGTGTAGAGAGCCGGAGACGCTTTTTTACAGGAAACGAGGCATTTCTTCTTAGTCCTCAGGAGTGACAACGCATCTACGTTTTGATTCTTAATCGTGGATAAATGTAGATGTCTATGGGTCACAGAATCAGGTGGATTGTGTGCTCGTGTTTCACACATAATTTATAAAAAAGGGTCGTCTACAAACCGCTTGTAGAATCTTAGATTTATGGAAAAAGTAAGCAGGGATTTTTCCTCAAAATCTTCTATGAATACTTCAATGACAATTGGAGATACATGTGAGCCCAACTCCTCCTTCCACAGTAGGTAGCCAGATGTAAGACAAAGTCTGAGTAATACTGCATACAGTCTGTCTTCCGGATGTAAGTCTCGGACCTTCTCTCATTTCTGAGTGGGTTTTAGGACAAGGAAGACTCTGCCGCGCTGCCCCAATGCGTGTTGGCGAACTTCACATGTCTTCGAAATATTTTTTTCTTATTTCTCAGACATGCGGGTTTCCTCACGATGTTTTCTTTCACCGCCGAGCTAGTGGTAAATCAGCACTTAAAAGTGCATATAACAATTTCATTGGTGCCGGCGAAGATCGAACTCGGGTTTCTCGCGTACTCTAAAATTTACAGCGAGCGCTATCCGAGCCAATCAATCAATATCTGTCCATCCAATATCTGTCCAATCCAGAAATAAAGATTCATAATTGTGATCATCATACGTTATTAAAATTATTAATGTTATAAATTCTTTAGAATATTCATAACTCATGAGCAAGTCAAGCTGTCGCCATCCATAAAATGCATTTCTGAGCATTTTGTTATATAAACTTGAAGAATGTATCGCATCAAATGTCTGAGTCTCATCAAGCTGAGACAAAAACAAACAGAGCTCTAGCATTATGTCTCGAAACGACTGCGTTTCAATCACACAAAGAGCCTTTTATGTACTGCGCCCTGTTTGTTGGGTTGTGTTTCAGAGATGTAAGCATATGTATCGATATCGATAAATGAAATATTAGTACTACTTAGGTTAGGCCTTTGTCTGCTGTACCACAAGACACTAGATACTTGAACGGTACGTATTTTGGATGAGTTATATTTAGGAAACCTACGGGTCATTTTACCTATGTTTATTCTATGATAAAAAAAAACCCAACCGCGCGGACACAGAGTAGCGCACATTTTTTGTTTGAGATAGCTGTTCTAGTACGTAAGTACATATTACTTCAATATTATTCAACTAACTTCACCTACTTGTACTCATAAACAGCTAACTTCGCAGTCACTACTCACCGACGTCAGCGCCGCTATGTATTCTACAATTTTCAAGGACAGGCGGGCTATGCTTTAATACGTAGTGATCGTTCTCCTGTTCTCTAACCTTCATAGGCGTAATCAAAGGGCGTAATGATCATATCTTGAGGTTATAATAAAATATATATAAAAATAATTTTTCATATTTCTTTTTCCTTATATTTTCAAACCGCCAGCTAGTGACAAAAATTCAAAACGAAAGATATTGTGTAGCTTGCTACAGATGTATTAATCCGTGTTTATATAGTGTAGCTTACTTGAACAAAGTCTGTATAGCTTTTGTATAAATATAGGGGAAATTCTTTTTAAAACTGTTGTGTGAAGACTACGAGTTTTGTTTCAGTTAAAAGTATACCTCTAAATATTTTATTCATTATTTAATTATTTTTTTAAATTAATTGTAGGTCCCCGCATAGATTGCCTCGTAGGGTAGCTTTACTTTTTATCATATACTTTAAGTAAGCAATTCTTTAATATTACGAATTATATGCAAATGCTTTCCCGTTAATAGCAATAACGATTTGGATGAAAGATTGTATTTTTTTAAAGAATAAGGGTTTGTCACCCTTATTCTTACAAGCACATATTCATCTACCCGAAGGTATATAATAGAGAATGATATACAATAGGAAATATCAATAGAGAAGATGGCTGCGTGCTACCATCTGCTTGGGATTCTATAATTAATAAAATTAAATCCCAACCCAAGCATACAACTGCAAGACTTCAAGATACTATAAGTTCATACTGCGTAAATCGGCGGAAGAAAAATTAATAATTTTAATCAGGGGGTAGCCGTGGTTTAACTATGACATTGGGACGTCGAACACCTCAGTCCACCCCTCCCCCCGTGACCATGGGTGCTGTAAAGTACTCGAAACGTCGAGAATATAAAATTAGTTAATATACGCGATAAAATCCGTAAGGACTAGTTTTACTTATAAGATTTTTTTTAGAAAAACAAATTTAATACATATGGGGCGTTAGATTCTCTTACCGCTACTACATAGTAATTTATTAATATCCATTGAAATTCCTGTTTAAATTTCCCTCTGTCGCCTCTTACGTCACTCACAGTATGATATGTTTCAATCATAGAATACTATAACACACAATATAATGGCTGTCAATCTTATTTTGTACGAGGGTCGGCGTCGCCGAGAGCACATATATAAGAAATAACGTCGTATTATCACTACTACAAAGCCGATTCGCTGTGTTGACAGACTGAGTAAATTTTAACATTTTAGACTTTTGATTAATGTTCAAGATCATCATTAAAAAAATCGTTTAAATTTTAATACATATTTATTTGTAAATAGTGTGCAATTTGGCATTTTCTAAATAATTTGCATGTGAAATTCGGAAACGATTGTAACGTCAAAACACATCTCGTGTTGACAGTTATACGTGTGGATTGATATGTTAGTGACATTTTAGTGGATACACGGGCTCCGCCCACTCCCCCGTTCTTTTATGTATGTATTATAGTATTCTATGGTTTCAATAGTTATTAAAATTATAGGGCACCTTGTTTAGAGCCCGGGCAGCGTTAGGTCTGTGCGGCAGAACGAGTTAAAGACGCAAATATGAGTCCCTAAGAGATGATTACAGAATTTGTTCCATTCGCGCTGCAGATACTATCGTTCCTTGGGGTTCATGTGTGTTCAAAGTTACAGCCTATATACCTCCCACTGCTGGGCACAGGCCTCCCTTCATTTCTGAGAGGGTTTTAGGGCAAGAAAGTGTCCGCCGCGCTGCCCCTAGGCGTGTTGGCGAACTTCACATGTCTTCGAAATATTTTTTTTCTTATTCCTCAGACATGCAGGTTTCCTCACGATTTTTTCCTTCACCGCCGAGCACGTGGTAAATCAGCACTTAAAATTGCAATTAACAATTTCATTTGTGCCGGCGGGGATCGAACCCGGGTTACTCGCGTTCTGTTATATTTACAGAGAGCGTTAACCATCTGAGCTACTTAGGCTATCTCCCTTCTCGTGCAGTGAAGTTCCTAAATGGACTGCATTGGCGACTTGTCGTCGCATCTGGTTACAAGAAAACTGATTTTTTCCTTGTTCATGGGCTAAGTACAATCATAAAACGATCCAACGTATTTATGTATTACTACGGACATACGGATCTAGGTACAATTAACGACGGAGAGTAGGACTGGTGATCGTTTAGTTCTGTTTTTCCTTTATTATTACAAAAAATAATGTTTTTTTTTTTCGTAATATAAATTAATTATTTTAAATTAATTATTTATATCAGTTCGCCATTTTGTTTTTTTATGAAATTTTTTGAAGATGAAGACATAAATGGAACTTTACGTTGCTCACAACTATCGTGCGATCAGCATGTTGGATGAAAATAACGTAATATTGTTCCTGGAATATTGGTGTTGGGAGTAGTGGTGACGGGATTGGTGCATGCAATTGAGGGAGTGCGGGAGATGCTCTTCAATCCAGGTAAGACACATCATTGTATTTAGTTAGCGGAAGGTTGCAAATTAATTAATATGTTTATTATAACGTAATATCTTTTCGGGATAAAAATGGTTGAAATTAAAAAAAAACTTTGATATGAACAAGTTTTCTTTTCAGTCTTTTCATCTTCACAGCACTAGGCAACGATTTAGAGAAGTGCAATATTTCGGGCCCGCCGCGACCCGAGTGTTCTGAACAAAGGAAGCGAGTGTCGCGGAACTGCGGCTTAGTTGCACTTAGTAAAAACAGACCGTGGATACGGCCTGGCCTAGAAACACTTGATTATTTTCTTTTGAGTTATCTTTAAAAATTTTAGGTTTTTTTTATCCAAGAGGTGGCAAACAAGTATGCGGTTCACCTGATGGTGAGTAACTACCGTCGCTTATGAACCACTGCAACAGCAGGGTAATTGCAGGTGCGTTGCCGGCTTTTGAAAAAGAGTAGATCTTTTTCTTGAAAGTCCCTAAGTCGTATCGGTCCTGAAAAATCGCTCGTGGTAGCCGATTCCAATTAACATATGTCACAGATAATATTTGATCTTCTTTCTTCTTCTTTATCAGCAAAAGAGTGCACTGCTAGACATTGGCCTCATCTTTTTAATATCATAGGTATAACATATAGTAATTAATGTGACTATGTTTTACAATTTAAATGTGTACCTTGCAGCAATATTTGACATTCGAAATTGTATTTTAATCTTTTCATGAAATGACACGCTGCTACCGCACTCATAATTAAAAATCCTTTGTCGAAACGGGAAAATATCTTAGTCGACAGAAAACGTTTATAAATCTACGTGATATTACTTTTTCTTCAACATTTTATGCAGTCGTTAGTAAACCTTTTCTCTTGAAACCTAGCGTATTGCAGATTGTAATTTTTTGGAGTGTGAAACAGACTTCTACTTGCTGCGTCTTAAAGTCGTCGTTAACAGCTTTTGTTTGCGAAACATTTCAAAGTTCTACGGCGTTTTAATTTAACTTATTTTTGATACACGAGATGTTGAGAGCTTCACAGCACCCATTGTCATCGTCAACATCATCATTAAGTAAAATCAACTGAACTATTAAAAAAGATTTGTATTTATACACAAGTCTTTTTTAATAATTCGGTGGTGTACAAACAAGACTTATATTGTGTTTATACATATTTGTTGAAATTATTATTTTTAAATATTTATTTATCTGAAACAAGAGATGGGTAAAAGAATCTTCCTGATAACAACTCAATATAATGTTACGAGCTTGGGGTTCGTGGCAATAAATATTTGCAATTGCAGATTGCCGATTGAATTACCAAAATTGACACTTTAAATACCGAACACAATAGAAAATTCCAGTATGGAATTTTCTAGAAAGCTCTCCTAGTTCTGCTGCTCGATACTAGATGGCGCTAGTGGATATTCGCCGTGTACCAAGCATTAATAATGGCGCGCAATAATAATAAAAACCTGTGGTTACCAACCGGCATGCGAAGCGTGGCAATTATCGCAAAATCGCCCCTATGACGCAATCTATGGGTGATTCCTATGTTACGTAGTATCGTTATTTATTCTGTGTATATGTTGAGCAGTTGACTTCTATAGGCTGTAATGGAAAAAATGGAATGGAATTTATTTATCAACAAGTAACAATTAACATCTTACGATAAAGCAAAACCATTCAGCGTACCACCTCCCTATAACGTTACATATTTGAGTAAAGAGCAACTACAAATCCATAAACAAACACACGTAGAACAATAGTGTAAAAAAAGTATTATATTCTACTTCTTTGCTTTATGACAGCAAGGATAGTCATCATCCTCAAGGACAACAACAGTTATCAAACAAACAAGCAATAATATTTATCTTGGATTCTTTATCTACAGGCTTTAGTAACAATTAAAACTTATCCTAGTGTTAGTGATGACATAATTACTTTAATCTTGCTCCTGGGTGAGAGTCCTACGCGTGCTGGCAAATCCAGCGCCTATATAATAGCAGTGGAGAATTCCGCATATTTGCCAATAGGCCCAGAATGATTTTGAATATGAATTCGAATTTAGACAGATATTTCCCGTTGTAGGGGGGTTTGCCTTAATGGTCACTTAGCAGGCGATCGTAGTACCTGTCTTTTCCCGGCCTGTCTAAGTAGCTGCCGGCCAAAAGTTTAAGACCACACCAATATAATTATCTATAAATTGTAACGAAATTCCATAAGATAAATAAAAAAGTACACCTTCTACACATTCTATTGTTAATATCGAATATCTAAAGAAGTCATTCTTTTATTTATTTTCAAGTTATTGGACTATAAACATTTATTGTTTTCAAATACCGACAAACGCTGCGTTAGAGCCAGGTAGAAGAGTCGTAATAATATTTTTATGATGGGCTAATAACTACAGTGAAACCTGGTTAAGTGTGACTTGGATAAGTGAGAAACCTCTATTATTGAGAACTACAATGAGGTCCCGGCACTTTTTCATCGAATAACCTCTGTTAATGGGACTTTTCAAACCTGGTTAAATGAGATTTGATTTCTAGGATTTTTTGTCGTTTATCTCTATAATTGAGACTTGGAGCTCAATTCCCTTTATAAGTGAGGCAATTTATCAGGTTGGGACAGGCAGAACACGATTGTTTACAAACATTTGAATTTCTTTCACACGTGCCTCTGTAAATGAGACAACTAAATTTTAAACCTGTCTAATTGGAAAACTGGATAAATGAAAACCTCTCTAAATGGCACAAGATCCTTGATCCCTTGAGATCCCAATTAACCAGCTTTCACCGTAATTGCTTTTGCTTTTGTTTCCCATTGGTCAATAAATATCATTATTTAGCTTCTAAAAACACATGTTTCCGACTTATTGTTGCCTGAGTTTACATGGTTTTGTTCACAAACAATCTCAATTAGTCTAAACTTGTGATTTTTATAGTGAAGACGTCTTAAAATGGGAAAAGCACACGAAATTATTAGTGAAGTGCGTTCTGCCATCGTTGTTTTACATATTGAAGTCAAATCCGTACGTGAGATTGCTTTACAATTGAAGTTATCGAAGACTTGTGTTCGTGGCACAATAACTCGATATAGCGAGACAGGCACTTTTCAAGATCGTCCACGCTCGGGAAGGCCGAGAGCTACCACGTCAAGTGAAGATCATTTCATTGTTACCAGCAAGCGAAATAGATGATTAATAGCACCGGAAATCCGCGTTAAAGTAAACAAAACCCGAGTTAAACCTTTATCGTTGACTACAGTAAAACGGCGACTGTGAGATGCGAAATTGTATGGTCGTGTCGCCGTTCGAAAACCTCTACTAAGGCCATAAAACAAGAAAAAACGGATGCAATGGCAAGGGCTCATTCCAATTTCATCGAAATTGGACCGATGAATCCAAGTTTGAGCTATTCGGTTTAAAACGAAGAATTTACGTTCAACGCAGTGACCAAGAAAAGATGATGCCAGACTGTGTAATCTCAACAATCAATCATGGTGGTGGCTCAATTATAGTCTGGGGTTGCTTTTCTAGCCAAAAAACTGACAATTTGATCAAAACTGTTAAATAGAAAAAATTATGAAAAAGCAAGAGTACAAAAAAAATTTCGAACAAAATGCCGTTCCTTCGGGGTTGCGATTAATTGGTGGTGGATTCATTTTTCGACAGTAGAATGATCCTAAGCATAGCTCAAAATTATGCAGAGGATATTAGGAAGAGAAAGAGGCACAAGGTGTGTTAAAATATGGTTTGGCCTCCTCAGAGCCCGGAACTCAATCCCATTGAAGTTTTGTGGGAAGAGCTTGATAGGAACGTCCGTAATTGTGGTCCATCCTTGCGAGAAGAAATGTGGGTTTAGTCAGTGCGAGTCTACATAACCAGTTCTTACCATCGCGAATAGAAATTCCCTATGAAAAAAATCGTATTTAATCGTAATCGTAGAAATTTCTTGCAGGAAGAGAAAGAGAAGAATATAATTTGGCCTTGGGCGGGGGTTAGTCTACTCCTAACTTTTTGATATTATCAGTAGGACTAGATTAACACCTATTCTGCTCTCCTGTCCGGCGAGCAGTTTGGCGAATGGCTCTGGGGGAGAGCGCAGGTCGTGTTGATCCCCAGGGCAAGTCTGAGGAGTTCTTCCTTCACGTGGTTGCCGCCTGTTATATGGTCTGGTTCAATAGGAAAAAGACAGAACTGAAACACTCAGACGATCCTCTTATCTTTTATCCCACCCCTACTACCCATTCTAGCCCAATCGAAGGTGTAAAGTGTACCGTGCCGATGGATGCGTGGCTGGAGGGAGTCCAGTCGCAAACGGTGCCTACCCGAGACCAGGGCAATTCGGGTAGTATTTTAGCCCTTCCCTCGGATGCGGGGCCTCTGCCGGGGGGTGACCGAATATTTCCCTAGCTATTTGTGGGACCAAAATGGACGAAAATCGACATTTTGAAAAGATTACCGAAAAACGCTCCTCTAATGGAACTATCTGTAGGTTTGGAAGAGGCTCTTTTAGCCTCACCAATATCCTGCAACAATACGCTCCAACCTGGGACGAGCCGTGAAGTGGAGGGCACGCCTGCAGCCGAACCACAATCGGAAACGAACCAGGGAGGGGAAAAGAATAAGTTCGCTAGGCCTTATAAGCTTAGTGGGGCAGCAAGGAAGAGGTACCGACGGCTGATAGCAGCTGAGATAGGAGCCGAAGAGGCCCTCTCTCTCTGCCAGAAGCCCTGGGACGAAATTCCTCTGCCCAAACCTCCCCCAGTTCCGAAGGCGAAAAAACGCAGTCGGTCTGAGGAAGAGTCCCCCAAAGACCAGCCCAGGAAGTCTGTGAAGCTGGCAACGGAGGATAAGAAGCTCAGCTTAAGTGCCGTAACTGGTTCCGCGCGTGTAGGAATTCGCAATTCGAATCCCATGAGTATGGACCAGATGCGGCTGGTCCACTGGACATTAACACGGACCATCGCTAAGACAGCCTGTGGGGTGCAGCCGGGAATGGGACCAAAATTTTCGGGTTTCACTCACAAGCCAGGTTGGATTCTGGTAACGTGCCTGAATAAGGCAAGCCAGGACTGGATTGTGGGTGAGATTGGAAAACTGAAACCCTGGCCGAAGGCACAGCTCTCGGTAATACCCGAAGGCGAATTGTCTAAGCCTCAGCTGGGCATTACGTATTTGCCCCGCAGCGAAGCTGACTCTCCGGAGGAGGCGGCTGTGCTGTTGAGGGCGCAAAACGAAGGGCTCCATACCGAGCTCTGGAGAATCCTCCATCGTAGGGACGAGGAGAATGGGTTCCTGGTAACCTTTTCTCTGGACGACCCATCGGCGGGGGCTCTTCGGAAGGCAGGCGGGAGAGTCGTCCTTGGCTTTAAAATGATAACTTTTAAAGTCAGGAGAGGCTCTGACGCGGCAATGGGGCCTGAACCGCCCCAACTCCGATCCTCCCAGCCCTCCACCTCTCGAGGTGAGACTGGAACGCCATCAGTGAGAGTGACGAGGACCCTAGGTGCTGATCTCGCCTCGGTCCGACGACCTCCGCTGTTGACGTTCAGGAGTGTGGGGAGGGGAGGTAGGAGCGGTACAACGAAAGGTAAGGCGGGGGGTCAAGAGAGCCGGTAAAGGACGTCTTCATCCTCAACTGGTGGAAAAGACCCCTCCCCCCCACGCCCATAAATGTCTAACCCAAAGGGTAAGACGAGGGTTCTCCGGGCAAATCTTCACCATGCAGCAGATGCTTCTGCCGTGGTGGAGGTTTGCTTTGCAGAGGACAATATTGACCGCGCCCTCATACAAGAGCCTTGGGTGGCCAACGGTCAAGTTCTGGAATTATCGGTTGCCGGTAAGATTCTTGTCAATACTAAAGGCAGTAGACCCAGAGCTTGTATAATTTACAATAAAAATATTGAACTTTTAGCTGTTCCAGAGTACTGCAATTATGACCTGGTTACAGCCTTCATAAATCTCAAGGGATGCACAGGGGCCAGAGTAATCATCTGCTCAGCCTATCTTCCCGGAGAGAACTCAGATCCTACCATCGAGTTAGAGCGAGTGGCGGAGTTCGCCCGAAAACACAACGCCGAACTTGTGGTGGGTTGTGATGCTAATGCTCACCACACAGCCTGGGGAAGCACTAACATCAACGAAAGAGGTGAGCTACTCTATAATTTTCTCATCTCTAACCGCCTGGTAAGCCTAAACTTAGGGTGTACACCAACCTTTGTTACGCGAGCTTGGCACGAAGTATTAGATATAAACTTCGCTACTAATAACATATCCAGCCGGATAAATGACTGGCATGTTAGTAGTGAAAACTCGATGTCTGATCACAAACGCATTAAGTTTGTGATTGGAGCATCACCAATCAATGAAACCGTTACTTTTAGGGATCCAAAAGCGACCTCCTGGGATATCTATAGAGATTACTTAAGAAGGAATTTGGAAACGTTTCCTAAAAGCATCAAAACAATTGAAGGTCTGGAGTTAGCGACAGAGACAGTAACCGTAGGTATTCGTGAAGACTTCGAGGACAGTTATCCCGTCAAAACCAAGACCTCAACATGAAAAGTTCCTTGGTGAAATACTAAGCTAAAAGAACTTAGGGAAAAGACCAGGAAACTATTTTAATAGGGCTAAGAAAACCAAAGAGCGGGGTATTTGTAGGGCAGCCCTAACTGAATATAATAAAGAAATTAGGAAAACTAAGAGAGCATCGTGGAGGAAGCTATGCGAGGAAGTTGAGTCTTTGCCTCGCAGTGCAAGACTACACAAAATGCTATCGAAAGCGAAACCTAATCAGATCAGGCTTCTTAAAAAGCCTGATGGTATTTTCACTAATAGTGAAACAGAAACATTGGAGTTACTAGCGCCAACCCATTTACCAGGGTCACTCAAGACCTCAGCCTTAAATTCTTTCAGAACCCTACGAAGGCCTTGTAATGAGGACTGGTGTATGACTACAAAGATAATAAGGCCAAACCTGGTGCAATGGGCTGTTGACTCCTTTAAACAATTTAAAACAAGTGGGGAGGATGGAATAATTCCCATCCAACTGCAGATGGGTATTGACATCCTTCTTCCCTATCTGGTAAAAATCTTCAGAGCAAGTTTTGCCTGGGTATATATTCCAAAACGATGGACAATTGTCAAAGTTCTATTTATACCTAAGGCTGGTAGAAAGGACTACGCTTTACCAAAGTCCTTTCGATCCCCAAATCTACGGAAACAGCCTTGATCAGTGTTATTGACAGGGTCGAAAAAGCACTGGAGGATAAAGAAATAGCTCTTTGTGCCTTTCTAGATATTGAGGGCACCTTCGACAGTAGCCCCACATCGCTGCTGATTGGGGGACTCACTTCTAAAAATGTTTACCCCACAATCATCAGATGGGTGAAGTCGATGCTCTCAAACAGAAAGGCAAAAATAGCGCCGTTTCAAACTTCGATTGAGGTTGCAACTACAAGAGGCTGCCCACAAGGAGGTGTTTTGTCACCCCTTCTTTGGACTCTTTCTTTGGACTATTGTACAAAATGGCAGACCTACGCATTGACACACTGGGTTATGCTGATGACCTTGTGATCATTGTGAGGGGCTTTTGCCAAAGTACTTTATCGTCAATAATACAAAGAGCTCTAAAAACCATAAATAACTGGTGTAGGGATAACAGTTTATCAGTTAATGCTGATAAAACTGTTATAATACCCTTTACCAAAAAATGACAGTTAGACAAGTTAGTCCAACCAAAACTTAATGGAAAAGAAGTACCATTTTCCACGGAAGTTAAGTACTTGGGTCACCTTAGCAATGTATGCAATAAGGCAAAAATTGCTTTAGGTACGTGCAGTCGTTTGGTCGGGAACAACTGGGGCTTGCGTCCTAGTATGGTCCTATGGCTGTACAGCAGCATAATGAGGCCGATTCTCACCTACGCCTCTATTTAATGATTTCTTATATTTACGCGAACACTACACATTGAAATAATACTAGTTTTTACGGAATTTATCGCGTATATTTAACTTTTTAAATACCCGAAGTTTCGAGAGCTTTACAGCACCCATGGTCACGGGAAGGACTGAGATGTTCAACGTCCAGATGTCATAGTTAACCGCGGTTACCACAGATTAAAATTTTACTTTTGTTCCGATCTACACAGTATGAACTTATGGTATGGTTTGAAGTCTTGCAGTTGTATGCTTGGGTTGGGATTTAATTTTATTTATTATAGGATCCCAAGCAGATGGTAGCACCCAGCCATCTTCTCTATTGAAATTAGGATGTTTTTTGATTTCAATAGCCTCGGGAATCATCCTTGGAAGGAATCGGTGTTCTTTAACGAGGATTTGTGGTCTATAAAATCTGATGTAGTGACGGGGCGATCCTGTACATGTTCACAGACTGCAGACTTCCCGGAGCGTCGATTCTTCACATCAGCTATATGTTCTTTGACGCGGGTTTTAATTGATTTTTTAATTTGTCCTATGTAGGAGAGACCACATTCACAATCAACCTTGTACACTCCTGCATCTTGCAGTGGGACGTTACACTTGACTGATGGTAAAAACTGACCAATCTTCTTCGGCGGTTTGAAGTATGTTTTGATGGAAGCGCGCTTCAAGATGTAGCCAATCTTGTCAGTGACTCCTCTAACATATTCAGTACAGCAGGTACACGCTCGATTGTGGCCGGCTTCACTCGTTCTCTGTGACGTAGGCGCGGGACCCGAAGCTTGTTGTCATGCAAAACTTGCTTGACGTGTTGGAGCTCGGCAGCCAGTTGTTTACTGTCACAGATCCCTCGTGCTCTCTGAAACAAAGATTTACCCACGGTAGCTAACTGTGAAGGATGGTGGTGAGAATCACCGTTTAAATATCTATCTGTATGGGTCTTTTTTCTATACACAGTATGGCTCAAGGTAAGTCAAGCCAAGTTATCAGGATCCTGATAAGTTAAAGTAACTAAGTTCATACTGTGTAGATCGGAACAAAAGTTAAATTTTAATCTATGGTAACCGCGGTTAACTACGACATCTTGACGTTGAACATCTCAGTCCTTCCCGTGTCCATGAGTGCTGTAAAGCTCTCGAAACGTCGGGTATTTAAAAAGTTAAATATACGCGATAAATTCCGTAAAAACTAGTATTATTTCAATACGCCTCTATTGTCTGGTGTAACAAAGCTAACCAAAAGACGACTGCGGACAGACTAAATAGTCTACAAAGGACTGCCTGCTTAATGGCAACTGGAGCTATGCGATTATCGCCTGGAGCGGCTCTTAACGCCCCTTGATCTCAATCTAGACAAGGAGGCGAGGGCTAGTTTGTATAGGATTAACGCTCAGAGCAGTCTGAGCTTGCTCTCCAACAGATTGAGATCCATGCTCGACTCAATTAAGGAATCACCGATCTTATGCATGATCTCAGATATCATGCGTCCACTACACACTTTTGATAAAAATTATATAGTGGAATTACCCTCCAGAGAAGACCGGCTGAATGGCCAGGTTATCTGTGTGTTCAGTAGCTTCATATGGTGTACCGATGGGTCTAAAATGGGCCTCGACGTAGGCTTTGGAATTTACGGGGAACGTCCCAAATTTAAACTTAGCATGAATTTGGGTAGATAAACCTCTATCTTGCAGGCAGAAATTTTCGCCATACTTCGGTGTGCGGAAATCAATCTGCAAAAACACTACGTCAACCATATATTTTACATAAACTCTGATAGTCAAACAGCACTGCTAGCGCTGAGGTCAAACTTAGTGAACTCGAAGCTAGTTGGAGACTGCATGAACCGTTTAAACGCCCTGGGATGTAACAACAGGGTCGTTTTAAGATGGATTCCGGGTCACGAGGGTATTGTAGGCAACGAATTTGCCGACAAACTTGCACGGGAGGGCTCAAAGTGCACACAATTTGGACCTGAGCCATTTTGTGGAATCCCAAGAAGCCTAGCCCGATTGACCCTTGAAACTCTTTATCACAATAAATCACTTAAGATCTGCTCTGACAGACCAGGCTTAAACATTCTAGAACCTTAATCCGGGCTTTTGATCGTAAATTTGCTTCAGAAGCCCTGGGATTAAGTAAAAATAAATTGCGCATTCTGGTAAGAGCCCTAACTGGACACTGTTGTCTTAAAAAGCACATGTCCATCCTGGAACTAAGCAACTCAAGGATGTGTCGGTTCTGTTCCATAACGGAAGAAATGCCTCTACACATCCTAACTGATTGCGGACCCTTAATGCGCAAACGTAACACTCATCTGGGAAACTATGTACTCCATCCAGAAGAAGTGAATTTGCTCACGGCTAAGCAACTCCTTCTATTCATTGAATACATAGGGCTTAGCCGTGAACTATAGCCGTAGCAGCGATCACAATAGATCTCCTAGGTCGCAGTAATACTGGTCTCTTTCCCTAGACCTGCATAGCTGCTCGCACTAAAAAAAAGTATAATTTAGCCTTGCACATAATTTTACAATATAAGAGTGAACGATCTGGCAGTCCACCAGATAATAAATAGCTTTTACACCCCACTGACAAACTATTGCGGACCAGGTGATGGTCACCTCACAAAATTTTACTAAAATGAATGTCAAAAATATAATTTCAATAGTTGGTCTTACTGTAAGACTCTTGCGTTTTGTTTTAGAGTAGTCGAAGTCTGTCGTAATAGCTTTTCTTTCTTTGAAGTTTGCCGCCTCCAGATAAATGTGGACCGCGTTTGAGAACTGCAAATTGTGTAGTTTAAAGTTTTAAATAAAATTTTAGAGAACGATGCTGATATATTTACTTCGGTACTTAATATAAGTGTATTTTAAGGAAAATATATTTAGAAAATTTAAAAAAGTATGTTTAATTAAACATTGTACACAGTTTTAGTGATCTTATAATATTGTTTTTTGGTATTAAATCGTAATATTTTCGTAAAACAAATAGAAAGAAGGATAACTCTAGCCTGGAAGAAATATTGGGGATTGAGAGAAATAATGAAAAATAACGATATTAGTATAAATATAAAGAAAAAACTCTACGAAGTAGCGATATTGCCATGCCTGACATGTGGCTGCCAGACGTGGTCACTGAGAAAAGAAAACGAAGAAAAAATTGCTATATGTAAACGTAAAATAGAAAGAAGCATGCTTGATCTAAAAATATCAGATAAGGTTAACAATGGTTAACAATGTAAAACATTGGTCCGTCCACATCAGGAAAGAAACAAAAATAATAGATGTAAGAAAAAGAACAAGACTACTGAAATGGTACTGGGCAGGCCTCATCTGTAGAATGAATGATAACAGATGGACCAAACGTTTACCAGAATGGATACCAAAAGACAGGATTAGAAAAAAAGGGGGACCTAGTAAAAGGTGGACAGATATTTTTAATCAGAGATGTGGACCCCTATGGATGCGAGCGGCTCGGGAAAGAGATATGTGGAAAGGTTTAGGAGAGGCCTGCGCCGCAGAGGCGACTACTACTAATATTAACTAAGTCATACTGTACAAACATAATTATACGTAAAAAATACATATTAACTATCGCAAATATTGTTCAAAAAAATATAGATTTTCACAATCGTAACCTTAGACGTGCCCATGATATATACATACAAAAAGTTAGAACAGAGTATGGTAAGAAAAATATAATGTTTGACGGTGCAAAACTGTATAACGCTTTACCTAAAAATATAAAAGAATCAAAAACGTTATCTTTATTTAAAAACTTATTGAAACGCCATATTTTGGAAAATTATCCAAATAAAAATACAAGCTAAAATTAAATCTAACTTAATTTGTACCCTTATTTCTGTTTCGGTTGCATTAATTGTTCGGTCATTGTAAATTATGCGATGATGTTGGCGACGCGCCTATAAGAATATTTCAGTTTATTAAGTCAACAGATGACGAATAACGTCTCAAAGGCATATTGTCCAATAGCAATATTCTAATAAGAAAATGCTTAGTTAAATCTTGAAGAAATGTCGAATTAATGATATGAAGGTCTTGGGTTCGACTCCCAGGCCGGACTAGTTTATTGTTTTCCTAAGTAATATCTTTCAATAAATTCATATAGGGAATTTTAAGATATAAATTATGTTACCGGATTGGTTCCCCGGTTGAAATCATTTTTCCAATGATGTAAATTTAAATGCCTATTTGCCATGATTGATTTATGAGAACATTCACTTATATTGTTATCTGATAAGAAACATGATAACTGATAAGAATCTGATTAGAAATAGTTTCCTATACATTGAAATAATACTAGTTTTTACGGAATTTATCGCGTATATTTAACTTTTTAATTACCCGACGTTTCGAGAGCTTTACAGCACCCATGGTCACGGGAAGGACTGAGATGTTCAACGTCCAGCTGTCATAGTTAACCGCGGTTACCATAGATTAAAATTTAACTTTTGTTCCGATCTACACAGTATGAACTTATAGTATCATGGAGTCTTGCAGTTGTATGCTTGGGTTGGGATTTAATTTTATTTATTATAGGATCCCAAGCAGATGGTAGCACCCAGCCATCTTCTCTATTGAAATTAGGATGTTTTTTGATTTCAATAGCCTCGCGAATCATCCTTGGAAGGAATCGGTGTTCTTTAGCGAGGATTTGTGGTCTATCAAATCTGATGTAGTGACGGGGGCGATCCTGTACATGTTCACAGACTGCAGACTTCCCAAGTTTCCCAGTGTGAACATGTACAGGATCGCCCCCGTCACTACATCAGATTTGATAGACCACAAATCCTCGCTAAAGAACACCGATTCCTTCCAAGGATGATTCGCGAGGCTATTGAAATCAAAAAACATCCTAATTTCAATAGAGAAGATGGCTGGGTGCTACCATCTGCTTGGGATCCTATAATAAATAAAATTAAAGCCCAACCCAAGCATACAACTGCAAGACTTCATAATACCATAAGTTCATACTGTGTAGATCGGAACAAAAGTTAAATTTTAATCTATGGTAACCGCGGTTAACTATGACAGCTGGACGTTGTACATCTCAGTCTTTCCCGTGACCATGGGTGCTGTAAAGCTCTCGAAACGTCGGGTAATTAAAAAGTTAAATATACGCGATAAATTCCGTAAAAACTAGTATTATTTCAATGTGTAGTGTTCGCGTAAATATAAGAAATCATTAGTTTCCTATAGTTTGAAAATTGTGTAGATGCATTTATTCACCCAATATTGTTAAAATTGGTGTATATCAGACTTTCATTTTTTCTGATAGCCGAGAGCCGTGCAAAAGTTAGTTGTTCAAATAGTGTGAGTTCATAGACGCACGTTGGCCACGCCCTTAGGAGGCCGAATATGTAAAAATTTTAAATGTTTGTAATTTCAGCAATTTATGTAAAAATGACTTGTAAAACATTTCAGGTTGATTGTACGTGCTAAAAAGGTGAATTCTGTGTTATTTTTATGTGAAAATTCCTGTGTATAAGTGAAATAATGATAGTTTTGTATAAGAAATTTAAAAGTGTTTTAATAGTGAAATAAATAGAGAAAATGTAAATTGAACTATTGTATTAGTTAACATATGTATAATTTCAAGTGGAAAACATTGTTTCAACTTTCTGTGTTAAATATTTAAGAAATTTCGACTTCGAACTTGTGAGTAAAATAGGCATATTTCATTTAATAAATAAAAGGTTTTTTGTGATATGAAAATTTAATGTATATCGTAGTGTAGATATTGTTTTGTGCTATCTATACACGTAAATTATGTTGATGTATGACTTATGCAAATAAAGTAATTAAGTAAAACGTGAGAGAGTAATAGAACAAATTCATGTAATTGAGTTGCGCAAGCGCGCGAATGGCGCGGCTCACTTTCGCGTATAGCTCTGGGGTAGCTTAGTGAACGGGTTTTATTGCAATTCGTTCGGGAAGTTCGGGAATCCTTCGAGATAGTTCGGGGAAAAAGTTCGGAAATCAGACCAGCAGTCAATAAGAAGAAAGAAAAAGTGTAGGGAAGTGATAGGGAAAAGTGATTACTCTCTCACGAAATGTTTTGAAGATAATTGCTGTTTTATTCCCAAGAAATTCATCCCTCAAAATTATACAGTCCACATCGAAGAATTAAGGCGTTGGGACCGGGACGACTTCGGAAGACCCGTAATCCCCGTCTGAACCTACTTGCTGAAAAGGAAGAGGTTATCGCCCTTGTGTGTTACTCCGTTGCGGAGATCACATACGTTGTTCCCGAACCCAACGTAGGCGTTATAGGAGGCCGGATCGAGAGAAGCCTCGATTCCTCCCTTCTGTTTCTTAATCCCCCCGCTGGTTCCTTTTCAATTGGACCTTCGGAGCCGGATTAAGACCACCGAAGCTCGCTGGTTCCTTTTCAATTGGTCCTTCGCAGCCGGATCAAGGAACCAGCTGTGGACTGCTGGTTGTGGAGAAAGAAGACCTTCGGAGCCGAGTGAAGATCAGCAACCGAAGGAAGCCGGTGGTTTGAGCTGAAGCAATAGGACCAAAGGCCAGAAGACCAGGTCATCAGCACAGAAGGACTGGACCTGGAACTACCGGAAGAAAGAAAACCGGGATTGCGGCTTGGGGCGTGTGCTCGCATGGGGCACGTATCGCAGCCAGGCGCAGGTGCCTTGTGAAAGGCGCTCATCGTGGCCAAGCAGGGCTTGGCATTTTTCCTGTCGGGCAAGCGTGCTCGCCGTTTCCTGTCGGACGACCGTGTCCGGCATTTCCTGTCGAGTCATCAGGGTGCAAGAAGAAGCATCCACCGCTGCTGCTGCCAGGCGAGGGTGCGCGTGGGCACCTGACTGCATCGCGGCCGGAGGAGGGCGCTTGGACGAGGCGTCACTGGCAACTGGGCGGCGAGCACAGCATACATCCCGACCACCTAACGGTGCCAAACGGTCGGGCTCTGGCACAACACCTTCGGGTGGAGCAGTTCTCTCAAGCGAGACTGCGCTTGCACTACTGCTCGACTGTTTCGTCATATTCCTTGGCGGGACAGTTCCCAAACCTTTCCTCCATTCCATTCCTGCACGACTCCATCCCTGGACGGCTCACCTCGGTAGGCCCCGTTCAGAATTGATAGGGCTGATAGGGCTGTTAGGGTGGTAGTAGGGTAGTAGGGTTGGGAGATAAGGGAGGGGAGGTGTAGTGGTGTTAGGTTGGGGTGTAGAAGGGTTGTAAGTAAGGGGTTGTAGGGACCGTAGGCCAACAATCACCTTCCTGCAAGATGAAGAAGGCACAAGACCAGACAGGGAGAAGCGAAGGGAGCAGGACAAGGACAGGGCTCTCAAGAAAAGCTAAAGAGGCGGAACCATCTGGAGCGACCACAGCTACTGCTTCAAATGGACTCTCCTCCTTCCAGTGGAGCCACCACCGACACGTCCACATGCACGTGGGACTCAGGGACGTCCATGGCAACGACAAGCAACAGGACGGACACCAGTGGTACGCAGGCCAGCACCGCACAACAATCCGTTATATCCAGGAGTGAAACGGTGGTCGAAAAAGTAGGTCAAAGGACCGAAGAAGCGGCATCGTCAAGGACAGTAATCGGGCACACTAGTGACAAAGGGTACAGAGAGGTAGTAGGTCATCGCGATCGGCGAGGCTGAAAGCCCAATTAGAGGCGCGGATTAAATTCGAACGCTCAGAGCTCGAACGAGCACAGGCAGCTGCTGCCTTAGCCAAGTCTCAATTGGAGTTGGCACGACTCAACCGAGAAGAGGAAATCGACTCGAGTGAGGATGATGAGGAGCGGAATACTCAGGTGGAACCTTTCGTAAGGAGTTGGGTTCAGCAGACCATAATGAGCGCACCGGTTAGTGTGACGCAACCCGATATTACTGATAAGGAAGCGTGTAAAGGATCACGCCGCAAAGGGGCGGAGATCGAGCGCAACCAAGGAAATGCACAGAAAACACACGCGAGTGAGGTGTCAGAATTGACCGAAGCGATTGTGAGTGCAATAAAGATAGCGGGAAAAGATAAGTCTTCCCAGCTTCATTTCCTCCAGGAATTACCGGTGTTCGATGGAGACCCGGGTGAATGGATAATTTTCAAAACGGTGTTTGAAGACACGAGAAGCCAATTTTCAGGGGTGCAGAATATCGCACGCCTTAGGAGGGCATTAAAGGGCACCGCTAAGGAGGCGGTTAAGTCGTTATTATTTACTTTGTGTGAACCTGAAGAAATAATGAACGCTCTCGAGAGAAGATTCGGTAGGGTTGAGATGCTCATTCTAGCCGAAATCGAGAATGTAAAGCGTATGCCAAGATTGGCAGAAGATTGCCGGAATATGGGATCTTTTGCAAGTCGTATTACGAACGTGGTTGCCACGATACAAGCGTTGAATCAACCACAGTATTTATACTCACCGGAGTTCGTGAGCCGCATAGTGGAGAAACTCGGAACTATGATTAAATTTAAATGATTTGAATATCGAGCTCAGTATCCTTTGGAGCCAGAGTTACAGAAGATGGTCAAGTTTTTAAATTTATTGAGTGAACAATTTGGAACGTCCTTAAGCAATGAAAATGCGCCCGAAAAACGGAAGCGTCCTGAATTCAGGAAGCAAACTGTACACACCGCAAAGGGGTCTGTACGCAATCGTGCCAAGAGCGAGCGCTATGTGCGCCGAAGTAATACGAGCGAGCGTCTAGAACGCCGAAATAATAAAGGGCACAACCGACAAGTGGTTATGACAACCCAGGACAAGCCTGTAAGTCGGGTAACACATAAGTGTGTTATATGCAACAAGGAGCACTCTATAGTGAGTTGTTACAAGTTTAAGGACATGAATATTCGCGAGAAATGGGACGCAGTCAAAAAAAGCGAAAGTATGTTTCCAATGTTTGTCACCTAACCATAGGAGGTTAGAGTGCAAAGCGAAAAAATGTGGTGTAGATGGATGTAGAATGTCACATCATCGGATGCTACACCGATACCCCAAAGAAAATACCTCGCCGCAAGGGGTCGAGGGGGGGTAAAGAGGCTCAGATTACAACTGTTAGTACAGTGAATGCACTGACATGTGCATACTTAAAGATTATACCGGTCGAGTTGAATGGACCTAAAGGAAAGGTCAAGACAACAGCTCTTCTGGATGAGGGATCGACCATGACACTCATAGAGGAGTGGATGGCTCAGAAGTTAGCGCCTCGCGGACGTAAAGAGGAATTACGTATTGAAGCCGTGAGAGGTAAGCGAATTAACGACGACAGTTCGTATCGCTTAAACGTTAAGATAAAAAGCATTTACTCGAATGACTTAGAAGAGATAAGTGTACAAACAATTAAGTCACTTAACCTTTCTCCTCAGTCAGTAAGCCGAGAATTATTACAACGGTGTTCTCATTTGACACCGATTAAGGATGAGTTGATGTATGAGAGGTCCAGACCTACCATATTAATTGGCCAGGACAATTGGCATCTCATAGTTACTCGTGAATTAATTTCAGGAGGTAAGAACCTTTTTTTTTTTTTTTTTTTATAGAAGAGTGGGCAAACGAGCATGTGGCTCACCTGATGTTAAGTGACTACCGCCGCCCATGATCAACCGCAACACCAGGGGAATTGCAGGTGCGTTGCCGGCCCTTTAGAAAGGAGTAAGCTCTTTTCGTGAAGGTCCCCAGGTCGTATCGGTCCGGAAAAATCACCGGTGGTAAATTATTCCACAAAGAGGTTGTACGAGGAAGAAAACTCCTTAAACTAACTAACTAACCTACCTGTAGCATCGCTCACCAAACTTGGATGGGTTTTACATGGTCACATATCGGGTGGCACCAAACCAATCAAGATTGTTAATCACATTTCCACCAAGAAGGAGGAAGATATGGGTAAGTTAATCAAGGATTATTTTAGTTTGGAATCTCTGGGAGTGTCTGCGCGAAAGCCCGCGAGCGACCCAGAAGAACGAGCTTTAAATATTTTGAGCAAAACGGTACGTCGTATACCTAATAATAGGTAGGAGACTGCTTTGTTATGGCGCACAGACAATGAGTGCATGCCGTCGAATAGAACGCAGGTTGAAAGTCACCTGCTTCATATCGAAAAGAAGCTCGACAAAAATAGCGAGTTGAAAAAGGAATATGAGAAGCAAATTGAAAATCTCATCGTTAACGGTTACGCAGAAAAAGCGAACCATATTCCCATTTCCCCACGTACGTGGTACCTTCCCCCACTTCGCAGTGACTCATCCACAAAAAAAGAAAATAAGAATAGTTTTCGACGCCGCCGCAAGGACGGGCGGACGTTGTCTTAATGATGCATTGTTAACCGAACCGGACTTATTGAAGTCGTTGTTTGGAGTTCTGCTACGATTCAGAGAAGGAAGCGTGGCAGTGATGGCAGACATTAAAGAAATGTTCCTGCAAGTGAAAATCCGGGAAGAAGACAGGGATAGCCTTCGATTCTTATGGCGGCACAATCGTGACGCGCCACCGGAAGAGTATAGAATGACGTCACTCATATTTGGAGCGGCATCATCACCATGCATCGCTATATATGTAAAGAATAGGAATGCGCAGAACAACGCACATATCTATCCAGAAGCAGCTTCCGCTACGGAAAGCAATTTTTATATGAATGACTATCTACAGGCATTTCCCGACGTGACGACGGCCGAAAGGATAGTAAACGATATGTATGAATTACATAAACATGCTTCTTTCCAACTGAGGGGATGGGCTAGCAACCGACCCGAAGTTTTAAGTAAAATGGAAAATAAATATAAGAGCGACAGTGCTTCGCTGGGAGATAAAGAGCACACAGAGCGCACATTAGGTTTGATTTGGAATATCAAACGGGATATAATAAGTTTCTCCATAAATCTTCGTAACACACCGGAAGAGGTGATGGAAGGTTTACGACCGCCTACGAAGAGGGAGATAACTAGTGCTGTGATGTCAGTCTTCGATCCTTTAGGACCCGCATCACCCATAACGATTCAAGGGAAGTCGCTGATCCAGCAAGTATGGAGGACAGGCATCTCTTGGGATGTAGAAGTTTCACACGAATTACACGTGTTATTTTGTAAATGGATATAGGAAGTGAAGAAATTAGGTCATTTAGAAGTACCTAGACCCGTTGCTGAAGGCGTCGGCAAGGGAGAGTTACACACTTTCACGGATGCTAGTGAAAAAGCATACGCTGCCGCGGTGTATTACGTCACCACGGACGAGCTAGGAGAAAGGCGGATTACGCTGATCGCCGCAAAGGCAAGAGTAGCGCCGCTGAAACCAATTTCGATTCCAAGGCTTGAATTGCAGGCAGCTCTTATGGGCAGCAGACTGGCTGCATCAGTTAGTGAAGAGAGCAAGTACGAGATATCCGAGAGAGTATTTTGGACAGACTCACGTACAGTGTTAGCGTGGATTAAGTCAGATCCTCGCGCTTTTAAACCATTCGTTGCTCATCGATTGGCTGAGATGAATTAAAGTCTGATATACACCAATATTGTTAAAATTGGTGTATATCAGACTTTAATTTTTTCTGATAGCCGAGAGCCGTGCAAAAGTTAGTTGTTCAAATAGTGTGAGTTCATAGACGCACGTTGGCCACGCCCTTAGGAGGCCGAATATGTAAAAATTTTAAATGTTTGTAATTTCAGCAATTTATGTAAAAATGACTTGTAAAACATTTCAGGTTGATTGTACGTGCTAAAAAGGTGAATTCTGTGTTATTTTTATGTGAAAATTCCTGTGTATAAGTGAAATAATGATAGTTTTGTATAAGAAATTTAAAAGTGTTTTAATAATGAAATAAATAGAGAAAATGTAAATTGAACTATTGTATTAGTTAACATATGTATAATTTCAAGTGGAAAACATTGTTTCAACTTTCTGTGTTAAATATTTAAGAAATTTCGACTTCGAACTTGTGAGTAAAATAGGCATATTTCATTTAATAAATAAAAGGTTTTTTGTGATATGAAATGTAATGTATATCGTAGTGTAGATGTTGTTTTGTGCTATCTATACACGTAAATTATGTTGATGTATGACTTATGCAAATAAAGTAATTAAGTAAAACGTGAGAGAGTAATAGAACAAATTCATGTAATTGAGTTGCGCAAGCGCGCGAATGGCGCGGCTCACTTTCGTGTATAGCTCTGGGGTAGCTTAGTGAACGGGTTTTATTGCAATTCGTTCGAGAAGTTCGGGAATCCTTCGAGATAGTTCGGGGAAAAAGTTCGGAAATCATACGAGCCGTCAATAAGAAGAAAGAAAAAGTGTAGGGAAGTGATAGGGAAAAGTGATTACTCTCTCACGAAATGTTTTGAAGATAATTGCTGTTTTATTCCCAAGAAATTCATCCCTCAAAATTATACAGTCCACATCGAAGAATTAAGGCGTTGGGACCGGGACGACTTCAGAAGACCCGTAATCACCGTCTGAACCTACTTGCTGAAAAGGAAGAGGTTATCGCCCTTGTGTGTTACTCCGTTGCGGAGATCACATACGTTGTTCCCGAACCCAACGTAGGCGTTATAGGAGGCCGGATCGAGAGAAGCCTCGATTCCTCTCTTCTGTTTCTTAGTCGAACATTTGAATAAGCTGGGTTCCTTTTCAATTGGTCCTTCGCGGCCGGATTGAGAGGACGCCCGAACCTGGGTTCCTTTTCAGATGATGATGTACAAACCTATACAAAAAAAAAGAACCTTAAAAAAAAAGATGTGGACAAAACGTAAACAATCAAAAGAACAATATATATATTTTTTATATATACTGTTCTTTTAATTGTTTACGTTTTGCCCACATCTTTTTTTAAAGAATATTAACAATGCTATAAACATTCCTAATATTCCCCCCTTAACCACTCGTGGTAAGCTTAAATTGCTTGTGTTACGAGTGGTTCACGCCAGTAGTCGAATAGCGGATTCGAACCCACGACCTTTTTTGAGTTCGCGGTCCGCGCCCTGCCATTAGGCTACTGTCGATTCAAATATATAAATATATAGTTAATATTCTATGTGCTTGTAATGGATTCTTTATTATTGTTTGTAAAATTTTAATTTCTCGTAAGCGATTTGTAATCTTTTGAGAAATAAATAATATCTTTAACCTAACCTATACTATTATTATCTAGATTAATCATAAGTCAAGTTTGTATTATAGTAGAAATAAAGGCTATTTTATTTATTTATTTGTTTATAGTTATTAGTCCCTAGTTCTGGGAATTAAAGGTCCCATGTTAATGTCGAATTTTTAGTTTTATAACTCTCATCATGGGGCGATCCCCCACTAGTTGGAGTGACGGCCTGTTAAGACATGCAGGAAATCGATAGATGCAGGTGGCTCAGGAACGTGCTTTGTAGCATTCCTTGTCATGCCATGTTCAGCAGTGGACTTGTGAAGGGCTGTAATGATGAAGATGTTGATAATGACAAAAATACACAACAGGGCAAGAACGAGTAGGACTTCCGCCCAGAGAATTCCGAATAAACTTAATTATGGATGTAGGTTCCATGGCCGGAATAGAGTCTCGACGATTTTTGCCTGTTTTGATATTAATATACGAAAGCCGCAAATTGACAAATTTCATTTACAGATACGTATAACACTATAAGCAGTAATACCAAAGTTATTAACTTAGTGAAATTTATAAATTATTAGTAAGGTAAGCACCGAACATAAGCAACGACCGCAAAGAAAACGTAAGTCGAATCTGGAGATATACTTAGCAGTGGGAAAACGTTCACAAATACAACGGTCTAAAATCTAAATCATGATTGATATTTGAACTGCAAATAATGTAACTACAAGTGGACGGTTTTCGGATGTCAATCTTTACTTAGTTTTGATGAATGAGTATGCCAGTATCAAAAACTATTTTATGTAATATATATATATATATATATATATCTATATATATATATGTATATATACATATACTAACTACAAATTTAAAAAAAATAATCTTTACTTCTGTGACCGTGGTTTATGCTAAAGTTTGTAATTCTAGGTCAAGGAGAAGTTTAGGTAAGTCTTGAACGAGTTTGCGAGTATTAAAATATATGCCATAAAATTACCGCATATTTTACACCTTTTTACACCTTCAAGTGACGATAGATCTAAGTATTTATGTACACCTACACATTCGAAGGATCTTAACAGGCGGAGAGATGGACAATAACGTGATCTTTTATGGGTTTCGTTTTATGTCTTTGAGTTACCGGACTATAAAAAAGCACCAACTGTGATACTTGTCTATCATTTCGTAAAATGAGACTAATGTAATATTGGGTTTGTGATACACAATTATGGCGAAAGGCCTTTCTACTACTTTCTTACCCTCTTTATTAAATGAAAATAGATTATATGGGTAATAATTATAAATTTAAGTAAGCGATAATCAACGATTATAAATAAGGTCTTAAAGGTTAAGGTGATGAATGTGTTAATACATTTTTGATTCATTAAGGGAGATGGTTAAAACGATTCATTAGCGGCTATACCTATGTAAATAAATTAACTCAATGTCATAACAGCATCATAATTTTTTCATAAACTAAAAATAACTTCCGCGTACAAAAGAACTAATTATAAACTTTAAAAGAAATAAATGGCAGGAAGACAAAGGAAACTATTATTGTTTCTCATTATCAAATTACGAAATAATGTATGTTATTTTTTGTTATACCAGGTAGTGTACCTTTTCTGCCGAGTCTAGTCTAGTACTTCTGCCACAAAGCAGTAGTGTCAGCATGTCTGTCTTCAGGCGTGAAGTGTTTTCTGTTTAATTATAGGCTGTAAGACATGTTATCTTAGTCCTCGGATTTTACAGTGCATCTGTCATCTTCTTCAAAGTTGGATGCAGCTATGTGTGGATTCAGTAGCAACTTATCACTAGTTGGATTGTAAATTTGTTTTCATATAAATTTTTACAGAAGTTTTTTTTAAATAAGATAAGAGGACAAACGAGCACACGGTCCACTTGATGGTAAGTAGTTGCTGTGACCCATAGACATTTACATCTATCCTCTACTACGAATCAAAATGCAGATGCGCTGTCATCCGTGAGGACTGAGATGTAATGCCTCGTTTCCAGTAAAATAAGTCTACGGTTCTCTACACTCACCATACGAAACAGAGCAGCGTTAAGCTGCTATTTTACGCTGGCATTCTGTGAGAGCGTGGTTCTTCACTGGTCAAGCCGACTCATTCGTGCTACAAATATACTAGTACTACTCATATAGCTATAGGATGGCTCTACTACGTATAGTTTAGTTTATAACTAAACCGGAACCACAATAAACCCTGGTAGCTTAATTTTAGGCAGTGGTTAACCCTTGAGCTGCCACGGCTTTACTTTAAATTTTGAACTAGTTTTTTAAAATATTTAATTTAAATGATTTGTTTTGTATGGTGAGTGTAAAGAACTGAAGCTAGAACCTTTGTACTAGTAACGAGATATAAGTCCTTAGTTGTGGGATAAAACATAGACTACATTTTCATTCTTAATCTATTTTTTTTATTATGTGCGAGCAGCTATGCAGGTCTAGGTAAGGAGACCAGTATCACTGCGACCTAAAAGATTTATTGTGATCGCTGCTATGGCTATAGTTCACTGCTAAGCCCTACGTCTTCAATGAATAGAAGAAGTTTCTTAGTCGTGAGCAATTTCAATTCTTCCCAGATGAGTGTTACGTTTGCGCATTAAGAGTCCGCAATCAGTTAGGATGTGCATGTGTTTTGTTATGGAACAGAACCTACACATCCTTGAATTGCTTAGTCCCAGGATGGACATGTGCTTTTTAAGACAATAATGTCCAGTTAGGGTTCTTGCCAGAATACGCAACTTATTTTTACTTAATCCTAGGGCTTCTGAATCAAATTTACGATCAAAAGCCTGGATTAAGGTTTTAAAATGTTTTAAGCCTGGTGTGTCAGAGCAGATCTTAAGTGATCTATTGTGATAAGGAGTTTCAAGGGTCAGTCGCAAATCAATAGGCGTCTTGAGTTTCCACAAAATGGCTCAGGTCCAAATTGTGTGCACTTTGAGCCCTTCCGTGCAAGTTTGTCGGCACATTCATTGCCTACAATACCCGCGTGACCCGGAATCCATATTAAGACCACCCTTTTACATCCCAGGGCGTTTAAACTGTTCACGCAGTCTCGAACTAGCTTCCATCTTTCCTTCTTAATCCATGATTAAATGTCTATGAGCCACTGTATCAACTTATACCATAAGATTGTCTGTGTCCGCGTATGATATAAACATATAAATATCAGCCACATTCAACGCAATTAAACAAACTAATTAGTTAAAAAAAAATTAAGAAAAAAAGTCACTGAGTAAGAAGCGAGGAAAAGCTGATAAATCTTGCACTATATATTAAAAAAATCTGTAAACAAATTTGAAAAATAATCAAAACCTAATTTTTTAATATTTATAAACAGCCCTGTATGCGAACAGTCGGCTCTTACATTGTAACATAACGATGTTAATAGATGTAATTATTTGTTGTAATAATAACTTTTTTAAATTAATCACTAGTTTAAAAGGACAAGGAAAGTCCTAGTTAAATGTAGGCTTTATTGATTAATGTTACGTAAGCCCACAATGGTAAATATGCCCTTTTGTGGCAATCTATGGGAAAGACCTTCGTTCAGCAGTAGAGTTTAATAGGCTGTAACAGTTACGGTTCAGTAAGCACACGACGGGAGGGCTCTATAGTGTAGTGGTTAAACAATTTTTGGGTACGGTGATGCGGAGACGCATACTCGAATTCCGCACAGATGAAATCTTTGTAAGGTCTATAAATTTTAATCATTTGCAAAGAAAAGTACATCACTATTTCGAAAAAAAAATTCGACATCATTTATAAAAACATTGAACAGGGTAACCAAAGTATGATTTCTACGGCACACCCGAATGTACCCTATAAAAAACCTTTATTTTTCTGTCAAACAGGTACGAAGACACCCATTTCAAAAAATGTCGCGGAATCTATAACAATAAAGCTTTTTAATGATCCACGGCGTCAAACGCTTAGATAGCTTTAGATGTTCGTATAAATTGAGTCATATTGTCTACAGGCACACATAACTTATCAATATATTCACTAAGAATATATTCACAAAGAGACTCAGTGGACGTTACTGTCAATAATACTTACATGCCATTTATGGGTTAGAGTTGTTCTCATATGCCTATAGTATACAAATTTGACAGATAAAGCCTTTATATGACAGACATATTTAATAATGTATATTTTACTATAGTCTATTTATAATGATTGACTGTTCAATCACCATGTTAAAGTGATCCAATACATAATAATTTTTTTAAATATTAGTAATCTTATTAATTAACATTACTAATATTCCCTTTAACCACTCCTGGTAAGCTTGAAAATGCTTGTGTTAGGAGTGGTTCACGACAGTAGTCAAATGGCGGATTCGAACCCACGACCTTTTGAGTTCGCGATCCGCGCCCTGCCATTAGGCTACTGTCTCTTCAATTACCTAATTTATTCGTACAACTGTAGTATTTAATTCGTGTATGTGGTATATTATCCTTTCAATAACTTTTATCCGTTCTGATAATTAAAAATTCGCCCTCTGTTCTAATTTAGAAACTCGTTTACACCTGCCACCATTATGTTAAATTAAAGATAATGCCATATACTCGTAAGACATAAATTCTTAGTATAGGTGTACATAACGAGGATTAGGAAAATAAATAAAACTATCAGAAGTCATAAGAACTTTGTGGCATAACCCACAGTTGCCTGTTACGTCACCCACGGGACACATTCTGTCCCGTGGGTGGTATGGGGTAAATGATTATTTTAAACTTTTATTTATTTTAAATTTTATTTTATTTTTTATGATTTAAAAATAAGGGTAAGAAACGAGCACACAGTCCACCCGATGATAAGTGGATGCTGTGGCCTATAGACATAAATTTACTCTCGATTAAATAACAAAATCCAGATGCGTTATTACGCCTGTAGACTAAGATGGAATGACTCGTTATCTATAAAAAAAGATCTCCGGTTCTCTTCGCTCACCATATAAAATACAGCAGCATTATAAAAATGCACTCGGACGGCTTTTGTTCATATGTTTGGTTTACGCAGAAAAACACAGTCTAAAATATAATGTTGTGAAGAGTGAACTCATCGCGCTTAAAGTGGGCACGAAGAAATCTAATTTCGTACCACCTGTAACTATAGTAGGTGTTGCACTTAAATGAGCAACTGAAGATTTAAAAGACATTGAAAGAGAAAGGAGGGCGCTGGCTGTCCGCTAAAATATGCTGTCCCGCCGGTTCTCACGCTGTACAGCCGAGGTAAAACTTGGCCTATTGTTGAACCCTCCAAACGTGCGCCTTATGCTTCGATCAATTAGTATACTATTGATCGAAAGCCTTATGGATCAGATATACGCGGCGGGCATACAACACCCTACGTATACAATATAATAACGCTTTTTGGTTTTTGCTGGGGCTCCTACGTCTCCTGTTGACGCCCACGTAGAAAATTTTCCAACACTTATTCGCAAAAGAACTGTCACTGATCCAAAGGATTCGTGGGAGCGCCAACAGCACTCTTAACGTAATTAGTGAGAAACACGAGAAACACTAGGTGCATGTTCATTTCCATGTTGGAAATGAACATGCTCCATTGCCTCGGACAGGCACCCCAGGTATAGGTATAAACTAATGTTTATTTAAATTGTTAGCTTTTTTTCCATTCATATAGATTTTAAGACTTTTTCTGTGTATTTTTAAGAAATTGTGGTCTACAATAAAGAATTAATTATTATTATTATATCAATAAGTCAAGTTTTGTTGATAGGTTTGTTGATATACAACATGTAACAAAAACCCTGTGGTTCCCGCTAAGTGCGTTATCAGAATCGGTATTCTAACGTATAGAAATAACTTTTTTAGAAAACTCAAACATTAAAATTTATTTTTAAATTATTTCATTAAAATAAAATTTTATGTTGTTTTTGGACAATCCTTTTACTCCCCGGACAATTTTCCGGGTTGTCCCATTGTCCGGGTTTATTAAAAACCACATAAAATTTTCAAAATTAAAACTTATTAAAATTAAATTTAAACAATAAGGTCGAGTTTTCAAAAAATTGTTATTTCTATACCTTTGAATACTGATTCCGATAAAGGGTTTTTGTTACATATTGTATAATTAAGGGTCTGTTGTGAGTTACGATGAGATCGGTTTATATCATTTTATTATTATGAAATAATTATTATATTTTAATATTAATATGAACACTGAATTCGATATATTAATTTTAGTAATGATCTATAATTTTAGTATTTAAACTAATTTAAATTAATGTAATATGACCCTATGATACTATCAGTAAAAAATAAATAAAACCATAAACTAAAAATTATTAATAAATTGTTAATTTATATAAATTTTTAGACGTAATAAAAGAAACCTTTTTTGTTTTTGGTTCCAGACTGGTAAGTTAATGTTACATTTTGATGAAATGCGAAGAAATCATTTTCACACTTCAAGAATTACAGCCTGCGATGCTCTAGACCTGAATAGAAAAGGTTTTCTAACAACTGTATATAGGTAGCACAAAACGAAAAATAATTTCACGTAGATTTATGAAAACGCAATAGGATTTTTCCGTATTTAATAAAAATATTCGAACGTGGCGATATATTTTATGAACAGGTTTAGGTAAATAAAAAAAGTTACGACTCACTCACACTTTATGCATTTGGTTTTAGAATGTTTTTGTTATAAAATTAAGCTGACAAACGAACACACAGTCCACTTAATGACAAGTGAATGCTATGGGTGAGGGACACCTCCATCCATTCTCGATTCATGCAAATGCGTTGTTACTCTCAAGGACTGAGATGGAACGTATCGTTACCAATAAAAAGAGTCTCACCATAGGAAACAGAACAACATTATGGTGCTTTTTACCCTAGTATCTGTGAGATCGTTGTCCTTTGTCGATCCAGTTGGCCCACTCTCGTTGCGTTGCTCCATGTAAGAAGAAAATATACAAACCGTCTTCAAAATTTAAATAAAATAATTTCAACAATCTCCTAAAGTAAGACATATTGTATGCAAAGCGACGGTAGCCTAATGGCAGGACGCGGACCGCGAACTCAAAAAAGGTCGTGGGTTCGAATCCGCCATTCGACTACTGGCGTGAACCACTCGTAACACAAGCAATTTAAGCTTACCACGAGCGGTTAAGGGGAATATTAGTAATGTTTATAGCATTGTTAATATTCTTTAAAAAAATGTATCAAAGAATTAAGGACGCCTCAAAATCTATTGTGGATTTTTCTTTTAGTTTCGAATTCCGTCTATAGTTTTTTGATTAAGAATTTATATATTTAATTAAAATTAGTTTTTACGGATTATATCGCGTATGTCTATGGTTGGTTGAGAATTTGTTTTACATTTTTTCACATTATGTGTCGTGCACTTTTTGATTTTCGACTTTTATTTTATGACGTTTGACATAAAATTATCGGAATATTAGATGTATAGTAATAGGGTTATTAGTGAAAACTACTTTAAAAATTGAGGTATAATATGAGCACTTAAGGCAGAATTTACCAAAAGTTTTTTTTTATTTCAATAACCTCACGAATCATCCTTGGAAGGAATCGGTGCTCTTTAGCGAGGATTTGTGGTCTATCAAATCTGATGTAGTGACGGGGGAGATCTTGTGCGTGTTCAAAGACTGCAGACTTCTATGTCGATTTTTCACGCTTCGACTTTTCCGACGAATTTAATCTGGCCGTGGTCAACTATAATACTGGGACGTCGAACACCTCAGTCCCCCCGCGATTATGACTGCTGTAAAGTGCTCGAAATGTCGGGAATACGAAATAAGTTAATTTTTTGTATTGAACAAAAAACAGCACAGCGAACACACAATAATTTTTTTATTATGGCCGGTAATCCGATGCAATATGGCGGCGGCACGCCAGTACAATATAGTGTCAATTGATGACGTCATTTGTATTCGGCAGTATACTGAAAACGTTTCGGAACATACCCGTAGTATAGAACTTTATATCGTCTCTATAGTGTATATTTAAATTTCTTTACCTAAAAACTTCAGTGTGTCTTTAGTTTCGAATATTGGATGCGATTTACAAAAGAACAATCGAACAGTGAAAAGGCCGTCATAAAGAAAAAAGTACGCAATATAATCCTTAAAAACTAGTTTTATTTAAATGTGCAGTGTTCGCGTAAACATAAGAAGTTATATATTTTAATCTTGAAGGTGATCCAAAGGTAAATCACAAAACCGGGGTTACATCTAGAATATCATTAAATAGGTACATTAAAATCTTCATCCGCTATTTTTTCACGCTGATGGATTTTTTGCTTTAAATTAAATTGGTCTTATATTTCTTTTACCTATATATAAGGGAAAAGAAAATTGAAATCGGTCTGGCCGTTTCCGTGAAATCGGTGAACATACATACAAATCATACGAGTCGAATATAGGACCATCTCACTTTTTTTAACTAGTTTAAAAATTTACCTAAAATAAAACAGCCAAATAAATAAATGTATAGTTGATTTGTATTTAAATTTCGAAGCTCTTAAGGATACTCATTTATCATTCAAAACATGTAGACAAACTACTAAAGTACTCGGTAGGATTTACGCAAGAAAAAAAATTCCGCATAAAATAAACTCCACAGTTATACCAACAGCTGCAAAGTTTCCGAACTTAAAGTGTATTTCCTCGTAAATCTGCGGGAAGCATGATCGCTGTTCGATTTCTTCTTGAACGTGCTTGAAGAAACATGAAATAATAAATAAGTATAAAAAAGTATAATATTTTTATTCGAGTGATACTATCCATAAGCCATCCAGCATATTGTTAATTGCAATTTTAAGTGCTGATTTACCACGTGCTTGGCGGTAAAGAAAAACATCGTGAGGAAACCTGCATATATAAGACATAGAATAAGAAAAAAAAGAACATTTCGAAGACATGTGAAGTTCGCCAACACGCATTAGGGCAGCGCGGCGGACACTGCCTTGCCCTAAAACCCTCTCGGAAATGAGGGGAGGCCTGTGCCCAGCTGTGGGACGTATATAGGCTGTAACTTTAATTTACTTTTTACTATCCACAACTTTAATATTTTTCAATAGCTTAGATTGTCCCTACAATAAGATATTTAAGCTAAATTTCTTCTACAACGGAAAATTTTGCTTTAAATTTTATTCTCACATATCTGGCTAATAGTTTCACATCATAATGAAGCTAGTAATTAATTAATGAATTATTAAATCACTTAATATTATTTATCTTTTTACTATTTTTGTGATAGCAGCTCAGAGGCTAAGTGCTCGCTGTAAAGTTCACAGTACGCAAGCAACACATTTACTACGATCGCCGGTGGCACTAATGAAATTGTGAATTGAAATTTCAAGTGCTGTTTTACCACATGGTCGGCGGTTAAGTAAACATAGTGAGGAAATTGGCATGTCTGAAAAATTTAAAAAAATATTTCGAAGACAAATGAAGTTCGCAAACAGACATTAGGGCAATACGGCGGATATATCTTTGCCGTAACTGTCGTTGTAACATTACTTTACTTTTTTCTTTATGACGGCGTTCTCACTGTTCGATTGTTCTCTTTGATAAATACGCATCAAACAATATTCGAAACCTAAATCGACTCACACTCGAAGTTTTTAGGTAAAGAAATTTAAATATACACTATAGAGACGATATAAAGTTCTATACTACGGGTATGTTCCGAAACGTTTTCAGTATACTGCCGAATACAAATGACGTCATCAATTGACACTATATTGTACTGGCGTGCCGCCGCCATATTGCGTCGGATATCCGGCCATAATAAATAAAATTTAATTGTGTGTTCGCTGATTGAATCATGCCAGAATTTGTTTTTATTTATTCAAATACAAAAAATTATAGAATAATTGTTGGTATCTCCATTAGGAGGATATAATGATTTTTGGAGCACAAAATGACAAAATAATCGCCAACACTTTTCCAATATGGCGCAAATGTATGACGTCATATACTGTCCTATGTTTTGGAAGGAATCACCAGTATATCGTCGATTCATGACGTCATTTGCATTGTACAGTACACTGGGTTCTATTTTGTAACATACCCTACATAAAACGCTGGCGATTTCACGGTCTGTACACCTTGACGGTTTTAAAAATTAAAATACGTTCATGGGGTGTCAATTAGCAAGGAATATATAATATTAATCGATAGGTAATAAAGAGTTGTAATTTTTTTAAGTAGTTTTATCACTTTATTATTTATTTTTTGTTCTTTTTTAAGTATATAGTTGATATTTTAAACTAAAAAGAAAGGAAATAAATTAAATATTCATAAATATAAACGGGTGATAAACAATTTTCTAAATTACAACTCTTTCTACGAACACCACGTCAAATCTTTTTTCAGTAAAATATTTTTTCGGTTTTTAATAGAAAATTGGGTATTGTTATACTATCGCGGTCCCCTTGTTTTTTGGTTCTAGAAAATCGAAATTCATTCGATTTCGATAATTTTTTTTTAATCTAATGAAGTTGTTATATTTTTTTCACAATCTACACAAAAAAAGAACATTTAAAAAAATATTTTTTCTTTCTTATATTATTATTAAGCACCTTCAGGTCACTAACATACATATAGGTAAGAGAAGTTTTACCACCTAGTACCTAGAACGGTAATGATTGCGTAATCAAGCATCGAATGTTCGAATGTAATTTCTGGACATATACAATCTAATTCTAATGGACCTTGATTAAATTTAAATAAAGTCTTATTCAACAATATAATTAAACTAATAGAAATAACCGAAGCACAAGCGCAAACTAAAGCCTATTAGTTTGCGAATGTCCAAGTTACTCGAAAATTACAAACCGTTGCCTACTACGGTGTTTCGCAAAAAGTTTAAAAAACAGTTCTTCTCGTCGTCGCTTGACGACAGCTACTGGTAGCTATAACTGCCAATTGTGTGTTCTACCTTAAACTTTATGTCTACTGGAACCTTTGATTCATGTGAGTTTGGCCGTATTCACATCGTTATTTTAAGACTGATTTAGTAGTTTCGTGAGCAGCTTATTCCCGTTATTAATGATTAACTGCATCTGTATTTTGTGTTATTTTTATATTAGTTAATTGTATAGCATGGTTATATTTCTTGCATAAACCTATGACCATTTGCTAAAAAATATCATTTATGTAGTACCTACTTGCTTCTTGTTAGCCTTATGTTGTACTGGTTTTTTTTTTCAATTGGCTTAACATTTTAGTCATTATATTTTCATCAGTTTTGTAGAATGTTCTTAGCGTTAGCATTAGAATCAAAATATAAATAAAATGGAATGAATATGACCTGATTTTGATAAGTACGTCTCTGTTTGATATGTCTTCAAAATGGATTTGCTTCTATTTAGTGTAGGCTAGTGTAACTTCGGCCATTTTTTTTTATTTATTTATTGCAGGTTTCCTAAAGTGCAAAGATAGTTTGCGAATGCGAGCAAAAACCCGGGAGGCGGACTCTTTGCAGGCATCAAAGCAATATACTTTGTTTAATGACTTGTTTAATGGCTATAATGGAAGAATCAAATCCTTGATATGGTAAAAAACCGTTTTTATCGTCTAAAGATATTATACCAAATCCGGATCAATTTTCCGTATCGTCACGCATTACTCTTTGTGAGTCACTAATTTTATCCAGGTTTAATTACTGAGATGTTGTTTATGGACCTTAGATTTTCAGCAAAACAAAGAGACTAATACAGCGCGTACAAAATGGATATTGTCGGTTGTTTTGATGATCTCCCTAGAAGTCACATTACTAGTTTCTTGAACACTCTTTCCAAGCTCAACATGGACTCACGTAAGAAGCTGCATTTAGAATCGCTTGCCTTCAATGCATTGAGTTACAATACCTATAGAGTCACAATCTCTAACTGACAATACTCAAAAAATGTCCGAGCGCCGTTCCATATACCTATATATTTTGATATTATATAGTTCAAAATGACATTTGCTCGAATTTAGACGTTAACCTGCTTGTATAATGTTCAAAGTCGCTCGTATGCAATGTCATCATCATTCACTCAAGGGCTTGCGTACGAGCAGGGAACAAGGCATCAGTGGAGACGCTATTTATACTAATATTATTAGGAGTTTATAATAATTGTGAAATATGAGTTTGTGAGTTTATATGTACCTAGGAGAACTAGAATTAATTTTGCCTTTATATTTTATTATACGTACTTTATTTACGGCAATTATTTATTTTTAACTTACATCAAAAGACAATTCAATGCTATCTTCATTTTGTTTAATTGTTTGCTGATTGTTGTCGTGATCTAAGTTTACGTGAGTGTTGTCTTGATCTGAACTATCGTAACTTCTAAGTTGTTTTTTATTCAGCTGTAATAGAAATCATAGATCATACATTTATCTGCAAGACGTAAAATAAGCAATTTTTGAATAATGCACGCATTTTAAGAATACAAAATCGAAAGTTATAATAAAATAATACATTGTAAGCATTAAAAAGGAATAAGTTCTTACATGTAAAATGGGTTTTGCATTTTTGTTAAGCCTACTGAAACCTTTCGTTGTTGTATAAATGTCTGAAGCAGGAAAGTGATTAGAGCATACAACCGACCCTTTATATGGCTTGTAGTTTAATTCATTTCGGGCTTTTGCTATAATAACTGTCCATTCAGAGCATCTTATGGGGTTTCGAGGAAAACTAAAAACAAAAAAAAAACATATTGTAATTATACTTTAAAATAATAAAACTCTTTCGACCTACATTTTGTACGGAAAACTAAAAAATAAAACATTTAACAACATTGTAATATTAGTACATTAAGTTTAAAATCTGTAAAAATATTTATTGTATCAATCCACTCCATAGAACCGTTAGAACATAATTTGCGAGTCACTCTCGTACGCGTGACTATTTGTTTCTCTTTTACTCTTGCATATTTGTCTAACGTGTGAAAGAGAAACGTTATCGCGGCGCCGCGCGGTCGGCGGTGAGTGTTTTAGTTTGCTAATAAAATGAAAATTATTGAAATTTAAATGAAAACATGCACTGTGGATACATAAATACGTAAATTTGGTATGATACTTACCTAAAATATGAAACACCATCCTTTTTTTCGCACGTGTCTGCTGTTATTTGGGCAGGAAATCACCGAACACTTTGGCATCGCGGACGTTGTACGAGGATTGTGGTCGCCTTACAACTAAACAAAAACTCTGCGCACTTCGCAGCGTGCGCCGAGTTTTGGCGCGGACATTTTATTTGTCTGTTTGTGAGTCTATAGGTATTGTAACTCAATGCTTCAATGTTATTAAGTTATAGAAACCAGAGTATTTGCGCGCAAATATAAAGTTTGCTGAGCAAAATTCTGGAAAACAATTGAGGTACACAATGTCAGCCTCCTTTACAAAGGCCACAAAATAGCCGTATTTGCTGGAAGTTTCCGATATATGTCAACGAAGTTTTGGAATCACATCCCACCACCAATAAGAAATCTTAGCACCAATTTAATGGGTGCGTTTGGCAGAAAAAAGCGCTAGCAAGCGCTTGTAAGCAAAATGGCGATCGTAAGCGGTAAGCGCTGTCAAATCGTAAGTAGCTATTTTCCTCCAGGACACGATGTTAGTTTTAACCGAGGAACCTAACCTAATTTAAATATATGTTTGTAAGGTATTCATATTAAATACTTATCAATCATGAATTTTTAATAACATGTATATGTTTATTCATGTCATTATATTACTTAAAACTAATATTTCACAAAACAACTTATAAACTATACTTCAAAACAAACAAATTAAATAAGCAAAATGGCGGATTGTGTCAGCGCTACTGAAGTAGCAATCGTGTCCTGGCCGAAAACTATTTCAGCGCTTATAAGCGCTTGCTAGCGCTTTTTTCTGCCAAACGCACCCAATTTTAAAAATAAATTCAATAATCCATACATATCTTTTAGATAAACAAAAACAAGGTATTCGCAGACAATTTATTTGAAAGCTATAAACCATGGCACTTTCTTTTAACTAAGTCTTCATGGCCGTCTAAGCCTTTTAGGTACTAGCTCTAACTTGCTTGCAATCTTACACACTTATACACCCTTTCAGTAACTTTAATAAATAGAATCCGGATATAGAGCACAAACACGCAATTGCTTGGACCTTCTGCTGACAACAGAGCCAGGGCAGGCACACAATATCGGTCTCAGCTCCGCTGGGATCATCCGACCACTTTTTTGCATCATTCATTCAACATTCATCATCTTTTTTACATCATGAGCCTTCCTGCTATGCTGATGCAGTGTCGGATGTGATATTCCATTAAGATCTCCGACATCCCGCATGGTCATAAGGCTTGGCCCTGGTATAAGGCGGATTGTGCTCGTGCTGATGCCTGCAAAGAATCCGCCTACCAAACCCGCGTTTTTGCTCACAATCGCAAACTATCTTTGCTCTTTAGGAAACGTGCGATAAATAAATAAGGAAACAAAATGGCCGAAGTTACACTAGCTTACACTAAATAGAAACAAATCCATTTTAAAGACATAATATCAAACAGACACGTACCTACTAATCAAAATCAAGTCATAATCATCATCGTTAGTCATTTCTTGATATAGCTCACGGTCAAAAATTTGACCTTAAAAGCCCCGAGTTAGGCTACATGCGTTAAAGACCTCCTGGTTAGCAGGACAAGCATCACCAAAAAAGGCGGTGAGACACTGTTCATTTATGCATTATAAATGTATTTGTATAATTAAAAAAAAAATATCCGTTCCAAAGTTTATTGTAAAAATTGTGAATTTAACAATGATTTAACTGACTATTAACAAATTAACATACCGGATACAAACTTACAGCTTTGAGTGTAAAATAAAAAAAATACAAAAAAGACGTTTCATTCACAAACATTTTCAATATAAAACATTTTTGGTCCCATTCAAAAGAAGCAATACTAGGAACTAGAAATACTGTAAGAATTTCGTAGGAAGTACAAATTATTTTCTTTGATGATACTTATCACAGTATCTTATTAAATACGATTGTAATATTTAAGTGCAATGTGCAAATAATTAAGTGTAAAATATAAAGTACAATCGATTACGCAATACTTAATCACTCGTTATATACAAAGAGTAAAGACACACGTTCTGTTACTAAATTATATCGTGCTTTAGCTATATTATAAGTAACTTTAGGGTTTTTTTAATTATTTTTTTTTGATAAATTTGATTTCAACTCGCATTTCACCCAAAGTAACTACCATCGTCCGTAAATATATACAGGAAATTCCAAATATAAGAGGCTATTGCATAGTTTTCTCAGAATGTGAACTGCATTATAGCATGAAGTCAAAGGTTCAAGTTTCCTTTCCTTAAATACAAGAATCTTATTCCTTGCATGAGTTAGCTTCCGATCCAGTAATGATAAAAATATTATATAAATCTTGAAAACTCACTTTTTCTCATTGAACCGTCATGAATTTGAAGCTTAATTGGTTAAAAGTTTTACGTGATGTAGGAATTTGGAAATAAGTATTAATATTATATAATTAAAAATTTATAAATGCTCTGGACTATTAAACGAATATCGAGACATTTGTTTTCGATATTGCAAACGGGAATGGCATTTAAAGAAGCACATATTTTTATTCCTTATTACAAGTTACACTAACAATAACTACTATGCATGTTTGATCTACTCCTATAACGATTTTGATGATAGTATCTAAAAATAAAAGACGTAAATAATACATACTTAAATGCTTAACATAAATGTCAATTTTGTTTGTTTATATAAATTTCAAAATCCTTAGTATTAAATTGCAGGAACTCTTATGTTATAGATCGAAATATTGACAAAAACTCTGGCATATACAATAAAAGTTACTGCTACTCTATGTAAAAATAAGTGAACCTTATTTAATTTAAGATCCAATTACTCAATTCATTGGGCGTTCAAAAAGTCAATTGCTTCTTTACTTTTTCTTTACAATTAATTTACAAAGTTAAATCAATTCAAACAAATTTACAATCGCTATGCTTTGTCTTTATTCAAGTTGCAAGGTATTGAGTTTATAGGGCATTAATCCGTTACGAGTTCGGAATAAGTAATTATGTTTAAAATTATGTATTTTAAAATATCTTGACGAGACATTACTTAAGTATGTTAAAAAAATAAAAAAAGTGTAAATTGATACAACTATACATTAAGTGCGTTTAAGTTTAGATACTAATGGAATAAATTAAGTATTCTTAGGATAAATTCTTGATTGTGATCATAACGAACATAATTTATATTTTTAAGCATCCTCATACATATTTGCGTCAGTTGTCAATGATGTACCAAAAGATATAGATATAGGATTTCACCTGCATAATAAATATGCAGTATCTTATAAATTACTTAATTTTCATAATTAAATAAAAACAAGTAAATTAAGAAAATACTGGCAGTAAAGCAACCATAAATATTTACTTTAAGAAGTAAGTAGGTAATGCATTTCCTAATAGATAAAAAGTATTTTCTTAAAGTTTCATCAATCAAAATATCGATTAATCGCTTCTCCTCTCAAAGAAAGGTTCAGAATATTTGATTCGAAAACAAATCGACAATTCGAAATGACAAAAGAGATCTTTACAATGTAAAATTCAAATTTAACTTTGTGTTGTTGATTGGAGACAAGCAGCCTAGCTATTAATATAATTCTTTTATGGTGTTATTTTAGTAAGCCTTACAATTATTTTTAATGTATAATATTTTTGTGAAATGGTAAAATAATTTAGAACTTGAAATTTCTTCTAACGAAACCAAATACATAATTTTTTACTGTTTTATAATTTGTAGGTAAATATTTTGCATGTTATTCTAATATAAAAATGATCGAAATAGTGAAGTTAATTGCTTAAATACATTTTCAAGAACAAGTTAATATAAGTGGAGTTTTGTTTTTGGAAGTTAATATGACGTCACAATTAAATTCATTAAATCACATGACTGTTTACTGAGGTTGTGGAATTAGGAGCTAGCGACAGATCTGGTTTTCATTCTAGAAAGTTCTTCTGCTTCTTCTATTGTGTCAGGTAGCCTCATGTTCCTTGTTTCAGGCAGCATTAACACCAACATGCTTGATATGATACACATCCCACCGAATATCACTGTCGGCATTGATTTGTGGTACACGGACTGAAAAAAAAATCGCAGTTTAAACAAGTTTTAATTTTTTCACCAAAAAGATCCATTTTAAGGTGGGTCGGTAGTGTAAAGACTAAGTACTTGGGCTCGATATCCGCACAGGACAAGTATTGATATGACCTACAAATAATTGTTGTGAATCTGGATTTTCGTTCATATGCAATTTGTATGCTCAAGACTCGATGCAGAACAAACTTCTATTGTGGAGGTTATTTAAATAACCGTTATTTAAATAATAAAAAAATTACTTCTGTGTAGCAGCGAAT
Organism: Parnassius apollo; assembly: GCA_907164705.1. Classification (NCBI taxonomy): domain Eukaryota; kingdom Metazoa; phylum Arthropoda; class Insecta; order Lepidoptera; family Papilionidae; genus Parnassius; species Parnassius apollo. The sequence goes on from CAJQZP010001697.1 coordinate 7,266,181, forward strand.
CTATTTGAAAAGTTGCAAAAACTACAAATAGCCACAAAGTAGATGAGGTACAAAAATGTGACGGTCCGCCAAATTTAACCGATGTAAAAATTGTATAAGTTCAACAGTAGACTGGTTAAAGTTAAACAAAGTAAAGTACAGGCCTTCTCTCATGTCTAGGAGTATCAAATGAAGCATGGAAGAAGCACTGCGCTATCTTGACTGTGCAACTTAAGAGGATATAGTAAGTCAGCTCAAATTCTAATTTCGCCCCCACTTCCCCGCGCGTCGTATGCTATGTACCGACATGTTTGTAATCAGTAATACTGTAAGTAGATAGGTCGTTAGATACTTATTTCATTAGGTTTATCATATTTATGCCTGTTCCTAACGCCAACCTAGTCACTTCTTATTTTTATTACGGTTATTTCCCGTTTTAATTTTACGTCGTCCTGTTGCGTAATATGTATTCTGATCGTAAGCGACAAACCTCCCCCTTCAAAGGCCGAAGCGAAACTGACCGGACGGCAGGGATCAAGCTTCAAGAAGCCGATAGTTTAGGTAATTTCTTTTTACAGTGAAAATAATGGTATTTATAAAAAAGTAAATAACATAAGCAGTGCTTTATAGTTAGTTCAGTTAGTATGCAAAGTTTGATGATCTTATTTAAAGTATTTTATGAATAACAGCGGTTTATTGTTTATTTTGGAGGTAACTTTGGATTTTTTTTTTCTATCGAGAAAATTTTACGGAATAGTGTTTTCGTCTAACATAGTCCTTAACATTAATCCTCAACTTCACCATATATTTATTTCAAAATTAATGCTGCAATATTTTCGGCATAACGGAGGATCTTGCTAAGCCATTTGAGGTTATTTCCCCTTAACGCTAGATGGTAAGCGTCTACTGCAACTCTAAGACATTAGCAACCAACATCGGGTAAAGAAAGCCACAAATGTGTTGCGACTTTTGTATTAAAAACAATTTACAAGTGATCCTATTCTATCAGTAATTCCAAAGTAGGGTTGTCAATTTTTTGTAGGCTGCGAAAAGAATTGCGCGCAAAAGTGTAGGTGACACTGTACGAAATTCGGACATCATTCGATTCTTTAAATAATATATCTAGGTAACAACTCAGTTTTATTTTAATTTTTATAAAACAGAAAATAATATATAATATAAATATTACTTATTAAAAGTCACTCTTTTGTTTAATATACAGCTAAACCTCTGTCCTGGGAAGAAACAGCAAGAAACCCACCGGGAAATTATAAAAAAAGAGTTTACATTCATATTATAATACTTGTTACATTATAATTTCTTATATTTACGCGAACACTACACATTGAAATAATACTAGTTTTTACGGAATTTATCGCGCTTATTTAACTTTTTAAATATCCGAGGTTTCGAACGCTTTACAGCACTCATGGTCACAGGCGGGACTGAGATGTTCAACGTCCATATGTCATAGTTAACCGCGGTTACCATAGATTAAAATTTAACTTTTGTTCCGATCTATGCAGTATGAACTTATTGTATCTTGAAGTCTTGCAGTTGTATGCTTGGGTTGGGATTTAATTTTATTTATTATAGGATCCCAAGCAGATGGTACCATCTGGGAAAATAAATAAACCCAGCCATCTTCTCTATTGAAATTAGGATGTTTTTTGATTTCAATAGCCTCACGAATCATGCTTGGAAGGAATCGGTGTTCTTTAGCGAGGATTTGCGGTCTATCAAATCTGATGTAGCGACGGGGGCGATCCTGTACGTGTTCACAGACTGCAGACGCTCCGGGAAGTCTGCAGTCAGTGAACACGTACAGGATCGCCCATCAATCATACTGCATAAACAAAAGTTAAATTTTAATCTATGGTAACCGCGGTTAACTATGACATATGGACGTTGAACATCTCAGTCCCGCCCGTGACCATGAGTGCTGTAAAGCGTTCGAAACGTCGGGTATTTAAAAAGTTAAATATACGCGATAAATTCCGTAAATACTAGTATTATTTCAACTTGTTACATTTTTAAAAACACAAAACAAATAAGAAATAGCTTGGTAGCGATCACCTCGTTCCCAGGGGTTATTATAATCCTTAAACTCCTTAAAATTACAATAACCCTTTTTATACAAACTTTGCTTAATAAAGTTTTTCAATTTTGAGGTCATATTTTGTATACTGGATGGCCTTTTTTACTGCGATTAAACGTATAAAAAAAATTTGAACAATTACTTTGCCCTTGAGCCTGTGTACTGTGTGTGTTTTTATTTTTTGTAAAATATCAGTGCCATTTACTTCTACTCGGTTCACATGTTATACCCTATTTTTTCAGACGGTGAAAAGGTCATTCAGTATTTTCTGAGTTTTTGTTGTAAAAGCGTTTCTTTTATATAATAAGGGTGACAAACGAGCACACAGTCCGCCTGATGTTAAGTCGACGCTGTGGCCCATAGACATCTACATTTATTCTCGATCAAGAATCAAACTGCAGATGCGTTGTCAGTTGTCACCCCTCAGGACTAGAAGATAAAATACCTTGTTTCCAGTAAAACAGGGTCTACGGATCTACGCTCACCATACGAAACACAGCAGTATTAAGCTGCTGTTTTACGCTGGTATTCTGTGATAGCGTGGTCCTACCTCGGTTGAGCCAACCCATTCGTGCTATGACCATAATATAGCTGCAGCGTGGCGACCACTTATAATATTATATTGCCCCAAAAATGAGTTGCTGGCTCGGTGGAGTCGATTAACTGTTACTACTAGCTTGTATGTTCCTTGTAATTACAGATTTTTTTAAAAGCACCATTATTTTTGTGTACATACATTACATTTTCGTAAATGTATTGAAAGGCCAAAGTTGATATATTAATTTTCTAATTTTTTCCTTCCTAAGCGACTCTTTAAAGACGCGAAGAGAGCGACGTTTTAAATTATAAATTGCTCTTATCTGTAGTAGAAGTATAGAATTATTAGAAAAATTAATCAAATCTTGTATTCCTGCGAGTAAGCACCGGATTGGACGTCGTCAGCATATCGCACGTTGTACGTAGCCTTAGTGCTCAGTATAAAGTAACAACTAGGCGAACGGCTTAGATAAATTGTTGTGTGTATTTTCTGATAGGAACAAGGAGTAGGTAATTAGTAAGTTATTGAAAGCGTACACATTTTCGTTTACAACGGAGTGATGTCTGGCAGATAGCAAAAAGATATAATAGAATTTCAAAGTAATATTTCTAAAATATCTGTGTGGCCTTAATAGAGGCTTTATTAACAGTCTCACGCCAAAGTCACATATTTTTTAACTTACCAGTGGGCAGTTTTTGTAATGGGTCCGATTTTGCAAATTGGAAATTTTAACGTATCTCCACGTTTCAAGGTCTTTAGACTAGAATAGTATGGTTTTTAAGAGGATGTCCGTGTGTGCACATGTACGTATGTATGTATATATGAATGTTCGGATTAAATTTTTGGCTCGTGTATCTCGAGAACAAAGAGTGATATTGGCATGGGACCAGTTTCATTTAACGCATAATTATGTATCTTAGACCTCATTAAATTTTGAGCAAATCGGTTAAATCGTTTTTTGTGCCGAATGATAAATTGTATAAAATATTAAAAAAACATATAATATATTTTTAATTATTTCCACTGGGAAGTTAGTCGTGTGGACCTTTCGGGTCGCACCTAGCCACAGATTTATTATTTTTAATGTGGCTGCAAAAGCATCAAAGGTTAAGGCTTATCTTTTTTAATATTCTCTGCGATATGAAATGTAAGCGAACATCCTGACCTCTACTTTTAAAAAGCATCTTCTAAAATACGCTACATAAAACGATCGTTAACAGGATTATTATAAAAATGATAAATTGCATACAATAGAGAAGTTGCATTTTTTTTAATTTTTATGTAAGTTTACTAAATTATTAATTAAAATATAAAAAAATTAGGAATTTATTTTTCATGTATTTTTACATTGATAAATGTTTTTAATTTAAAAAACCGACACACAATTTTGTCAAAATTGAAAAAAAAAATTGTCATTGCATAATGTAAGTTACGTATTAGCTATGTTTTGTTATGATTTATGATTGATAAGTGATTTATGATGATCCGAATATAGAAAATACAAAAGTATAGCATGATTGCAATTGGCTCACAGCATCAACAAATATAGTGACGTCACAAGTCATAACCAATCACATGTCGTATTTTTCATTCAAAAATTTAACTATTTTTTATTAATAATTACTAAAAAACTGGAATTTTTAATTAAAAAAATATTTAAATCTACTTTAAATATTTTTTATTAGTGCCTCTATTAACAGTCTCACGCAAGTCATATTTTTTTTAAATTGTATTGAAGTAGGATACTCTCGTAGACAGAGAAACCTATAGACTAATGATTAGCGTGGCCTCGAGTGGGAAAGGACGATTAACGTAGTTTTAGGTTATACAATAATCTTTATGACTTTTAAACATATTTATATAAAAAAATTTATTATTCTAAGAACTGAACTGAACAAGATTCACCAACCTTAAGCTCACAAAATACTTTTTTTTCGCACTTAAACCAACTTGTAAACTCCATAGATCGCTACGAACTGTCAAAGTTATTTAGCAATGTGTAGTTTGCTAAACAAAAAAACCGGCACGTAGAAAATCAATCAATGACAAACAATCACACCGCTCTGTCTCATTTCTATGCAAGTTGTATGCATAAATCTATCTCTTTCGTGTGCGAATGCGAAGGAAGGCGTCAATTTGTCTATAGGTTTCTCTGTCTACGGATACTCTATTATTAGTGTGGTTATTAACCCTATACCGTAGTCATTTACTCAGTGTGGAACTATTTTCTTTCATTTATAAGTATATCAATTTGTGGAAAAAAATTAATGCATCTTTTTATTAAATATAATTCTACTTGCCAATAAGGGTGTCAATGGTGCAATAAGAGATCCTATTCTTCCGGCAGTCGAACAAAAACTAATTAGTGTCTGTCTCATGTTGGTGGGGAAGACTTCCGACACGTAGATGTAGACGGAGCTGTAGGCGAGCGTGACGCTCCACTTGCCGATCAGGTACAGAGCGATCGACCACCAGTCAGCTGTGCACCAAAGGAATCTGTTTTAAAACAATGTCGTACGGTTGCACTTAGTGCCAGAGTTCATTAACTCTGCTTAAATAAAGTTAAATCTAATAAAAATATTAATGAATCTTGTCCCCGTCAGCCACTAAGGCATTGTAATAATTATCATGATGTGCTGTTGCAGTATATAATGAATACATACATATACAAATTGCAAAATGATATTGTAAGATTTTTTTCGATAGCAACATCTGATATTTTGACATAAGAAACGGAAAAGAGTAGGAAAATAGTGAAATACATATATATGTGTGTATAAATGTGTATAATTTCCAAAATGACACACATACAGACACGGGACCATTATTTGTAGACCATACAAATACTTGTTCCGTGTGGGATTCGAAACCGCGACGCGATCTCTTAGCCATCGCGCTATGTCGGCGCATCGGCGTCAAATAGCCATCATTATTATAGCACTATCCATCGCAGGAATCTCAGGACCTTGCTTTGTGGTATATCTTAAGTAGTTGACTGGTGAATAGTTATAACGATGATGATGATGATGATAATAAGCCATCGAAGAGGGACCTTTAAAATTATTTCGTCTGATAATGATTTTTATATGTTTAAGCGAAATTTTATTAAATGAATAGTTTATCATTTAATAAAATTACCATGCGGATGTTATAGCGTTTAGTTTAATAAAAATAAGTTCAAATTTAATGTGACAGAAGCCGTAAAAATGTATTAATTTCGTCAGAGTTTATCCAAATGGTTTACACGTGCATTTATCGTCATAAGTCATACTAGTTCAAGGTCTAGCTACTGCAATTTGCATTTCAAACAAACAATATCTAAAATGTATACGTCGACTTTGATTAATAACGTCTTAGGTAAACCTTACGAATCAAATAACATGAGTTAATAACATACTATTAATGCACAAATAATCGTTGAATTACGTTATTATATGAAGTGAGGTGGAGCAGAAACGAGGAACAGATTGGAGAACGAAGTTCAAGGTATTTTTCACGCTGTTCTTCATTGGTTTGTAGTGGATATTTTTTGGAATACTTATGTATTTTGTTTATAGGATAGAGCGACAAACGAGCACACAGTCCACCTGATAGCAACTGGTTGCTGCGGCCCATAGACATCTACATCTATCCACGATTACAAATCAAAATGCAGATGCGTTATCACCCCTGAGGACTAAGATGGAATGCTTCGTTTCCAATAAAAAATGGTCTCCAGATCTCTACACTCACCATACGAAACACAGCAGTATTAAGCTGCTATTTTACGCTGGAATTATGTGAGAGCGTAGTCCTACCTCAGTCGAGCCGACCGTATGGTGAATGTATAGAATTGGAGTCCCTTTTTACTGGTAACGAGGCCTTCCATCCAAACCCCTTGGCAACATATTTGAATTTCACTTTTTAATCGAATATAGATGTAAACGTCTATGGGCCACAGCATCCACTTACCTTCAGGTGGACCGTGTGCTCGTTTGTCACCCTTTGAAGCCCTTATGTTAAGGTGTAGGCAAAAAAAGTGTGAATCAATAAATAATTATTAAATAAATCACCATATATAACAAATAAAATCCAAGAGAAGTAACAGAAGGATAAAATCTTGGTCTCATACAAGTGTTTACTTCTAGTCACCAACTGATACTTGCGTAAAGTAGAGCATTATCAACGAAAATAATTAAAGAATCATTACAATCGCACTTACGAAACCGTAGTTAATATAACTAAGCCGTAGTTACACGTGCTCGACCTCCTTAATAATTGCTTAAACCGTGTCAGTGTGTAACGGGATTAACTTTAAATTGTCAGGTTTACGAATTCAGTTCGCATTGTCATTGATATAGCAAACATAAAGATATTTTAAACTTAAACATTTTAAAATTTACTTGCATATGTTGTTTAATATAAATTAATGTTTCATAAGCAAATTTCAGTTTATTTATAGCTTCGAATAAAATAATAAAGTGCATAATAAGATTGTTAACGTATGTTTATAAACGAAGCAAATATAATAATCAAACAAATTAAGCAAATATATACCAGTTGGCACGTCACCTCTTGTTGCTGCCCTTTCCAGTAGCTAATGCGATGAGTTTATCGCCGAATGATACAAGGCTATTAATAACTTGACCATAGCGCGACCTATCGGATGCAGATTTAGTGTTTTAGGGGACTAAACCAATTAATATATGGCGCTTGAGTCATTTATTTATAAATAGAGAATTTGTTTTACAACGTCGCTTATAGCATAGGTATGAACCATCATCTTGAGTCTTGACCACGTCTTGACAAATGAAACATTGTGTGAAATGTGAACATGAACTTAATCGGTCAAATCGTTCAGGAATTACACGATCACTAACATACGCCCAAACAATAATATATGATACTTTTTTTTTCAATATATAGAACCGGCAGACAAAGAAAATTTATGTTGCAGAAGTGAATAGCAGAGTCGGAAAGGGACGCCCTAGGCGAAAATTTATCGACCAAATTAGCGATTTATTAAAAACGGGCCAAATTAGGAGTACCCTTAACCCATGTATGCGTATATGGATGTGAAGGAGGCGAGAGAGGTGTGTCAGGATCGTGCCAAATGGAAGTCTGTAGTCTCTGCCTACCCCTCTGGGTGATAGGCGGGAGTGTTTCTATATATATATATATATATATATATATATATATATACAGAATGGGTCCCACATATATGCAATAAATGAAACCATATACTTGTTATCGCCTGCCGATATACAAAAAATGAACGTAATCGGTCCAGTAATTAGGTCAAAATGTAGAGTTTTAATTTTAAGCAAATTTGAACACTCTATACAATTGGGTCACTAAGTCAATGATTCAATGAACTTGAATCCTTGAAAATTAAAAAGCGACGTTGCCACGCAGTGCAAACTATTGGTATTGCGACATATCGACAGCGGTGTCTTTTGTCGGCGTGCCACCCGCGTGCAACGTTGTCACTCTTCCAAGGGGTCAAGGTACGTTGTCTAAACAGAGTGTTCACTTTTACTGAATTTATTTTAATATTTATTTTGTTTGAAAATTTCACTTTTTTATTTTACGGGTTTTAATTTAATATTTAATTTTTCTACACTTCTACGGACTAGTATTACTTGTGATTTCATTTATTGCATATATGTGGGACCCATTCTGTATATATATATTTAGAACTGGCAACTCATATTTCATTCAAGAGAACGTAAAACCTAAAAAAAACAAAGATATACTCACATCGCGGCAAAAATGCGAACAGCAAACTCGTAACAGCACAAGTAACATAGTTCACTATCAATGTCTTTTTCCTTCCATACTTGTCCAAAACAATCACAACAACTACATAAGCCGGGATCTCTACCAACACCACCAGCATAAAGCTCACATATTTATTACCACTTAGAGATACAGAGTTTATTGACAGCCCATAATACACCAACGAGCAGGTCATCCATAAAAATGAGCATATCACAAGTCTCTTCCAAATTATACTCGAACGGATTGCTTTCGAAAATTGTGATTTTTTATCACCAGTTTGATTCTCCGGCTTGAGAAGCGGGTCTGCTAACGCGTCCAATTCAAGTTTACGCGGATCGAGGTTATTCATTTTAGCGGCACTTTTTAATATTTTGACAGCGTCTTCCCGCCTTCCTTTACTGAGTAGCCATCTTGCGCTTTCGTTCATAAACCACACGTAAATGCAGACTAATATTGCAGGGCTGTAGAGTATAAAGATATATGTGCGCCAGTTGTCAACGAACCAGGCAAGTAGCGCGATTAGAACTACGCCAACCACGAATGTCATGTTGCACATTGCGGACACTATCACACGTTGCTTTAGACCCACTAATTCCACAACTGAAAGAAATAAAAAGAATATGAAAATATGCTTGTGTGTTTAAATGTATTTTTAATTATTTATATTATTTATTCATTCATTACATTGTGTGTCATATCAAAGTGACAATCAAATTTAGTATATCACTATTTAAATTGCTTTACTATAAAGAAACAATCCTTCTTTTTTATTTCCAATTAGTATATTTAAAAATGAAGTCCCAATTATATTATTACTTGACGGCTATGTTAGTCAAGGTAAAAACTAATAAAATATAGACCAATGTGGATAAGTTTAGATTTGTAATATCCAATTAAATTTAACCGAGATAGAACAATATATAAACGAATAAAATGGTTTCATAACTAACCTAGTACATAGGCAGAAGGGTACAACCCTCCTCCAAGTCCAGCCTCTAGGAAATGCATTGCCAAGTATGTCAAGTAATCTTGAGTAAATGCTCTGGCGATACCGAATACCAAACTTGCGCCGGACGCTATACCCACAGCTACTTTCCGACCAAAGCGATCGGAGATGGCGCCCATTACCAACATGGCGGCGAACATGCCGGAGTTGTGGACAGTGCCCACAAGCGCCCTTTTCCATTCTTTGCAGCCTAGATCAAACTGAAAAAAAAATAGTAAGGTGGGTGGACCATGGAAGGCCATGCTGCTTCGAAGGCCAATTATTAAAATGTCATAGTTATTGCCATGTGATGACAAATTCCTTCTATTTACACAAACGCCCATCGAACTGAAAATCACAGACGGGGCGGCGAATCGCTCGCGCTACTATTTTGGCAGTACGGTCCCTCGCTTTATTGATTTCGAGAATTGAAGACGTTAAAGTAAGGTGGGTGTACCATGGAAGGCCACTGTAACAAATAAATAGTTATTTTTCGTTTATTTGCTGGGTAAATGAAACTAACAAATATTTAAGTAATACTTTGTTTTATTACGTAACATATAAACCACTTCTTTTTATTGTAGATTTAATCGCTATTTATTCAACTTTTGTGTTAAATGACTGACTTATTATAATGGCCTTCTAAGGAGTCTTGTTCCTAGCAAGGCCATTTGAAAGAGTTCAATGAAACTTAAGTTCAATCAATATCTGCAATTTAAAAAGTGGTTTATATGTTACGTAATAAAACAAAGTATTACTTAAATATTTGTTAGTTTCATTTATCCAGGAAATAAACAAATAATAACTGTTTATTTGTTAGAGTGGCCTTCCATGGTACACCTACCTCATATTGTTTTATGTTATTGATATAAGTTCACCATTGGCGATATATAAACCAAATAAACCTAAACAGCGTAGTATATGAAGAGGAAGATGTCAATCAAAACTCCCCCCTCTATTTAGTAGATGATGAGAAATGTACCAACCGTTTCTTTTACACCCTATCAAAACTCCACTGTTGAACATAGGCCCCCATAAGTCGCCCCATTGCGAAATAATAACCTTATTTGCTGCGTTTGGCAAGCAAATTGGCAAGCATAGATTTTTTAACTATTCTGAAAAGAAGCTTTTACTTATATACCGGTGTTGTTTCCTTTCGTCGCCTTTACACCACCATAAAGACGGTATGGAGTAGATATTTTTACTCCGCCACTACACGGTGAATGTAACTAATCTCTATTAGCAAATTACCGAAATTGATACTTAAAATAAAAAAGGCAGTATATTCATTCGAGAATGCGAAACCGGATCCCATAGACCAGTAATAGAAAGCAGCATTACAATTAATTTACTATTGCAAGAATATCAGGAATGCACTTATTCCATATAATGGGTGTATAGACCAAACCATATCTTACAAAAGTAGCTTGAAAGTTATTATACTTTTAAAGGTTCACATAAAGCATAGAAATATCGATAGATAAGAAAAATAAGATATACTTAAAAATGAATATAAATATAAAACATATATTTCCGAAGATCAAGATGAAATGCCCTAGAGCCCGTAATTCATTGGCTTCCCTATACCCATAATATCGGAACCTAGCAGACGCACTGTTGCTTGGCGGCTTAATACGTGGTTAGAAGGCGATTCTACAAAGACGGATTCTACGAAAGTCAGAACAAGAGTCCTACTAACTTTTAGTACCGTCATATTACTTTGACAACTCTCTTCGTCTGTGCCAAAGTAACAGCGGAAAACACAGTGAGCTAAATAATAAACATTTATTTTACAAAGACGCCGAATTTAAGTTAGAATGAAGACAGTTTCATTTACTACGTGTAAATTACACAGATTTATGCAGCATAAAGATTAATTTACAACCCCTGGGAGTTGAACAACGCATTCACTAACATCGCTTCGGCATTCTTCACGCTTACGACCGAATTAAAGCTACTGGGTGCAGTGACGTCAACATATTGTGCACAATGAGTGCATTCTCTGGAGTAATGTATAACTGTAATGTAAAGAAGAATTATAGATGGAGCCTATAAGCAAAAAAAAAAATACCTCAGCTTATATAAATATTCAGAGAGAATGATAAGGGCTGAATAACTAAATATTAATAATTTAAAATTTATTGACATGACATGTCAATAAATTTTAAAATTGTCATACATTGTATGACAATCTTTGGGTTATAGTGACTGCTTTGGTAGGTTGTATGCTAGTTTATTACTTAACTTTTACTCAAATTAAAAGAGAAGGTTCAATAGATCTAGCGACTTACCTCTTTTACGAAGGAATGACCCTCTTCATATACGAAACTGTCGCAAGGAACAGTTTTGTTAGTGGAGAACTCATCGGGCGAACACTGTAGTACTGTTGTGTTCAGGCTCGCATATCGTCTGCACGTTTCTGGACGCTGCCTCTCGCTGTCCATGGGTATGGCGTAATTGATCCAGGACGTATCATTGAATCTTCCATCACAGCCGTGGACCTTGCATCTAAAAAAAAGTGTATTTATATTTATTGTAACCTCAAATGTAACTCATTCCTTTTTATACAATAAAAGTTTCATCTGAGGAAATGATGAAACAGTTCATTTGATGGTAAGTAGATGCTAAGGCCGATGGACATTTAATACCTATCCTCTATTAAAAACTACGATATTAAAATGCGTTGCCATTGAGGCTAAGTTACAAATGACGTTACCTGTAAAGAGTTTTCGGTTATAATTATGCTACTCTTTTATGCTGCTATCCTTAGAGAGCGTAGAAGAACATAGTTCTTCCAAATAAATCGTACTAAAGCATAATATAGCTGCAGCGCGGTCATGTGCTTATCAAATATCCCGTGGTTGTCGTTAAACCGATAAAATTCCCCACATGCCAGACTATATTTTATGAGGATATGAGGTTATATAATTTACGTAGGGAGAACTATATAAAGAGAGAATGTGCTATAGCCACGTTGCGGCTATATCATGGTTGTAACACAAATGGGTCAGCTCTGCCAAGGAACCATACTTTCTCAAAAAACCAGCTTAATGCTGCTGCAGTAGCGTAAGGTGAGTGTAAAGGACCGGAGATAGAAAGAAGGAGAGAGAGCCTCGTTTCTATTATAAAGGGTTACTGAAATGAATGCCGCATTTTAGTCCTCAGGGGATAACGCATCTGCGTTTTGATTTTTAAACGACAATAGATATAAATGTCTATGGGAAACAGCATCCACTTACTATCGGTGGACTGTTAGTTTGTCATGCTTATTAAAAAAAATATTGTGCAAGATGTGTTCAATTTCAGTTTATTGCTTGCGACCCATCTGGCATTGTATTTACATTCTTAGTTTACGGGGAGGTCTTAATTAATAACAGCAGTTTTAGTTGGATGATAACTATAGTCATCAGTCAGGCGACAGTAGCCTAATGGCAGAGCGCGGATCGCGAACTCAAAAGGTCGTGGGTTCGAATCCACCATTTGACTACAGTCGTGAACCACTCCTAGCACAAGCGTTTCAAGCTTACCGGGAGTGGTCAAAATGAAAAGAATAACCGCTAGATGTTATCGTCCTGTGGGTCTCGTAGGAGAAGTCACACGATAACTGAAACGAAAAGGGCAGCGGCATATTTCAGATAATAATTAATAACTGAAAATAATAAAACTCAAAATAATAAATATATTTGCTAGTCAACCCGTCCGCTTGGCAAATCTATATCAAAATCGCACATTATGATCAATATGAAGCCTATGCAGCAGTTGATTTTTATAGGCTTTGTTCGATAATTATAATATTATAATTGTAATTTTTTAAATTACTCGAAGAGGGGAAGGTCAAGAGTACTCGGATACCTAGAAGTGCATGTATGAAGAAGATAATGAACCTGAAAGAAGCGAAAGAGGTATGTAAGGATCGTGACACTTGGCGATCTGTTCTCTCTGGCTACCCCGTTAGGGATTTTGCGTGAAGATAAGTAAGTAAGTAAGTAAGTATAATTGTAATTTTATACTAAATATATAATTAAATTACATTTAGATGTAGCTGTATTGAAATAGCATTTTCTTATAAATTATAAGAGATAAAAATGTATTATATCGTTTAAAGCAGACTTAATGCCTACCGGAATTCTCTGCTAGTCAAACCGTGATCCCCTTTATATGAAAGTATGGCAGCAGTAACATGTGCCGTGCCTCCACTACATTTGGCCAGCTTCGAATATTCTCGACGTATTTCTTTTATTTCCAGGTCTTGACAAGTTTTCTTCCAACGCCGTAAAAAGTTCTTTTGTTTTACTTGGGATCGAACTTGGAATGTTTGTTGTATTTTACACAATTAAATAAATGTTTTTCGGTTATAAATCGAAGATCTATATCTTTAATTTAGATCTCTAATTTTTCTTTGCCTCCTCGTATTCATCGTATTGAGTCAATGAAACTAGATTTGATTTGATTTTACACCAAAATCTACTTTGTATCACGTATTGCTCGGGAGTCATATCTAATCTGTCGGAAATATTGGATGCACCGCGTCTGTCTGGATAGAGATAAAAAAATTTCTGTAAGCAATGTAACTATCACTGTTATCTTAGTTTATGATACAAAACAATGATAATAATATCCACGTGTATGTATATATTTTGTCTGTCATTCTAAAGGCACGTTTGGCAGTGATAATAATTGCGACGTCATTGTTACTGTTTACTAAGGTTGAATTCTGGACTAGAAATTCAGTTGTAGCGAACCTCCATATGAGAAGGTTTCTATTGCAGGTGTATTGGACCTTCAATAAAACTACTACTCATAACATTTAAATATGCATATATAATGACACATAAAAATTAAAGTTACAACCTATATACGAGCTCCTACCTCGTACGTGCTAGGCACAAACCTCCTCATATTTCGAGAGGGTGCACTTACCCTGCCTCCGGGCAGACAGTGAAGGATTCATCCTTTGCTGTCACCGCCGGTCTCGTAATCCCAGTCGAAGTGTCGTGGATCATGTCTCGCGGCTTTGATAAGGACCGAGGGTCTTGGCTTAATCGCCCGGACCGCGAGGGAGAAAACCTCTATAAAAAGTTACCCCGAATCCCAAGCGGCGACGCACCGCGAGGGGATGGATGGCTGACGGGGTTCTATGAACAAATCAGCCGCAAGTGCGGTCCTCGCCAGGGTACCTGCAGACCCCCCTGGCGAGTAATAAATCCTCTAAATCTGCTTACCTTGGTACAGGGGTCTCTGCCAAGGTGGACCTGTAATTCCCCCCATACTCGTGGGTACAGAAATGGAAACAATAAAAACAAAAACAACAACAACAAAAAACAAAACCAAAACCGCCGGCAACGGCAACGTAGAGGAGAGGAGAAACGATGCGGGGACTGAGTCCGAAGCCGCATCGAGCAGCGTGGGAGGCTCAGAGAGCTCCCGACGCGTGGGGCCTGGGACCGCGGAGACCAGTAAGTTCTTCCGCAAGCGGTCCAGGCTGGATGGCGACCAGGGGCCGTCATCCGGTGAAGAGGAGGTTTCGGCCCGGAAAATCCCAACCAACAGGCGGGGCGGGCTGAGAGGCAAGGGGAGGGGGCTCTCTGATAATAAGATGGCCGAACGAGCGGCAAAGCTTGCCGAGGAGGGGCGCGACCCGGGCGATACGGCTCGTGTATCAGGCGAAGAGACGAGTGCGACTGGCGGCTCCGAGGTGGAGCGTAAGGCCAGATTCGTAAAGGAGGTGGAGGCCGCGATCAAGGTCGTGGCCCACAAGCAAAAGTCCTCCTCAAAGTTCAAGGCCATTCCCGGGGCCTCCGCCTCCATCATGGCGGCTGCGGAGGCCAACTTTGTTGGGGCCGGGCCTAATGCGGACGAGGTGGAGAAGCTGCGGGAGGACGTGGCCCGCCTTACGTCTGCCATGGAGACTCTCCAGAAGGAGAACGAGCAGCTCCGCGCAGACCTGGCCAGTCTACGGGAGCCTGTCTCACACGCGGTGCCCCAGACGCAGCGCCCAAGCCAGCCCGTGCCGGTGGAGAACCAGGTTCTGAACCTGGTCCGGCAGGAGCTGGCTGCCTTCCAGCACCGGTTTTCCGTGCTGGAGGGCATCGTCCTGCGCCCCCCCCCTAGGGGCAAACAAGACGGCGGCGTGGCCGGAAACGTACGCGGCGGCCACGGCTATCGCATCCAGACCGGGGCCGTCCAGCCAGCCCTCGGGCGGGGCTGCAGTTGCCCCTCCCCCCTTGAAAAGCCGGCTCTGGCAAATCCGATACCGGCTGAACTGGCTCCGGCTAAGCCGGCGACGGGAAAGGGAGGCAAGACGAAGGCGAGAAAGGGCAAGGCGGCAGCACAGGTAGTGGCTACACCAGCCCCAGTGCCTGCGGCGAATGTGCCAGCGCCAGCGGCAAGCCAGCTGCCGCCGCCGTCACTGGCCCCCCAGCTACCTACACCTCCCGCGGCTGAAGCCGGTTGGCAGGTGGTCGGGAACAAGAAGAAGGGTAAGAAGTCAGCCAAAAAGGCCAAAGAGCAGGAGCGGCAGCGCCAGTTCAGGGCGCGCAAGATCGCGGCTAGGCTCCGCGCCCCGAAGACCGCAGCTGTAGTGATTACACTACAGCCGGACGCGGAAAAGAAGGGCGTTACCTACCGCGATCTGCTCGCGAAGGCGAAGGAGGCGGTGGATCTCGGGGAGCTCGGGATCACCGGGGGCCTCCGGCTCAAAGTCACCCAGACGGGGGCCCGTATGCTAGAGGTCCCCGGGGAATCCAGTGGCGCGACCGCGGACGCTCTGGCTGCGAAGCTCAGAGCGTCTCTGGACGCGGAAGAGGCCCGGGTGTCCAGGCCCGTCAGATGCGCAGACCTGCGCATCATGGGTCTGGACGACTCGGTATCGGAGGAGGAGTTGGTGGCCGCCGTCGCCAGGTCCGGGGGGTGCACTACCGACCAGGTCAGGTCAGGCGCCATACGCCCGGACCAACAGGGCATGCATGCCGCCACGGTGCGCTGCCCTGTTACGGCGGCCAAAACCATAGTGGAGGGCCGAAGGCTTCTGGTGGGCTGGGTCTCAGCGCAGGTTAAGCTGCTGGAGCCCAGACCTCTGAGGTGCTATCGCTGTCTCGTGGGGCACCACGTATCAGTGAGATGCGCCTCGGAGGTTGACCGCAGTGGCCTTTGCTTCCGCTGCTGTCAGCCCGGACACATATCGGCGACCTGCTGCGCCACGCCGCACTGTGATGCATGTGCGGCGACCGGCAAGCCAGCCGATCACCGGGCCGGAAGCAAGGCCTGCGTGCCACCCGCCAAGGCCAAGGCCGCGGGTAGAGTAGGGGCCAAAGCCGCCACCGTCTCTGTGGCCTCCGCCGCAGCCGCAACTGCCACCGCCACCGCTGTCACTGTCGCCGCCGCCGCCGCCGCCGCCGCGACACCGACGCCCGCAGAGGGGCTCCCCGTGGAGGAAGCTGAAATGGAATGCCTATAACGGCCCCATTAAGCTTCCTCCAGGCGAATATCAACCACTGCGCCTGCGCTCAGGATCTGTTGCTCCAGAGCATGGCGCAGTGGTCGATTAACATCGCTGTGGTCGCTGAGCCGTATTTTGTCTGGCCTAGGGAGGACTGGGTGGCGGACCTTAACGGCTCAGTGGCCATCATCTCTTCGGCCGCCGCCGGTACCCCGACCCTTAAAGGTGTCAGGAGGGGTCAGGGGTGCGTAGCAGCACGGTTCGGGGAGTTCGTCGTTGTGGGGGTGTACTTCTCCCCGAACCGATCTCTCGCCGAGCTCCACAACTCTCTTGCAGAGCTGAGAGCAGTCGTCGTCGGAAGTTATCCCCTCCCCGTACTTGTCCTCGGGGACTTCAATGCCAAGAACTTGGCTTGGGGTTCTCGTCGTACAGATGTGCGGGGTAGGATGGTGGAAGACTGGGCTCTGGAGACAGGCCTGGTCGTCCTAAATCGGGGTTCTGTCCCCACGTGTGTGCGGATGCGGGGCGAGTCGGTGGTGGACATCTCGTTCGCTAGCCCCGCTCTGTCGCCGCGTGCCATTGACTGGCGTGTCATGGAGGGGGTGGAGACCTACTCCGACCACCGGTACATCCGGTTTGATGTCTCCACCCAGCCCTCGAGCGCGCCAGTCCAACAGGCCCCGAGTGGTCCGCGTTGGGCGCTGAAGCAGCTGGACCGGGAGCTCCTCCTGGAAGCCTCGATCGTGCAGGCCTGGGTGTCATCACCGGACAGGCCTGCCGACGTCAATGATGAGGCAGGGTGGTTCCAGGAGGCCATGTCCGAAATATGTGACGTGGCAATGCCCCGCGTCCGGCCAGGAAGCGCCCGGCGTCAGGTGTATTGGTGGTCGCGTGAGCTGACGTCTCTGCGCGAGGCGTGTGTCGCCGCGCGGCACCTGTACACCAGGCATCGCAGGCTCCACATTCGTCCACCGAATGCGGCAGCCATTGAGGCGGAGCTGTACGAGGGATACAGAGCGGCGAAGAACGCCCTCCGGGAGGCTGTCCTGCGGGCCCGGGATCGGGCCCGTGAGGAGATGCTGGAGACTCTCAACAGAGATCCGTGGGGGCGCCCTTACAAGATGGTGCGGGATAAACTCCGCACCTGGGCCCCCCGCTGACGCAAAGTCTCCGGCCCCAGCTCGTGGAGGACGTGGTGAGCGCTCTGTTCCCTGCGCGACGGGAAAATCCGCCCCCGCCTATAGCTCCGCCACCTGCGGTGCCGGAAGCGGACCACCAGGACGACGACGACGACATCCCGGAAGGGACCGGGGTAGACCTGAGAGTGGCGGTACGTAGGCTCAAGGCCAGGAATACCGCCCCAGGACCCGATGGCTTGCCTGGCAAAGCCTGGGTCCTGGCCTCGGAGGCTCTCGGGCCCCGACTGGAGGGGCTCCTAAGCGCATGCTTGGAGAGAGGCCAATTCCCGCTTCGTTGGAAGACGGGGAAGCTGGTCCTCATTCGGAAGCCGGGGCGCCCTGCGGACTCTCCGTCCGCATACCGGCCCGTGGTGCTGCTCGACGAGGTGGGCAAGCTCTTTGAAAGAGTCATTGCAAACCGCCTCGCCGAGCACCTTGCGGAGACGGGGCCGGATCTTGCGGAACACCAGTTTGGTTTCCGCAAGAGGCGCTCTACGGTGGACGCCATCATGCGCGTGAGAGCCCTCACGACGGGGGATGCAGTGGCCAGAGGGGGGTTGTCTTGGCGGTGTCTCTCGACATCGCCAACGCCTTCAACTCCATGCCCTGGAGCTGCATTAGGGAGGCACTCCGGTATCACCGGGTGCCGACCTATCTCCGTCGTATAGTCGGGGACTACCTGACGGACAGGGCCGTCATCTATCCCGATCGCAACTGTGAGTGGAACCGGCGAGAGATGTCGTGCGGTGTCCCACAGGGTTCGGTTCTGGGGCCACCTCTGTGGAACATCGGTTACGACTGGGTGCTGCGCGCCGACCTCCCTACCGGCGTCAGCGTAGTTTGCTACGCTGACGACACGCTGGTACTGGCACAAGGGGGGTCGTACGAGGCGGCGGCGGAAAATATGACACGCGGGGTTGCGATAGTCGTTGAGAGGATTCGGCAACTGGGTCTCGAGGTGGCTCTGCACAAGTCGGCGGCCATGCACTTCCATGGTCCTCGGAACAGGCCACCACCGGGATCCTCAGTGATGGTAGGAGGGGTATCCATCGACGTCGAGTCGACGCTGAAGTACCTAGGACTCGTCCTCGACGGCCGATGGACCTTCGTTGAGCACTTCCGACGTTTGGCTCCCAAACTGGAACGGACCGCGGCTGCCTTCAGGCGGCTCCTGCCGAACCTGGGAGGGCCAAACGCCTCCTGCCGGAGGCTCTACGCGGGGATCGTGCGGTCCATGGCCCTTTACGGGGCCCCGGTGTGGGCGCGTGGTTTGGCGCGGCTTGCCGTCCACCACCTGAACGCGCCCCAAAGGGTGATAGCCGTGAACATGGTTCGCGGCTACCGCACGATCTCCCGCGAGGCGGCGAGCCTCCTTGCCGGATTGCCGCCATGGGATCTGGAGGCGATAGTCCTCGCGCGCCTGCACGAATGGCGTGCAGAGGCACTATGCCGTGGGGAAACCCCGCTGCCGCGGCAAGTTGTCGCGCAGCGGACAGACTTCCGGCACGATCTCATGGCGACATGGAGACAGCGACTGTCGCAACCCCGTGCTGGGCACGCCACTATAGCGGCGATAAGACCCCTCTTTGAGGAGTGGCTTGAGAGACGCCATGGCATCCTCACCTTCCGCCTGACGCAGGTCCTCACCGGACACGGTGTGTTTGGGAGGTTCCTGCACCGAATCGGGCGGGAGGAAACGCCCGGGTGCTCCCACTGCGC
This sequence comes from Parnassius apollo, assembly GCA_907164705.1. Classification (NCBI taxonomy): domain Eukaryota; kingdom Metazoa; phylum Arthropoda; class Insecta; order Lepidoptera; family Papilionidae; genus Parnassius; species Parnassius apollo. The sequence goes on from CAJQZP010001697.1 coordinate 7,285,876, forward strand.
GGATGGACCTGAGGACACGGTGGAACACACCGTGGAGGTGTGCCCTGCTTGGGCGGAGTACTGCCGTGTCCTCGTAGCGGCGATAGGCGGCGGCGACCTCTCGCGTCCGGCCCTGGTCGAAGCCATGGTCCGGAGCGAGACGGAATGGGATGCCGTCACCACTTTCTGCGAAGTAGTGATGCTAGCGAAGGAGGTGGCGGAGCGGGAGAAGGAGAGAGCAGCAGCTTTCCTCCCCGGCCGCCGCGGGAGACGCCCCGGGCGTCGGGGGCTACGTCGTGGCCCCCGGCCACCGTAGGCGCGGGCCTGTGGACGGCGAGCAATGGGTAGCTCGTCGTCCGTCCGTCTAATGACGATAGGCCGTGTCGACGGCGCGTTTTGTTCCACGCGCGCCTCAAAGAGCTGTCAGCAGCGTGAAGGGGCCCGCAAGGGCCGACGCCTGCCGGGGCTGCGGGCTGTTCGAAAGAGATACCGCGGCTCCGGAACGTAAGGGCACTGAAGGAACACGGATGGTTTTTAGTCAGTAAAAGTCTGACACTCCCTGACGCTCCACCCAGAGCGAAAGGGGTCATTAGATGACTTTCCATCCGCAAAAAAAAAAAAAAAAAAAAAAAAAAAAAAAAAGTGTCATACCTTGGGGGAGGCCTATGTTCAGCAGTGGACTTGTAAAGGGCTGTAATGATGATGATGATGAAACATACTTGTCAACAACGTCGAGCTTAGTGCTTCCAACAACTACCTGTTACATATGATCTTTATTCTGTCCACGTTCATCTTAAGTAGTATCCGTTGGGAGACTCTATTGAGGTCATTGAGCAGACGGCCAGGATATCATCGGAATAGTGTTGGATGAAAGTGAAATAAGAGTTTTTACAAACAATATAGACCTCACCCCTGGATTTCTCTTATAACTTAGTGGGTTTTAATAATAGGAAGTCTCCGTCGCGCTGCTCCAATGTGAGTTGGCAAACTTGAAATATCATGTGATACTTATTATATATTTACGGTTTCTTTTTGCTTCACGTGATTTCGGACTAGAATTTTAGTTGTAGCAAACATTTGGCATCTTATATTTAAAGTAATTGCCTTCATACTATGTTATCGCCTATTCTCCACTCGATGTTTGTTTTAGCAGGAGTTAAAGGAATGATCGTGTGTATTCGTATCTCTTCATTAATCGCTTGACCCGTGAACTATCAATTTAATTTATCTAGCCAATCTACCGTTATAGTTTCCTTTAATATCTTTCTCTGACAAAATATATAACTATGTATTCGGTTCAGCTAAAATTATAAATTTCAAAATTGCGTCCCCTCTTTTTTCATTTTAAATTATATATATATATATAAAGTTAAATAGAAACAAATGTCTACTGACGATGTCGTAGCAACGAGACGTATGTCATCCATGCTTGAAAAATCTATATAGAATAGTACAGACGAATATGTAAACGCGTCTGACTCGTACACGAATAACTCAGCGAGTTAATCTATCTATGAGTTGTTCGTACGGTAATCCAAACGTGCCATAGAAAAAATTAAAAGATTAATCTACAAAGATAAGGAGTAAATGTATTTGTAGTAAATTCACGACAGCATTGCATAAAATAATTGATTAATCAAAAATTTATTATTTAACAATTAAAAACTCTTACCATATTGATTACCCATAACTTTTTTGTACTTTTATTATGAATATAAAGTTGACTGATCATTCAAATTTTCTGAACAAACACACTTCCCAGAAATTTGTCATGCTTTATAAATTTAAGTGCATTATTTTCCCAAATACACAAGCTATCACCATAAAAGATTACAAATGATTAACGCTTTAATAAAGTGGCAAGTGGAAAGTCCATTTATCTCATTAATTGCATTAATGTTACAACTTTGTATACCACGTTACTGATGCAATATATTCATTGACACAAGCCTTGTTTAAATATCCCGTCGAGTAAAATTACCATATTTATAATGTGTCATAAATAATCTCGCATGACAACATTTAGCCTTTGGCTAGGCTGTCAAGTAACTCGTAATGGGCACCGTACAACCAAAACCAATTTATCACTGGCATTTTTAAATTCACACCTAGACTTTAGATGTCGTTTCGATCACGTGCCAGTCAGAACATTTTTTTTAACTATATATTATGAACGAATGCTTGATTGCCATTCTACTTGTGTTGTTACGTAAGTGACGCACTGACTTAGCTTAGTAAAAGTCTATTAACTTTTGCCTTGAAAACAACCACAATGTAATCGAATGAAATACAGATTTTGGAAAATTACATTAATTAAAAAAAAATTCACTCTGAGAAATTCTTCGAAGCCTTACTCAAATCACCTCATTCGCGAGGCAGCTGCCTATGCAGCCCCACTTCCCACTCGCTATAGTGTACGCAGGCCGAGAAACTCTCTCTGTCGGACTCCCTCTCCCCAACAAGCTTTCGGCCTACCTGAACTGCCTCCTTAGTCCGAGCCTCTCGTATCTGCATACAGGCCGAGCCTCCTTATCTCATCTTGTAAAAAAATGGAAAATTACTCCACTCCATTGCTACTTACGCATTACAAACGACATAGCGTACAGCTTGGTTCGAAAGCGGGTTATATTGACAACAAAAGACATTCGAGATTCTACCGTGTTATTGCTCGATGGTGTAAGGGAGATGGAGGAATTAAGACTTTAATAATTAATTCACTATTAAAAGTTCATGAAATTTAGGTTCAGCGTATTTAGGCCCCTTACCTCTTAAATTAGTACCTAACTATAGTTTCATCCATTAATCTGCCATATCCGCAGGATGCGGTCGATCATGAGGTTTACTGAATTGCGGCTATCCGGTATCACAACCGGTACAATCCGGTTAGAAACCATTAATTTTACGATCAAAACTAACTATTTCGAAAATGGATACGTACTGCTGTTAAATATTATCGAAGATTTCAAAAATTATGAAGTTAAACTTATTGATGACTAGTAGCTAAACGGCAGCTCTTTGACCGGCCAGAATGAAATGCAGCAGCAACACAGTGCGAATAGGAATTAGATATTTTTGTAACTTTTTACCTATTAGAGACATGCTGCAGCTATATTAAGGTTGTAGCACGAATGGGTCGGCTCAATCGGAATAGGACCATGTTCTCACAGTATACCAGCGTAAAATAGCAGCTAAATGCTGTGTTTTATATGATAAGTGTGGAGAACCGGGGTCTCCCCTCATTTCTGAGAGGGTTTTAGGGCATGAAATGTCCGCCACCTTGCTCCAATTCGTGTTGGAGAACTTCACATGTCTTCGAAATATTTTTTTCTAATTTCTCGGACATGCAGGTTTCCTGACAATGTTTTCCTTCACCGCCGAGCACGTTGTAAATAAGCTCTTAAAATCGCAGTTAACAATCTCATTAGTACTGGCGGGTATCGAACCCGGATTGCCCGCGTATTGTGAAATTTACAACGAGCGCTAACCATCTCAACTACCACGGCTTTTAAAAGAGTATTGGTAGAATTTAAAATGAATTTTGGTTGGCTGTTAATCGATGTTAAATTGTCAAATTTGAAGTAGGTACAGTTCTAAAGTAACTTAACACGTTAAACTCCATCATGGAAACATGAAAATTTTCAAAAAATCTTTTTTGTAATAATCGACGTATTTGAAATTGATAAGTACCCAAAACATTTTTTATTTTAATCTGACGTTGGGTTCCGTAGTTATAAGAGAAAAACCGTTTGAGGTCACGGGTGCACCCCATGGCGCTGTGTAGTAGAAATTTAATTTTTCGTTACGGCAGCGCCATGGCTGGCACCCCGCCGCCCACTTCACTTCAGTACTGCGCTAGCGCTTGCAAGGTTGTGTGAGTAGCTTTATTGTCCTTTTGAAGTTTGATACGTGTCCTAAAGTACATTATTGTGTTATTCGCAAGTGTTTAAGTGAATAACGAACATAACATTTTTTACCGTATTTTTCCCAACTTCTCATAATTTAGTACCTATTTTCTAAAATTTACTAGGCAGGTGTGTCCCACTACAAAGGATTGCTCACTCACATAGGCGAAATAAACGACACGCGTGACCGGTGGCGCAAAAAAAGCACTTTAAATTTAGATCTCGCATGTCCGGTCACCCATGTCACCGCGCACGGCGCAATAAAGCAACATACATGAGGTCACCGGTGCTACCCATGGCGTTTAACGTGTTAAACATAGAGGTACTTTCTCTCCTCTGAGGACTAATAAAGGGTTCACGTCCCTAATCGTACGAGCTTTCAATATCCTGTTAACTAAAATATCATACTAGATGACTACATACTTAACATCAAAGAGGCATTCATGTATCGCTCATCAATAATAAATGTCTATGGGCCAAACCACTTACCATCAGTACTTTGCTCGTTTGTCACCCTATCCTATAAAAAACTATTGCTTGCCTGCAGAAATAAATTCGTTCGCTTTATGATATACAAATTCGTTAGCTTTATGATATGATCAGGACGTTACTTTGAGGAAATCCGTCATAATAATGTTGGTAAGAATTACTTCGCTCAAATCCGCTCAATGAAATAAAATGTTTTGGCTCGCGCTGGTCAGTCACCGCAGAGTTGACTTCACATGAGGATCGTGTTGTATTATCGTCTGTGGTGTATCTATCCTAGTGTAGTGTTGGGAATAGTGGTGCTGGATTAGTGGTGACAGGGATATTGTAAGCAATTGAGGGAGGGCGGGAGGTGCTCTTCAAACTAGGTAAGAGACGTCATTTTATTTCACTGGGCGGATATGAGTGATGTACCTAATTCTTAACAACTTCGTTATCATTAGCTTTTCTTTAGCAATCCGTATTCAATGTGTTTTTTACATTTCCTTTAAGTTGACTTTCACTAGAGAGCATTGCTAGGCGATCGCAAAATTAATGTATTAAACTATTCGTCACTGGTTTGAGGGTTGAAGTCTAATAGATGAGATAGTATCCCTTAGCATTTTCTTGGGCATATACTCCGTCTGCCTTCTATGACGTCATAATTGGGGCATTTTTAGGCGTTTATGTAATTTTAATATTATTATATTATATTTTTATTTAGAAGACCAATGGCAATCATAATTAGGATAGAATATACTAATAAATACAGTTAATCAATTAATCGAGATCACTAGTATCTACTCATAATTATTAACCTTATCACAGAAATATAATATAATTTAACAGTTGTTATCATATTGTGGTGACTTAAAAGTCTCTCTTTTAGATAGGAGTTTACTCTGCAACAATCGCAACTGCATTTCTTCTAGTGTTGCAGATGTTTGTGGGCGACGGTGACCACTTACCATCAGGTGAGCCATATGCTCGTTTACTCTAGCTCTTTTATAAAATATCAGCTTATTCTTTTGCTGGTTAACAGACCAAAGCTCGTCAATAGAATTTGCCATAACCTTTATTTTTCGTAGATATATTTGCGAGCCCTTTGTCTAATTATTTTAGTTTGGATATTTTATATTTGGAGACATGAGTTGGTTATATAGCCGTATGAAAAGTTGCCATAAAATAGCTGCAGAATTTATAAAATATCGACTCATACGAAACATACTGGATGTAATGAAAAAAGGAGGTAGAAACATATACTATGCATATAAAAACACTGTCGTGTGCATATATGAATACTTTGTATTCTAGAGATAACTAGACATTCGACTCAGCGTTCTGCAGCAATGAATGTGCTCGTTGTGCTGGCGACACACAATGCAAATGGAGCTGATTGTAAAGTACAAGAACTCTATTAAGATAAAATAGAAATTCTTACCGGTAAAATTGCTCCTGTGCTTCAAATATAAATCCGCATTCGTAGAAGCTGCTCAACAGCACTGGGAAGAGTAATAAGACGAAATTCAAAAGGTTGTATCTTCCATAGGGTCCGAGGCTTTCAAGCACCGAGTCCAAATTGATTACATTCTTGCCGTCGTCCATACTCCGCGTCGGACTGCTCGAACTTTGTGACAAACGCTCCGAAGTTCTTGAGTTCGTTTAACGACGCTCTGAAAATAGATTGGAGCGCTTAACTTTGGATTGTGGAACATAAAAAGAAAAATCTGCTTTAGTTGAATTGTACAAAGTTACTCTGTCTGAGAACATCAGGAGTAAATGTACTGAACAGTTTGGTGACTTTCAATGTTATTTAAATTCGTATTAATCTGTATTCAATTCACGAGAGCATTGCATAAAATATATACGCTTTACTACCAAATAGTTGAATAATCAAAATTGAACATCGAAACTCTGCGAACAAATTGATATGCCTATGATTTTTTCCCGAATCTGTTGTGCTTTTTCGTCCGGAAACTTTCTCACTTCCTTTATTACTCGACTGTTGTGAAGCTCAAAAAGGGTAAACATTTTTTGCCCACTTTCGGTCATGTCCTAAACTAATCGTCCAATTTCGACAAATATATCTCAATTGATTTTTAATGTCTGCGCGAGTAACAAAATAATATGTTGCATAATATATTGTTAGCACATGATAAATTTATTGATAAAAATGTACAAGCTTAATCATTAATATAATAAGTAAATGTGCTGTACTTATGATATGGTATAATTATAAAGGTATAAATGAGAAGACGTATTTTACTCCAAATATATAGAGGTTGTATATGAAATATATCTTAAAGTAAGAAGATGTAATGGCGGGATAAATGGCGGGGTACAAACATATTGCTGTTTTCTTCTTGGATAATGAAAATTGAGCAATTTTGTTTACTGTACAAATTACATACCTTTGTCTTGTACCTACAAAATTAATGAACATAAAAAATAAACGAATATACTTAATTGTTTAGGTCATTTTTATACTAGGTTATATTTATATTTTTACATTGTCTCTCTCTCTCATTGAAAATTATTCTCATCCAGAAATTAGTTTAAAATCAATTTCCAAATTCGACTCGAACATACACGAGCCAGAGTGAGTTAATAAAACCGTAGTAAAACGTGGTCACATATAGACATAGCCTTCTTTGGCTGTTCTTTAAAAAAAATTGTTCCAGTTTTTGAGGAGGAAACAGAGATATACGAGCGAATTCGTCAATTTCTCATAGCTGTAATCAGTCAAAGCTGCAGTTATCTCTTTTGGTTGCTTAGCTTGGCCATTCCGGTATAGCTTGAATGCAATTATATCTTAGAAAACCTATTTTTTTTTGCAGCATAGGTATCCTCTTAAAGATAAGAAATTTTACGTTGATTTTTTTATCCCTACGTACATGGAACTACTATACAAAGCGGGTACTCACCCGCTCCGATAAATAAAGCAAGTCTTACAAACTTTTTATTACTGACAGATTAAAAAAAGAGAGCTCAAAGAAGCCTTATAACGTTTTATTGAACAAACTTTCATTTATATATCGAGTGTAATAAAGCAATAAAGCTCCTTGTCTAAGGAAAGTTCTGAGAATGGAGAAAAAGTTGAACAAAACAACGTAATATACGATAGGTATATAACAAAAGTTTCGTATTTGTATTACCATTTAAAGTTTTTTAAAGTGATATATTTAAATTTTTTTTTGATGTTACTGATTATTAATTTTACTAAGTTGGGCCTTTATTTGTTTAGGAACACAATCTGGACTAGTACCGCCCTCTTATCTTTATCTGGCAAGAGTCAGGTTTCATAGGGGTTACGGGAGATTTTGCCTTAGCGTTTTGGACTAACAACTCATCTGTTGTTTTATCGGTTGTAGATGACCATGGCCTGCACCTTACATACCATCAGGTGGACTGTTAAGCTTGTTCACCATACTACTAATAAAAACAATATGTTTCAGCCGATTTTAACCACGGGACTAATTTCCAATATTCCCAAGGTCAAATAATTCCAAAAAAAAAAAAAGAAAAAACAAAACTCGTCTTTACAACAAGGCATCGAGCTTTACAACGAGATGTATATTTCGGAGGGTATACACAGGAAGCCTTAAGGGGAAATATAATCTCAAATGGCTTAGCAAGATCCTTCGTTATGCCGAAAATATTGCAGCATTAATTTTGAAATAAATATATGGTAAAGTTGAGGATTAATGTTAAGGATTATGTTAGACGAAAACACGATTTCGTAAAATTTTCTCGATAGAAAAAAAATCCAAAGTTCCCTCCAAAATAAACCGCTGTTATTCATAACATACATTAAATGAGATCATGAAACTTTGCATACTAACTGAAGTAACTATAAAGCAGGGCTTATGTTATTTAATTTTTTTTAAATACCATTATTTTCACTGTAAAAAGAAATTACCTAAACTATCGGCCTTTTGAAGCGTGATTCCTGCCGCACGGTCACTTCGCTTCGGCCTTTGAACGGGGAGGTTGTGCCGCTTACGATCAGAATATACATTACGCAACAGGACGACGTAAAATTAAAATGGGAAATAACCATAATAAAAATAAGAAGCGACTGGCTTGGCGTTAAGAAACAGGCATAAATATGATAAAACTAATGAAATAAGTGTCTAACGACCTTTCTACTTACAGCATTAGTGATTACAAACATGTCGGTACATAGCATACGACGCGCGGGCAAGTGGGGACGAAATTAGAATTTGAGCTGACTTACTCTATCCCCTTAATTACTCCCTCCTCTTTCCATCATCGGACAACCAAGCGGCCCCTTTGATGTCGATATTCCACGCATTCAAACCAAACGGTATGATTTGCCTTCGTTATGCTTACATCAAATACGTTAAATAATTCCTCGGCGTCTGTCTTCCCGTCCGATTAAAATCTGTGTGACTTCAAAGTAAGAGAGAAAATCGTTTTGGTATTCTAGCCAGTGCGGTTTTCCATTTAGGGCTTCGTCATTTTTATACGTGGCATAGCCATGCTGCAGTTATATTAGTAGTATAGTTGTAGCACGAATGGGTCGGCTCGACCGGAGAAGGACCACGCTCTCACAGAATACCAGCGTCAAATAGTAGGTTAATGCTGCTGTGTTTCTTATGGTGAGTGTAGAGAACTGGAGACTCTTTTTACTGGAAACGAGGCATCTTAGTCCTCACGGTTGACAACACATATGTATTCTGTATTTTGATTTGTAATCGAGGATAGATGTAGATGTCTATGGGCCGCAGCAACCACTACCGTCAGGTGGACTGTGTGCTCGTTTGTCACCCTATCCTATAAAAAAAATCATCACTTACTATCAGATGGGGTAGTCGTCAGTTTTTATTGCATTTGTTTTGTAAAGATGATTCTTCACTGCAGTGTTAGGATCCGATTGATTACCAAGTTTTCGTACAGGAAATAAAGTATGTTTTGGCCGAAGAATTCAAAATAAACAGTTTTTTTTAGAAAAATAATGAGTTATTTTAAAAACATATTTTTGTAGCTTCTTGCACGATTTCACAATTTGTTATCATTTTATAAATATTCATAAGCCCCTTCATCACAATTTAAGTCGAAACTAAAATAAATGAAGAGCACGATTTCATAAAATTAATAGCTCTTTTTTAAAGTTTCATGACTCCGGATACCAGCTATGATAAAAAGAATAGCTTATACTTTTAATAAAACAGTATTAAAGAGCGAAATAAAGTACATTTCCAGAGAAACCCGATTTTGATTCCCATCAGTACCAATGAAACTGAAAGGTAACCTCGGGCACGATGATGAAGGAACATGAATGATGCATTTTCCACCTTATATATTGGGTATATTATGAATTCGATCTTAGTGAAATCCATTTGAATAAAATAAATCATTATCAAATAAAAAAGAAATCATTATGAAATCCATTTTTTTCTTTTAATATAGTAAAAAAAGTTTTTATATTTTTATTGATTTTCATGCGCCGTACCACTTAAGTTCGAAGGGTCAATAGGATTATTAAATTAAAGCGGTGTAATTAAGCGTTTAATCTATCAATTAACCCTTTTATCCGTGTAATCTAGGCTTTATTGCGTGAATCATTCGTTATATCGAACGTGAGAACATGTGATTTATAATTTAATTGAATACGTAAACTGAATACCTACGTGTGTTGTGAAGGACAGAAGAGTCTAAGAAGAAAATTACTAGAAAAAAAAATTATCAGCAAATATACTATGGCACAACTAAACTACGATAATTTATCCATCTAAGAAAATAGTAGACATAAAACCTTGTAAAACTGCTATAGCATGTTACCAAGGGTATTAAATTCAGCAATTCGAAATCAGGCAGTTTTAGGAGTTTCACCCTGAGCCTCGGAAAACGTATAAAGCCGTTGGCCCTGCATCTGATCACTATCCGGTCTTGTTGGATTGCCGTCCCTCGGACTTCGAGAGTGAAGGAATAGGGAGAAGAGCACCTGAGCTTGCGCACGCACTCGAACACTATATATAATCTTTTCCTGCGCAGATGGCTAGTACTTGTTGAAAATGGTTGCTGTGACCGAATTTTAGTTAAGGTTAAGTGCTAGCGGGGATCAAACCCAGGTTTCTCGCGTACCTTGTAATTTACAGCGAGCGTTTAGCCGTTGAGTTACCATGGCTTCATGTAAAAGGTTTTTCAATAGGGACATTACAATTTTGTTTTATAATAAGTAACATAACCTAATTGTTCATGGAGGGTATATTGCCATAGTTGCCACGCTTGGCGAGCGGGTTGGCAACCGCAGTTTTTTTTGTCGTACAGTTGATGTTATCCTCCTGCCTGTTTCCCTCTGTCGCCTTTTACGACCCCCATGGGAAGATATGGGGTAGTGGATATTCTTAACCGCCACTACACGGCAGGACCCATCCCGGACGTCAGTCTAAGCGAGATTAGAATGGCTCGCCAGCACCGTAAAAACGGCAGGGCCCCAGGCGAGGATGGAATTACAGCGGAGCTTCTGAAAGCGAGTGGAACACCGGTACTTGAAGTCCTTCAGAAGCTCTTCAATTCCGTCCTCCATGGTGGCACTACTCCAGAGGCGTGGAGCAGAAGTGCGGTGGTCTTGTTCTTTAAGAAAGGCGACAACGCTCTCTTGAAGAACTACAGACCGATTTCCCTTCTGAGCCGCGTCTACGTGCTGTTTTCGAGAGTCATTACGAATCGTCTCGCACGCAGACTCGACGACTTCCAGCCTCCCGAACAAGCCGGTTTCCGAAAAGGCTACAGTACCCTAGACCACATATATACCCTGCGGCAGATTGTACAGAAGACTGAAGAGTACAATCTGCCACTTTGCCTGGCGTATGTGGACTATGAGAAAGCCTTTGATTCCGTCGAAATTTGGGCGGTGCTACAGTCCCTTCAGCGGTGCCAAGTTGACTTTCGGTATATCGAAGTGCTGAAGTGTTTGTACAGTAGGGCTACGATGGCTATCCGAGTACAGAACCAGAGCTCGAAACCTATCCAACTGCAGAGAGGTGTAAGACAGGATGATGTTATATCCCCGAAACTCTTCACCGCTGCGTTGGAAGACGTGTTCAAGCTACTGGACTGGACAGGATACGGTATTAACATCAATGGCGAGTACATCACTCACCTTCGATTTGCCGACGATATAGTCCTTATGGCAGAATCGCTAGAGGACCTTAGCACTATGCTCAATGACCTCAATGGTGTCTCCCAACTGATAGGTCTTAAGATGAACATGGACAAAACAAAGATCATGTTTAATGTCCATGTCACACCTATGCCGGTAGTTGTTGGGAGCACTATGCTCGAAGTTGTTGACGAGTACGTTTACCTAGGACAAATAGTCCGACTAGGTAAGTCCAACTTCGACCGAGAGGTCAATCGACGGATTCAACTCGGCTGGGCAGCGTTCGGGAAATTACGACACATCTTCTCGTCAGGTATACCTCAATCTCTAAAAACTAGATTGTACAACCAGTGCGTGTTGCTAGTGATGACTTACGGATCTGAGACGTGGTCCTTCACTGCTGGCCGTATGAGGACGCTCAAGGTCGCTCAGCGAGCTATGGAGAGGGCTATGCTCGGAGTTTCTCTGCGTGATAGACTCAGAAATGAGGATATCCACAGTAAAACCAGAGTGACCGACATAGCCCAACGGATTAGTAAGCTGAAGTGGCAATGGGCCGGCCATATAGCTCGAAGAACCGATAACCGATGGGTAAGAAAGGTTCCCGAGTGGCAGCCTCGTACCGGTAGGCGTAGTGTAGGACGACCCCCCACTAGATGGAGTGACGACCTGGTAAGATATGCAGGAAGTCGATGGATGCAGGTGGCTCAGGACCGTGCTTTGAGGCATTACTTGGGGGAGGCCTATGTTCAGCAGTGGACTTGTGAGGGGCTGTAATGATGATGATGATGAATGAACATAACCTACAAAATTTATGATCTGTCAAGTCAAAATGTCAGACAAGGCTTACATTTTATCATGGTGAAGTTCACGAACGAGCAACGTTTGGAAATCGTTAAAACTTACTACCGAAATTCTAAGTCGGTAGTCGCAACTTTAAAAGCGCTTACCTACTCCAATTTTTGGTACCATCAGACAAATTGTGCGTGTGTTGGTAATTAAATTTGAATCAACATATTTACTTTTAAATGTTGCCGTGTCAGTGAGAAAATGCACTAGTTGAAATACTGAAAATATTGCAGTCGTAAGTGCTTCAGTTCACAATAAACCACACAAGACGATTTCACTCCGCGAATTCAGCGTAAAAGTCTCCAGGAACACCCTTACAAGATCAAATTAGCCCAAGAACTGAAACCTCAGGTTTATTTAAAGCGCCGAAACTTATCCGATTTTGTTCTGCAAAAGTTTGGAGATAATCCCGAATATCATTGGAAAATTATCTTTAGCGATGAAGCTAATTTTGAGCGGCTATGTCAATAAATAGAATATACGTAAACGCACCGAAAAAAACCTCGAAGCACATTTGAGTTTTTTTATTATAAGACTACATTGCACCCACAAAAAGTGAGCGTGTTGTGTGGATTTCATGCCAGAGTTGTGATAGGATCGTATGTTAGGTAATTGGAGTTCGCTATTTTGCCATGTTGGAATACTATTCTTGGCCAGAATTGGATGGACTTGACATCAGCGATACGTAGTTCCAACAAGGTTGTCACAGGCTACACAGCTGGACAAACAAACGATTTATTGAAAGGTAAATTTCAAATTCCAGTCGAATAGCCACCTCGCTCATGCGAATTGACACAGTTGGATTTTTTCTTATGGGGGTTTTACCTTAAGTCGAAGGTTTATGCAAACAATTCTGGTTACAATACATTTATGGTTTCTTTCACTGACATATAATCAAATTGATTAACCAATAGATAGATCAATTCGATAATAGCAGTCGGTTTAAGGTCAAGGGCGCTACTAATTTATTGATTCTTGACATGCGTTAGGTCGGGTGCACATGTATAGAAAGTAGTTTTTTAAGTTTTTTATTTATATTTTAAATATACATTTTAATAAACAAAGGAAAATAACTATGTCATAAGCTCATAAGTTTCTTCTTTTTTCTCTATTTTTTCCTCATGGTAAAAGCTTTTATTTTTCAAAATTACAAAGTTTAAAAAAAAATACAAATAGATATCTATGCCACAAGTTTCTACTTCGTTCACCTTTTATACCATATTTTTACTCACGTTAAAAAATCTGTCAGGTTTACTGTTTGTTTAATGAAATGAAAAAGTGTCGGGTTAAATTTTGCGAACATATGACACAAGGAAACTGTTGAGTCGATCACGAAGGTGTCTTTTGAAGGCCTCGTATTAGGTTACTGCGGTTGCTATAAACAGCACAGAACTATCATTGTAAATCTATACAAATAAATAAAACTGAAGTGTCTTTTTGTTATATCAGAATAACAGCTCTCTCTCTCTCTCTCTCTCTCTCTCTGTCTTTATATCTGTCTGTTCCATCTAATCGCCGAAATAGCTGGACTGACTTTGATAGAACTTTCACTAACAGATAGCTGATGTTATGAGCCTAAGTTAAGAGCCTAAGTTAGGTTACTTTTATTTTAGAAAAAGAATTAGAGCTCCGTGTAAAATAATTAAAACCCATGAAATTGAATCGTAATAAATTCCGTGCGGACGAACTCGCGAAAAACAGCTCGTGTAGTATAAAAACAAAAATTTCTGCTCGTTTTCTGAGGGAGTACGCATGCCATAGACGTTAAGCAATCTGAGGCAACCGTCTATGTGTACAACACTTAAGAATAAACTGATAGTTTAATTTAAAATATCGGCTTGATGAATACTTAAGGCAGGGCTATACAAATTACAGTGTAATATAGAGTAGTTACATATACAGTAGACCCCCGGTAATCCGGCCCCTGGCTAATCCGCATCCCCCTTTAATCCGACATGCCTTAAATGAATCCGCCATGGGGGGCGGAGGAGGAGAGGTGTTCTTCGCGAATACGTGGACAAACAGGTTGCATTTATTTCAGGCCATTGTCACAGTTTAAGTGTGGGGTTGCAATCTGGCGGACATTAATCATTTACTTCATTCTGCATTACATTGCTTTTTTATTATTTAATATTTGATATGTAATTTGTTACAAGGTACTCTTTTTCAAAAAGTTCCGGACTACCAGGGGGCTGTGGCAGTACTCTATATTCCGACAAATTTGATAATCCGATACCTTCTTGCAAAACGTTTGTCGGATTACCGCGGGTCTACTGTAGTTTGATGCCTTGTATTGGATCTTTATATTACATGACGACCTTGCCAGGTTGACAAATCAGTGAAGTTTCAGAGTTTCGTATGGTAGAGAATGCGGAGATCCTTTTTACTTATAACGAGCCTTTTGACCGATCTGTTTTTTACGCGATAGAGCCACGCTACAGCTGTACAAGCCGGTTTCCGAAAAGGCTTTAGTACCATAGAACACATACATACCCTTCGGCAAATTGTACAGAAGTCCAAAGAGTACAATCTGCCACTTTGCATGGCGTATGTGGACTATGAGCTTTCTCATTTTCTTTGATTCCGTCGAAATTTCGTCGAAGTCTCTTCAGCGGTGCCAAGTTGACTGTCGGTATATTGAAGTGCTGAAGTGTTTGTACAGTAGGGCTACGATGGCTATTCGAGTACAGAACCAGAGTACAAAACCTATCCAACTGCAGAGAGGTGTAAGACAGGGTGACGTTATTTCCCCGAAACTCTTCACCGCTGCATTGGAAGACGTTTTCAAGTTACTGGACTGAAAAGGATATGGTATTAACATCAATGGCGAGTACATCACTCACCTTCGATTTGCCGACGATATAGTCCTTATGGCAAAATCGCTGAAGGACCTAAGCTCTATGATCAATGACCTGAAAGGTGCCTCCCAACGGATAGGTCTTAAGATGAACATGGACAAAACAAAGATCATGTATAATGTCCATGTCACACCTATGCCGGTAGTTGTTGGGAGCACTAATCTCGAAGTTGACGAGTATGTTTACCTGGGACAAATAGTCCGACTAGGTAAGTCCAACTTCGACCAAGAGGTCAATCGACGGATTCAACTCGGCTGGGCAGCGTTCGGGAAATTACAACGCATCTTCTCGTCAGGTATATCTCAAAACCTGAAAACTAAGTTGTACAACCAGCGTGCTGCCAGTGATGACCTACGGAACCGAGACGTGGTCCTTCACTGCTGGCCGTATGAGGACGCTCAAAGTCGCTCTGCGAACTATGGATAGGGCTATGCTCGGAGTTTCTCTTCGTGATAAACTTAGAAATGAGGATATCCGCAGTAGAACGAGAGTGACCGACATAGCCCAACGGATTAGTAAGCTGAAGTAGCAATGGGCCGGCCATTTAACTCGAAGAACCGACAACCGTTGGGGTAGAAGGGTTCTCGAGTGGCAGCCTCGCACCGGTAGGCGCAGTGTAGAGCGACCCCCCACTAGATGGAGTGACGACCTGGTAAGACATGCAGGAAGTCGATGGATGCAGGTGGCTCAGGACCGTGCTTTGTGGCATACCTTGGGGGAGGCCTATGTTCAGCAGTGGACTTGTGAAGGGCTGTAATGATGATGATGATGATGACAGCTGTACTATGGTTACAGGAACGCTTAGGCTGGACCGGCGAAGACACACAGAGGATCAGCGTGAAATAGCAGCATAATGCAGCTGTGTTTCGTATTGTGGAGTATAGAGATCATGTAATCCTTAATTTTTGATCCTGAATCCTTTCTTGGAGTAGGGAAATTCCACTTTGGTACTTAGTTACGGCAACGCGTCTGCTTTTTGATTTTTATTCGACGATCGAGCTATGCATCGCTTACTATCCAAATGGACGTTACGTGCACTTGTCACACTACTTGTATAAGAAATCTACATTAGCTTCAGCATCATCAAAACCACCTAACCACACCAATATTTTAATTACGAACGTACTGCAATTTCAAAAACAGTCGTGCATTCGATTCCGCGACTCAATTACTACTGTAGTACCGGCACTCCACCAACTCCTAACACAAATATTTTAAGCTTACTTATGTCAGTTTATGTTAATATTAGTAATGTAAATAGCGTTACTAGTATTGTATTTAAAAAAAAAGTGTTTAAATTCACTATAACTTACTACGCGCTTTCACATAACGAAAATTATTTTTTGTCGTATTTTCTGTTTACTTCTATATCGTCGAGACGTGTTACATACATCGGTTGCACGTGGACAAATATCCAGAACCGGAAATGTTATTTTGAGGCAATACAAACACCTGTTTCTTGCGGGAATCCCCAAATGTTGAACCATTGCGCTACAGAGCCGTCTTTTAAATATATATTATTTAATAATATATGACGTTATCACTATATAATATACAATAATACTATATAATAATAGTAAGTAAGTATAAGAATAATACGCATGAAAGTATACAACAAAGCAATAGTTAATGGAATATATATATATATATATATATATATATATATATATATATATATATATATATATATATATACTGAACACAGGCCTATTCAGGGATGAGTTTATTACTCTGCTGCTTTAAAGCATTTAACTAAATAATTTTACATTCTTTAATTATTTCTTGGATATGCAGGTTAATTCCAAGATACCAATATAGAACTTGTTGCTTGTCAATTATAAGTCGTATCCCCAGAGGCTCAGAGCTGTATCGCTACACATTTCAGGACTACGAGTATACTCTCATAAAAGTAATTACTTGACAACAGCTACTGAAGGTATAGAAATAAAAAAAACGGAGGCTCAAGTTGAATTAAAAACATATATTTAAAAATACTTGTATCGCCTGTGTTCGAAACTCGGTCAGTTGTGTGGAAACAACCATAAGTATTTGTTTGCTGATGAGAACTTTTTGCCTGCCATGACCTTGATTAACATGTTTTTTTTTTGTGTGTGGTGTTCACTTTATTTCGTCGGCAACATTCATACATGAATATTAGATCGCATTTCTGTCGAAAAACCTTTAGTAAGATATGAGATGTAACATCTGAATACTAAAAAAAATTTACTTTATTTTTTTATGTTTACGTATTAATATAATGATATCGAGGTAAAATAATTAATTAGTCTTTAACCTAATGACACACATTTTTTATCTTAATGACATTGAGACAAATTGTTCTTCCTGATCTGTACGATAAAGTTCAAAGCGATTATTTAACATTGTAAGGATTTCTCTCGTCACTAGGTAGGACGACTTTAGTACCAAACGTGAATAATTATAACGTTGTTTGCTGTCACCGGTCTGGTCTGGAGATGGTAATACGGCAATCGATCTGAAGCCATTCGATCTTTCTGCCGTTTTCCATCGTTACCCCTTATCGTTAATTACAGGTCAGGTCAGTAAGTTAAAAAGTAGTATTTTTGAAGTTTTTTCATCAAGTTAAAAAGTTAAAGTTACAGCCTATATTCGTCCCACTCCTGGGCACTGGCCCCCCGCTCATTTCTGAGGGGTTTTAGGACAAGGAATTGTCCGCCGCGCTGCCCCAATGCGTGTTGCCGAACTTCACATGTCTTCGAAAATATTTTTTTTATTTCTCACACATGCAGGTTTCCTCACGATGTTTTCCTTCACCTCCGATCACGTAGTAAATTAGCACATAAAATTGCAGTTAACAATTTCATTGGTGCCGGTGGGGATCGAACCCGATTTGCTCGCGTGCTGTGAAATTTACAGCGAGCGCTAACCATCTGAGCTACCACTGCTCCTTTTTCCATATTTATCAAAATATTCATCATTATCAACCGTAAAGATTTCAATATTGGAAATAGCTTGCATAGTTGTAGAAAAAATACTTCAATCACCACGCTTGGTAGACGGATTAGCGTTGCAGTACCAAAAGTGTAACAAACAGCTAAGAATAATTCTTGGATCATCTGACATAGATCTGACATGATCATCCTTAGTGAGCACTGATTGCGTACATTTCGGAGTGGTCATACTATGGTAAGGGCGCATCTAACTATTTAAATCATTGCATATTAGACCGTCTAATTGTGGTCTATGTTAAAAAATGGACTGATATTTAGTGGCACTGCCGATTGAACGAACTTTAATCGAGGATGAGCCCTCTATCCTTGAGCTACCCACAGCTAATTAAATAAAAATTACAAGCTAAAACAAGCAATATTTTTAAATATACTATTCATGAAAAGAATAGAAAACAATAGGTGCAAATAACACCGTTTGTGCTTTCAGCCAACACTATTCTAACTCGTGGGACCAAACACAATTTGCATATCGCAAGAAGCCTTGACTCCCACTTGTAAACACTTAACGTGCGCTTAAATCACTCGGGTGCTTCGTGATCTATTCATTTGTTTTCATTTAGAGCCTCCTATTCCGTGTTGCAATTCTATCAATGTGTCACACGATTTTGATGAGTTTAGAATTTTAGAACCGGAGTAAGTCAAAATAGAGACTCGATTTCGGCATAACCCGATCCAAGTTTCGAATTCAGGATATTAATCAAAAACCGGGATTTGTTTGGGATTATTATTGAATAAACTGCAATTATATTTATTTTGCAACTTATTTTTTATTTAGTTTATCATGCTGTTTTTATATAATGATAAGTGTTTGTTTAAACTGGTTTTATGCTTCCCTACATTTATAATTCTTTGTTTTATATTAGTATTAAAAGTTATCAAGTATTTTAAGTAATAATTTATAAAATAATATAATAAATCAATATTATCCCCGCGCTTCGATTACGAGTTATGGTAATTTTATTATAATCATAAATTAATTCAAATTTCCTATTAAAGTCCTGCAATCTACTTAGAATGGATTGATACTGACGATTCGATCAGTTTCTCAATTTCTTCTTTTATAGAATAGGTTGATCAACGAGCACACAGTCTACGTGATGGTAAGTGGATGCTGTGGTCCATAGACATAGTCTACATTTATCTTCGATTAAGAATCTAAGTATCATGATCGTTGTCACCCCTGAGGACTAAGATGGAATGTCTTGTTTCCAGCAAAAAGGGTCTCTGGATCTCTATCTACACTAACCATAAAAAGCACAGCAGCATTGAGCTGCTTACTGCTACTTTACGTTGGTATTTTATGTGAACGTGGTCCTACCCCGGTCAAGCTACCTTGCCAGGCAGACGTTGTTCTGCCCTTTTCTACGACACTTTTACATGCCCTATTAAAAATCCTTATTTTCGCAAAAAAAATTTGAGTCACTCATGGGCAAAAAACCTATCCTATCTCTCAAGTTGGACCAAACTGTACACGGTGTGGAAATTTGATAAAAATCGGTAAAGTAGTTTAGGAGTTCATCGCGGACAAACAACGTGACACGTAATTTATATATATTAAGATATATTTTGTCATAATCCGACTTTTGACTTTTTAGGAGCAAGGAACTTACCCGGCGGAGCTCACCCATTTGTGTTTCAGATATAACGTGGTTCAATGTCGCCATAAATGAAATCAGTTTTATCAACAGTTATATAGGTTGTTGACCGACCGATAAGCGTTAGTTATTACCGACTTTAAAAAGGAGGAGGTATTCAATTCGACTGTATGTTTCTTTTTTCTTCTGTGTCAAAAACTTTATCCGGATGAACCGATTTTGATGATTCTGTATTTATCTGAAAGCTGGTGCTTTTCGAGGGGTACCATAGACTGACCAGTAGTTTGAATTATCTTCAATAATGTGTATTGAATTGCCTTCGAACACATTAATGATGTTCTCATTTTAATTATATTGAAGTCGGTTGTACATTTTTTTTTAATTTTTCCACTAGTTTAACAAGTAAATTTACGTTTTATAACCTTGGAGGCAGCTGTTGGTAATTTGATTGTCATTCAATGATTGCGTGACAAAGTACATGAAACATCTGGTTACAGTACGTAACTTAATTATTTCTTGTAATTTTGTGTTTTTAAAAATAGAACGCGCGTAGGCAGTGTTGTATGAATTTTGTTTTTTTTTATTTAATTTTTTTTAATGTCATTTACTTATATGACAAAAAATATAAAGAAATAACCATAATACTTTGCTTCGTTATTTCTTTATTGTGTTAATAATATAAGGACTTTAATATTAAAATAACTTAGAACTTAAAAAAAGGAAAACTCTTAATCGACATAATTTTGAACGAGTATCATTACGAGTTTAAATTTACGAAAAATGTTCTTGAAGAAAGCTTGATAAAAGTTGTACCTGATTGATATGATTATAAGTGTTTCGGATTTTGTTAAAATTTAATTTTGACGTTTATTTAATTTTAATGATCTCCGTAATGTTTAAGTTTTTGTAAGGAAATAAAACATCTTTGAACGTCTATATCTACTAAACGCACCAACGAATCACGCCAGTTTTTTTTTGTGCGTATAGCTTTTGAATAAGCCATGATAATGATGATTTATGTGAAGGAGTCGTCAACTGTCATATCGCCCTCACATATGGTCCAAGTAAATACAATACAAAATATTTGTGTGTCGCACTTTTTCTTTCCGAACTTGGCGGATACACTGCTGTGTTTCTAGAACTAATTTTTTTACATTACGAACATCGTGAGACACAAACTATGTCGTGCAGATACAAATTAACCCACATCCGCTAGTTTTATTGTAAGTATCTTACTACATAAACATGAGAAATGTACGCCGCGACTAAAAATATGCAATAGATAAAATATTGTACTTAAAATGCTAAAAATATGCAATAGATAAAATATTGTATTAAAAATGTTAAAAATATGCAATAGATAAAATATTGTACTTAAAATGCTAAAACCACGAAATAACTGAAGCGAAACATTCGGATTGACATGAGAAAAGAAGGCTTAAATTCTCAATTCTCCACGAATTAAATACTCTATCTGATCGTGTGTGTGCTTCGGGCCTTAACTATAGTACACGAGGATAATAAGGTCAGCCTGTTGATATGGACACTTACTTAAACCTCAAACACTACAGCATTGTTTGTATGGATGGATTTATAATACGGTAACTCTCCATCGGTCAATCAAATAACAAAGGGTCGAAAGGGCTCTGTTTTGTCGACGCCATTTTGACAGTTGACATTATAGCACAGAATAAATAATAGTACTACCTACTACGTAATTATAGTAAGTATTTTAGTAAATTTTAATATGTTGCAGTGTTATTAGTTTTTTTTAAGTTGATTTTTTGAAGCGTTCATAATTATTGCCAAAGCTTGTTTGCTTTTTTCTTTTTTAATATAGGTATTGGTTATATTATATGACTTTATGTTTTTGTCTCTATCCTCCTCCTAGTTTTGATTTTAAAAGTTGCCCTCACGTACCTTTAATCATAAATAGCTTGCTACATATTTATTATCAATAATCATAAATCTAAATAATTTGCGAATGATGCAATGATTAGTTTTTTTTTAAATATAGAACTGAAGTGACCAACAGTCTACCTGATGGTAAGTGGCTACTGTAGACAACTTCAAAAGCCTACAGGATACTTTATTCCATAATGTACAAATTAATAAATATTAAATTAACACAATATGGAACCCTGTCGGGTACAGCAAATTAGAATAGAAGAAGGACGCAAAAACGTTTTATGATTCATTATATTTTAAATATTACCTCCACACCAGGATTTTCTCCTGTAACGTGGGTGCAGTTTACAAACATAAATTGCACAAGAACAATCCAGACATCCAGACCCGGAACAATTACTTGGAGGCCATAGTTTTGATTTTAAAAGTTACCCTCACGTACCTTTAATCATAAATAGCTTGCTACAATATTTATCAATAATCATAAATCTAAATAATTTGCGAATGATGCAATGATTAGTTTTTTTTTTTAATATAGAACTGAAGTGACCAACAGTCTACCTGATGGTAAGTGGCTACTGTAGACAACTTACAAAAGCCTACAGGATACTTTATTCCATAATGTACAAATTAATAAATATTAAATTAACACAATATGGAACCCTGTCGGGTACAGCAAATTAGAATAGAAGAAGGACGCAAAAACGTTTTATGATTCATTATATTTTAAATATTACCTCCACACCAGGATTTTCTCCTGTAACGTGGGTGCAGTTTATAAACATAAATTGCACAAGAACAATCCAGACATCCAGACCCGGAACAATTACTTGGAAGCTATACAAATACTTGTTCCGTGCGGGATTCGAACCCGCGGCCCTTAGCGCTGTAACTCATTGCTAAACCACTGCGCCACGGAGCCGTCAATTATTATTATATCATTCATTATTACTACATTATTATTATTATTACATTTGTCATTCAGGTATTCGTATAGAGTGTAATAACATTTATTAATTAGAAACACTTTTAACTGTCTTTTAAAAATATTATCATTTGTTTCATTTTTTATTGACAGTTTAATATAGACAGTTATGGAAATTATCAAATTACGTAAGTGCCTGAGGATAATAGCTTCATTTTGGAGGTTGGTAGCAATAATCTATTTTCTCAGTCCTCAGGGGTGACAACGCATTTCCATTTTGATTCTTAATTGAGGATAAATGTGGACGTCTATAGGCCACAGCAACCACTTACCATCAGGTGGACTGTGAGCTCATTTGTCACCCAATTCTATATAAAAAAAAAACAATAATCTTAGATTATTCACTTTTATTAATCGTATAGAAGCTTTTAAGTTATTAAAATATTTTAATAAATATCAGATGTAATGGTAAATACACATACACGATAAAACAAATACGCGGGCTCGTTTGGATTGTATGTCACAGTGGATATATCGATCTGTTGATTAATGAACATTTTATAAGATTTCACGATACCTAAACGTGATTATAGGGACCGAAGCTCCGCTAGTTAGTCATAGATTAACCCTTTAATGGAAAGAGAAGTAGCTAATAATTGCGCCTCGGTATGCACGCCATGATGGCGCGGCATCTGAATTATGCATGAACAATCCAAGCAATCACAAACTGTGGAGAGAAACAAAAACATCTACGTAGAAACGTACCTATTTTCGAGTTTGTATTTCTGTGCGGGGAAATTAGAATATTTAAAATCTTGAGCGCAATTTCTGAATCTACATATATGTTTGGAAATGGTTTTTGAAAGAATCAAATGTGTTGGTAGTGAAAGATAATGAATGCATCACATCGTTTCTTTATGTAGTTGTAACAGTTCCGTAGCCACCAGGATTTACTGGTAGAGAATGCCGTGAGAAATCAAGTTCGCTCTTCTATTCCTTAATATAAAGTGTACAAATAAAGGTAAAATTAATAAAAATAGCCGTCGTAGCTCAGATGGTTAGCGCTCGCTGTAAATTTCACAGTACACGAGCAAACCGGGTTCGAACCCCGCCGGCACCAATAAAATTGTTAATTGCATTTTAAGTGCTGATTTACCACGTGCTCGGCGGTGAAGGAGAACATCACACATGTTTTTTTTTAAATATAGGATAGGGTGACAAACGAGCACACAGTCCACCTCATGATAAGTGGTTGCTGTGGCCTATAGATATCCACATATATCCTCAATTACTAATCAAAATGCAGATGCGTTATCACCCGTGAGGACTAAGATGGAATACCTCGTTTCCAGTAAAAAGGTCTCCGGTTCTGTACACTCATCATACGAAACACAGCAGCAATAAGCTACTAATTTACGCTGGTATTCTGTGAGATGAGATGTCTAAGAAAAAAGAAAAAAATATTTCGAAGACATTTGAAGTTCTCCAACACGCATTGGGGCAGCGCGGCGGATAATTCCTTGCCCTAAAACCCTCTCAGAAATGAGCGGAGGCCTGTGCCCAGCAGTGTGACGTATACTGTAACTTTAACTAGTACGTAGGCTGTAACTTTAACTTTTAACTTTAAATAAAAATAGTTAAATTCTAAACCTCTGGCAAGTTTGACATATTTTTTCATTTTTGTTGGTCTATGTGCATAGTAAGAGCAAGAGTTATTAAAATTTATTTATTAAGGGAAAAAACAGTATGCAAACCGAATATTAGTTTTATATAAACATTAAGATGTTGTGTTGGAAATTAGGTCACTGTTGCAAGTTGTATCAGAAATAGATTTAAGATGAGATAATAAGGAAGGGTATCGATAATTGAAATCAATGTGATTAGGTGATTAGGTACTGAAGCCGACAGGCATATGCGACCAAAGAAATCTAACACAGATGCGTTTTTTTTTAATAGGATAGGGTGACAAACGTACACACAGTCCACCTGATGGTAAGTGGTTACTGTGGCCCATAGACATCTACATCTATCCTCTCTATTACGAATCAAAATGCAGATGCGTTGTCACCCGTGAGGACTAAGATGGAACGCCTCGTTTCCAGTAAAAAGGGTCTCCGATTCTGTACACTCACCATACGAAACACAGCAGCAATAAGCTACTAATCTACGCTGGTATTCTGTGAGAGCGTGGTCCTTCCACGGATGACAACGCACCTGCATTTGGATTCGTAATCGAGGATTGTAGATGTCTATGGGCCACAGCAACCACTTACCATGAGGTGGACTGTGCTCGTTTGCCATCCCGTCCTATAAAAAAATGCTGAAAGTACTTTAAAATAAGAAAGTACGAATAAGCAAAATAAAATGAAATCCAAATAATTAGCATACCACACAACTTGTTCGCTTGCAACTTGCAAATGAGTTTTAATAAATTCCAACACTGGATTCGAAATTTCAGTTACCAAATGACGGCATAGAATTTAAATAACGTTGCTCGCCTTGAGAAGGGAATCATACGGAGATAAGTGGAACACGCGTGATCCGTCAAGGTTTACTTTTTATTATAGGACCAACAAGTACTCTATATAATTATTGTTATTAATAACGATAATAAGTTCTTTATTTTTCATAAGGTAGTACAACCAGTTATTTGTTTAATATTTTGGAAATGGCTGTCATAATGAAAATCAATGAGGGAATGGAAAAACGGTACAAGTCCCCCGAAAGACGCAGAGAACCCTT
This sequence comes from Parnassius apollo, assembly GCA_907164705.1. Lineage (NCBI taxonomy): Eukaryota > Metazoa > Arthropoda > Insecta > Lepidoptera > Papilionidae > Parnassius > Parnassius apollo. Next base: position 7,311,218 of record CAJQZP010001697.1, read on the forward strand.
ATCGACGTCCGCCTCATCAAAAGCAGAAGAAATTTTTTTAATTTTAGAAATTGTATGTTAAATTGGTATTAGTACAAAAATGTTTGATTTTTGTCTGTACATCACTTTCTCTGATGATCCCTCAACTTTTCGAAATGGGTGTACGTATATTCTCCATGATTCTATAATAACTGATTTCTTTAACATACATATGCATCCTATTATTACAGATATCTATACTAGTGTTTACACTCTTCAATAATCATGAATAGCCATATTATGTTGTCAGCGTGTAGATCTATCAACCACTTTAATTCCAATGAGTGTCAGTCATAATAGGCGACTATATAAAAATCTTAAGGTTTCCGGTAAATAGACGTCTATCGTTATTTATTATAAGCTAATGGTTTACTGAAATCCCACCTGGTTGTAAGCGGCGATGTAGCTTTAGAAATTAAATCGCACGGTATTAGTGTAACAAATGAATAGGCTTTTGAGAAACTAAGATTGTAATCGGATAATAGTACAGATGCTGGCAGTTATTCCATTAGGGAGTTATACAGAAAGGGTGTACGAATAACAAAAGATAAAACATTTGGTACGAATGCAATACGACTTAGACCTTCAAGAAAAGAGCCTACTCTTTTTTAAAAGGCCGGCAACACATCTGCAATTCCCCTGGTGTTGCAATTGTTCATGGACGGTGGTGCGCCGATAGTTATATTTCTTTTTACATGAAAATAATGATATTTTAAAAAAAGTAAATAACATAAGCACGCTATGGTTAGTTAAAATTCATATCTTAAAAGTAAAATAATTTAGGAGTAATTTTAGGTTTTAACTAATAACCTCAACTTTACCATATATTTATTTCAAAATTAATCTGCAATACTTTCGGCATTTGAGGTTATATTTCCCCTTAATATCAAGTAAGCCGCATGCTCGTTTGCTCCCTCTCGTATAAAAACTGCGTGGAATAACGACAGCAAAGACCTGTCAATCGTATTGTTGTAATACCCCCTCGTTTTTACAAATGTCAAACACACAGCGATGAGCGACAGCGTCTAGGGTGCGAAACATCTGCTAATGGGGTCGTCAATCCCAATAGCAGATGTTTCGCACGGGAGACGAACATATCAAGAAGATAATAATGCTCGGTGTTCTTAATACGAATTTTTGTTATATAAATTTCGCATTGCTTTATAACTCACAAACTGTTACTTGTACCGTTACAGCTTATTAAAGTCGTAGATAATCCTCCCCATATATTGCCCACATCGCCTCACTGAGGGGTTGTTTCCCATAGTTTGCACGCTTGACAGGTACGTTGGCTACCGCATTTTTTATTTTTTTGTCATTAGTAAGACGCTGCCGCTCGTATCCTGGTTTCTTTTCCTCTGTTACTGTTTACGACACTCAAGAGACGATATGGGGTAGTGGATACCTATTCTTACATTACCACTACATAGTGAACACATATAGAACGTAGAAAAAGAAATTTACACGTAAGCTGAACTACCTCATGATTACAATACAATACAATACAATACCCTTTATTGAACACTAAAAAAAAACAACATAACAAGAAACCAACAAAGAGAAAAACAAAAAGGCGGTCTTATTGCTATGCAGCAATTTCTTCCAGACAACCTAAATAGGAAATAAAAATAAGTGAAAAGTTAAGTAATGGGTAGAGTGCATTATAAATAATACAACCATTATAATCTATAAATATAAAAGAAATTTAGTAAACATGCCGGAATTTACTTAATTGACATACTAGTTATCAGACGACAGGTCAGATAGATAAAAGGAGGAGGGATGATTTAGAAGGAGAGATAATGTTTTTTAACTTGGTTTTAAAAGGAGTCTATTGTTTGAGCACGATATAGTTGATGGTAAGGAATTCCAAAGCTTAACTCCAATAACTGAAAAAGATTTACTGTAAAATGTAGAAGAGTGCAAGGGACATAGAAGGGAAAGGTTTTCTAAGGATCGAAGGGAAAGTTTGTGAGAGGAGCTGAGTAATTGGAAACGTTCTTTAAGGTAGGCAGGTAGGTTTGATTCCAATGAAAACCGAACTATTTCCAAAACAAACGCTTTATTATCATTTGTTTATTGATTGTGAATTATAATTTATGAAATCCTTTCAAATATTATCAGTATTAAATGCGATCGAATCGTTGCGAGTGATAAATAAACGTAGTGTAATTTATATAAGCTCTTTGTGCTGTTTGCAATGAACCGTTTCATTAACGAGCTTCCACTGTTATCGCTGTGCGTACAATGTAAATAGCAGTTTATTGTTATTTATTGGATGATTTTATTTGTACATGTTTGAAAACAGACAGTGAATCATTCATAAAATTGTTGTCTTATGTGCGTCCTCTATTATTTAAGTATATCAGTCACCGGCCTTTATCATATGCATCATCATACCCGCAAATAATAAATCACTGGTCATAGGTCTCTCCAATATTTTTTATAGATTAAATGACAAACGTTCACACAGTCCACTTCATTATAAGCGGATGATGTGGCACATAGACATCTAAACTATCTTCGATTTACATTAAAATCAAAATACATTGAATAAAACTATTATTTACGGATTTTATCGCGTTTAATTAAACTTTAATTTATTTTTATTATCCCGACGTTTCGGGTGCTTTACAGCACCCGTTGTCATCGGGTTGAAATCGTGGAAAAATTAAAGTTGAATTAAACGCGATAAAATCCGTAAATAATAGTTTTATTCAATGTGTAGTGTTCGCGTAAATTTAAGAAATCATAATCAAAATACAGTTGCCTTGTTACCTTAGCACTAATTTGGAATGCCTCGTTACCAGTAAAAAAGGTATCCGGTTCTCTACAATCATCATAGAAGAAACAGCATAATTAAGCTGTAATTTTTATAAACATGAAAATGGATTTTCAAAAACAACGCTTACGAGGTGAATTGCTTACAGTACTAGAACATTTTGCTGATGGTGTTTACCATCATCGGTATATGTATTTAGCTCTTGTATTCAGTTCTTTAATTCAATTAACTGCCTCTTGGTCGAGGCGCGACTGCCAGTTATGAGGTCCTGGATTGAAATCCAAGGTCTGGCCAAAATCAGTTACTGGGAAATTGGCGGAGTTTCACACCCGTGCCTCAGAAACACCAAAACTCTTTGGACCTGCTCCTGATTTCTTTCCGGTCGTATCGCATTGACGTCCTGTTGGACTATGAGAGTGAAGATATAGAGAGTACACCTATGCTTGTGAACACACATGGGCACAATAATCCTGTCCTTCTAATGACCATACGTGTTTGTTTTCAGATAATAGACTAATACGCCATATTAGGCGTGGAGTGGCAGCGTAAGAAAATTTATCGACTAATTTTCGTAAGAAGTGCTATCGAAATTACCAGAATGGTCTCATATCGGCTTTTGATAGTAAAGCTACAGCAGGGTTCTCTACTGCAGGGTATATTCTCATTTGGGGTCTCCTGTCATTTCTGAGATATGAGGCTTTGTTACACAGAAGTTAACCAATCAGATTCAGCACGGCAGGCCACTGATTATATTGCTGCTAGTTAAGATTATTTTATAGTATATGGTGACAAACGAGCACACAGTCTGTGGCCAATAGACATCTACATCTATCCTCGATGCGTTGTCACCCGTGAGGACTAAGATGGAATGCCTCGTTTCCAGTACAATGAATCCCCGGTTCTATGCACTAACCATACGAAACACAGCAGTGTTGAGCTGTTATTTTACGCTGGTATTCTGTGAGAGCGTGGTCCTTCCCCGGTCGAGCCGACCCATTCGTGCTACAACTATACTACTAACATAGGTGCAGCATTGCTCTATCACGTAAAAAGTAAAAAAAATAGTTACGGTTTAAAAATAAATATTTATGGTTGGTGAAGGATAATGATTCAAATGGCATAAATAATACGATGCCCACAATGAGCTCAACGTATTTGTATTGTCACTGTATTTAATACATCGTAATGTTTTTTGCATTAAACTGCATCCTGTGTGCATAAAGGAAGTTTAAAGATAGAATAAATGTTTTGGGTCGGTGACGAATAACGCTTTATACAGAATAATAAAACCAAAATATACTCAACACGATTTATTATATACTTATCTCGCAGTTAACTGTATCCTGCATAGTTAAAGGTCAAGCTCACAAGCACTAGGTGCACCCTATTGACCGACAAACGAAACTAAATGATGACATACAATTGAAAATCTTACCGTGAGTTTGCACTGACGCGATTTTCACAAAAAAACATGTTTTAAACACTGTTTTCTGTCAATGTATCAAAAACCGTTTGCATAGTCAAAGAACATGTGCAGAAAAATATGTTTGACAGTTTATTGTACATTACATATTTTAACTATATCTTTATAACTACAGAAACAAAATATTTGAAAACAAATTTGTAGAAATATTGTCATGTTGAAAAATAAGTTTGAATATCTGTTTAAAATTTTACACAGTTTTTGTGAGTGTGAACGTCATCATCAACAAAACATGTTGTGTGATTTATTTTATGCGATTTGTTTCAAAAAATTACGTGTTGGATGTTTCTCAGTGCAAACGTACTGTTAGATGGCTGAAAAACATTCAAAATGCGAACTCTAATTTCAGAAGCTCGTGTTGGGAAGTTTCGAGATCACCGACCCACTAGAGGAGCGTGATAATTATGGAAAAATCTTCTAAGAAATAAATAGTAGCTTTTAGGTCTTTGTCCCCCTATGAATTAAATTAAAAATAATGTTGTTGTTGCGATGTAGGAAGATTTAAATGTGATATTTTACTTCCACAACACATTACAACTAAATTTTAACAAAGAAAGTTCTTTCTCAAATGAGTGGACGAAGGTGAACCAATAATAATTGCATTTTGTAATTGTAATTGATTGATTGATTGAATTATATCTACCCAGATGAACATAACACAACACAGGCAAAAAAATAAACTTAAGGAAACGAATTATACGTGTAATGTTGAAAAATAATTATGTCTTCTGATTAGATCGGCGTATAGTAGTAACAAAATAAAAATGCGATAATTAAATCAAAAATAAGACAATTTCAAAAAAAATTCAAAGGAGTTAAATTTGTTTAAATAACAATAAACTACCGACAGAAACTTCTAACAACTAACTTGTGTACAAAAGTTCAATCTTAACTCTCTCAAAATAAATAAATTTATCTTAATGGAGAAATAAAAAGCCAAACCTTTTTACAAAAATTGACTAAATATTTTCGTCAGTTACAAGAATCAACAAATTAAGTTTGTCCGTTAAACGTATCTTCAGCTCTCGGTAGAGGGTAAAAGTATTCTGTGATTTTCTGTATAGATTAAGATAATAATATTATGTAATATTTGACATAATACGTAGCGTAGCTTTGAAATCTAGAGGATTTATTTTATAGTTGAAATTTCGGAATTCTATAGATTTGTAAATTTTTCATTTTATTTTACTTCTAATACATTCCACTGGGATTGTATGGGCTTGTATTTTTTTTTCGTCTACAATAATATTATATTAGTTACATCCTTCTCCCTTTTGTAACTTTTACAAAGCTGATAAGTCCACGATTGTTTGACGCAGAGCTTGTTTCCAAAGAATTTTGTTAGCACATTTAGATTTTTTTTTATTTGAACGAATGTGACAAAGAAACGCATATCAATCAACTCAGTTATTGATAATCGATTTCTAGATGCAACTAGAACAACTAGCATGTCACTATAACCTGAGAATTTTATGACGTATAAACCATTTTAAAAATTAAAAAAAGTAATTATAAAGAATTATTTAAAATTTTAGAGTTCCTTCGTAGAGTTTTAAAAACATTTTAAGATATATTTCTAAAACTCTACGAAGGTTATAAGCAACATTTGGTTAAATACTTTCCAACTTATATACTCATCAGTCAGTTGAAGTCAGGGTCGATTCTCTTCCGAGAAACAATCATTATATTGGGTTCAATAACCTGAATTACTGAGACGTCGAATTGCAGTTATTAAAGATAACAAGATCCATTAGTCGGTGTTCGAAGCCAATTTAGGAATGAAAGTTAATAAAAAGTTTGTAGGTACTTTTTAGTCTTCTCATTATTAATTATAATAATTATAATATTAATAATTGTTTATAAATTACAGCCTATATACGTCCCACAGCTGGGCACAGGCCTCCCCTCATATCTGAGAGGGTTTTAGGGCAAGGAAGTGTCCGCCACACTGCCCCAAATGCGTGTTGGCGAACTTCACATGTCTTCGATACAATTTCTTTTTCTTATTCCTCAGACATGCAGGTTTCCTGAGAGCCGTGGTAGCTCAGATGGTTAACGCTCGCTGTAAATATAACAGAACGCGAGTAACCCGGGTTCGATCTCCGGCGGCACCAATGAAATTGTTGATTGCCATTTTAAGTGCTGATTTACCACGTGCTTGGCGGTGAAGAAAAACATCGTGAGGAAACCTGCAAATTGTTTATATAAACAATTAAATTTATACCGGAACAAGAAGAGTCATTACAGCCCTTATCAAGTCTGCAGTACATAGTTCTTGAATCATTGATATATATATATATATATATATATATATATATATATATATATAAAGGGGTAATATATCAATGTAATGAATCACATGCATCTAACAACTTCTTGTAGGTATATGTTACTGGATCTAGTGGCGTCTGCCACACTTTAGCATACAGGTACCTACGAGGATACCACTCGAGAATCTTTCTTTCCCATGGGTTTTAGTTCTTCGAGCTAGGTATTCAAGCGAGCTATTGCTTGATGATTCGTTAAGGTATATTGATTACTCTGTTTTTATTGCAGTGCAGATATTTATAGATACTAATTGTACTCTTATTTAAAGTTTTGAGGAATACGTGACAAAAAGATAATGTGTCTCTCGGTCGAAGTTATCGTTATTGTAAACGTCATTATATTTATACCAAATTATTAATAATCTAAGAGAGTGAACGCTATATATTTATAAACTGACCTAGTTAAGATAAATGCTAATTTTGTTATGTAATTATTACTTTATTTATAATTTCGATCGATCTTAAACTAATATTTCAATTCTAAAAAGAAACGCAACTGAATGACAGTAGAGGAAATAATTGCGATCGTTAAGCAAACAGAATAATTAAGTAAAAGCTAACACAAAGCAGACGATTATCGATCCTGTGATAAAATAATTTGCACAGCCAGTGGCATATCCGTGGGACTGGGGAGCAGTTTAGTTTAACAAACTAACCGCGTCGGCGTCTGTAGTCTGTACATACACAAGCATACGAGGTACGAGCAAACCAATTAGGTGTCAACGACGCGCAACTTGCAACAGATTCTTTTCTGACAATGTATTATCTAAATAAATTACAGTCTGAATCCATAAGCACACACCGACATACTTTTAAACATAATATGGTACAAAATGCATATACTTACAGCAATGAGACGATAATTTATCCACCATGCTCTATTTCACTATATCACCAATATCCATCGGAATGTTCAACATATAACCTCAAACCAGACACGTGTAAAACTGTTTTTTAAATTTGGTATAAATAATCGTAACGTACCGTAGGATTACTAAATACAACAGAATTTTTATTTTTAATATTTAAGTCTTTCTACCGGCCGGTGGCGTGCGAACGTGTACGGCGTACGCTCTCAACAAAACCCGTATCCCTTCCCTTATAGCTATAGTTTCACTGGCGTTAGTGAAGCCAGACAGCAGCATAGTCATTCGAACGTTACGGTACGTCATTTTTATCGCGCCACGCGCTTACGCCGATTTCGCACTAAAATTGAGGTTACGGATACTTAACTATGCATTGCTGCTTTTAAGGGTATGCACAATACTTATTATTTTATAAATATATCAATGGATTTCAAACATGCACGCGTTGTCTTATTAAGAGTTTCTTAGTATGTTGCTGTATGAATGCACTCATAATATGTCACTTTAAGAATGCATTAGAAAATTAACTGAGATTAATAAAACAGCGCACTGTTTTATACAATTTATTAATAAATAGGCCATTGAATGTATAAATATGAACGAGTCGCATATTATAAAATGATTTAATTAATAATTTTATACACATTTACTGGCCATATTTGGTATCTATTGCCCATGCCTTTTAGCATATGAGATGCTTCACAGATGAATATTTTAAGTATTAAATGCCACATTTACTTTAAATATACACTCATGGACAAATTTATAGAAACGCCAAAAAAGGGTTTAATTTCCCCTTTGAGTATTCAACCAACTTTGGTAAGAATTTCCCCTATTGTAGTTAACGTGTGTACTGGCCACAAAAGTTAGTAGGCTGTAAATGCTATATTTGGAATGTTTAGGTATTTTTTGGAATTTCATTTGTTAGTATGTAATTATTGCGTTCTTTCTTTACTGCGAAAATATTGCCGTTTTTGAGTTTAAATTTAGTTTTTTTTTTCAAATGTTTGCTTTGACTGTCTTGTTTATCGCGTTAAGTGTGAATTGTTAATGCAAATAAATTGATAGTCTAAACGTCGCTTAAGTTGCTGGGGCTATTACTTTAATTAAAAATGTGCAAACCTTCAAACACGTGGCCAAAACATTACGAGTAAAATCTTTGGTAGACCGAGTTGTCAAGATGTATTGGCCTTGGCAGACCGGACAGTGCACGAGACTCGCAGCACAGAGACGGTGGCCAGAGATAACCCGTTCATCGTTACAAGCGTTCCTAGACATTAACTTCTTTTTAACTTCCCAGTGGGAAGTTATTGTAAGGGGCTGTCCATTAATGACGTGATGATTTTTTTTTTACATTTTAACCAACAATAAACCACCATTGCTCTGCATCTTGGTGACACGTGATGAATTATTAAGACTAACCCCTACCTAACCCAAAATCACGTGTATTATTAGCACCATACAGAAGAATCTTAAAATGAAAATTTGGAATAAAGATATATATTTAAATACATGTATAAAAATTATATAAATTACAGTACTCCGGCGGAAATCCATAACAAAGCAAAAATCGATAGTGTTTTGTCTGAATATATAAATTAAGGACACATGACAAAATGACCGCTAGACCTAGAAACGCGTTTCACGCAACCATTGTTTGAAGGTTGACTCGGAGGCGTAAAAATAACTGTGGTATTAAACGGAACTGGTGTAAATGATCCGAAACATAATACAAAGTTACACAAACATGTGTACCTATATTATATTGTACTAGATGAACATATTTATTGTACATTGTCCTTGAACCACGAATTAGCGAGACTTTTTTCAACACTAGCAACTGGATAAGCATCTTGCAAGTCAGTTGTGGGCACTGTGCTTTATTGAAGATCAGCGTCATCATTTTCGCGCACTACGCAGAGAATCTCTCTCGATCTACCGATCGATCGCGTGAAGAACAAACATTGTGCATCTCTAGATTAATATTTGCTCGGATAATCTAGGTTCATGCTTGTGACATGAATTTACATGTACAGACAAGCCAATGTCATACTACACACCGCCTTTCGGTTTATAAATCGCGCGTTTGACGAAAAAATAAATACACGTTGATAACCTTACTACACCCCCTCCCCTTCTGGTATTCCTTGATTTTTACAATACCCCCCCCCCCCCCCCTCTTTTGAGCTTCACGTGATTAATCGACAGTCCCTAATGGGTCCGATTTTGCAAATTGGAAATTTTAACATATATCTCCACGTTTCAAGATCTTCAGACCTTCAGAGTCGAACAGTATGGTTTTTAAGAGGATGTCCGTGCAATATACGTATGTAATAATATTCAATTTTTGTCTCGTGTATCTCGAGAACAGAGTGATATTGGCATGGGACCAGTTTCATTTAACGCATAATTATGTAACTTAGACCTCATTAATCTTTGAGCAAATTCAATCAAGTCCTTTTTTGCCGAATGAAAAAAATTGTATAAAATATTAAAACATATGATATTTTTTTATTCTTTCCACCGGGAAGTCGTGGGGACCCTTCGGGTCGCACCTAGACCGTTATTTTTTTTAAATGAAGCGCCTAAAAGTTCAAAGGGTTAATTAGTTAAAGTTACCTAGTACAAAAACTGTGAGAAAAGGACTGATGTCGGCCGGAATAAATTCACATATGCCTCCGGCACAGAGTCACAGGGGCCCCCTTCTTGCCACATGCCATCTATATCGAGTAGCTCGAGTTAATTTTGCTGGGCGATCAAGAAAATTGGAATGACGAAGCTTGGAGTTAGTTCTATTGAAACTTGAAATTTTAAATACTTTATAGCTTAGAACTGGATGACAATCAAACCAACTTTCATGTCTCTTTGTTTGCTTGTTAAATTGTGCGGTATAAATCTTCATTTATACCGCACAATTAAACAAGCATTTTTCATACATATCCGTGTAGTGGCATTATTCATACATATCCGTGTGGTGGCGGTTAAGAATATCCACTACCCCATATCTTCCCGTGGGTGTCGTAAAAGGCGACAGAGGGACACAGAAAGAAGATGGGCAGCAGCATCTTCCTGATAATAGCAACTGTACGACAAAAAAAAAACTGCGGTTGCCAACCCGCTCGCCAAGCGTGGCAACTATGGCAATATACCCCCCATGAACAATTACACAAATAGACGGCCCCCAGTCCCCGGCGGCTCCGCTATTCCTGGCTACGGTGGCGACCAGGGGGTGCTAAGAATCTCCGGTGGAGGTTCGGTTGCCACCTACGACGACTCGACCTGGCAACATTTAACGCACGCACACTGAGGACTGACGAGAAGATCCTGGAGCTGGAAGAAGAGATAGACAAGTTGCGCTGGAGTATTATAGGATTATCCGAGGTCCGAAGAGAGGGGGAGGACACAGTGATTCTCGAATCCGGCAACTTGTTCTATCACCGGGAGGGCGACCATCTGTCCCAAGTAGGTGTCGGATTTATCGTCCACAAGTCTCTCGTCAACAACGTTGTAAAGATTGGGAGTGTGTCGACGAGGGTCGCGTACCTGATACTCAGAATCACCAAACGGTATTCGCTGAAGGTCATACAGGTTTACGCACCAACCTCGGCACATTCCGATGAGGAGGTGGAGGAAATGTATGAGGATATTTCCAAAGCCATGCATTCCTCCAAAACCCACTACACGGTGTTGATGGGAGACTTCAACGCAAAACTAGGCACAAAAGAAAACGGTGAGCTGAAGTTAGGGAAATTTGGAGCAGGGCAACGGAACCGAAGGGGCCAGCAGCTGGCCGACTTTATGGAGAAAGAAGGACTCTTTATGATGAACTCTTTCTTCCAGAAGCGGCCCCACAGGAAGTGGACCTGGTCGAGCCCCGACGGTTCGACAAAAAATGAGATTGACTTCATTATGACGACCAGACGCCAACTGTTCAGTGATGTCTCAGTGATCGCAAGGGTGAAAACTGGCAGCGATCACCGAATGGTTAGAGGCACACTGAACCTAAACGTTAAGTTGGAGAGGTCTCGTCTAATGAAGTCAACGCTCCGTCCCCCCCGTGCTCTAATTCAAAATCCCGAAAACTTTCAGCTCGAGTTACACAACCGCTTTCAGTGCCTACAAGATTGCAATGCAGTGGACGATGTGAATGACAAGCTCGTGGAAACTGTCCATGCGGTCGGAGCTAAGTTCTGCAAGACCCGCCGCAGAAGAACACAAAAACTCTCCGATCACACTCTTAATCTCATGGCTGTTAGACGGGAGATGAGGCTGCAATCGTCAACAGATTTGACAGCATACAGGCAACTGAACAGACAGATCTCCAAATGCATGCGGCGAGACTTACGTAACTTTAATATTGCTCGTATTAAAGAAGTGATCGAGCGGAACCAGGGCTCCAAAGTCTTTGCCAGAGATCTGTCTGCCCGTAAGAGCCAACTGTCAAGGCTGAAGACTGAGTGTGGCAGCATCGTTTCCGGGACACCTGAGATTTTGAGTGAGATTGAGAGGTTCTATGGGCAGCTGTACACATCATCGTTGGAGCCACACGCAAGTGTGAGTAACGATCCAAGAGCAAGTCTTATCCGACACTATTCCGATGATATCCCGGACGTCAGTCTAAGCGAGATTAGAATGGCTCTCCAGCACCTTAAAAACGGCAGGGCCCCAGGTGAGGATGGAATTACAGCGGAGCTTCTGAAAGCGGGTGGAACACCGGTACTTGAAGTCCTTCAGAAGTTCCTCAATTCCGTCCTCCAAGGTGGCACTACTCCAGAGGCGTGGAGCGGAAGTGCGGTGGTCTTGTTCTTTAAGAAAGGCGACAACGCTCTCTTGAAGAACTACAGACCGATTTCCCTTCTGAACCGCGTCTACGTGCTGTTTTCGAGAGTCATTACGAATCGTCTCGCACGCAGACTCGACGACTTCCAGCCTCCCGAACAAGCCGGTTTCCGAAAAGGCTTCAGTACCATAGACCACATACATACCCTGCGGCAGATTGTACAGAAGACTGAAGAGTACAATTTGCCACTTTGCCTGGCGTATGTGGACTATGAGAAAGCCTTTGATTCCGTCGAAATTTGGGCGGTGCTGCAGTCCCTTCAGCGGTGCCAAGTTGACTGTCGGTATATCGAAGTGCTGAAGTGTTTGTACAGTAGGGCTACGATGGCTATCCGAGTACAGAACCAGAGCTCGAAACCTATCCAACTGCAGAGAGGTGTAAGACAGGGTGGCGTTATATCCCCGAAACTCTTCACCGCTGCTTTGGAAGACGTTTTCAAGCTACTGGACTGGAAAGGATACGGTATTAACATCAATGGCGAGTACATCACTCACCTTCGATTTGCCGACGATATAGTCCTTATGGCAGAATCGCTGGAGGACTTAAGCACTATGCTCAATGACCTCAATAGTGCCTCCCAACGGATAGGTCTTAAGATGAACATGGACAAAACAAAGATCATGTTTAATGTCCATGTCACACCTATGCCGGTAGTTGTTGGGAGCACTATGCTCGAAGTTGTTGACGAGTACCTGGGACAAATAGTCCGACTAGGTAAGTCCAACTTCGACCGAGAGGTCAATCGACGGATTCAACTCGGCTGGGCAGCGTTCGGGAAATTACGACACATCTTCTCGTCAGGTATACCTCAATCTCTGAAAACTAAAGTGTACAACCAGTGCGTGTTGCCAGTGATGACTTACGGATCAGAGACGTGGTCCTTCACTGCTGGCCGTATGAGGACGCTCAAGGTCGCTCAGCGAGCTATGGAGAGGGCTATGCTCGGAGTTTCTCTGCGTGATAGACTCAGAAATGAGGATATCCGCAGTAAAACCAGAGTGACCGACATAGCCCAACGGATTAGTAAGCTGAAGTGGCAATGGGCCGGCCATATAGCTCGAAGAACCGATAACCGATGGGGAAGAAAGGTTCTCGAGTGGCAGCCTCGTACCGGTAGGCGTAGTGTAGGGCGACCCCCCACTAGATGGAGTGACGACCTGGTAAGATATGCAGGAAGTCGATGGATGCAGGTGGCTCAGGACCGTGCTTTGTGGCATTACTTGGGGGAGGCCTATGTTCAGCAGTGGACTTGTGAAGGGCTGTGATGATGATGATGATGATAAATCTTCATATTGCAATCGATTTGAAACTAACTTCCTGATGTGGTAGAGACTTGAATTTTAAACATAATAAAAATTTAAAAATAATGAGTATATCAAGCTAAAAATTAGAACAATTGTAAATAACATAACAAACATAAAACATAACATAACATAACATAAACACTCATGTCTGTCACCCAGAGGGAGACTTCCATTTAGCACGATCCTGACATACCTCTCACGCCTCTTCCATATCCATATACCTACGCATACATGCCGGTTAAAAATGGGCCAAATTAAGGGTACTCTTAATTTGGCCCATTTTTAGTATATCGCCAATTTGGTCGACAAAACTTCCGCCTAGGACGTGCCTTTCCGACTCTTCCATTCACTTCTGCAACATATATTTGCTTTGTCAGTCTTTCCGCATTCATTCTTTCTACATGACCAAACCACCGAAGCATTCCTTTCTTAATCCTGGTGACTGCATCATCTTGCAAACCACACTCTTCTTTTATCACACAGTTTCTCACCCTGTCACTCAGATTCAGCCCAACATACTCCTCAGCGACCGCATTTCTACTGCATTTATTCTACTCTCGTGCTTCTTCTGCCACACCCAACTTTCACTACCATATGTTAAAGTAGGAACTAATACAGCATTGTGAATTGCCATACGTGCCTTTTTTAATACATTCTGACTTTTCACAATAGAGTAGCACCACCCGGGGGAAACGTCTAGGGTGGGCCTAGGATTAGGTGGTCGAAGCCTACGGACGCGAGCGACTTATCCCCCAATGGAACAATTGTCTCATATAAGAAATAAACTTTTTTCTCACAAAGCACGTAGAAAACAAGGCCCTATTCAAATAGATTATATTATTCAAATAGAGCCTAGTTTTCTACGTGATTTGTGAGAAAAAAGTTTATTTTTTATATGAGACAATTGTTCCAATTTTTAACTTGATATATCTTGTTTCAATTAAAAGTAGTGATTAATATACTCTTTGGTTTCATCGAAAAATAGATCTGCGTCGGGGAACATTTTGGTGCAATGATTTTTTTACGATTTTAAATGTTGTGTCACCTAAAACCAGATGAAATGTTTGATAGACATCAAACTGCATTTATGGATAACGACCCTTGAGCACAACTGCAAGCACACCGTATACTTAAGCATTTGAGTCTCCTGCTTGTAGCCCTGATTTAACACCATGTGACGTATAAAAAATTGATGGAAAGGAGTTTAGGGTAAGATGAGTTTTCACCGGAAGGGTTAGTTAGAAAATGCACTGGCATAATTCGAACAGGCACGGACAAACAGAACAAGTAGAGGAGATGTCTGAAGCAAACTGGTTAAAGTGTTTCTGGTGAAGAATAATTCAAAAATATTTAATCACAGAATTTTTAACTACAAAACATTTTTCTAGTTTCGCAAAACTATCTGAGAGGTTTACGATAGTAAATATTTAATTTTTTATTTATTACATTTACATTCGTTTATTATTACATTTATAAAATGGATTTGAAGTCAAAACATAATTTCTCCTAGACAGTTTACAAATAGTTCCCAGTAGGTAGGTGAAGATTTTACGGATATCTTCAATTCTTTTGCTATATCCTATATCCCATCCTGCGCTCATGGCTTGTTCTAGTTAAGACTGGCTGCCGTGAGCGGAAGGAGAATGATTTAAAATCGTAAAAAATAAAAATGTAACGTTTACTTTATCAGTAGCACAATGTTTAATATTTAAAAATCTTTATTGTGGGATGTAGCCACGCTGTAACGTATTGAGGCTGCAGCGCGAATAGATCGGCACGACCGGGGAAGTACTACGTATAACACAGAATACCAATAAAGTTACACTAACATGTTATAAAAGAAAGATGTAAAATAAGAATGAGTAAAGCGAGAAGTTTAGTAATATTTCTTTATTTATTCGTAACAATACATCACAAATCCATCGCTGAACATAGGCCTCCCTCAAGGAGTACCAGGGGGGCTCATGAAGGGTAATTTTTTGTACAATAGAAGTAACAAACAAGCACACAGTCCACCTGATGGTAAGTGGATGCTGCGGCCCATAGACATCTACATTTATCCTCGATTACGAATCAAAACGCAGATGAGTTGTCACCCCTGAGAACTTAGACGGATTGCCTCGCTTCCAGTAAAACAGGGTCTCCGGATCTCTACACTCACCATACGAAACACTGTGAGGACGTGGTTCTTCCTCGGAGCCTACCCATTCGTGCTAAAACCATTATACAGCTGCAGCGTGTTACTACCACGCATAATAGCTATAATAGCCATAGCATCCACGCTTAACAAGCGCGCTGGTAATCGCAGTTATTTTTATTATGACTTTACTTTTATGAGATAGATGCTGCTGCCTATACCCAGGCTCATGGTCGCTGTGTAAGAATAACCCCTACCGCATATCACCCTGATAATGATAACGTAAGAGACGGTAAAGGGAAAAAAGACATGAGAAGGGCAGATACTTAAAACCACTATTTAATTATGTTTCAAAGGCGTCGTCATAAGTATGAACGAGTCATTTATCATAAATAACTTTTTTTTATAGGAAAAGGATGACAAACGAGCACACAGTCCAGCTGATGGTAAGTGGTTGCTGTGGCCCATAGACATCTACATCTATCCTTGTTTGCGAATCAAAATGAAGATGCGTTGTCAGCCTTGAGGACTAAGATGGAATGCCTCTTTTCCAGTAAAAAGGGTCTCCGGTTCTCTGCACTCACCACACGAAACAGCAGCATCAAGCTGCTATTTGACGCTGGTATTCTGTGAGAGCGTCCTTCCCCGGTCGAGCCGACCCATTCGTGCTACAACTATATAACTTAAAACGTACTAAAATCGATAAATTGAATTTTCCCTAAATTACAATACACTTATCTGCTGTCAGTTAAGTAATGAAGAAGGATGTTTTAACTTTTGAAAACGTATTCATATTTTCAATTCCAAAACAAAGTGATTTAATTATAAACAAGAACCGTAACAAAAATAATTAACTGACTGCTAGTTTTTTTAAGAATCTTTTCTCTAGCTTCAGATCCCAGACAATCACTGAAAAATATTCAAATATAAGCAAAATAGAATTAGTATTCTTTAACATAATGTTTAAAACAGGAGTCTCACAGGAATCTAAATTCAACAATACAAAAACGGATGAGTTGAGTACTGAGTAGGTAATTAAAATCTTCAAATGAACGTTCCGGGAAGTCTGCAGTTTGTGATCATATCCTAGACGGCCCTAACCATTACATCAGATTTGATAGACCACAAATCCTCGCGAAAGAACACCGATTCCTACCAAGGATGATACGTGAGGCTATTGAAATTAAAAAACATCCTAATTTCAATAGAGAAGGAGGCTGGGTACTACCACCTGCTTGGGATCCTATAATCAATAAAATTAAAACTAAACCCAAGCATACCACTGCAAGACCTCAGGACATAGTCAGTTCATTTTGTATAGATCGGACCATAAACAATAATTAAAAAAAGCTGAAGGTACTCCGGGTTTAACAATGACATCGGGACGTCAGTCATCTCAGTCCCCCGTGACCATGGGTGCTGGAAAGCGCCCGAAACGTCGGGAATTAAAAATAAAAATAAAAAGTAAGAAAAAATAAACGCGATAAAATCCGTAAAAGTAGTTTTAATCATCTTCAAATGAATTTCATATAAAAATAAGTTAAATAATTTTTTTTACGTTTACGTGAACACTACACATTTAATAAAACTAGTTTTTAGTTTTACGTATTATATCGCTTTAATTACTTAATATACGCGATATAATCCGTAAAAAGTAGTTTTATTAAATGACTTTAAGTAATAAAAAGTAAACATCGTAAATAAACTTTCTTAACAAAAACTGATTTAGGAATTCATTAGGTATGTAATATATTTTTAATTTTCACAATATTTTTTTAATTAAGAGGCGATTATCGTTATCGTCTATACCTACACGATGGAATGTAGCCTGATGAAACAAGAGCGGTCGATGTCTTTGTCGACTGTACAGCGGTTGTCCCACAGTTCTAGGAAACTTGATCTATCTTATGTTTAGAAACTGTTTAAGAGGGCACAATCAGAGAGCAACTTAAGAGGATATCCGAGCGGCATGTAGTTCAATACAGTACATATTGCTCTGTTTCATCCTTGGATGATGACACTAGAGGAAATAATTTTAACGATATAATTTATATGTATATATCACTTCCATGCTTCTTTTTTATCTTGCATCAATTATTTTAAGAACGAGAAGCCTTCTAAAATTATTAAACTCCCTAGCTATAAAGCCCTCATTAAACATACAAACAAAATAAACGAACATAAAAAAACAAAAGAAAATTATATAACGAAATATTTCTATGGCTTACAAATAACGTTCCGGGGCTGTCATGTTTGTCCAAGTGCAATATACTCGTATGTATGATAAACGCCTTCATGAAACCAGAGAAAAATCTAGTGTGCGGGTTACTTTTTAATATAATAAACAAAGCCACATTAATTATTATATTGTTGATGAAGAATTCATTTAGATATGTCTAGTTTTGAAGGAGGAAACGGGGAAATGAGGATGATAACTTCGTCAATTCTTTAGAATTGTATAATCAGTAGAGTTGGGCCGATTAGTACTTTAGCTTTAGTTAAGAAATGGCCGATTAATCGGCCCAGCCGACCCTATCCGATGATAAATTCAAATGGTGGAACAAAAATACTTCCAGATATCTAGAAATGTCCCGTTTAGCCAAAGTTTACCTATGCTGCCCGGCCAGCTTTGTGTACAGTGAGAGATTTTTTTCTGAGGCAGGGAATATCTAGTATCCACGAAACAAAAAGAAATCGACTTCAACCAGAAAAGGCTGAGATTTCGACCCTTTTGCATCACAATTTGCCACTGATTAAAAAAACAAATAAATTAAATATTTTTCTAAAAAGCCTTCAATACTTTTTCAAATTGAGTATTTCTTTTTAACAAATTATTAGATGGTTATAGATTTTTTATTTAATAACATTACTGGAAAAAACAGATTGAGTAAAGAAAAATAACAATTTGATTTAATTTTTAGTACAAAAACAATAACAATTTAGTTTTAAGTACAGAAACAAGTATGTTCTATTTGTCTTTTCAAAATCTACATGCATGTATTTTAACAATCTTTATTCAAGAACATTGAAGTAATATGTACTTACGTACTAGAACAGCTATCTCAAACAAAAAATGTGCGCTACTCTGTGTTCGCGCGGTTGGTTTTTTATCATAGAATAAACATAGGTAGAATGATGAAATAGGTAAATTATATCGAGAACATTATTTAAATTTTGTCATTTATTTTGTATATTATATTTGCTTATGTAATAATACATTACATAGTATTATATCACAAGTACATTTTAGTGATATTTTTATCTGAATATTTTAAAAGATAGATAGATAGATACTCAAATATAAAAAACATACTAAATGTATGTTTTACAAAATTTATTAACATAATATTTAAATTACAAATATATTTATTTCAATTGGAATAAAAGTCGTTCATAAAGGCTGGGCACGCGAGAATTAAAAATTGATTATTCCACTTTGACTTTGAAGTGGAAACCTAAAAAAATAAAATAAAAGAATAACAATCAGATTTAAACATGAAAAATTTAGCCTAGTTATAATAAATTATATATGTTTCTACGAAAAAACATGTGTATAATAATATATTCGTACTATACTTAAATACCCACAGAAATGTCGCATCTGAACATATTAATTTCATAATCTATATTCCATGACACGAGATGGCATCTTAGGAATATTTTTTTTTTATTATTAATCTATAATACTTTTTTATTGGTTAAGTATTTTATTAACCGATGAATAGTAATTCCTTGGTTTTTTACTGACATTTCTTGAATTATTCGTGCAATATCTAAGTACACGCGACGGCATATTTTTATTAAGAGATTTTTTTTAATAAACACGACACGTGACAACTCTATAAGCGCCTAGCGAGTGACTGATTAAAGTGCGGTGGAAGCACCGCAGTTGAGTGGAACAGAGTAGCTGAATGCAGTGTCGCCTCTAGTACGTAGTAGGTACATAATAGCTCAATGTTCAAGAATTACTTTTTTTTTGTTATGCAAATGGAGAGACTTAAAATTAGTTTTTTTTAAAAGTTTATTAAGAATAATATTACCAATATTTTATTTTGTTGTGTCACTCCTCTGCATTACGATTAGAAAAATTTAAAAGTAGAAATAAAATAGTAAATAGGGTCGTTGCGCTGGTTTTCGGCCTTTTAGTGGAGTTGTCAACTTTAAGGTACTATAAAAAATAATAGCGATTATGTTGACCTAGTGTTGTTAATGTTAATTTATAGCTTATATAATGTAGTTTTCATTTTGATAACTCATTGATGCTTCAAAAGAAATATATTTTTTTATAATAAATTTTGATGTGAAAAATATGCAAAACGCTAGTTTTAGGCCCCAAATTTTAGATTTCGGCCTACAAGAATTTTAGTTTTCGGCCACTGTATTAGAAGAGGTACTATAAACTTAAAAGTGTTTTTGTAAAATCAGAAAATGGCAAAACGGTTTGGGAAATCGATGTATTTAGTTTTCTCAATCGGTGATTGCGATTTTTTAACCGTGACTTTATTTTTTTCTTTTTGGGTGTGTTTTTGATATAAAATAATAACCATGATTAATTATTTCTCTTTGAATCATAATCTAATAATAAAATCTTTTATATATAGCAATTAAATATTCTCATTTACGAGTATTTTGTACTTCCTCATAAGTATTTTAGTTTAACAAAATCTGTTACCATATCTAAACCATTCTCATCTCTAACCAAGAGGAGACATCTGAAGAAAAAAATTTCTTATTGAATCTTCTTCCTAAAACGCAATGTGAATAAAATATTTGATATGATAAGATGAAATGGCCGTAAACGTAAACTAAGACAGCATTCCATTTTCCGCCGCCGTATTCTTTCATACAATTTTAAGTTGGCCGAAAACTAAATTGTATATATTTTAGAGTCAATCCAGTTTTCGGCCACGACCGAAATGAGTATTTTGTTTCATCACTAACTGTTCAAATTGCAGTACTTGGTGGCCGAAAACTGAAAGTTAGTGTCTACGCACGCTACTATTCAATATAAGTAAGAAAGATGAGTTATAGTACGTAACTAAATAAACGAAACAGACAAAGTATTTAGGCTAAACTCAGGCTACTTTTCGGCCGCATGGCCGACAACCAAATAATGGGACAATTTTATGTGTCACATTTTGGCCACCTAATTTATTAACTTTATCAATAAATTATTATAATAATCAGTGTCAAATAACTATATTAGGTTATTTATACAGTGAAATATAAGCACAATATTAAGTAATTATATTAAATACAGCACGAAACTTACTTTTGAATGGAACGCTCGCCACTATTTTTTTTTGCTCGATCCCTAGCTCAGGTCGGCGTCAAACTAAACTATTTATTATAAATCGCGTGTTGTGTTTACCTGATTAATTAATGCTATCAGATATAGTGAAACTATTTACAAATGCATTAAACTGTATTTCTTACGATAAAATTTATTAAAATTGTTAATAAATCAAATTTACTGCATCAGCTCGTACCAAAGGCCGAAATCTAGACCCGGCCGGCTTACCGGCGCATCGACCCTACTTAGGTTTTTGTTTAGTTTCAAACAGCTACCTCAGACTCTTTTTTTACCAAAGTTCCTAGGTCCAGAATAATTAACATGTGAGACTGATTTTTCAATAAAGTTATGTATAAACCTACTTATTTTATTATTTATTTTATTTACCTACACATAAATCTGTCGTGAGTTAACGCATGGGAGAGAAACTATACCTTACCTTACAAAGCTTTACTCATATCAATGAAGGCGCAGTTACCACGCAGAAAATCACGAAAAATCTTTGCTGAAATTAATAAAATAAAAAGCCGATTAATCGGCCGTTTTAGCCGATTAATCGCCGACTAATCGGTTACTACAAATAGAGGCCGTTTATATCGGTGAAGCCGATTAATCGGCGGCTAATCGGCCCAACTCTAATAATCAGTCCAAACTGTAGTTATGTTTCAATCGGTTCTAGGTCGATCGTTCAGGCACAGCCAGCTAGTAATAGATCGTTTAAACCCTAATCCAGATATTCTCTTAAATGAGTTGAAATGTAAGTTAAAGTCTTAATGAAGTTAATTTGATTCATTTTCGACCTGTAAATGACCCGAACTAAAAAGAGAGCATCGTATTGCACTCGGAAATACGCAAACAAATACTTGAACAACTACAAAACACTAGATAAAGATCTTTCGATGTATTTAACGAAGTTAATCAAGTACATATTTAAGCATAATAATAATAATGTCCTCCAGACCGAATTTCGGCTACGGCGGCCTGCCTCAACGGAGACTAGCCATCGGCACAGGACAGGATTATGGTGCCCAAGTGTTTTATAGTGTGCAGGTGCACTTTCTATTCCTTTACTTGCATAATCCGATGGGACTGTAAACCGTCACGACCGGAGAGAGATCAGACGCAGGAACAACGACTTTACGTGCTTTCCGAGGCACTGTGGTGAGACACAACCAACTTCCTGACTCCGGGCAGCTACTGGAAATTTCTTAACGGAAAAATTAAATTTTTTTGGCCCGCTCCGGGATTCGAACCCAGCACCTCATGATCAGCAGTCGCACTACTACAACCACTAGACCAACGAGCCAGTCAAGTCAAGTATTTAAGCATAACATGATATGAACACTATAGATGTTAAATAAGGTATAGATGGTTAAGAGAATGATGTAAGGCCACAGAAATCTAAATACTCGTATTATTTAGATTACTACTACACTAACTAAATATTATTTAGATTTCTGTGTTTAAAACTGTATTGAAAATATCTGCCATACGGCGGAGATTTCATATATATGTGTGCCAGTAATTCTTGCGAAACCACTCATCCTTTAATACCTCATAACAATATACCTCTTAAAATAATACATCAGCAAATCATAATAAGTAAACCGCAATACAATCAAGATGTTGTACTCAAAAGATCGTAGGTTAGACAGAATGGTTATCATACTCATTCAAAGACCTATGTAATCATTTATATATTCAGTACCCGGATTACCGGTTTTTTTTTTGAAATTACATTTAGATACAAATTACGTACTGATGAAACATAAATAATATTTTTTAATCTTATTGACATAATAGAAAAAACTGAACTGGTTATTTGAATAAAAAATCATGAGTGCAATTAGTAGTAATTTAATTAAAATTTTCTTATTTAAAAAAAATACTAAAAAAAGTGCTTGAAATAATAGATTTTCTCACAAAAGAAGGGAACTTGAAAAAAAAAGGAAAAAAGTCGGACCGAAGTCAGGACGCGAACCAAGGCATTACGATTTCGCGACCCCTCGTTATCCACTTCAGCTAGTACGATCAATAACACAGTATCAAAATTTACCTTCTTATATTGTATCAGTTTTTCATTGCCTGAAAACACGGACAAAAAGACATTTTCTAAAAATAAATCCTAGCTAGATCGATTTATTGCCCCCGAAACTCCCTGGACACAAACTCATTCCACTGTAGAATTTCAATGGGTATTGTTATTGCTATATATACAATGTAACGTTTTTAATACATTATTTTTACGCTATGTTTATGTTATTATGATACAAGGTCAATTAATGACTATCATACTCATGATTATAATTATATCCATATATCTATCTATATATAAGCGAAATACCACTGACTTACTAATCCATCACGAGATCTCTAAAACTATACAGCCGATTGAATTGAAATTTAGTAGTATGATGAGTGTAGAGATCCTTTTTGCTGGAAACGAGGCATTCCATCTTAGTCCTCAGGGGTGACAGCGCATCTGCGTTTTGATTCTTAATCGCGGATAAATGTAGATGTCTATGAGCCACAGCAACCGCTTACCATCAGATGGACTGTGTGCTCGTTTGTCACCCTTGTTATAGAGGGTCATTTTTAATGTACTGAAGACCTTTTGAGAATATATTATTTACATCATAACAACAACATCTGTAAGAAAAAAAATATATTTCTTCAATTTTTATTTTTATACAAAAATAAAAATATTTTAATTGGACCTTCTAAACGGTAATAGTCCTAGTGTTACTAATACTCCCATCTCATAACTCGGGCAGATTCGCGCGCTTTTGAAAATGAATAGGTATGGCAACGTCGCGTATTTATCGTTAACACATACATATATATAACATATATGTACGTTAACTTGCCGGCACAATTTCGTTCTGTTACACTTAAAACGTTATACTAAATATTGAAAACGATAGGCTTGCTGAAGTAACGATACAATTATAACGTTTTTTTTGCGCCCGAAGCAAATATGGGCAACCCTCCGGAAAGCGGGGGAGGGAGGTTGGGAATGCTCATAGCATACCACGCAGCCGGCTGCGTGGTTATGTGGTGACTTTTACCCACTAAACCCAACCTTTTAGGAATTGGCTTAACGATCTGACTAGAGATCTCTAAGCCGTATACGAACGCGACCCTCCTTGGCAGAAAGGAGGGCGAACCAATTATAACGTTAAAAATTCTGATATTTATAATTTTTTAAGTCCCTGATTAGCAATAGAAAGCGCGTGGCGAGGTAGGGGTAGAGGGGTGTAGGAGGCGGCGCTTACCAGCGCTTACTCATTTTGACCTAATTATAATTAGTTACCTGTGTCGTCAGTCGCCTTTGATGCGCCCGCGACGCTTGTATTTTTGTTGTGAGATTAATATTGCGAACGCTACCTTGTTGCGATGGCTTACCAATACTCATATATTGAGTATACCGAAATGGTGCTAATTTTAACAATTTGCAATGATAACGTTAGTTAAGCCTGCCGCGAATATTCAAGGCGATTTCCCAACTCACTACACAGCGATTGCGAGATTACGGGCAATTCCAGCCTATACCAATCGATCGTGGTCGTCCACCGCGGCGCACAGTACGTGAATAGGAAGACATACTGCAGTTTTTTAAAGAAAATCCAGCAGCGAGCACTTATGAGGCAGCCCGACAGTTCAATGTGTCACAATACTACGCATGGAGTGTCATACACAATGAAGGGAAGTACCCTTTTCTCCTGCACCGTGTTCATGAACTCAGCGAAGCTGACAAACCTGCGCGAGTTACATTTTGTAACTGGTTACTAGCTGCAGAACGAGCTAACATTTTATGGACTGATGAAGCAACATTTGGCAGAATAGGGCAATTTAATACGCACAATGAACACTTGTGGTGCTATGAAAATCCACATGAACCAAGACCGCATAGCTTTCATCACCGATTTAGTGTCAATGTGTGGGCAGGCCTTATTAATACAACGTTACTGGGCCCTGTTTTCATAGAAAGATTAAACGGTGAAAGCTATCATAATTTTCTCACCGACACGCTGCCAGAATTGTTAGAGGCAAAGATGTTTTATAGGTACAGATACCGTGTTGCTAACACATCGCACCGTTCACAGTGACGCCAGTCTTTGATTCATGTGTGCGTGAGTACCACGTGACGCGCATATCTTACGTACCATGCCTGCATTAATGTGCGTGACTTCGGTAATAATAGTGCGAATCGATTGCCCAAAAATTTGGGAGATTTTATATTTCATTCATATTGACATACCTGAGTGTAAAATATGTGTTCGAGGCGTGTGCATTTGTGTACGTATGTGAATGGGGATATACACACACAAGGGATATGGGTGTTTATGTGTGTTTTATGTAGGTCTGTACGAAAATCGCACTAAAATAGTGAAAATAAGTAATAAAAACTAGATATAATTAATGTAACAGTTAAAAATAAATCAAAAATCACATTAGATATTTATGTATCTAACATATATTGAACTAATCTATTATTATTGAATATATATAGAGTACTACACTTTCGTATCTTAAAACCCAAAATATTGACGCGAAGACATTAATTATTTTTAATCTTAAGTAAAATGACAAAAATTTTTGATCTTAAGTAAAATACAAAAGAAAGTTTGGTTAAGTGTAAACTTCGGCCAAGAGATAGCAAATGTTTATTTTTTTTTTAAATTTCATATATCGATACAGTTTCATGACTAGATCAAATCATTGCGTAAAATCAATTAAATCCTGCCACTGGAAGACGATAAAAGATTGTGTGTTTAAAGGCTACATTTTGTACTGTAAAACCTGTAAATAAATAAAAAAATATATAAAATCAATGTTGATTGTGTATAAGTGCCCTTGACATGAAAGTGAAGTGAATATTATATTATAATTATATAATAAACAATAATATAACATAATTATATAACAAATAATAATATAACATAATTATTATAATAATATAATTTAATCACACAACTAAAGCCCTCATAAGTAATGTAACGGTAAAAGAATTTTCATAATTCATAATTCATAATTATTTATTTGCATTGCATATATATATCAAAATCGGTCCAGAACTGTACGAGTTTAGCTAAAAAACATATTCGTTGATGGTAGTGCCCTCTATATTAAAATACATCCTACATTTCAAAGTCATAATAGCATTCTAATGGTGAAATAATTTTTTAAATAGGTCAAGTAGTTTTTGAGCACCATTCCAAAAAGCGATTCAGCTTAGCCAACCGCACACACAGTAAAATCATAACCATCCTTTTTCGTTTGTAGTCGGATAAACAACCGGTTCACAACGGTTGCGTATCGGCTGCTTTGGATAAATATCCGCTGTCAACAGTTGCTTTACATCTATTAATGACATTAAAATAGGGAAAAACATTTCATACAGTCGAATATTATTGCGCAGTATTATTACTTGTATTGACATTCAGCTTTCGTATTATTTTATCAAGAAATACACCAGAAAATTGTATATTTACTTATGAAAAGTGATGTTCCTATCTTTTTCTTTTTTCCAAGAGTAATTTTTACATGATTTCACAGCACAAACAGTCATTTTCCGAAATTAAAAACACTGGCGCGTGATGTATGTTCGCAGTGAACGTCGCTGGCGTAATGGCGGAACGATCGAACGAATACGCCAATATTGGCGCCTTTTAAATGGAAGCGTTTTAGGCGCGCGTACACGGTATCTGTACCTATAAAACATCTTTGTGTTAGAGGATATACCACTTGCATCTCTACGCAATATTTATTACCAACTTGACGGGGCACTGGCGCATTATGCTCATCAAGTTAAGGATTACTTAAACAGAGAATACCCTGGACGCTGAATCGGACGTAGCGGGCCTTGTGCATTGCCTCCCAGATCGCCAGATATCACACCAAATGGATTTTCATTTGTGGGGGCATGTAAAATACATTACTGTATAGTGGCCGCTCACTCGAAACCCGCGACATGTTGAAAGAAAAAACAATTTGGGCATTCGATCAAATCAAAATGAATACTCAACTTTTATCTCGTGTCGGTGAACACTTAATTTTTAGGTGTAACCTAGGCATAGAATGTGGAGGTGACTATTTTGAACGCTATGTGCGCGAAACTCACCGCTATTCGCAAACGAGTAGGTACCTCTAATTCTAATTTTCAAATCTGTATTTTAATATTTTTATCGAACCTTTGTACCTTAATATTTTATTAAATTGCTGTTAATATCTGTATTTAATCATTATAAATATTTTAAAACATAACATAACATAAACACTCACGCCTGTCACCCAGAGGGGTAGGCAGAGACTACAGACTTCCATTTAGCACGATCCTGACATACCTTTCTCGCCTCTTCCACATCCATATACCTACGCATA
The DNA here is from genome assembly GCA_907164705.1 of Parnassius apollo. Taxonomy (NCBI): domain Eukaryota; kingdom Metazoa; phylum Arthropoda; class Insecta; order Lepidoptera; family Papilionidae; genus Parnassius; species Parnassius apollo. Next base: position 7,338,652 of record CAJQZP010001697.1, read on the forward strand.
CATGCTCGTCGGTTAAGGGTACTCTTAATTTAGCCCATTTTTAGTATATCGTCAATTTGGTCGACAAACTTCCGCCTAGGACGTCCCTTTCTGACTCTTCCATTCACTTCTGTCTTGTGTCTTGTGTCATGTCTTTCCGCATTCATTCTTTCTACATGACCAAACCACCGAAGCATTCCTTTCTTAATCCTGGTCACCGCATCATCTTGCAAACCACACTCTTCTTTTATCACACAGTTTCTCACCCTGTCACTCAGATTCAGCCCTAACATACTCCTTAGCGACCGCATTTCTACTGCATTTATTCTACTCTCGTGCTTCTTCTGCCACACCCAACTTTCACTACCATACGTTAAAGTAGGGACTATTACAGCACTGTGAATTGCCATACGTGCTTTTTTTGACACATTCTGACTTTTCACAATAGAGTGTAGAGCCCCATTTACTTTATTTCCTGCATTCACTCGTCGTTCAATATCCTTATCATATCTCCCATCCCTGCTGAATACACATTCCAAATATAGGAACTCATCCACTTGCTCAATTAACTCTCCTTCTATTCTTATTTCACATACCGTTTTGCTTTCATCTCTTTCAAAAACCCATCACTTTCGTCTTACTTGCGTTCACTAATAAATATTTTATTGTAATATTTGTAATTATTTTAACCCGCATGTATTTTGAAATACAACTTGCATTAAATAAATAAAAAATAGCTAATACAATAATCATCATCATCATTACAGCCCTTCACAAGTCCACTGCTGAACATAGGCCTTCCCCAAGTAATGCCACAAAGCACGGTCCTGAGCCACCTGCATCCATCGACTTCCTGCATATCTTACCATGTCGTCACTCTATCTAGTGGGGGGTCGCCCTACACTACGCCTACTGGTACGAGGTTGCCACACGAGAACCTTTCCTCCCTATCGGTTATCGGTTCTTCGAGCTATATGGCCGTCCCAATGCCACTTCAGCTTACTAATCCATTGGGCTATGTCGGTCACTCTGGTTTTACTGCGGATAACCGAAACTCCGAGCATAGCCCTCTCATAGCACGCTGAGCGACCTTGAGCGTCCTCATACGGCCAGCAGTGAAGGACCACGTCTCAGATCCATAAGTCTTCACTGGCAACACGCACTGGTTGTACAATCCAGTTTTTAGAGATTGAGGTATACCTGACGAGAAGATATGTCGTAATTTCCCGAACGCTGCCTAGCCGAGTTGAATCCGTCGATTGACCTCTCGGTCGATGTTGGACTTACCTAGTCGAACTATTTGTCCCAGGTAAACGTACTCGTCAACAACTTCGAGCATAGTGCTCCTAACAACTACCGGCATAGGTGTGACATGGACATTAAACAGGATCTTTGTTTTATCCATTTTCGTCTTAAGACCTATCCGTTGGGAGACACCATTGAAGTAATTGAGCATAGTGCTTAGGTCCTCCAGCGATTCTGCCATAAGGACTATATCGTCGGCAAATCGAAGGTGAGTGATGTACTCGCCATTGATGTCAATACCGTGTCCTTTCCAGTCCAGTAGCTTGAAAACGTCTTCCAATCCGCTGCAGTGAAGAGTTTCGGGGATATAACGTCACCCTGTCTTACACCTCTCTGCAGTTAGATAGGTTTCGAGCTCTGGTTCTGTACTCGAATAGCCATCGTATCCCTACTGTATAAAAACTTCAGCACTTCGATATACCGACAGTCAACTTGGCACCGCTGAAGGGACTGTAGCACCGCCCAAATTTCGACGGAATCAATGGCTTTCTCATAGTCCACATACGCCAGGCAAAGTGGCAGATTGTACTCTTCGGTCTTCTGTACAATCTGCCGCAGGGTATGTATGTGGTCTATTCTACTGAAGCCTTTTCGGAAACCGGCTTGTTCGGGAGGCTGGAAGTCGTCGAGTCTGCGTGCGAGACGATGCGTAATGACTCTCGAAAATAGCATGTAGACGCGGCTCACAAGAGAAATCTGTCTGTAGTTCTTCAGGAGAGCGTTGTCGCCTTTCTTAAAGAACAAGACCACCGCACTTCTGCTCCACGCCTCTGGAGTATTGCCATCATGAAGGACGGAATTGAAGAGCTTCTGAAGGACTTCAAGTACCGGTGTTCCACCCGCTTTCAGAAGCTCCGCTGTAATTCCATCCTCGCCTGGGGCCCTGCCGTTTTTAAGAAGTTAATAATATTCAAAATTTAATTTGCACGTGCTGCAAACCGAAAATGGCATGCGGCGCCTTTGATGACACCTGTATGGACGTCATATACCTTTGGCTTGGCCTTGGGCCGCCGCATGTGTGACGTTGAGGCGTTGCTAACCGCCGGAGGCGGCGGCTTTGCCATCCGAAGGCAGCATTACTGGCAAGCAGTGATCGTAACAAACTACCTAAATATCTACGTCCCGTACAGTCATGGAGGGATCTAACTAGATAACATAAAAATTAGATAATAAGAGATAATAAGAGTTAGATACCAAATACTGCCCTATGAAAAAAATATAATAGAGTCAAAGACAAGGATATGCTCTTTTATTTTAAACCATAGCCTGGGTATGTTTCTTAGAAAAAAAAAAAAAGAAATCACTCTGAACTTTCGGCGTTCCACGTGTCCCATTGCAGAAGGTATTTTTTATAGAATTTTATATTTGTGTCTGGACTAAAAACGAAAGTATTATACTGTTTTGTATTCCTTGTAATATAGTAAACACGTAGATATTTAATTTGTGGCATAAAATGTGAAAAGTACCTAAGTGCCAAAAGTACTTCGAAATCGAGAAGGCCAATTTTAACGGTTGGGTCAAAAATGTGTTATTTTTCCAATTCTCATTTATTTTTAATGTAAAATGTAACTAAAAAATAGTTTTATAACATATTTCAAATAACTTGACGTTGTATTTATTTCAAATTCACACAAAAATATATTTGAAATATTGTTCGAAATGTCATACAGATAAATATTATTTTTTTTTATATTTTGGTATGAGCAACGAATAGAAACACATAAAACATAAAAATATACATATTTCCAAACATTTTCATATAAATTTCTCCAAAAACAAAAATGTAGAATTCAAATTAGTAGTAATTTTGGCACTAAAAGTGAAGTATATACTACTACTATGCTATAAAGGGTAATTTATGAATTTTATTACAATTTCTAGCAATTAAAAATAATTTTATTCGATAGTTTATACATTCAACAAGAATTCCTGTAAGTTTTATCCATAAATATTGTCTCAAAGTGAAAATTTAGCAAAATTTGCAAGTTAGCAAAAAATTTGCATTCTCGCCATTTTAAGGTCGCGAGCAAACAGGAGTATCAAATAACGTAACCTTCCAATTTTACGGGTCTATTAAAGAATGTCTATAAATTCGGAAACAAATTAATAAAATAATCAAATAGTTAATCAAATTTCTTTATGCAAAAAAAGGAGTATATGAAAAGTTAATTTAAATTTGTCATTTGGAGTGGCGCCCTGGTGCCATAGGCAAAGTAGTGAATGGTTTAGTTTATGCAGTAGGCGACAGAGTACTTTTTGCAGTAGGCACTCGCGACGCAATTAGCTGAGCGTGGGCATCGACCGACGCGGCGGCGCGTCACATAGGTCGTACTTCAAAATTACCTATTATTAATTTTAATATTTGTGATTTTTTTAATTTTTTTAATGTTATTCACTTATTTAATTATGTATAATGATTTCAACGTGATGTGTGATACTGATATCAAGTGTAAAATAAAAAAAGGCGTTTTATGTGACTATTTATTCAGAAATTGTTTAGCTACTATATTTTAGATACAAAATACGGACTTAAAAGGAGTCATGACAATAAAAACTTAAAAGTAGCTTTTTTGTAAATTTATTATATTCTGTAAAGAGTGATCTCGCTAAAATCGTTTGTATTGATGCCACCAATATATTCCCAAAAGGTCTTTAGTACATTAAAAATGACACTGTATAAAAAAAGTTACTCATTTCGAAATGACGCTCACTTAGAACGGCTTTCCGATAGTCCCATTAAAAACAAAATTCTTTATAATTTACATCTAGGTTCCGCAATAAAATATTATCGTGTGCTCCATTAATTATAAAGAGATAAGGAAATCATATATACATATCGTCGAAAAAAGGTGCAACTTATTGCATTCTTCCTCTGCTACCAACTATGCTTACTAGGCTATACTTGGCTTCTTTCTACTCATTGTTGTTAAAATACCACACATTTGTTTCAAAAGTTTCTAGTTCATAATATACACATAAGGGGTGGAATAATTTGTCAGTCTTCATCTTCTCATCAATTACAGTTTTAATGGCTTTGAACTACTTGCATTATAATGTCCTTAAGACCGAATTTCGGTCACGGTGGCCACTCTCAACGGAGACTAGCCATCTGCACTGAACAGGAGTGTAGAGTTATGCACAGGTGAACTCTCTATTCACTGAATCTCACAGTCCGATGGGACGGTAATCCGACACGACCGGAAAGGGATTAGTCGCATGACCAATGAATGTCTTTACGTGCTTTCCGAGACACGACGTAGAAACACCGTCAACTCACCTGACATAAACCTGACTTCGGGTTGCTGGTGAAAATATCTTGACTTAAACTCAATAATTGATTTTGAGACTTCAAGAGTAGCAATCACGTTTATAACGACTAGCCTAATGAAGCAGTCATTACTTGCATTAAACTTGGGCTATGTACTGCTTGTTCTACTACGAATATCTCCATCACGTATTTGAAATCATCCCGGAATTAAGCTAACAAATAAATATATATTATATAATGTCAAGCTGTTACTGAGTAAAGTTGATTACCTCCATAGATCTTCTGATTGACTTTGACATTCCTTTTTATATTATTACTAATCACCTTATAAGGAATACCGGCTTGTTCCGTAGGTCATCATTGAAAACTAATATTGTTATCTTAGTAGTAGAAGATGGATATGAGTAATGCTGTGCAGTTTTTTTTTCTCAATATATGTATAGCTCACAATTTAGTGTAGACAACTTGAAGAAACAGAAATGTAAGCGGAAAACATAGAAATTATGGAACTAAACTCTTATAGCCTGCTCATATATTTACCTTTATACCTCACCGGCACGGAAACTTGGCCACTCGTGAACTTGCTGATTATTTGCACTGAAACGTTTTTTTAACAGTAAATTAAGGGTAGATGCATTCAATAAGTGTCTCTAATGGTTTTAGAACATAGAAATTTAATGTTTACTTCACCGAAATTTTTCTTTTCAAGATAACATGTTTTCACTAAAATTAACATCTTTCCATTGTCACTTTAAAAACACTACAAAGTTAAAAATTAAGTCTGTTTCTTTATTGTCTATCAGTTTTAATATCGGGTGTTTCCTCCTCTAGCCCTGGTAACCGCTTGCATTCGATCTGGCATGCTTTGAATGATGTTTCTGACATCAACTTGCGGTATGCTGTCCCAAGCGGCCAGCGCTGCATTTCGGAGCTCATTTAGAGTTTGTGGCGGTTTGGAGCTGGACTTTATCTTTCTTTTGAGCGTACCCCATACATGCTCAATTGGATTTAAGTCCGGGCTACGAGCTGGCCACTGTAATTTTTGTATTCCAACCTCTTCCAGATATTCCTCTACACAATGTGCGACGTGCGGGCGTGCATTATCGTGCATGAGGAGGAATTGGTCGTGTCCAATGAATCCCGAATAAGGCATTACGTGAAGAACTTCCTCGATGTATCGAGTAGCTGTAAGCCGATTATCGACCATGACCAACTCTGTACGTGCGTCGGAACTTACACCTCCCCATACCATTATTGAGCCTCCATGGAAACTCACAGTTTGGGTGGTGGTAATGGGTAGAAACCTCTCTCCTCTTTTTCTCCACACTCGTTCTCGACCGTCTGGAGCACGTAAAGCTATTCGACACTCATCTGTGAACAACACTCTAGCCCATTGCTCGTGGGTCCAATTGACATGTTCTCTTGCGAACTGAAGTCGGGCTACTCGGTGCTGTCTGAGAAGTTCTGGACCTCGTGCTGGTCTACGAGCTTTTAAATTCACTCCCTCCATTCGTCTTCTCACCGTACGCTCACTAACATTAACGCCTCTTGCGATTTGGAGCCGCTGGCGTATCTCAACAGCGGTCAGGTAGCGGTTTCTCAAAATCTCCATAACAATAAAACGATCGTCCCGGGCCGATGTGCACCTTACGCCCCCACTGCCTGACCTGCGGGTGTAGCGGCCTGTCTCCTGGTATCGTTTCAGTGAATACTGCATTGAGGACCGTGGTACGTTAAGCACAATAGCAACTTCACGCTGTGTCAGCCCTTGGTCAATTAATGCTACTGCTTGTGCAACTTGTACTGGTGTTAATGGCATTTTTATTGGCTTTAAAGCACCTTTAGTTATTTAATTAAGACACAAGATCACAATAATTGAATAACCTTACAGTAAACTTTTCACAACACACAAATTTAAAATGTGAACTTAGTCGCTCAAATGACCCGATTCAACTAAAAATTAAAGAATTCGTCATGGTGCACTTAAACATAATGAATTACCCTCTTGAACTTGAGGGTAAACATTTTTTGACATACTTGCATAACAAACATTCATCAGAAACACTTAAAGCTTTTGCTATCGCGAGATAACCGCTTGGCCAAGTTATTATCATTGATGTATATATAACACTATAACTTAAAAGTTATTTTGCAATAACCAGCAAAATTTGCGCAGAAAATTCAGAATAAGTAATATAGTCAAATGGTAAAAAACTTTATTAAAAAAAATTAAAACATTCTGTCGTTTCTATCTTTTAAATTCGAAATGCGTGGTAATGCATTATGATTTTAACTAATTTTACACGCACACATTCGTAAGGGTCGATCGGTAGACAAAAACGTTGTTGCCCATATATCTCATACAATTTGGGGTAATTTCAAATAAAAGTAGAAGCCTTATCATTATTTTATACAGTGTGAGTCTTTATAAAGTGCACATATCAAAACCAGGGAAACTACACATATATATAAAAATATAATAAAGTTAATGGTAAATTTTTTTACCGTTAGAAAGCTAATACGATGTAGAATAACATAAGATTTAAAAAAAGTAGGACGATTTTTCGAGATATTTTATAGTTATTGTAAAAATTATGAAAAAAATACCAGATTTTCATCAAAAACCTCTTTATTCTAATTTTATGACGTTCATTTTATTGGAAATTTTACTTTATTGGCACAACCTATTATTAACAATCATTTAAAAATTTAGTCCATTTTGATAGGACATTCAGTTTAAAAGTTATAACAGTTTATTTAAATAGGGTTAGCAGCTGCAATTTCAAATTTTAAAATACTTATTCATAAAAAAAAAAAAAATTTTTATAATTTTTCCGTCGGTGACATTTTATGTAGTTTCCCTGGTTTTGATATATACACTTTATAAAGACACATTGTATATTTGAACTTAATAGGATTGTGAAATGTCGACACTCGGCGTGAGTAGGTATTTTCAAAATTGCTATCTGTTTCACAAATTCAGATCGTCCGCTCCGTATCGCCGTCGCGCGATAGAGAGAGTTGTAAATGTTGGAAGTAATTTCCTACATTTTCATTGTAAAATATTGTTTATAGAGCAATAACGTTTTTACCCCCTAAACCTTTACGAAATAAGACAATTTTGGTATCATTAAATTCAATAGTCCTTAATTTAAGTCTGTACGTTTTCTTTATTAGTAATCCAGTTTAGTTAAATTTAAAAAAACGCTCTAGGACATTTTTAGTCAAAAATACAGATATTTAGATGCTAATAACATATCGTTCGCAACATTTCCTTATAATAAAAAACGTACGGACCTAGTTTTTCATTACATATCTACAATATTTCCAAAAGTTTTGAAAATTATACCATGTTTATGGGATGGAAAACGTTATCGCTTTTTGTATGATAATTTACAGCTTCACAATCCTTTTAAGTTTAAAATTTGACTACCCTTCGAGAAATAACCCCGTATAAACCGTTTAATATTAATTTTTTTTTTATTTTATTAAGTATTTAAACCTGTTTAGTGGCGGCGTAAGAGAACCCACTACCTCATATCGTCCCATGGGTGTAGTAAGATGTGACAGAGGGAACTTTTTTTTTTTTTTTTTAAACGTTACGTACTGCACTTTTCTCCTGTATCGTGGGGGGCAGTTTACAAACATAAATTGCACAAGGACAAACATCTAGACCCGGAACAACTATTTGTAGGCCACACACAATATAATACTTGTTCTGTGCGGGATTCGAACCCGCGACCCTCAGCGCAGCCACTCATTGCTAAGAACTGCGCCACGTAGTCGTCAAATTGAAGAGGGGAGGGGCAGCATCATCTTCCGTATTACTGCATGGTTTTTTTAACCGTCTGGAATAAAATAGGGTGTAAAAGGTGAACGGAATAGAAGAATATTTTGAAATTGAACTGTCAATAAATAAATCCCACTAATTTGAAATAGTCTTTCGATAATAAAAAAAAGCAAATACGAAAATTTTGAACCAAATAAATAAATCAATTAAAAACTATCAAAATTAAAATAATACGCACCCAATTAGTATTAATTGATAGATCAATTTCATAATATGTTAATATAAAAAATAATTATTATAGCCTTCTATTCTGTTCACCTGTTACACCCTTTTTTCCAGACGGCGGGTAGGTAAAAAAATCACCCAGTATAGTACATTCCTTCAGTATACATGCCAAACCGGCTGCCAGACTTCTTTACGACTTCTACATGGTTAATATCCCGATTTAAGGCAATCTATGTCGCAGACTCAGTGGCGAAGCTAGGGCTCCAAACTAGGGCAAGCCCAAGATATGGTTTTGTTGTTTTTAGCAGTTTAATAAAAATACACCAATCATGAGCTGTCTCCAATCTTTAGTTTCATATTCAGTGCTGACAAGGACGTGTTTAACAAAACACACAGAAAGCATACCACCGCTAGATAGATTGTATGACATAATATGCAATTGCACACCTTCGGTGGTTTTGAAAAAAGCCGTTTGGGTTTGCTTGAGATATTTACAAACAATACAGTACATGAACAAAGTACAAACAAACTATGTACAAAGTTAAAAAAGGGATGGCTGGCAGATGTGAAACCTCGAAATTATAATTTGTTTAAGTTATATGCATAAAAGAACAGATTACGACAGGAATTAGATAGTTATAATGAGAAGATAAAGCTTTGCAAATTTTTTACCATAAAATAATGACTATTTATTATAATTATAATTACTAATTTTCATACATTACATACATAAACACTCACGCCTGTCACCCAGAGGGGTAGGCAGAGACTACAGACTTCCATTTAGCACGATCCTGACATACCTTTCTCGCCTCTTCCACATCCATATACCTACGCATACATGCTCGTCGGTTAAGGGTACTCTTAATTTGGCCCATTTTTAGTATATCGCCAATTTGGTCGACAAACTTCCGCCTAGGACGTCCCTTTCCGACTCTTCCATTCACTTCTGCAACATATATTTGCTTTGTCAGTCTTTCCGCATTCATTCTTTCTACATGACCAAACCACCGAAGCATTCCTTTCTTAATCCTGGTCACCGCATCATCTTGCAAACCACACTCTTCTTTTATCACACAGTTTCTCACCCAGTCACTCAGATTCAGCCCTAACATACTCCTTAGCGACCGCATTTCTACTGCATTTATTCTACTCTCGTGCTTCTTCTGCCACACCCAACTTTCACTACCATACGTTAAAGTAGGGACTAATACAGCACTGTGAATTGCCATACGTGCCTTTTTTGACACATTCTGACTTTTTACAATAGAGTGTAGAGCCCCATTTACTTTATTTCCTGCATTCACTCGTCGTTCAATATCCTTATCATATCTCCCATCCCTGCTGAATACACATCCCAAATATACGAACTCATCCACTTGCTCATTATTCATTTTCAATTCATAATAAACCGTACAAAATGATATTTTTAAACTCATATATCACTATAAATTAGCCGATAGCGTATTTGTTCCATCTAGCGTAATCTTTAGGTACCATCGTGAGAATCAACCAATTTTCGTTCAATAAAATGACTTTACGTATAGAATTAAGTATATGGCGCCATTAAGATTTTATATACTGAAAAGTAGACAGAGAAACCTAACTGGAAATAACTAAAGGGAGTACTATTCTTTAAAAACCTCAATACATTCTTCTGTATTCTTTTGATTTATTTAATCAAAATTTGGACTTCACGTTAAAAAAAAGATTGTAACACTTATTTCCTCTAAAATTAAACCTAGGTGTCATACTTTATGCTGCTGTTCAAATTGATATTTTTAATTCGTATGGTAATATTAATATTGAGTTATTAAACCTTTAAATACGCCTAACTTAATTAAACTTTAATACTAAAGAGTCCTGTACCTATATTTAAAGTATGAAGAAATGTTTATTGAATATTAAATTTCATTTTTAAAGATTTTTACCGTTTCTTCGCCGATTAGCACTTCAACACACTTATATTCATCACGATGAACACTATTATCCTCCCATTTTCACTGAAAATCTTCGAAAAAGCATAAATTTTTAACAAACACAACAAAAACAAATATAAACATTGAAATGTGAAGTGAACTTGCATACGAGGGGCCCGCAACCACTTCGCTAGTCGCTAACGCACTCCTAAACAACTTCATGGCAAAGCCAGGCTTGTTGGCTCAATAGTAATTGCTATATAAACATTTCGTAGTTATATTTCATTATAGAATATTTTGCCATAGGTTAGAAACAGAGCGATCGTCTTCTCGAAAGCCCCGTAAAAAGCCCACGCGAGTGAGGGAGACAACTAATCGGTCTATTAAGACTCACTTTATGACAGCAGCAGTATCGCCACAGAGTACCTTTGTATAAACGTATCGCTAAGGCAATACGAGGTCATCGGTCGACATGTGTCGAACAGTGGAGTGCGCGGGAAAATTGAAATAATTTGAAACAGTTTAGGAGTTATTTTATTAGTTGATATTATTGATTGATATTATTGATTGATTCCGTTTTAATAAGGCAAGCCCGGCTTTTCGGCTTTAATGGAAACTTCGCCACTGGGCAGACTCATGTTCCGCAGTGGACTTTTGATTGCCTGTAGTAAATGTGAGTCAAGTATCTGTCACACTTCATGGGTTTTGGTTCAAACCAATCTTGGTTTCAACCAAACCATTAATGTCACCAGTAAGCTTCTTACTGCGTCTCTCGACTGAGACCAACACTGCTAAATGTGTATATGTTTAACAGTTCAGTTCTTTATGCACATCGGGAATTGCGCTTCTTGTTTATAAAATAAGAAGTTGTCCCGCCGACGTGAAATACTGTAGGCCCATTGCAGAGACACTTAGGCTCCTTGCGATTTCTTTGCGCCTTATACTTATAATCTTAAATACTACAGTCTATAGTTATATTATAGCATCAAACGATGCCACGAACTATTTCTCAGAATTTAATCTCATACTGCACCTAATCTTCTAACCAGGTACATGGGATAGCTTGAAAGCAAAAGAAGTTGTTAAAGTATTATTCAGTGTTGCCAGATTTTTTTCACCTTCCCCCCAAGATTTTTTTCAAAAAAACCCCAGTTTTCCTATGTAGGGAGATAAAAAACCTCTGACTTTTTATTCGGTCAAGTTTCGTGTGAATCAGGATTTATCAAAAATAAAAAAGTTACTACAACATACAAACTACGTAATATTAACAATGAAAACTATACGCATTCCGTTAACCATGTCTTGAACACTTCTTCATCCTCCCAAGATATTTTATATTTTTGAGAGTACTGTTTGATTTTATTTAGAAAAGACATCATGGAATAATTATCCTTCATAAAAATCAATCACAAAATAATTCGTAAACAACTTAATTGTATTTAACAACGGGCGGTGAGTGAAGTTGGTTGATTCAGTTTTTTGAAGTGAAAACTTCTTTAGCGGCGTTGTACACTTTTTTTGTAACGGGTAAAAATGTTAAACTCGCGTCAGGACACGTGACCTGATCGAAAATTCGTAAGACGTCGTCGAAATTATGGATGGAAGTTGATTTTTCTGAGAGATAAACTTTTTAAAGTAAAATAAATTGTCACGTTTGTGTACGATAGCGCAATAAATAAATATTATATTCTACTACATAAATTATAGTACTTTTATACTGATAATTAAAGCAATTCGTGCAAAATTATTCCTTAGCCATTCCAAAATATCAAAAATGCACGATGTTAATATTCAAGTTTTCACTTCTGCCGGCGCTCCCGGACTGAAACCCGTCGTTTTTTTTAAGTTTCTTGGCTCTGGAAACTAGACTTTTAGCCGAATTCATAGACAAAACAGTTTGATGGTAAAAGAACGTTCATTCATTCAATTCGGTGAAATGAATTGTCGGCACTGTCTGTTCTGAAATAGAATTGGGAAGTTGGTAAGACTAGTGAAATACTGCTGTTTCGGGGCTTCTTACTTAATCACATTTATACAATATCCAGTTACTGATATCCGATATTATATTGCAAATCATTTGATCGAACTTGACGATTGCGGCAAAACGATCCATTTAAGGTACCGAATAAGTAGGTATTCAAAAGCATTCTATTTAACTTATGTACGTGGTAGAGCGATGCTGCAGCTATATTATGGTTGTAGCACGAATGGGTCGGCTCGACCGGGGGAGGACCACGCTCTTACAGAATACTGCCGTGTATTGTATGGTGAGTACAGAGATCCGAAGACCTTTTTTTTACTGGAAACGTGGCATTCCATCTTAGTCATCAGAGGTGAAAACGCATCTGCATTTTGATTCTCAATCGAGGTTAAATGTAGATGTCTATGGGCCACAGCATCCACTTATCATCAGGTTGACTGTTTTTTTGTCACCCTTATACTATTAAAAAACTATTTTATATCCTATTAAATATTTGGTTGGGGGTCAGGAATTAAAACTGTAAGCGATGATTTTAATCACAATTTTTAACCATCGTAATTCAATTACAACTTTTCCCCTACTTTAGCACAAAAAAAGTAAATTTTAACAAACATATTACAACAAATCCAAAAATTTCATATTATTATGTGTGTCCTTAATGATTGCGAGCTATGCGAGATGATTTGACTGAGATCTGAGTGAGGCAGCATCAACAGCGCTTGTTTTGTTTTTCCCGATATTATTCCAATTACAGACATAAATTTTCTACAGAATTTTAATGTGTATAGAAAAGGATGTTTATATGTGTAATATATAAATAATGTCAAATCAACTTCTTTTTATCTTTACACAGGCTTTTATTGGAATACGGCAAATTGTATGCAGCCCATTTCGTCCCGTGAGTATCGTCGTAAGAAGCAACTATTCAAAATGCATAAATTTTACTGATTGTAACGATACGCATGCATAAATCTATACAACATATAGCATCTGATAACTGGAGGCATAGGTTCCATTTTTGTTTTCGAAAAACGCAAAATATCCAGACAGGAAAAAAAATTTAAAATACGTGAGGCACTCGGGGACTGCCGCGGTAAAATTATTGCATAGCATTTTTATCAACTTATGCAATTATAATTTTTTTTAATTTATACAGTTTTTTTTTTGATATTAATTCAAGTTACACTTTTTGAGCGTGGTGACCGATAAGGAAAACAATTTTTTTTTTCTTTTATTGAATAAATGAAAAGTTAATATTGTACAAAATATTTTTATTATCTTACACTGTAATAAATGTACGTCTAGTCGCAAGCACAAAAACACCGTGCCGAAGCCGAAGTCTGCCGAACTGAAACGACGTTAGACGATGCACGGCTTTAAACGCCGCACCGCTGTGCCGGTCGGAGTGGGGGGTGTTAGGCTTAGGTTTATTTTCGTTACGGAATTTCTTAAGGATCTCCTAGGTGTGCGTTGTTTGTGGTTAGCAGTGGCCGCATACAACCGCTGGTACGTCATACTCCGCCGATCGTCGAGTCCCCGGATTCCGTGAGGCGTCGAGGTCACCGGCCCCTAGGTAGATACGCGCTCTAAAACGTTCGAGTTTTTTAGTGCCTAGTCGCGTTTTTGAGTGCCACTACCGCACTTCCCCCAACCCTTTTGTTGTAAAAGGGGTAGGCAGTGCCCAAAAGTGACGAAGCCAACGTACATCATCCCTACCATCCGCGTCGCGCACCGTGTCGATCGGTTGGTATCTCAGATAGGGCCACATTTAGATTACCTGACTAACTTTAGGTAGGTTCTTAGGATGTCCGATAAGGACAAGGGGGAGCCCCCACCTAAAACTAGAAAACCACCGGACCGTCCTGGCGTTTTGGAAAGACACATCGCGTACAAGGATATGTTCAACCCGGAACGGACTAGAGTAGTGTCCTCCTACTCCCAGATCCCGACTCGTAAGCCTTCATCACCGGGCAAGGAGCCCGCACCGAGGACCGCGCTCTCGCCCATCGTACCTGAGTGTACGACTGGGCGCGAACCGTTCTCCCAGCAACAGCGGGCCAAGAAGACGCCGAGAAGGCATACTCCACCCGAAACAGCAGCATCCCTACAGGAGAAGAGGCAATGGCTCGGATCCTCCCACTCCTCGGATTATTCGACATCCGAGGAAGAAAACGAACAACAGCAATCGGAAAGACCTATCCGGAGATCACCACCAAAATCGCCATTGCCGATCAAACTAACCCCTCCCAGATCACCGGATCAACTTACCAGCATGGATGCTGCTGATCTGGAACAGGGAGGAGAAGGGTCATACGGGTGGAGTACAACCACTTACGCGACACTAGCACGTAGCACATCTGCCGGACATTCACCATCCGCGCCAATAACCAACCCGTCAGGCCGACCATCGGACGATGGTCAAAGGCCTTCGACAAGTTATGCCCAACTGGCAGCTGCCCCAGCAGTACCAAGGACAAGGACAGCTGAGACACCAAAACCGCCGGAAGAAACATCTAAGAGATACCCGCCCATAGTGGCTGAGTGCTTACCGGACTGGACGAAGCACTTCGAGGTGCTCAACAAGAAGTTTGGCCACCCACCGAATGCTCGTCCGTTGGGGGAAGCGGGTTAGGTTCACCCCCCAAAGTCCAGAAGAATTCCGGACGGTGCAAAAGTACCTTATTGAGATGACCGAAAAAGTACCAGCCATGTCCTAGTACTGATATACACCCGAAGAGGACAAGCCCACAAAAGTGGGCATTCGGGGACTGCCAGTGGGCACGGATCCATCCACGATAGAGGGGGGCTATCAAGCCCCCGATATGAATTGATCGGGAACCCCTTTGCCCTGATGGGCAAAGGGGTTCCCGATCAAATATGTGAAAGGGATCCCCCCGTAGAGGCAGACCTGGGTGCCTCTACTTCGCGCAGCTGGACCACCTGAGCCTGGAGCGCCTTAACGAACTCTACCAGATCGACGAACTCCTGTTCATGAGAGGAGTCGTCATAGAGACCTGGCAAGGAAGAGCGGGCCCATCACAATGCCACCGCTGCCAGGCCTTTGGCCACGCATCCACAAATTGCTTCACGCCAGTGAAGTGTGTTCGCTGCGCCGGAGACCATATCGCCAGTAACTGCCCAAGGGGTAGAGATGAAGAACCGCGATGCGCTAATTGCGCCAAAAATCATACCGCCAACGATCGTCGCTGCCCAGTCCTGAGAAGGATTGCAAGGAAGCAGGGGATCGCTCTACCGGGACTACTCCCAGAAGAGCCCAAAAGAGTCCCCCAGAGCCGTCCCAGGACCATGGTCCAGGAAGACGGGTGGACTACAATTAGAGGAAGGGAAGGCAACCCGACCCCCCTCCACCCGTCTCAGCACCCATAGAAACGGTGGTGCCGATTACCACCACATCCAAGGCAACTACCGGGGCGACTCTCCAGCCCCCCGCTAACGAGAGAATTGAGCGCCAAACCACTGAGAGGAGTATGCGGGGCAGGAAGAAGAAGGTGCAGCCCCCTCCTCAGGCAGCAACCTCTACCCCAACCCCAGCGGTAACGATAGCCCAGGCGCAGGTTACCAAAAAGAAATCCAGAATGGGTAGAGTGCCAGAAAGGGCTCTATCCGAAAATAGAGCCCGCTCTACATATAGAGCGCGCTCTACCCATGTGCAAAGAGAAGTGCAACAACACCCGAGACAAGTGCCAACGCCTTCACAGGCCCCGAGATTACCATCAGCCGGCTTCGAGACTGCTGACGCCATCCAGCGCTTGGTTGGCATAGCAATCGAAGTCGGCAGTTAGGTCCTGGCTGATATCAGAGCTGGGACAGACCCCATAACAGCGGTGATGAAGGCGCTGGAAAACCTCCTGGCACGTCACTACGGAGGAGTCTACCCTGCGTCTCCTCTACTGGAACCCGGGTGGAATCCAGCAGAAGCAACATGAACTCCGCACTGTGGCCCAGCAACAAGACATACAGGTCATCTTGCTGGGAGAGACGAAATTAAACCCGAATACGCACATAAAGCTGCCCAACTACCATCTGTACAGGAGGGATGAGGTCACTTCTCAAGGGGCCGCCTACAGAGGGACGGCGGTTCTAATGAGAAGGGACATCGCCCATCAAGAACTCGAACTACCGGAGTACCAAACGATGCGCTCTATCGGTATAAAAATGGAGGCGTCGGGCGAGGAACTTAGGATCTACGCAGCATACCGCCCGCCAGGAACTCCATTCTGCTCCTCAGACGTCCGGACGGTGATGGAAGGCGAAACTCCGACCATCATCGCCGGGGACTTAAACGCCAAACACCCAGCGTGGGGGACTAGAGTGATCAACCCGCCGGGTCATGCACTGTTTGAAGACGCCGAAAGATACGGCTATGACGTCTTAGGTCCCGAAGAACCCACACACGTTCCGACAGATCCACGGAGTCGTCCGGATGTATCGGACATCGTGCTCTCTAGGAACGTCAACTACCCGATAGTGGTAGAGGTGCTGTACGACCTGAATTCACAGCTACTCCCGATCTTGATTACCCTTGACCTAAAGGCGGTGACTACGCCGCCCAGAGCATTTAAGACACGTGTCGACTGGAGGCTCTACCATCAACACCTACAGGAGAGACCTCCAGCACACCACCCCTTAAGCACAGCGGACGACGTAGAGGCCACTGCTACCAGAATTTCTAAGGCGATACAAGAGGCCCTCCACGCTGCCTCTACGATCTTCCCGATTACTGCAAGGAGAGACGATCTGCCCCTACAGATAAGTGTGCAGATCAGAAGGAAAAGAGCGTTGAGGAGGCTCTGGGCGCGTACTCGCTGCCCGAGAATCAAAACGCAGTTGAACACCTTGTCGGAGGAACTGTCGGTTGCAGTCCAGGCACACAGAGGAGATGCCTGGGAGCGACGCATATGGAAGGCGGAAGAGCATGATGCGCTCTACAAACTGAACCGACAGTTAACTAAAGCCAAACCTCCCGTTTGCCCGCTGACCAACAATGCGAGCGAACGTCGTTACGATGCCAAGGGTAGAGCGGATATCCTAGTAGAGCACTTCGAGGAGCAATTTATGCCGAACCCAGCAAGTGCGGAGCTCATGGAGCTTCATGCCCGGAAGGACAGTCGCGTACAGGAGTTCCTGTCGTCGCCGGCGCCGCCTCTGGCAGGAGAGTGGTTCATCTCCCCCCGCTGAACTGCGGAGGACAGTAACCGGCCTGCAGCCGAGGAAGGCGCCGGGGCACGATGGGATTACCAACGCTGCACTCCAACAGCTGCCCCATAAAGTCCTAGTAGAGCTTGGTCGACTCTACAATGGGATATTGCGGACATCCCACTTCCCGGAGGACTGGAAGAAAGGCAAAATTATCATCTTGCCGAAACCCGGGAAAGACAGGCGTAGAGCTGCCAGCTATAGGCCGATCGCGCAGCTACCGCACATAGCTAAACTGCTTGAAAGACTGTTGCTAAGACGCCTCCGTCCGTGCATCCAACTTCGGGCGGAGCAGCACGGATTCAGGAGGGATCACTCTACAGCAACACAGCTGACCAGAGTGCTGCACCTGCTTGCGGCCGAGTACAACCGTGGCCGCACTACGTTGGGCGTCTTTCTCGATATCGAGAAGGCATTCGACAGGGTGTGGCATTCTGGATTACTTTATAAATTGGAAGAACAGACCAGTGTCCCTCCTGCTATGTTGCGGCTAGTGGCGTCTTTCCTGGCAGACAGGAAGTTCTACGTCTGCGTAGAGGACGCCGTGTACGCGACCAGAACCATCAGAGCCGGTGTTCCTCAGGGCCGCTGTTTGTCTCCAGTCCTGTACGCGGCTTATACCAATGACATCCCAACACTGGCAGGAAGGCTGCAAGAGTGGGAGGATGACGTGGAATTGGCGTTATACGCGGACGATAGCGCTTATTTCACCTCGTCCAGAAGAGCCCACATTGCCACTGATGAGTGGAGGATGATCTTCAACGTTGGTAAGACGACCGCTCTGCTCACCCGCCGCCTCAGGAACCTACCACCTCCGTTAACCCTCAATGACCAGAAGATCGCGTACGAGAAGGCCGTGACCTACCTTGGGTACCGGATCGACCGGGCACTGCGCATGACTGCGCACGTCGACTTCATCGTCCGCAGAGCACGCTGTGCGCGGGCGATGCTCCGTCCGGCCCTAGCATCCAAGCTGCCACTTAAAACAAAAGTGAAGATATAAAAAATGTATATAAGATCGATCATCACCTAGGCTGCTCCGGCCTGGTGCGCGCTTTTGAGCGAGCCTCTGAGGCGGTGACTGCAGGCCCAGCAAAATTTGGCGTTAAGAACCATTGTCGGAGCGGGTCGCTACGTCCGGAATGACGCCATAGCGGCCAACCTGAAAATTGAAACCATCCAGGAGTTTGTGGCCCGGTTGGAGCGCGGACTGTTCGACCGTGCAGACAACGGGCCACACTTACATCTAAACCACCTAGCGCCGCTACACACTCGCCCTCCGGACGGGCGACCCTATCCAAGAGTACTCCTCTCTATATTGATTAGAGAGTCGAGTAACAACCCTCAATGCTGCAGATAGGCCACCCTTGACTTTTCACCGAACAACCTCCTTTTTTCGTAGTCTTAACCGACTACGAAAAAATTTACCGATTACGGACTAAATCCGATTTTGACACCTACAACGCCTGAATAAGGCTCCTAGGACCGGTCCATAGTAGTGGACCGCGAGGACAATGCGGGTAATGGGCATACCCCGAGGCCCGAGACCTGCAGGACCCCACAGTCCATGCGCAAGACAATACGAGGAATTTCTTAATTCGGTCGCCGTGCTCAAAACCCGCGATAGAAGCTATGCAATAGCTTAAAATTAAGCGTACTACGGGAAGTAAGGTACTACGGGAGGGATCCAAAATTTTCCTTTAGTTACCAAGCTGAGCAGGAGAGCCGGTAACCGCTGACATGAAACCCCAACACTGGTAATTATGAATCTACCTTTACATTTGGCACAGGTTTAGCACTTTTGGAAGAATTTCCCGCTATCATTCTTTTGTTAGAGCCTAGCTTTTCAATTAACAGGATGTACCTACATACCCACATAATAATGTCCTCCAGACCGAATTTCGGCCACGGCGGCCTGCCTCAACGGAGACTAGGCATCGGCGCAGAACCGGATTATATTGCCCAAGTGTATTTGTGCACAGTTGCACTCTCTATTCTCTCACTCTAATAATCCGATGGGACGCTAAACCGACATGACCAGAGAGAGAACAGGCGCAGGACCAACGGCTTTACGTGCTTTGCGAGGCACGGGGGTGAGACACCGCCAACTTCCTGACTCCGGGCAGCTACTGAGAATTTCTTGACAGAAAAACTCAATAATTGATTTTTTGGCCCGACCCGGGATTCGAACCCAGGACCTCATGATCAGCAGTCGTACTACTACAACCACTAGACCAACGAGGCAGTCATCATACATAACATTTACATATATAGATAATAGCAATAACAAAGTCACTACGGCATTGTCCTGATTATGATACGATGCATTAAAAATAAAACAAAAATTATCTGGTAATAATAATAAAGAACACAATAAACTTTTTCATAAATCATCTTATTGATATCGCATAGATATTAAAACCAGTGGTCTCACCGCCACTGTAATGGACATTGGACACAGGAGAGTTAATTAAAAAATACGATTCAGAGTATTGCCTTGCTACGGTATTAATTAAAAGAACTCAGCGCTCTTTTATCATTGCCTTTTGTTTCTTTGAAAATGGAACTGTATTTGATAGTTGGAATGAATTCGTTTTGTCAGTTATAAACGGAACAGCATGATATGGATAATAACAGGCCTTGTAGAGGCTATTGTATGAAACATATCCTGTTAGTTGAAAATTTTTTAGGAGTTATTATTTCCGCCAAATATATTCCTACAATAATTTAAAGATTTTTAGCAGTTATTACTTCTGCTAAATATATACTGCTATACACTGCTAAACAAAGGCCTCCCTTTATACGTGGTAGTGCTATAATGCAGCTAAATCATTGTCGTAGCACGAATTGGGAAAGGACGATACTCTCACAGAATACCAGCGTAAAATAGCAGCTTAAGGCTGCTGTGTTGTGTTATGAGTGTTGAGAACCAGCGACCCTTTTTACGCGATATGAGGCTTTCCATCTTACTTCTCAATAGGAACAACTCATGCGTGGTAATCCTAACCATTTTACTGCGTTTTTGGCATTTGCCCTAGTCTCTCTTACTACAATCAAGTCAAAGTCGAAAAAAAGCAAACAGTGATAGATTCTCTTCCCGATATCACACGCTAAGAATAGGAGTATATGGGTAATAAAACATTTACGATTCTTTAAGCCTGCAAGCAGTTCAACAATGTAATATATGGTCGACATTAAAACAAAGTCAACTACCGCAACGAGCATCAGGCGGAACGTAAGGACGCGAACGCAAATCTGAGGTAGTAATTTTGTAAAATATAATTATAAATATGAAATGTAAAATGTTAATTGGCCTGTGATAACGGTAAGAATATCCATTAAACCATTTTGTTCATGTGTCGTCAGAGATAACTGTAAGAAAAGCCTGAAAAGTTTTACATGGCCTATAACAGATGGCGGTATAACCATCTATCTGGTTATCTAGATACGTACCGCGTACGGTACGTATCTAGATAAATAGTAATTTCTTATATTTGTGCGAACACTTGTTAATGTTAATGGGAATATAGCAGAAATTTCACTTTGCAGCACCCAAGATTACAAGGGGCTGAGGTACGTCCAAAAGTCATAGTTAAACCCGGTTACGGCTAATTATTTAAATAATTATTTTATATAATATAGAATTCATGGGAATTAATCATATACGAAGATTGAGATTGTTTAACTATTGTGCCTATTTAGCGGGCAGTAAAGTAAAAGTAAAGTAAAGTTACAGCCTATATATATCCCACAGCTGGGCACAGGCCTCCCCTCATTTCTGAGAGGGTTTTAAGGCAAGAAAGTGTCCGCCGCGCTTCCCCAATACGTGTTGGCGTACTTCACATGTCTTCGAAATATTTTTTTTCTTATTCCTCAGAAATGCAGGTTTCCTCAGGATGTTTTCCTTCACCGCCGAGCACCTGGTAAATCAGCACTTAAAATTGCAATTAACAATTTCATTGGTGCCGGCGGGTATCGAACCAGGGTTATTCGCGTTCTATTATATTTACGGCGAGTGTTAACCATCTTACCACGGCTCGCTAAATGTAAATGTCTAGGGGCCACAGTATTCATTATTTACCATCAGGTGGATTACAAAGTCGATCACAAGATCGATTGTTCGATCACAAGATCGATTGTTCGATCACAAGATCGATTGTTCCCCTTACTACATAGGTATTCCCCATATGACGCTATATTGTTTTTGCCATGTTTGCGTGTTACCGTTCCTCACTGAGTTGTAGCGGTGTAAGAGAATAAACTTCTCCATATCTTTACGAGGTCTTTGTAAGAGGCGACAGACGGAAATAAAGCAGTAGATGGGCAGCATCGTCTTCTTAATAATAACAGCAGTGCTAGTATTACCAATGTTCCCGTTAATCATTTTAAACAGTCTTAAAATGCTTGTCTAGAGTGGTTCACGATCACGACAGTAGTCGGATGGTGGATTTAAACTCTCGATTCTCAAGTTTTGGTTTGTACCTTTAACAATAAGGATATTAAAGGCCTATTCTAGTCCATGCCATCTAACGGCTTATTATTGTCATGCTGTAGGCTACGCTGTTGCGTTTTAAATAATGGAAGGACGTGTCGAGTAGCGGAATATTTATGGCTTGTTATTTTACTTTAAACAAAGTAATCCTTCGTACATTCTTATATATGATTTATATTGAAGGTCAGTGCAGGTTAGACAAAAAATTCGTACATAATTTAGACAGGATTTTAACGCGGAAGAGTTGGTACTTATTTAAAAAGTAGAAATAGGAGTTTATTTCCTGATAATAAGCTAAAAGTTTTAAATGAAGTAATTTTTGGCTCACCGAATGTCGCAGTCTTATTTCGTGCCGAACAAATGTGAATGCAGCGGAGAAGCGAGGAAATCCTAAACTAAACTAATCAAACCTAAACTAATTGAGAATAACTGTAGGTAAGATGTAGCATTTTTAAACAATTGAACATAAGGAAATCTGTTCACATCTTTTCAAGTTTGGGAATACTTGATAAGAAACTTGTGTAATATACGATGACTTGTGAGTGCATGCAGAAGCTTAACAAAAGTTACCGTTACAGTTACAGTTAAGTAATATGGGGGGAAATTTGTCATAGTTACCATGCTCGGCAAGCGGGCTGGCATAGGCAGTTGTTTTATTTTTAGTCGTTATTAAGAAGACACTGCTCATCTCCTGGTTTGTTTCCATCTATCGCCTATTATGACGCCCAGTAGTGGATATTCTTACACCACTACTGCTCGGGGTTTCACAAAAGTATCCATTTTAAATGATGCGTATAAACATTACATGGGATTTATACGTATAAACGTATGAAAAAAATATGTGTTAACGTTACATGATTTATATGTATAAAATAATAATGCGTATTTTTTTTTATAGAAGAGGGGGAAAACGAGCATGCGGCTCACCTGATGTTAAGTGACTACCGCCGCCCATGATCAACCGCAACACCAGGGGAATTGCAGGTGCGTTGCCGGCCCTTTAGAAAGGAGTAAGCTCTTTTCTTGAAGGTCCCCAGGTCGTATCGGTCCGAAAAAATCGCCGGTGGTAAACTATTCCACAGAAAGGTTGTACGCGGAAGAAAACTCCTTTTGAAACGTACAGTGGTGGACCGCCAAGCATCCAGATGGTGTGGATGGTATCGGGACGTTTGCCGCGTAGTGCGTTCACGAAATTTGGCGGCTGGGATTAATCCGAACAATTCCTCAGAGCACTCTCCATGGTATATGCGAAAGAAAATGCAAAGAGATGCAACATCTCTTCGCAATGCCAGTGAATCGAGTCGATCGGAAAGCACTCGGTCGTCGACGATTCGAGCCGCTCTGCGCTGGATGCGGTCAAGTGGAAGGAGCTGGTACTGGGGAGCCCCAGCCCAGAGATGGGAACAGTATTCCATGTGCGGCCGAACCTGCGCCTTGTAAAGTCGCAGGCGGTGTGCCGGCATGAAATACTGTCCCGCTCTGCTGAGCACGCCAAGCTTTTTAGAGGCCCATTTGGCCTTCCCTTCCAAGTGACCACGAAACTGCACGTCACTCGATATGTCGACGCCGAGGATTCCAATAAAAAATAAGCGTATAAACCTTACATGGGATTTATACGTATAAATAATTACGTACAAAATAATGATGTGTATAAACGTTACATGGTTGGTGGTTAATTCGTTCAAGGGTTGGATATTCTTACATCGCTACTACATGGGGTTTTACAAAAGTATCTCTTTTTAAATGATGCGTATAAACCATAGAATACTATTATACAATAGAATGGCTCTCAAACTTATTTTGTACGAGGGTTGGCGTCGCCGAGAGCACACATATAAGCAATTACGTCGTATTATCACTACTATACAAACCCGATTCGCTGTGTTGACAGACTGAGTAAATTTCACATTGATCAAAGGTCAAAAATGTTTACTTTTGATTAATGTTCAAGATCACCATTAAAAAAATCGTTTAAATTTTAATACATATTTATTGGTAAATAGTGTGCAATTTGGCATTTTCTAAATAATTTTCATGCGAAATTTGGAAACGATTGTAACGTCAAAACACATCTCGTGTTGACAGTTATACGTGTGAATTGACGTGTTAGTGACATTTTAGTGGCTACACGGGCTCCGCCCACTCCCCCGTTCTATTATGTATGTACTATTACTATAGTATTCTATGGTATAAACCTTACATGGGATTTATACATATAAATAATTACATACAAAATAATGATGTGTGTAAACCTTACATAATTTATACGTATAAAATAATAATGCGTATAAACTTTACATAGGATTTATGTATCTACACATTTGTGTTCATAAGTTGCAAAAGGGAACTATGAAATCGGTTGCAAAAAGTAACGAGTACTTACAATTCGTATTATACTTCATAAAAATGTGCCTACCTACTATTGTGTTCTGGTGGTAAAATGACATAAAAACTGGATACCTGCGAGTTTCTTTCGCCGTTCCTTCTCTGGCCAGAGGACCCTTATTTATTTTTGAACAGTAGTAAAATAAAAAATGACGTTCGTCAAACGAAATTTATATTTAGACAGCTTAATTTTTTTTATATTATTTTTCGTGATTGCGAATCAGTATTTTTTCGTGATCTAATTTAAGAAAAGTACACGGTACATTTATCTATTTAGATTAGTTACCGGACTTATTATTAATAACATTAATAGCAATGTTATTTTACATTTTATTATTTGTTTAATTATTATTATATCCACTTACTACTATAATTACAGGATTGTTTTAATACGATTGATAAGTCAGACTTTATTTATAGTACACACAATAATTAGTCTATAAATTGAAACATAGAAATCGCAAGTAAGACTTTGTGAACTTGTTCAGAAAACATCGCTGTTATATCAATCCGCTCAGCTATCGCATTGAGAGTAAGAGTGAGCGGCGCCTAATAAGTTGGTTTTGCGCGCGGCAGTTACAAGACGCACTAGTCGCCGCCGCGCGGTACTTCGGTATGGCACGCACAACTTCATGTGCTGCCGGATAGCTGTTTTTTTTAAATAGAATAAGGACAACAAATGAGTCCACCTGATGGTGAGTGGATGCTGTGGCCCGTAGACATCTACATTTATCCTCGATTAAGATTCAAAGCACAGACGCGTTTTCACACTGAGGGCTAAGATAGAATGCCTCGTTTCCAGTAAAATAGGGTCTCCGGATCCTCTTAACTCAACATACGAAACACAACAGTATTAAGCTGCTATTTTACGCTGGTATACTGTGAGAGCGTGGTCCCTCCCCGGTTTAGACCACCCATTCGTGCTACAACCATAATATACTTGCAGCGTGGCTCTACTACGTATGAAACCACGTATGATTGTCTTATACACCCTCTAACACCTTAAACAATTATGTCGCCAGCGATAATTCCCGTTTTTACTCCCGGCTTACTGTATCCTACCATACCTAGGACATAGTAGAATACAATAACGGATAACTCAGATACACTCCGTATAATTTTAGATATAAAAATCTAGCAAACTTGTTTTGGACACTTTCAGACATTAACATATACTTGAAACCAAAATCGTAGCATTTCACTCCAAACATATTTTCACATTTGCTTTATACAACCCCTTTATTACATTAATGTTAATGAATCCATTCGATTGTCTCAAGACAAAATCGAGATTGCGGTATGCCCTCTTGCAGACTTCAGTAATGTGTTCTCGAAACTTTAAATCGCTTATCAAGTGAACACCTACATCTTATACCTTCATGATACTTGAAGTAAAGTTTATTCTCCCGGTTCCACTTTATAACCTCATTTACATACCTCTGCAGGCTGGTCTAAGATGTCCCTTATTTTGATAACAATTTTTAGGCCATCAGCACATATAAGCAAGGTGATTCCTTAATTACCTCTGGTAAGTCGTTGATGATAATGATAAAATAGAGGGGACCCAATTTACTTTCTTGACTGACTGACTGACTCTTGACCTTGTGAAGTACTGTTTAGAGTAGTACCAGCCATTTTCAACGTACTGACGTCTGTCTCGCAAGTATCTGGCGAAGAAATCCAACGTGTGTGGTGTGCAGCCTATTCCGGCGAACTTCCCCATCAGGACATCATTATTGACCGTATAAAATACCTTCCGAATATCAAAATAAGCCACATCAACTCTCCCTCTGGGCAGCGTTCGAGAGATCACGATATAACTTCCCGTCACGTATTATGTATATATGTATGTAAATTCTCCTTAGCACGGGAGAAAATCGTACTGTGGGGGTAATGTCTTATTGAAAAGAATAAATAATAAAAGGAAGGGTCAAAATAAAGACATACGACTAAAGGAACTCCAGATCCGCATATTACTGAACTTGTTAGTGGAGATATCATGGCTCTAATAACTACAAAACTCCAGCCAACATGCAAAATTTGTATTTTGTAAAAGCTCGCGTGTTTTAGTATTAGAATATAGCCCATTGCAAACTACTAAAATACAATTAATATATTATATTATATTTGATTGATTGAAGGTTGATTATAATATATATATATATATATATATATATATATATATATATATATATATATATATATATATAATATATTATATATATGCAGTGTTAGTGTAAACACCGTTAACCGTCAAGAACGTAAATTCAATGAAAAATAACAACAATTTTTGGTAAAATCTCAATTTTTCTTTAATTCATAAATTTTTGCCTGTCCTAAGCCAGGTTGAAAGTATGAAGGAACAGTTACATCACAAGTTATGTGTATCTATTGTGTTTTATTGGAATGTTGTGTAGGTAGCTAGAGCGGGCTATGACCTTTACAGTGATTACGTCACTCGGGTGCATAGGGTATTAATGAATTTACGGACGGTGTCGGACAGAAACTTTTTAAATTTTATGAAAGAAAAAAGCGTTTTTTTTAATTCATTGAATATACGTTCTTTAAGTGAAATCAAACCACTGGTTTCAAGGATAACGGTGTTTATACTAACACCCTATATATACAATATGTAACGTAATTAACGCACACCCTCAGACACCCCGATTAGTATATGTTATAATCATAATACATACACTGAATTTTTTGTGAAACATTTTTATGCACTGATTATTTATCAAATTAATTATACTAATTCCGGAAGAATGTTGTTATCACAGTACAAATCCACGAACGCAAGACTTTAACGTGCTTGAAATAAAGTTACTTTATTTTAATTGAATGACGAAATTAGTAACAATACAAATAAAAATGCACTCTTAAAAGTCTTATTGCCTTAAGTTACGGTCCATTTCAGTTTGTTTTGACTGTACAGATTTAGTGTGACTGTAATTTACGTAGTTTTAATTATTTTTGGGATAAAAAATTACCTATATTAAAAATTATATGAATCGATTCAGTAAACGATTTTGAGCAAACTACTTTCTGAAAGTGCGTTAATTATGTTACATCATGTTATGTTATATATATATATATATATATATATATATATATATATATATATATATATATATATATATATATATATTTATAATCTTTAACGGTAAACCTAGACCTAGATTTTCCAAATACAATTTATGTAAGTATGTAAAAACCTTTACGACGTAGAAGAAATCCTAGTGTGTATTTTTTAATTTTTTTTTTAAGACTAAGGGTATATAAGTATATAGTTTGCAATGGGAAATTGGGAATAGTCTGCACAGATCGAGATATTCGCTTAAGATGTCACAACTTCGAACATTGCAGTAATGAGAACGTTGACCTGAGATTACATGCTTTTTGAAAGGAGAGTTTGCCGATTAGTAATCAAGATCTGTCAAACGCAGTATGCGACTTTGTTTACTCATGTGACGCGACGTTGCCGCTTTAAGTTCGAGTATACCTATTCGTCAATTTTGGGTCCGAATCTACTTTGTCTAAGTAAATGTCTCATATAAGTTAAATATACTCAACATCTAAGAAATCATATTCAGTACCAGTGATTTTTTCCACCGTTGATGGATCAACAAATTTAGGTCAAATCGCTGACGAGTATGTTGAAAACCTGTAAGTACTGATCCACCAACGTTACACGCGTATCAAGGATGAAATAGGCGGATCAACAATTGGTTGGTCACTGGTCAATGAATCAGTAAAAGGTTTAATCTTGAACGAATTTCGTTCAAGGGTTTAATATATTATATATATATATATATATATATATATATATATATATATATATATATATTTATATTTATATTTATATTTAAGCGAAATAGCACTGACTGACTGACTCATCACGATATCTAAAAATATACACCCGATTGACTTAAAATGTAGTATAATTACTCATATCCCAATGTAGACGCTACCTAAAAACGAATTTTACGATAGTCTCATCACAAAAAATATTGTTGATATTTTACATCTAGTAAAAAAAGAAAGTGGATATCAGCTAGTTTGCACGTGATGTGCTTATGAAATGTATTTCTTATTTACGACGACCCTTTGTCCTATAAACATGTCTTAAATTCGAAGTAAAAACCATTGAGAGTTACTTATCGGGATAAAACTATACTATATCTCAACTTGAAGCAAGCGATACACATTTGAAAATTTCTTATATTATTAATTAAAATGGGTTGAATGGTTACGGAGATAAACGTGAACGAACATTGTGACATAGGATTTTCACAATGTTCGTTAAGTATTTATGATATAAGAATCTCTTATACCTATACCTTATACTTTACCTACCTTATACGTAGGTGTCGTAATAGATGAAAGAGAAAAACGAAACAGGAGATGTGCAGCATCTTCCTTAAACTTATCTTCCTAACCGTGAGTTTGCACTGACGCGATTTACACAAAAAAAAAACATGCTGTTTTCTGTCAATGTATCAAAAAGCGTTTGCGTAGTCAAAGAACATGTTGTAGTGAAATATGTTTGACAGTTTATTGTACATTAAATATTTTAACTATATTATATCTTTATTACTACTGAAACAAAACGTTTGAAAACAAATTTGTAGAAATATTGTCATGTTGAAAGATAAGTTTGAATATCTGTTGAAAATTTTACACAGTTTTTGTTAGTGCGAACACCACTATCAACAAAACATTTTGTGTGATTTATTTTATGCTATTTGTTTCAAAACATTACGTGCTGGATGTTTCTCAGTGCAAACGTACTGTAATAACAGCATAAAATAATAAAAACTGCGCTTGTCAAGCCGCCTGTCAAGAGTGGCAACTATAGTAAATATCTCCATTAATCAACAATCTACTTGGAAAGTCATATTCAGCATCAGCAGAGAAATTTTGACTTCGAGTGGCCTCTTACACGTGAGCGAAGTGAGGGGTAGCCCCTCACTACACTAGATACAAGCATTTTCAGCTTACCAGAAGTTAATAAAGGTAATTTTAGTAATGTTATTGAAGTGAAGCTTCTTCTTCTTTAGCGGCGTTGTACACTTTTTTGTAATGGGTAAAAAAATATTAAACTCGCGTCAGGACACGTGACCTGATCGAAAATGCGTAAGACGAACGGCGTAGGAGAGGAAGTATCCCCCTCTCTTTCTACGGCGCGTAATAAATAAATATTGTATTCTACCACATAAATGATAGTACTTTATACTGATAATTAAAGCAATTCGTGCAAAATTACCATACCATTACAAAATATCAAAAATGCACAACGTTAATATTCAAGTTTTCACTTCTGCCGGCACTCCCGGAGTGCAACCCGTAGTTTTTTTTATTAATGTTGTTTCTTTACGTGGTAGAGCCACGCTGCAGCTATTTTGTAGGTTATAGTACGAATGGGTCGTCTCGATCGGGGAAGGACCACGCTTTCACAGAATACCAGCGTTAAATAGCAGCTTAATACTGCTGTGTTTCGTATGGTGAGTGTAGGAGATCCGTTTTCTATTGTTATATAAATGGGGATGCAATACAGGGAATGCGTAAATAAATATCTTCTATATTTATTTTACGCTAACGTCATATTTATTTAAATAAAGGCTTCAATTCCCAAAAAAAAAAACATAAAACGATTCATGCTTTCAAGATAACCTAATTTATTCAACTAACACTAAAATATTGTTATGACATTACCTTGAATAAATTTTATTAATGAAATTATAATGAATATTACATAAAATCGAATTAAATCAAAGAAAATATAATTTAACTGCATTATTAATGTATCAAATACTAGTGAAGTCCCGGATTCACACGGGGTCCAAATGGGAAATACCATCTAGGGAACCATTCCAACTCACAAAAAAATTCATCAAAAATGTTTGAGTTTTATTGAAACTAACGGACACATTGATTTTTGAGATAAAATAATAAAATAAGATTACACAATTATACCTTTCTGCTGTTTAGTAGTTTAGGAGTTACTAGCAGATATAAAGACGTAATACGTTCATAATGTATATGTGTAAATATATTAAACAAAAATAATACTTCATAATGATTTCTTATATTTACGCGAACACTACACATTGATTAAAACTACTTTTAAGGATTTTATCGCGTTTATTTTACTTTTAATTACTTTTATTTTTTAATTCCCGACGCGAGTCCCCCGAAACCATGGGTGCTGGAAAGCACCCGAAACGTCGATAAAATCCGTAAAAGTAGTTTTAATCAATAATACTCCATGTTTGAAACCTGCCTCAGTCGAAAAAAAAACGTTAAAAATCCAATTACGAAATATTAAATGACACGCTCAGACTAACAAGTAAGGTAGACGGAGTGAGTAGAACAATGAAGTGAAGCCAAAAAAAGGAATATAATACAAATAGCAAAATAATAGATGCCCAGTGTTTCACCAGCGCGATTTGGAGCGTCCATAACCTAATTGATGCACCAAAATTTTGTAATTATGATGTACTGTTTTGAAAAAAGAATATGAATATAGTGAAAATAATATGAAAATTTAATCAATCAAGGGCCAATCTTGTAAATAATTCTAGATTTGCATTTTGGTATTCCTTTTCTTGACTTCAATTAGAGCTCCGTCTATATTAAGTTAGAGCATCAGAGCAAATAAAAAATGTCTCTACTTCTACATTTATATTATTTTTATAGCTCCTTTCTCAACAGAGTCCATTATTTTTTATCAAGAAATATACTTAATCGGTTATTGCTATCAAAGGAACACGATTTGCTTTTATTAACGCCTATGACGTCTCTGCCGTGCACTCTAAGCTAACTTCGCAGACGCTTGGAGTTCTTAAAATGGAAATTTATTTTAATTAAGGTGACTTAGGTGGATAATGTAACTAAAGTCATGCTGTGGGTTCCTAGGGGATACATTGAAAGCATTAAGATCTTCTAGACATTTTATGGTGTAGTTATTATGTTTTCGTTCAATATCTAGCAGTTTATAATCTTTGTTTAAGAACGAAAATCTCTTAAGTAAAAAATATAACTGAGAATTTCAGAATTGCAACATAACAAAATTGGTAATTACCTTTACAAAAATTAAGTAATTAGTCAAAATAGTTTATTTGTTGTAAATTTTATTTAACAAAATAGTTATGAAGCATTATGTTACTGTGTTTCATATGGTGAGAAACGAAGACCATTACTCGAATGGAATAGAATAAACGATGTGCTCGTTTCTTTTTATAATTGCTTCATTTTGTAGAATAAGAGTAACAAACGAGTACACAGTCCCCTGATGGTAAATAGATGCTGTGTCCCATAGTAAAGTTACAGCGTGTATACGTCCCACTGCTGGGCTCAGGCCTCCTCTCTTTTCTGAGAGGGTTTTAGGGCAAGAAAGTATCCGCCGAGCTGCCCCAATGCGTGTTAGCGAACTTCACATGTCTTTGAAATATTCCGGCGGGGATCGAACCCGGGTTACTCGCGTTTTGTTAAATTTACAGCGAGCGTTAACCATCTGAGCCACCACGGCTATGTGTGTCCCATAGACACCTCTGTAAATCCGCAATTAAGAATCAAAAAGAAAGGTGCATTGTCGCCCCAGGCTATGATAGAATGTCTTGTTACTAGTAATAAGAATCTCGGGTAGTCTCCAATTACCTTACAAAACACAGCAGCATTATGGTGCTGTTTTTTAGTGAGAACGTGGTCCTTCACCGATCAAGTCGACTCATTCGTACTGCAACCATAATGTTATGGCTGCAACCTGTCTCTACCACTTTAGAACACCCTTATTTCTGTAAAAAAAATGGTTTAAGGTGGGTTTTCGCTCATTCACAGCGAAATTATTTATTTCAATTTTTTTTTATAGGAATAGGGTGAGTAGCAAGCACACAGTCTACCTGGTGGTAACCGGTTGCATCTACATCTACATCTATCTTCGATTAAGAATCAAAATGCAAATAATGCGTTGTCACCCTTGATGAATAAGATGGAATGTCTCGTTTTCAGCAAAAAGGGTCTCCGGTTCTCTACACTCACCATACGAAACACAGCAGCATTAAGCTGCTATTTGACGCTGGCATTCTGTTAAAGCGTGGTCCTACCCCAGTCGAGCTGGCCTATTCATGCTACAACTATACACTAATAAAAAAGTTAAACACTAATCATGTAAAATTATCTATTTGTTATTTCAATAATGTATAAATAAGCTACATATGCCTAATGATAAAGAGTGTGGCTTACTTGGACTTCTTAAGTAGGTAAGTTATGTTAGTAGCGTAACCAGTAGATATTATTTAAAAAAATTTAATTAACTAGAATAGAATAATTTTCATTCAAGATTAGGGGAATACTTATGGAAGTGTATAAGCTTTAACACTAGTTCGGTAAACACCTCTGCCCTGGGAAGAACCAACAAAAAAACCAAATGGAGCTTTTTCTAAAAACATTACGTATGAAAACATTTAGAAACAGCATGGTAGGATCACATCGTTCCTAGTTCCCATGGGTTATTATAAATCATGTGCTCTTTAGTAATTTCGTAATCTATATTAAACAATTTTTAATTATAAAACGCGATCCGCTGCAGATGTTTTTATTATATAGGTAATACTAATTCTGAAGAACATATTATCTTAATATTATCTACCTTTATGTAAGATAATGTTTGATCTTCGTGTTCTGTGCATAATGCCATTAATACTGTTAGTTGTTTTGTGATTATTTAAATTAAAAGTATTTATTGGGAACATTATCTCTAATATCCCCAATATATTTAAGACAGT
Source organism: Parnassius apollo (assembly GCA_907164705.1). NCBI lineage: Eukaryota > Metazoa > Arthropoda > Insecta > Lepidoptera > Papilionidae > Parnassius > Parnassius apollo. Next base: position 7,371,999 of record CAJQZP010001697.1, read on the forward strand.
TTGTCGGTTCCAATTACCAGTATTACCTTCGTTAAGTTACTTACTATCAGTCGGTAAATTTGCCTTATTGTTGTTTCACCATGAATGCTAAGGTTTTTAGTTTAACAAAATTCTTAAAATATATTTTAAATGATCTTTAAAATTTTATCTATCTTATCAATTTTTTTTCGATATCAGAATAATCAGTGTAAACAATGACGGGTTTATGTCGTTCATGTTCTTGTTCCTATAATTTTTTGATTTTCTTTTCATAATAACCAATTATGTCTAACAGCACTGCGTTTCCATATTTTACTGTTTTATAATAATTTAATAAGGTGTGCACTCTGCCTTGCTAGAAAATCACGGCGAGAGACGTTAGTGGAAGCGGCAAATTTAATGGGGGTAGAGTAAAAATTTCTAAAGATGCGACTTAATCTTGAATAAGGAAACCACGTTGTTAATAAAAAAGTTAAAATAAAAACATATCTGAAGAATGAAGTGATGAAATGTAATCAATGTTTTATCTGAAGTAGAAATTAAAGGCACTTGTGTAAAATCAGATTGTGTAGCATTATTCGATAACAATTATCAACATAACATGTATATTACGAGTATGTTGATAGTTGAAGTAAATACATATACTTGAGGCATATTTATTGCAAGTAATAAGAATATGTTTTCTTTAAAAATTGTTAACTCACCCTAGGACTTTCTACTGTATAATGGAATCAGTTTACATACATAAATTGCACAACGACAAACATTCATCCCGGAGCATTACGCCTTAACATAATGTCCTCCAGACCAAATTTCGGCCACGGCGGCCTGCTTCAACGGAGGCAAGCCATCGGCGCAGGACAGGATTATAGTGCCCAAGTGTATGCGCAAGCACAGGAGCACTCTCTATTTCCCTCAATCTCATAATCCGATGGAACGGTAAACAGACACGACCGGAGAGAGATCAGGCGCAGGACCAACGGCTTTACGTGATTTCCGAGGCACGAGGGTGAGACACCGACAACTTCCTGACTCCGGGCAGCTACTGAGAATTTCTTTACAGAAAAACTTAATATTTGATTTTTTGGTCCAACCCGGGATTCGAGCCCAGGACCTCATGATCGGCAGTCGCACACTACAACCACTAGACCAACGAGGCAGACAACAACGACTTAACATATTGATGACATATCATTTTGCATCTTTAATAGTTTTCTGTTTACTTTGGTTATCGTAAAATTAATACTATCCCACTCTGTAGAGCACGCCAACTTTTTATAGACCAATTTAGAAATTCGTCTCAAGCGACGGAACTGGACGTCACTCGATATGTCAACGCCGTGGATTCCGATACTATTTGAGGCATGTAGTGCTCTCCCTTGACGGAGAGTGTCCTAAATTGTTGTTGTGTAATATATACCTTTATGTGTGTAATATATACCTATGTGTGTAATATCCTATACCTTTAAACGAGAAATTCTTGTATATATATAAATATAATCGGAATCGCGGAAACAGCTCCAACGATTTTCATAAAATTTAGTTTCCAAGGGGTTTCAAGGGGGCAGTAAATAGATCTAGCCAGGATTCATTTTTAGAAAATGTTCTTTTGGCCGTGTTTTCAAGCAATGAAAAATTGCTGTAATATAAAAAGGTAAATTTTGACAGCGTATTAACGATCGTAATAGCCCAAGTGGGATCGGGCGGTCGCGAAATCTGAGTGCCCTGGTTCGCGTCCTGTCTCTGGTGGGACTTTTTTTTTTGCCTTCTTTTTCAAGTTCCCTTCTTTTGTGAGAAAATCTATTATTTCGAGCCCTTTTTTTAGTATTTTTATAAAAATAAGAAAATTTAAATTAAACTAATTGCAATCATGATTTTTTATACAAATAACCAGTTCAGTTTTTTCTATTATGTCAATAAGATCAAAAAATATTATTCATGTTTCATCAGTATGTAAGTTTGTATCTAAATATAATTTCCAAAAAAAAAACCGAGAAAAGCTCGGTAATCCAGGTACTATACCATTGTATGTGTAATATATTGTGTGTAATATAATATACCATTAGCCAAAGGCTAGTTAAGCCACGCAAGGCTTCACTGTTTGAACGACTTTTTGAAGGCCGTGCGCTAATTTGACGCGGTAGAAATTTATTCCACGAAAATCCTTGCTTAGTCAGTGTCATTTAAATGTTTTCACGTATAAAAATCTGTCAGTCCACACTATCTCGTGACTGTTGTGAAAGTCAACGAAGAAAAATACCTAACGGATCTTCAGGTATCTATCTATTTTAAACTTACTCAATCTAACAGTGATAATGCGGTTGCTAATCTGCTTACGAAATTGGCGATTACTTTTTTATGACACTAGAGTAGCAAAGGAGCTGAAACATGACCTGATGATCAAGGATTACTGAAAATCATGGACATCAGTAATTAACATTGAAGAAAAGACTCTAAATGAGTTGTCATCCCTGAGGACTACGATGAAATGCTCCACAAATTGTAATAACACAGTTTAATTTGTGTGTATTCACATATTAATTGTCGGCAGAATTAGATAAACCTTACTACCTAATACCCAGTATGGTATATAGTCTTTGTATAATAACGACAGGAAAACGTCAGCAATTTAAAAAAAAACAGGTCTTTATTGATATATACACTCCAAGTACGAACCCAATATAATGTAATCGTATATTGTCAGAGTATGAAATGAAGCTGTAACTTTATGTAATAATCACTTCGCATCCGGAGTAGGGTAGCCATGCGATTGGCAATCCTAAATAATTTTTGTACTATATATTGACCTCAAAAAGGAGGAGGTCCTCAATTCGACTAAATGTATTTTTGTATGTATATTACGATATGGAATAGTGGATATTCTTACACCGCCATTACACGGTTGTCCATATCGTCTCTTAGAGGTCGTAAGAAGCATGAGAGGGAAAGTGAGATAGGAGATGATTATAACTCGAAATTAGTTGCTGATAATTACTTAAAAATAAAAAAGAACTGCGGTTGCTAAACTGCCTGCTAATCATGGTAGCTGTGGCAAAATCACGCCTTTGAAGCAATCTATGGAGGCCTATTTTCGCCAGTGGACTTTTTTAGGTTGTGATGGAATAGGTCATAGAGCGTAATAGCAGCTTAATACTGCTGTATTTCATATGGTGTAGAGAACCGGAGACCCGTTTTACTGGAATCGAGGCATTCCATCTTAGTCATCAGGGGTGACAACGCATCTGCGTTTAGATTCTTAATCGAGAATAAATGTAGACAGCTATGGGCCACAGCATCCACTTACCATCAGGTGGTCTGTGTGCTGTGCATCGAACTATATTACTAACGTATAGTAATACCTCGATGGTGCTGTGCTCGTTTGTCATCCTTATCCTATAAAAAAGATGAATATTACGCGATATCTTCGTCAAATAAGAACCGAATTTGAAGATTCTTTTTTTTTAAATTAATATAGGTATATTAAGTGGTCCCTAAGGGTGGAAAAATTGAAGATTGAATTTTGAACGCAACTATTTATACATTTTTGTTGTTGAGCTTGTTACATTCCTTGGTCCGAATAAAGCGGTGTTATTAAACTTTTAATAAAAGTAAACGTTTATTAATTTTATTAAAAAGTAAGAGCTGGTTCGAGAAACTAGAAAGAATAAAATAACATTCACTTCAATGTCTTAGCACCAACTTAAATGCTATTATGTGTATTTTTTATAGTAGAATAAGGGTGACAAATGATCACACAGTTCACCTGATGGTAAGTGGATGCTGTGACCCATGGACATCTACATTTATCCTCAATAAGGAATCAAAACGCAGATATGCGTTGTCACCCCTGACGACTAAGATGGAATGCCTCGTTTCCAGTAAAGAAGGGTTTCATGATCTCTACACACATCGTACGAATCACAGCAGTATTTAGCTGCTATTTTACGCTGGTATTCTGTGAGAGCGTGTTTCTTCCCCGGTTGAGCCGACCCATTCGCGCTTCAACGATGATATAGCTGCAGCGTGGTTCTACCACGTATAAAATGCTATTTGAAGTTATTATTTTAACATGCAGGAAGTCTAAGGATGCAGGTGGTTCAGGACCGTGCTTTGTGGCATTCTTTGGGGGAGGTATATGTTCAGCAGTAGACTTGTGAAGGGCTATAATAATGATAATCATGATAATGCTATTCAATAAAAGTCGATACGATTTATTATATAGTATAATGTTTATAGTTATTATATCCTGGTGGCTTAATGCCAAGAATACAGAGCTTTGTTTACTGATCAGCATCATCATAAGTTATATCAAGTTTGTGTACGTTAACGATGTACACGAACATACTATTAAATATTTTTTACATGGTAGACCCACGCTGCAACTATATTATGGTTGTGGCTCGCAAGGTTCGGCCCAACAGGGTGTGAGACCACGCTCTCACAGAATATCAACGTGAAATAGCAGCTTAATGCTACTTTGTTTCGTATGGTGAGTGTAGAGAACCGGAGATCCATTTACTGGAAACAAGGTATTCCATCTTAGTCTTCACGGGTGACAACACATCTATAATATTCTTAATCGAAGATAAATGTTAATGTATATGGACCACAGCATCCAATTTTCATCAGGTGGAATGTATGCTCGTTTATCAACCCATTTTATGAAAAAAAAACACTGTAGCAATAAATATATATTAAAGACTTTTTCATTTTTTTATGCAGCGGAAACAGAAAAAATCGAAATAACTATTTAAGTACGTAACATAAAGGATTTTTTTTATTTAGTTCCCCTATGAAGTAATCTTAATAGGAGAGAATGTTCACAGACATTACAATCGCACATTGTTACCCCAGTTGTAATGAGTAACAATAGGTATGTTAACAAACAGATGCCACCAGACAAAAGCCAAAGGTTCCCAAAAAAAAAAAAACACAGAGAGCGCTTATGTAGCAGGTCCCGGCACCACTCCAAAATGCCCGAAAACTAAGAAAAGGGATAATGCAAGTTCTAACGATTACCCATATACAGCGTGAGAGCGGATTCAGTGCATACTGTATTATTAAATAGACAGCACTGATTATTAGACAGAATTTTGTCGTTACACGACAAAAATTTAATTATGCACTTAACTATATTACATTATATTAGCTATTAAACGTTATAACACAATAAATACGCAATTATAGCAACAATAACAAAAATATATTAAATAAGTACTAAACATAAAATAACAATAAAAATTAAATTTTGCTATACAGTTCCAAAAGTTAAAAGTTGTAAAAACCACGTTACATTACTGAAAATATTCTTATGACCAGTTTTTTTGTAAGATACATTGTATATTTTACCCAAAAGAATATGTATGTTTAACAATTATCAGAGACGATTCTGCATTTCTTCACAAATGATCCTGGTTACCCTACATAGTAGCAGTATTCGAGGCGTTTTGCTCGCTATGGCCCTCCGCCCCCGACGAGCCGTGACGATATCGTCAATATTTACGAGCCCCAGGCCATAGGGTGAATGAAGTTCTCTGCTTGATACAACTTCTGTTGTTTCTTAGATATTATTTAATAATACGCCGGTGGCCTCTTTTAACATGTACTTTTCATTCATTTTTAAACATTTAGGTGCGTTGGGGTAATACCGGACGATTTTCGACTAGTTAAAAGAGTCGGGCAAAAACTTTATTTTTTCGACATCTATATACGTCAGATTTTCGAAACATTGCGCAAATCGGTAATGGTTACACATAATTTAGCTATAAGAAGCTTTTACTTTTCAAAACTCAACAGTTTCTGCTTAAAACGTGTGCGAAGACAAGGCATATTTTTTTATACGCATGATGAAGAATTGGCCATCAAGGTGTAAGACCGGACGTCACTAAAAATCGCAAATAAAAGTGATACGGAAAGACCGGACGGACGAAAAAAATACAAAAATTACCTTGTTTTATAAAATACTGCGCAGCACACGCTCTACTTTTCGGAGCGACTGGCTGAAACTTGGGGTCGGGGCAGAATAAAATGGACTCTTGTACCATATTGCTAGCTTTCAAAAACATAGCATAATTCACCGGGAATTCGAATTTTACGGTCTTACCCCATCACCGATCTTACCCCAATGCCAGATAAATACCATGTTATGTGTGTGTTTGTGTGTGCATGCATGTGTTTATTGAAAACGTAGTATCAGTGTTATTCTTTTAATTCAATATTTAAACTGGCCAGATTCGACTTATGGCATCAGCCGCAAGAATAGTGTAAATACGATCAATAAATGATTTCAGCTAGAAATAATATATACCACGGTTACTTATTAAAGAGCTTGAGGGTAGAACAAAAATTATAGTGTAAAATCAAATATTCTAATCATTTCATGTATTAAAAAAATAAAGAGGAAAATATTTAATTAATAAAGAAAAATCAAAGTTTTTCAATTTGAGTCTCTATATGATACGATAAAATTTCACTACCCCCGTTTACGGTACTCTGGTTAATCGTGAGACTTAAAATGATGCTACAGCCGAGTACATTGAATTGAGGATATAGCAGTCATTTATTTTGTTACGTGTTGCAGTGCTAAGTGTAAATCTAATTAATTTTTAAAAATAACTGTTTTCACAATGATTTAATAAATTTCTGCGAATTCAACATAATTGAATTGAATTTTTTTTATAGATTTTGTAGCATTTAATTTCAAATTATTTTTGATTTTTTACCGCGTACCTAATGGCTTTGTAAGAATAACCACTACCTTATGAGGCAGTGGGTATTCTGACACTCTTACATCTGCGGGATTGTGGATGTCGTAAGAGGCAATAGAAGGAAATGAATCAGGAGATGGACCGCAGCGTCTTCTTAATAACGACTTACTAGTGGGTAAAAAACAGCGGATGCCAATCCGCTTGCTAAGTGTGGTAACTATGGTAAATATCCCCCCTATGAGGCAATCTATGGAGGGGGCCTATGTTCAGCAATAGACTTTACAGGCTGTAACAGTAACGGTAACGGTATTTTTGATTCCCTTAATTTAGGGTGCTTTACAGCAAGCATAGTCATGAAGATTTATTACAAAATCCTAAGTACTTTTTACGAAGCTGAACTTAGAATTCCAGAACCTACTTACTACACACTTCCTTGTTAACAAGCCATTAGCTATATAACACTTGGATCTTATCAGCTTCTTCAGACCAGTCACCCCTTCTTAGAACTCCACTATTCCTTTTTTAATCGCAATCGAGCTACGAATTTACCGAAAACGTCTTAAATCTTTTCAGTACTTTGCCAAATAAAGCATCTCACAATTTCGGATTTCTTTCTCTATTTTAAATTAAAAATGTAAAAAAGTTAATATTGTAATTCTGATAATATACTATTGGAAATTATAATCAAACATTAATGATATAAAATGTAATGAAATACTTAGACTGGCTGTAATTATAGAGTGTTAAACATGTTATTTGTTTTAAAATAATGTAATAATTCATTTATCAAATTAAATAAGAATTATATGATGATTTATTTGTAAATGTCGGCTTGATTTTTGGTATTAGATCAGCACAGGACAGGCCTGTCCTAGTGAGCGTTGACAGACAGTTTATGTAATAAAGTAAGCTGATGCAATATTTTATGTTTTTTTTCATCGAATCGCTGTTGTATCTGTGAAACTTTATTACGTAATAATGCACGATATATTGAAATAAATTTATTAGTATTTGTAACTGTATGTAAGCAGAATTAAGATAGTAGATAGTCCAATCATCAACTTTCTGATGCTAACTTTAGGCTACAAACCTTGATTAATATTTTCCCGTCATTCCACTCATACTACTTACTATGTTCTGAAGTTGGAGTTGTAAGTTCAGAGGATTTACTGTAATTACAGCATTAGGTATCTTGCATCTGTGACATTACTCCTTGCCACTTGTCGTGGTATTTTATATGTGGTTTATCGCTCTCTATCGAAGTCACAAGACTCCAAAGGAACAAAAAAGTAAAATTGCCGTCTATATACGTCCTACTTCTGAGCCTCTGACTGCCTCGTTGGTCTAGTGGTTGTAGTAGTGCGACTGCTGATCATGAGGTCCTGGGTTCGAATCCCGAGTCGGGCCAAAAATCAGTTATTGAGTTTTTCCATCAATAAAATTCTCAGTAGCTGCCCGGAGTCAGGAAGTTGGCGGTGTATCACCCCCGTGTCTTGAAAAGCACGTAAAGCCGTTGGTCCTGCGCCTGATCTCTCTCCGGTCGTGTCGGTTTATCGTGCCATCGGATTATGAGAGTGAGGGAATAGAGAGTGAACCTATGCATGCGCATACACTTGGGCACTATAAACCTGACCTGCGCCGTTGGTTAGCCTCCGTTGAGGCAGACCGCCGTTGTCGAAATTCCGTCTGGAGGACATTATTATTATAACTGCTGAGCACAATACGCCTTTTATTTCTGGAAGGGCTATGGAGCAATAGTTCGTCCAATGCGTATTGCAGACTTCACCTACATTCGAAACAATATATTTTATTCTCAAAAATGCAGCACCTTAGAAATTAATAATCTTATAAATTTGAAGATAGATCTAACCCGGTATGCTAGTGTACTGTGAAATTTGTGGCGAATACCTTGCTTGCTACAGGTTCAGGTCAGTCATTACTGTTAGAGTGAAATTAAGACTTAAGAAAATAATAAAATGCATAATGGTAAGAACTTATGTTAAAAATTACAAAGGCATATAATAATAGATACATCTACAAACTTTACTTGTATATGCATAAATACATACTAGTTTGTATACGTATAATATCTTTCATATTAAATAACATTTTAGTATTACTTCCGAGGAGCAAACTGAAGAGTAACCGGTGAGATATCATGGAGTTGTCGGAAGGTAACGTATAATATCTGTCATATTAAATAACATTTTAGTATTGCTTCCGAGGAGGAAACTGAAGAGTAACGGTGAGAGATCATGGAGTTGTCGGAAGGTAACGTTTAATACGTGTCATATTAAATAAATGTAACTCCGAGGAGAAATAAATAATCTGATTTAAGTAAATGTGTTATATAATTAACATTTTAGGATTACTTCCGAGGAGGAAACTGAAGAGTAACTGTGAGAGATCATGGAGTTGTCGGAAGCTTACGTATATCTGTCATACTAAATAACATTTTAGTATGGCTTCCAAGGAGGAAACTGAAGAGTAACGGTGATAGATCACGGACTGAAGTTCAAGAAACTGAAGAGCGAGGGTGAGAGGTCATGAAGTTTTCGGAAGCTAAATAAGTAAGTATATAAAGATTATTAATTATCAAATCCTTACGAAGACTTAGAATATATATCCTAAGTTTATGAATCCTTAGTAATATAATCTTATACACATATTACCTCAGCAGTAACTCAATTACAAAATAATAATTTTATTTAAAACATAAATAAATATAAAATAAAATAAGGGATGGAGAAAGAAAGGGGTGGAAAGACAAACCTATATATCTTAAGATAATATATAGGTTTGTCGTGTTTTCATTATGCGCTTCGATCAATAATAGTACCTACTTATCGAAGATTATACGAGTACTCTCAGACCGAGTGCGCTCATACGAGCTGGATCGTATCGAAGTCCACTCGGAATTAGGTTGACACTATTCATCAGCGTTAACGACGACTGATCAGCAGCTGAGAGGTACAGAAGTTGTAGTAGACATGTTAATCGCTGAAGTTATTATAATATCATGAGGTTATGAATGATGCGTTGTATTGCAGCATTTCGGGCATCATCGTTTTTATATTCTGTTAGTCGTTCTACGTTCTACAACACTTCCTCCGGTGCATATAGTTCCACAAACCTTACAGCGACATATTTATTCCACTTTTTTTTAGTTGACGCCATTTTGTCACCGTAAAGTGATCCGTCCGAGTGTCCTTGTCGAAATAGAACCGCGTCCGAGTCCACTCTGATCAGATGCCGCTGTGTTTACACGTAAAAGTCCCGAAACCTTTCTGCTCGAGTTACAAAACCGTTTTCAGGGCCTAGAAGACTGCAATGCAGTCGACGATGTAAATGTCAAGCTCGTGGAGACTGTCCATGCGGTCGGAGCTAAGTTCTGCTAGTCCCGCCGCAGATGAACACAAAAACTCCCCTATCACAATCTAAATCTCATGGCTGTTAGACGGGATATAAAGCTCCAGTCTTTAACAAATTTGTCAGCATACAGGCAACTGAACAGACAGATCTCCAAATGCATGCGGCGGGATTTACGCAACTTAATATACATATAACTTAATATACATATATATAAAATACTGCTCTTATTGAGAAAGCGATCGAGCGGAACCAGGGCCCCAAAGTCTTAGCCAGAAATATGTCTGCCAGAAAGAGCCAACTGTCAAAGCTGACGACTGAGTGTGACAGCATCGTTTTCGGAACAGCTGTTCACGGTACTTTAACGAGGGTTTGCTTGTAAAATTGAGATCATTGTGGTCTCGTCTACCAATAGCCAAGTATTTTTAGTTCCAAAACTATGAAATAAAACAATGCGATCTATCTGCAGGAAATAAAGAAAATGGCTATACACACTATTGTGAAAAGTCAGAATGTCTCAAAAAAGGTACGTATGGCAACTCACAATTCACAATGTTATGTTAGTCTCTACTTTAACGTATGGTAGTGAAAGTTGGGTAGGGAAAGTTGGTCAGCAGAAATACAGTCGTTAAGTATGTTAGGGCTAAATCTGAGTGACAGGGTAAGAAATTATATAATAGAAGAAGAGTGTGGTTTGCAAGACGATGTTGTGACCAGGATTAAGAAAGGAATGCTTGGTGGTTTGGTCATGTAGAAATAATGAATGAGTAAAGAGTGACAAAGCAAATTTATGTTGCAGATTTTGAACGGGAGGGTCGAAAGGGACGTACTAAGCGAAAATTTATCGACCAAATTGGCGTTATATTGAAAATAGGTCAAATTAAGAGTAAACTTAAACGACGAGCATGTATGCGTAGGTATATGGATGTGGAAGAGACGAGAGAGGTGTGTAGGATCGTGCCCAATGGGAGTCCGTACTATCTGCCTAGCCATCTGGGTGACAGGTGTGAGAGTTTATGTTGTGTTGCAATCTATATACTAGGTCATAGGTCTTCTTTTTTGCCTAGGAGTCCGTCTGTGTAGCTATCACGCTCTTAGTTATTTTTGCCGTCAAATAGCAGTTATTGCACTGCTGTATTCCGATATGAAGGGAGATATCTTAGTTATCAGAGATGACAACGCACCTATAATAACCTTAAGGCCCGATTCTCGGTCTGATAAAATATTATCAAGTAAAAAATATGTGTGTGCATTCATACGATCCGGTAAGTCAAGTTTCGGTCGAATCTCATTCCATTATAATAAATCAGACCGAGATCGGACCGAGAACGAACTGTGAACGGCAAATGAGGATTGACCCTAATTGATAAACAGCAAATTGAAGTGGCTGGACCAACCTAGAACCCGCCTCACGGCAAGGATGGGTTACGTCAGACCGCTCCAACCCCCCCCCCCCCATGGTGTTTCACTTTAGCCCCATATTGGCAGAGCCACAGGGACGCTTTCGCTCACATCCGCGGCCCCACCAACACCGGCCACCCCATGGCAGCCCCTCCTCGGTAGAGGATTACTCCTTTTAATACTCAGGTAAGGCACACCTGAAACATAAGGCAAGCCTTCCTCCCATGCCTCAACTCTATTTGTTGCAACAGACTCCCCCGAGCCTAAAATGTGAAGGCCATGGGTCTAGGAAAAAACGAGTATCCGGAAGCATCCGCTTTCCTGACCCCAGCAGCGGATCTGGTCGATGGCTCCGGAGAGGGAGAGCGACACCCCTCTCCTACCGCAGCCCCACCATCACCGCATCAATGGTACGGCCCCGCCAGTGTTGCGAAGAATAGTGTGAGTGGCGCTTCGCCATACTTACATTCGTCTTTCCCCGTGACTTCGCCTCGGCTGCGGCGGTAGGGGAAGAGGACACCGCTCTCGCTGCAGTCCACCAACTTACATCCGAAGTGGGCCCGCCAAGCCCACTTGGAGTGGCCACCTCGGGCCAGCCATTTGGGTTTCTCTTAGTTAATGGGGTTGACCAAACCAAGGCCACTAAGCCCCCCCCCACCCCGCCCAGACAACGCAGGAACTCACTCAGGGTGCTGACCTAGTAAGAAATAGAAGAAATCGATGGATGCAGGTGGTCAGGACCGTGTTTCAACAAACATTCCTCGAGTACGGCTTATATTCAGCAGTGGATTTGTTAATGATGAAAGTGATGATGATTAACTAATGATTAATGGTACATAAAAATACTTTATCGTGTTCGTGGATCACACCCACATCATATGAATTTATTTCCGGCACGAATTAATAACTTCCTGTCCTTTCGCCTACGTTTAGAAAAGATGCTCTAATAATCATTTTCTCAAAACCTGGGAACATGGCTAGTATAAACATGCTAATTCAAATTGACATATAGAATTTTCGTCACTGTTAGAGAAACAAAGGGTTGCACTCTCAAACTCAGGTCTATGACACACGCAGTGAAGCGTGTATTTACACACCAAGTGTGTATTTTGACGGCTCTATAGCGCAGGGGCTAAGCATTCGTCATGGCGCGCAGATGGCGTGTTCGAATTCCGTACGGAACAAATTATTATATGGCCTCGCAAAAGATAGTTCCAAGATTTATATGTGTTTATGTAACTGTACATTGTGCTAAAGGTATTACGCCATTATGTTATGTTGTGAGAGACTGAGGCCAAAGCTAGACTTTCACCTTTATTTCAGGACGCCAGGTCTCCGCCCATTGGTAATAGTTACGAAGGAAGTTTATGGAGGGAGAATTGGATGAAGGCTATCGTGTACCAACGTTTTCGCGGAAGGCGAAAGCAGACTGCCTGTGACGTTCAACTCGTTCAGAATGAATAAAAAGGTTTTATTTTGTGGCAAAGTATAAATTCAGCCTCGTCTTTCTTTATATGTATATATCGATAAACGAATCGAATAACATCGTAACTCCAAAGAGAAGTTTGAGAAGAGTTTGTGAAGTTGGAGAAGTTTTTGTGAGCGCAAAAACAATTTTGCTATCTTCACACCTTGGCATTTGGGCAATATTTATGATTTTTTAATAATGTTTGTTAGCCACGCGGAATAATGTTCCCTAAAATGATCATTCGTTTCTCGAAATAAAAACAATTAATTGCGTCAATTAAATATATAATTTTTCTCTGAAAGAAATATCCGATTTTAATTAACTTAGAGTCGCTACGTAGTAATGGGCTACGTAATACGAATAAAGAATTAAATGTTGATTATTTGTTTTAATTTAGAAGCATGTGTTACAATTACAAAATATGTTAAGGGCATATGGTACACGATAAAAGCGTAAAGAGAGCCTAATGTTAGAAAGAAATGTTATTATTATTCTTAAATGTTAGAAAGGGATGGCACTAGCCTCCCATATAGTTTTGGGGATCGTAGAGAAATGAGTTGTTCAACTCGTACATGCAGTTAACATAACTGAAATTTAGTATCAAAATATATTATTTTTAATTGTGATTTTCTTTTATATTTAATTTTATTTAAATGTTTATAATGCAAACCTCCTTGAACAAATCCATCAGTATCCATTGGTAGTATGTCAGCGAAGATACGTCATCAAAATTGATGTATATGTTAAGGCTACAGTCTTTTAAAGTTGACTCACATCGAATCATTAGCGCCACTTTGATTTCTTTTTTTACAGCAAATTATTGTTTCAGAGTAAAATATTTTGATAACACATAAATACCCAGATTATAAGTAATGGCTAAATTTTTTTTTGGTTCATCTATGTGGTCTATGTTAGATAAATCAAACGGTAAATAGAGCTCTCTCGCACCCAACGCAATTTCGAGCTTTGTTCGTGTACCATTATAAGGCAATCGATAATAAAAAGGCGAAATCTATTCAGCGCGTTAATAGCTAAACATCTTCATCTCCAAAATGCGCTGTTTCTTTTTTTCTAAATATCTTTCATTGTCTTAAATAAGAGGTCTCAATTTCGTTAAATTTCGCTGTTTTCGCCTCATAAAAAACTATTTGTTTCATAGCAATAGCTGAAAATATTTATGCTATAATTATTTTTTTCTCAAGGGCAGGTGTTTAATTAGACAAATATTAAAAAATAATAATTTAAACCACTTTATTTCAAAATTAATAATTATTTCGATCGACCTATAAAATATTGACTTTATAAACAATAATTGCGGGCAATATTCCTTAGCAGTGTTGCCAACTGCACCGTAATTACGGTAAAAACACCGTAATCAGCATAGATCTACCACCTACCGTAGGATTATAATTACGGTAGCAAAATACACCGTAATACCCAATGAAGATCGTATCTAAATATGATTATCTATAAACTAAAATAATTTTAGCGAGTTTGATTGTTTACTTTCTTTACGTTACAGTATTTTCCTTTTATTCTACCGACAACACTGTTTTATGCGTCGGGAAATCCCCCAATAGCGTGGTACCAGCTTGGAGATATTATGCGAACGAATTCGGGGGTGCTGTATGTATTTGAATTTCAATGAATACTTAGAGCTTTTTAATTTTCCTAGTTTATTTGTATCATAAACGAGATACGACTAACATTTCATTAATACTTAAAATTACGTAAGAGTTTGTTGTGTTGTGTTGTGTTGTGTGTGATCTGAGTGTTTAAAAATATGGAGAGTGATGGCGACAGCGCTACTGATCGAGAAGATAGCTTAACACGAGTACCGGCTAAGAGAAAGCGTTATAAGCAGAAGTTTCGGGAAGAATGGTTGCTGAATAAAGAATATAGTGACTGGCTAAGAAAGGATAATAGGGACTTATCGAAGGCGGTCTGCAATGTTTGCAATACATCTTTCAGTGCCCAAATAAGTGTAATAAAACGCCACAAAGAAGGAACTAAACAGGTGAATAATTTAAAGAGGTGTAGTGCTTCAACGTCCAAAAAACAACAGTCTATAGTAAGCGTTTTTAAATCCATGCCAACTAATGAAAAGCAATTGGTAAAGACTTCAGAAATAAAATTAGCTGCTTTTGTTGCTGAGCATAAGGTATCTCATAATGTCATGAATCACTTAGCAGATTTGTTACCAAAGTTGTTCCCAGATTCTCAGATAGCCAAAGATATTAGATTAAAAAGAACTAAAGTTCAAGCTGTGATAAATAACTGTATTGGGGAAACTGAAAAAGAAAACTTGATCAGTGACTTGAAATCACAAATGTTTTCAATTTTGATAGACGAAAGCACAGATATTGCTGTAGTAAAAACAGTAGCTGTAGTGGTCAGGTATTTTGATCCAATGATTGGTAAAGTTATCACTCGGTTTTGGAATTTGATTCAATTATTTGATGAGAAAACCACCGACCATGTTGCAAATGCCGAAAAACTTTTTAATACTGTTATAGGTTCATTTCAAAAGTATGAGATTCCTACGGAAAACATCATAGGTTTCGGCTCTGATGGATGCAACACAATGATGGGATGTAACAATTCAGTTTCAAGTCGATTTCGTCAACGTTGTCCAGGCATAATTGTGATCAAATGCATTTGCCATTCTCTGCATCTTTGCGCTAGTGACGCATGTAAAGAGCTTCCACTAAATTGTGAAAAAAATGGCGCGAAATATTTATAATTATTTTAAATCCAGTAGTAAAAGGCAGAGTGAGTTGAAAGAGTTCCAGTATTTTGCTGAGGCGGATGTGCACAAAATTCTAAGACCAGCCCAGACTAGATGGTTGTCTTTAAATGCAGTAGTGCAAAGGATTCTGGAACAATGGGATGTATAACGTCTTTATTTCAATAGCAAATGGCTGGAAGAATCGGAGTGCCACGATATTCATGCATGCCTGAATGATCCCATAATCAAGGCTTATTACTATTTTTTGGCTTGGATGTTGCCAAAATTTACAACATTAAATAGCTGTTTTCAGAGCGAATCTATTTTAATTACGAAACTACATGGGAAAATGACAGCTTTTTATAAAGAACTGTTACTATTGGTTTTACACAGAAATTATGTAAATTCCGCTTCTATTGAAACTATAGATCCAATGACAGAAATAAATCACAAGGACCTAAAAGACATATATCTAGGTTTAGGTGTCCAGAAAGAACTAGATTCTGTTGAAAATGAAGAAAGAAAGTTAACTCTCAGAAAGATGTGTAAAAAATTTTATTATTAGAGCTTGTGTGGGCCTTCGTAAACGATACTGTTTTAATGACAAAATTATGACAGAAATAGCAAAATTTGATCTAGAGAAAGTAATTTCTGATGACAGGGAAGAGTCAGTTTCGTCGTTATTTCCATTACTGCCCAGAATTGCCCCAACTTCAATCCAACATCAACAAGAACTAGATGATGAGTGGCGGAAGTTGCCGTTATACTACAAAGATTTGGATTTAAGTCAACCCCCTGACGTATTTTGGCACCAGGTAAGTTTCCATGTAAACTCGAAGCAACGTGAATTCATATTGGTTTCTATTGTTATAGCAGCCTAATCATTTTTTTTTCAGGTCGCAGAACTGCGTGACCAACATCGAGAAGGGAATACCTATTTCCAACACTTGCCAAAATTTATGTTGGCCATTTTGTCTCTGCCACACTCGAATGCTGAGTGCGAAAGAGTCTTCAGCAGAGTTAACGATATAAAAACAAAAAAACGGAATAAACTCCTAACGAAATCCATCAAGGGAAATCTCTTATCGCAGCAAGCCATACAGCGTCACGGAAAAAACTGTGTTGATTTTAATCCCACTCACGCTATGATCGCAAAACATAACAATGATATGTATAAAAATATTGAAACAATTATACTGTCCGATTCTGATTAAAAATATGTTTTTTTTTTTAACTCTGACCCATAACATGCTACTAAATAAACAAGGTAATTCTACCGTATTTCAAATATATATTACAACATAATTTCGAAAATTCTACCGTATTTTTAGAAGAATTCTACCGTCCGCTAGATTTCAGACTTGGCAACACTGTTCCTTAGTAGCCGCTGAGCGGCTGTAGCGTTCAGACGTCTTGTCTGTGCCAAATTTTTGCACTTCCTCTCGCTCTAACATTCCTCTTTCTCTCTCTTTCCCTAATCTTGGTTGCGCATTGTTACGAATTGAAAGTTGCTCTACTTTATTATTTTTTGCATATAATTCTTTAAGGGTTTATAAATCATTTTGTATTTGTTTTATAACTTTTAATTTCGATATGGACCATAAACGTAAAAAATATGCTTGTACCAGAAAACGAAAATTGAAATCAAACGTTGAAGCAATGAACAGAAATAGAATTCAAAGGTAAGTTTTTTTTGTGTTTCATAGTAAAATAGTTAACAACGTGCATATGTGTGAGCACTTGGTTAAATATTAGGTATATAATTAGGTAGGTACTTTTAAGAATAGTTTATAAATGAGTTGCATATTTGTAATGCATATAGGTAAATGCTATACAAAGTTACATTATACTTTAATGAGAAACTATAAATATGTGTGATAGTGGACTGTTTGTACTTATATAGAAATTATTTTGAGTTTTTTTTTAATCTATTTTAGTATTTAGAACTACTTGACGTACTTGACGGATTTTCGATAGTGTCATCGACTTATTACGAAACCCTCAGTGCACGACTCATTCTAGCACTTGCCAGATTCATTTGAATAATCAATAATACGAGTACATGTTATACAGGTTCTAGATGATTATCTTTTAGAAACCTTTTCAACAAAACAACAAAAATTATACAAACTTAAAATATTTTTTTTTGTGTAACGAATTTAGTAATAAAAGCATGGAACAAAAATAGATACGAGGTAGAAAATCTGTATGTGAAAATTTGTTAGCTAATTATCAATAATCCTGTATATTAGATAAATTGATACTGGAATATCTTAGTAGAGCAACTTTCCACGCTACGGCCAGAAAGATAACTGCGGTGGCGGTACATGAAGTGGCGGGGCAGGGAGGGTGTAGATGTGTCACCAGAACGCAATTTTTCTGTTTTGCTCTGAAAGACTGGGCTCTTAACCCTAGTACCTATTCAAAGACCAACCTTAAGAATTGAAAAATAACTAATTTAAGAATATCTATGGAAATCAATTTTTTCATCATCTATGGATACTAATAAGTTGGGTTAGGATAGCCTTAGATAGATGTCTTAGTTGATATTATATAACATACATATTATAAATAGAAGACGAGAGAGATGAGCGTCAGGATCGTGTCAAATGGAAGTCTGTAATCTCTGCCTACCCTCCTAGGTGACGTTAGTAGTAGGCGTGAGTGTTTATATATGTTCTAATATTGCAAATACTAATAAGATATAAAACATAAATTTTATTAGTTTAATATTTTAAATCAAAAGTACATTATATATTTTGACAATAGGCAATATTTTGAAAGAATTAGATTTAGAATTCTTTTTAGTGAAAGATTTTACTAAAACTAGCACTTATTATAAAATCTTTTATATTGGTAGATATTTTTGCAAATCAAATGTTAGTTGTCTTTGGTACCTTGGTGGTAATGGTAATAGATTGCTAAGAAATTAATTAACCTGATCCGACTTCAAGAGAAAATAAATTAGTAAAAAGTGAACATTAGACTAAAATACTTACTACACATTATACTGAAATATCCATACTAATATTATAAATGCGAAAGTGTGTTTGTTTGTTTGTTTGTTTGTCCTTCTTTCACGTCGCAACAGAGCGTCGGCATGGCATGAATTTTGGTATGTATAAAATAGAATATTTCCCACGAGAACGGGAATGAGATGTTTTTCCGCGGAAAAACATATCATTCCCGTGGGAAAATTGAATATGTTGCAAAATTAAATTCAGCTAGGTGGCGCCACCGTGATTCTACAAGACGGACGACGGTACGATGGACGAACACAGAAGGTCAGAATATCTGGATTATTATGTCTTTTTACCAAAATTAAGATAAAAAATGTATGGATCTGTATTATTCCACGCAGGACCGGAAAGAGAGCGATAAAAAACATAAAATTCATCAGTTGATTTTCTTCAAACGTTTTGGTGCATTGTAATTCACGGACGATATTAAGTAATCCCACCTCGCAGACGATATTAAGTAATCCGTTGATGCTCTGCCTACCCCGCAAGGGTTACAGGCGTGATTATAAGTATGGATCAGAAATACTATCACCACCTGTCACGCTTTCATCCTTAACTAGTACTTAACTGTGGTAGAAACAGTTCTTAGTAAGCCTTATTAATAAGCCTTAGTAATATTTATTGAGCGGAAATGAATATAGTGCATTGGGGTAAGTTCGGTGATGGGTTAAGACCGTAAAATTCAAATTCCCGGTGAATTATGCTATATTTTTGAAAGCTAGCAATATGATACAAGACGCCATTTTATTCTGCCCCGACCCCAAGTTTCAGCCAGTCGCTCCGAAAAGTAGGGCGTGTGCTGCGCAGTATTTTATAAAACAAGGTAATTTTTGTATTTTTTTCGTCCGTCCGGTCTTTACGTATCACTTTTATTTAGCGACGTCCGGTCTTACCCCTTGATGGCCAATTCTTCATCATGCATATAAAAAATTATGCCTTGTCTTTGCACACGTTTTAAACAGAAACTGTTGAGTTTTGAAAAGTAAAAGCTTCTTATAGCTAAATTACGTGTAACCATTAACGATTTGCGCCATGTTTCAGAAGTCTGATGTATTATGGATGTCGAAAAAATAAAGTTTTTGTCCGACTCTTTTAACTAGTCTAAAATCGTCCGGTATTACCCCAATGCACCTTACAGTTCTTATATGTGGTTTTGAATGAATTGGTATTACAATAAAAAAATTGGGCAAAATTATAAGAAAAATATTTTTGAGAGTTCTTATTAATTAACGTATACATAGTTTAAATTGATTCCGCTAGATGTCGTTACTAGGTTTTTAAAACGCGGTAACGAAGTGTTTCCTGACATGGACTTAACTCCCGCCATTGAGCCGCGCGTCAACTTATAGTGCATACGGTACCTATACGCTTAAATTGTTTCTTTTTCGTAGCTTATTCGACAACCTGCTTTCAATTTTGGTTGTTTGTTATTTGCTTTGAGATTTGGTTAAGGTTGAATGGATTTATATTTATATTGTGTATTTTCTTGGATCGGTTTTGTTGATTTGGTTGGTATTCTTTTATACATATTTAGACTCTGTCTTTGATTTTGGATTTTGTTTCTTTAGAATCGTGAATTAGTTTTCGTTGTTTTAGGTTGTGTAACAATATTTCAAAGGAATATTAATAGTATAGATAGTGTATACGGTACCTATACACTTACTTCTTTTTTCGTTGGTTATAATTATATTGACTACTGCTTTCGATTTCGGTTTTCTGCGATTTGTTTTGTGATTTGGTTTAAGTTGATTCGATTTTTTTTGGCTATCGTTTTCGGATTCGTGTTGTGTCTTGAATTAGTTTTGTTGTTTTGATTTTAAAAAACATTTAAAGGTAATATTTATTCCTTTTTAGATATTTTGGATTTGCTTTTAAAAAAATATTTAAAAGGAAATTTAATTCCTTTTAGGTATTTTAAGGTTTTTTTATAAATAGGTTTTTCGTTACTTCATAATGCCTCGCAAACGTAAGTCCAGCCTTTTAAGAGTATCTTCTCAAAGACAAGTGATCCTCGATCGCTTGAATCTTTAGAAGATGCTGAACTGAGAAGGCAAGAACAAGCAGAGAGTCAGGCTGCTTTTAGAGCATCTAAGACACCTTTTCAACGTCAGCAAAAGCGTCTTGAACAGACAGAGCGTCAGGCTGCTTTAAGAGCTTCCGAAACACCTTCTCAAAGTCAGGAAAGGCGTCTTGAACAGGCAGAGCGTCAAGCTACTTTAAGAGCTACTGAAACACCTGCTCAAAGTCAGCAAAGGCGTCTTGAACAGGCAGAGCGTCAAGCTACTTTAAGAGCTACTGAAACACCTGATCAAAGTCAGCAAAGGCTATTCGAACAAGCGGAACGTCAGGCCGCCTTAAGAGCTGCAGAAACACCTGATGAAACTCAACACAGACTCATTGAGAAAGCTGAACGTCAATCTACTATAAGGGCATCTGAAACACCAGAACAGACACAGGCGCGAAGAGATGCAAATACACAGCTCCAAGCTGAACGTCGACAAAATTTTCAAAGAAACAATTGGTCGGTTTTTAATGACGCAGCATTCATTTATGATCCGTTGATTGATTATAAAAATCACAAGTTAGTTGTTATCGGACTGATGGACAAGGCGTGTCGATTTTGCAGCGCTTTAAAATGGAAAGATGAGATCGCAGGCATGTGCTGTTCCAATGGCAAAGTGTCTCTACCGTTACTTGGGGAACCAGAAAAACCTTTGAAAACTCTCTTTTATATGATGCTAATGAGTCACGGCGCTTTTTAAACAGGAATCGGAAATATAACTCATGCTTTCAAATGACGTCCTTCGGAGTTGACCGGGAAATAATAATGCCGGGATTTTCACCTACATTTACGGTGCAAGGGCAAATTTATCATAGAATAGGTTCACTTTTTTCCAGCTGAAAACGAACAGCATAAATTTTTACAAGTATATTTTATGGGTGACGAAGAAATTGAGGTAGACCGTCGCTGCCAATTTATCTAGGGAGTTGAGAGAGACACAGCGTTCAAAATTCAAAGATTCGTTCATGAACGTAACATTTTAGTCAAAACATTTAAAACTGCTTTAGAAAACCTACCTGAAGAGGATTATAAAATCGTCATTCACGCAGATCGTACCCCTCGAGGAGAGCATGAAAGGCGCTACAATGCAGCTTTGATAAACGAAATAGCAGCCGTAATTAGTTGTGATCAATTTTCTTCACGAGACATTGTCTTGTGAGCACGTGATGATACGTTGCAACGGGTAGCCGATACACACAAGTTTTATGACGCTCTACAATACCCATTGATTTATTGCAAAGGACAAGAGGGTTATCATTTTCAAATTCCACTCATTAACCCGGTTACAAAGGAGCCTACTCCGAACAAAAAAGTATCATGTATGGATTTTTATGTGTATGATATGATTACCGCATGCCCACATTCTAATATGGCTTGAAGAGAAGTTGCTGCCCAGCCAAATAGACGACATAATAAGCGCCGAAATTCCGGATCATGAGCAAGATAAAGAATTGTATGATACCATCGTCCGAAATATGATTCAAGGCCCATGTGGAGCACGAAATTCAATATCGCCATTAAGAAGGAAAATCTACAAAGAAATTCCCTAAACAGCTATTAAAAGAAACAGTGCACAATGACAATGGCTACCCTTAATACAGACGCAGAGCTCCCGAAGATGGTGGCAGGAAAGTTACAAACAAATCTCGCTCTGGAGCGTTCGAAACCTTAGATAACAGCTGGATTGTCCCGTATTCGCCCATTCTATGTAAAATGTTTAATGCCCCCTTTAATGTAGAAGCATGTAGCTCTGTCCGCGCAATCAAGTATATAAGTAAAGGAAGTAAGTACATAAATAAAGGAAGCGAACAAGCAATATTTAATCTCAGGAGTGAAGGTGAGGCAAATCCCGTTAATGAAGTACAGACCTTTCAAGCAGGGCGTATGTCAGCAGTAACGAGGCAGCGTGGCGTCTCCTTGGCTTCCCTTTACACAAAAGGCACCCAACAGTTACTCACCTTGCTGTGCACTTAGAAAATAGAGAGCGTGTATATTTCACCGAAAGAAATTTCCAAGAAAGAATTGCATCACCGCCAAAAACTACACTAACAGCCTTCTTTCAACTTTGTCAAACCGACCCCTTTGAAAAAACGTTGTTATATTCTGAAGTCCCCCGCTATTATACTTGGAACACATCTAGGAAGGAGTGAAAACGCCGTATTCAAGGCGCGCCTGTTGCAAATTGGCCCGGTGTAAAGCTCAGATGCCCTTGGTCATGTGTATACCGTCCATGTAACTAATTTTGAATGTTTCTGTTTACGATTGCTGCTGCACCATGTTCGGGGTCCTACAGGATATAAAGACCTTAAAACTGTCAACGGTCAGGAATGCGCAACTTATAGAGAAGCATGTGAAGCTCTGCATCTTTTAGAAAACGATAATCACTGGGATGAAACCAAAAAGGAAGCTGTGCAGTGTCAGTCAGCAGCCAAAATTAGGGATCTTTATGCAACTCTCATTACATCTTGCGGGCTATTTAATGCATATGAATTGTAGGACAAATGTAAAGAGTACATAGCGGAAGATATTTTGCGAAGGTTACAGCAGACACACGCGAACATGACCCACAATGAACACATTTATAATGAAGC
This sequence comes from Parnassius apollo, assembly GCA_907164705.1. Lineage (NCBI taxonomy): Eukaryota > Metazoa > Arthropoda > Insecta > Lepidoptera > Papilionidae > Parnassius > Parnassius apollo. The sequence continues at coordinate 7,395,324 of CAJQZP010001697.1, forward strand.
AGTTGGAAAAATTGAGGATAAATTAATGGCAATGGTAGCCAAAAAATTAAGCGACAGTACCAGACTTTGCAGCAGCAAGTAGCCGAATTTGTACCCCGCTTTCTTCCAGAACAAAAACGAGTTTTTGACAAAGTATTAGGACAAATTGAATCTGGAAATGGTGCATTTTTTTTTTAGATGCCCCTGGAGGAACTGGGAAGATATTTTTGTTAAATTTATTACTGGCGCAAGTACGGAAAGATATAAACATTGCTGTGGCCGTAGCTTCCTCCAGTATAGCCGCCACGCTGCTAAGCGGGAGCCGCACTGCACATTCTGTTTCAAAACTCCCTCTAAATCTAGCCCAGGAAGAATCGCCGAACTGCAACTTTAGCAAAAATAGTGCACGAAGTATAATGCTACCACAAAGCAAACTTTTAGTGTGGAACGAAAGTACAATGTCGCATAAAAAAGCCGTAGAAGCACTAAATCGAACGCTCCAGGATTTGTGCAGCAATACCGATGTAATGGGGGGAAGGGTGGTTTTACTGGCTGGTGACTTTCGCCAAACTTTACCTGTCATTCAAAAGGACACACCTGCAGATGAAATTATAGCATGTCTCAAGTGTTAAAGAGAGGATGATATCAATGCTGGAAACTATGCTGACACACTATTGAAAATTGGCGATGGGCGGTTGGAAACGGATGCTGAGGGCTGCGTTAAATTGACGAGAGATTTTTGTAATTTAGTACAGAGTCATTCCGAATTAATTACGAGCGTTTATTCAGATTTAACGAACAGCAGGCATGAAGACAAATGGTTATGTGAAAGGGTGATGCTTGCACCAAAAATGAGAGTGTTAACAAAATAATTTTAGATATATTAAGCGAAGTAGCAGGAGAAATAACAGAGTATTTGTCAGTAGACATAGTTATGGACACAGAACAGAGCACTTCATATCCCGTAGAGTTTCTAAATTCTCTAGAGTTGTCAGGTGCGCCCTCACATAAGCTTCAATTAAAATTAGGGGTCACAGTCATGCTAATGCGAAATTTAGATGCTCCTCGGTTATGTAACGGGACAAGGCTGCGTGTGACACATCTTGGACGGAACATAATCGGTGCTACAATTTTGACAGGCGTAGGAAAAGTTGAAAATGTTATTATACCACGGATCCCTATAATTCCCACAGATCTTCCTTTTCAATTCAAAAGGTTGCAGTTCTCTATTAAGCTCAGTTTTGCAATGACAATTAATAAAGCGCAAGGACAAACGTTACAGGTAGCAGGGGTCAACTTAGAAAAACCGTGCTTCTCTCATGGTCAGCTGTATGTAGCATGTTCGCGTGTGTCAAATGCCCAGAATCTCCTCATTCTTTCCCCGAATGGAAAAACATATAACATTGTGTACAGTAGCGTCTTAAAATAGTGTTCAGTTAGTTTTTCTTCCAAAATTCCCACAATCAATTAATCAGAATTCCCACAGATCTTCCGTTTCAATTCAAAATTTCCTATTTAGCTCAGTTTCTTTTCAATTCCCAATGCTGCATATCTGACGGAACTATTAAGCTCAGTTTCCTTTCAACTCAAAAGGCTGCATCTCTGACGGATCTTTTATGTGGCTCAGTTTCCTTTCAATTCAGAAAACTGCATCTCTGATGAATCAATTTAGCTCAGTTTCTTCTCAAAAGTCTGCATCCCTGACGGATAATTATGCTCAGTTTCCTTTAAAATTAAAAAAATATCCCATTTCCATTTGGAATAAACAGGCTATTTTCATGCTTCATTTCACGCTGCGTTTCAATACATTTAAATAGGCTGACGAATCAATTTTGCTCAGTTTCCTTTTAATGGCTGCATCTTTGACGAATCTATAAAACTCAGTTTTCTTTCAATTCAAAAAGAAATGGATAGTTCATTTCCCAGTGAACATGCGGGCGAAGCCGCGGGTAACAGCTAGTTACTAATAAAGCTACTTTCGCTATTCATATTTTCACGAAAAAAAGTTAAATAACCCTTTATACCTGTTACGGCCCTCAGTTGCCCCGACAGAAGTCGACTGGGCTAGGGCCCATCAGTAACCCAACTCGACGGGCAACCAGAGGGTTCGGGCCCAAATGGCCTATGGATAATTATTATGTAATGGCTGGATAAGCAAACACAAACTTACCGAGTTCCGGAGGTAGGGTCGACCACGAGGTACCGTCAGGGGCAAGTAAATACCAAATAAAGCTCTTGTTTTCGTATTTTCAGGAACAATTTACGAAACAATAGAAACACAAAAACGCCGACCAATCGAAGCGTTTCATGATTAAAATTAAAGTAACTGGGTTTACTCGTCAAATTTACATGAAGAACAACGTATATCGTGATACGGATGCAGATTTTGTCTTTACTTTGCAAAGAGGATATCGTAATACTCCTTACAGTATTACTTCGGTTGGACCGATTTTGATGAAGTTTTGTGTGTGTGATTAAGTTGATTCGAGAATGGTCACCCGCGGTGAACAAAGAGGAACCCACATGGCTGGCCCGAGGTGAAGGGCCGGCCCGAGATGGCCACTCCAAGTGGGCTTGGCGAGCCCACTTCGGATGCGTGCTGGTGGACCGCGGCGAGAGGGGTGTCCTCACCGCCTACTGCTGCAGCCGAGGTGGAGTCGCGGAGGAAGAGGAGTGTTGATAAGACGATGCGCCACTCACCCTATCCTCCGCGACTTAAACGGGGCCGCACCGTTGATGCAGTGGTGGTGGGGCTGCGGGGGGAGAGGATTGTCGGTATTGCAAGGCGCCGCTCTCCCTACCCTCCGCAACCGAATCTTGGTTGGCGCGGATTGACCAATCGCCGCTGGGGTCAGGAAGGCTAGTGCTTCTAAGTGCTCCTTTTTCCTGGCCCCATGGCCTTCGCGCACCGGACAGGGGGGCGCGTCCTTTGCGCAGGTGTAATTGAAGGTCGTGGAGAAAGGCGCTCCATGTGTTCTGGTGCGCCTTACTTGAGAAGGAGAAAGAGGAGAGTAGTTCTCTTCCGAGGAGGCGCCGCCGTGGGGCAGCCGGCGCTGGTGGGGCTGCGGATGTGTATGAAAGCGTTCCCGTGGCCCTGCCAATAAGCGACGAAGGTGGAACACTATGGGGTTTTAGTCGATGCGAGTCCGACATAACCCGTTCTTGCCCCCGCGAGGCATTTCCCCATATAAAAAAAAGTTGCGCCTAACGGAACTATGTTGTGTTCTATTCATTATGATTTTTAAATTAATGGACTTGAACATAACTTAATATGGCATCATAATACTTTATTTGGTAATAAGCCTACATTTTATGGCAGTCACAGTGGTTTATTTAGGCAGAAATAGCGCATTAATTTGCTCTCTCAGTATTGGTGATCATTTGGTGTTCGAATGCAATTTGAAGTGCAGTTGTGACTAAAATGGCTAGTACTATTGTAATTTTAGGCTTTATTTTTCTGGTATCAAGTATATATTTTTGGTATAAAAACTAAGGGTATCAAAGCAATTTATGGTGGTCATTATATTTAACCCCTTTTTAATTTTATAAAAATTCAAAGTACTAAATTTTAAGTTGTAAGCTGCCTCCGCGATACCATACACTTCAATAACTTTGGTGGTTATCAAATTAACGTCTAGATTTAATATTTCAGAGTATTTCTTTATTATAAGGCTAGTTGTTTTAAGTGCGTATGTTGTAGGGTTTGATTGGCTACATCTTGAGGCTAGTTTTTGTTAGTACAAAGATATCTATGAAATCCCCCGTAAAAAGATATACTTACCATATTCATAACTGACGTTAAACATGGTAGTGGTCATATTTTAGACAACGTCGCCATTAGAGATAAGACGTGATTGGCAATAAATTCTCGTAAAAGAACACCATCTGCCTATGTTTTTGTTTGTTGTTTTGTTGTTTTTCTATCTCTTGTTCGCTCCAGCTGTAGATGTTGACAGCTGGTCTTGGAACTCTCCCATTGTACGGAGGTTTTACCTTAACTACCATGCTTAGCATTTGGATTGGCGATCGATATTTTACTTTATTTTACATAATTAACCTTTAAGGAAAGAGCCTTCTTAAAATGCCGGCAACGCATCTGCAATCCCCATGGTGTTACAGCTGTTCATGGGTGGCGGTAATCACTTACCATCAGGTGAGCCGTATGCTCATTTGCCACCTCTCCTATAAAAAAATAAAATAAAAATAAATAAATGTGCGAGTTATTAAAGCAAAAGAACGTCCCAATACTTTGTAATAAAAAGACAGTCTAATAATAATTGTAAATAATAGTACAAATTTGAAATGTAACGTGTCGATTAATTAAACAAAAATATAAGCTGTAATTATTGTGTTGTGTTGCCGTGTAGTGGCGGTTGAGAATATCCACTACCCCATATCTTCCCGTGGGTGTCGTAAGAGGCGACAGAGGGAGACAAAAAGGAGATGGGCAGCAGCATCTTCTAATAACAACAATAACATAAGAAAAAACTGCGGTTGCCAACCCGCTCGCCAAGCGTGGCAACTATGGCAAATATCCCCCCATGAGCAACGACGCAAATAAACGGCCCCCAGTCCCCGGCGGCCCCGCTATTCCTGGCTACGGTGGCGACCATGGTAACGGCGGGGCAGGGGGTGCTAATAATCTCCGGTGGAGGTTCGGTTGCCACCTACGACGACTCGACCTGGCAACGTATAACGCACGCACCCTGAGGACTGACGAGAAGATACTGGCATATTATTGGATTATCTGAGGTCCGAAGAGAGGGGGAGGACACGGTAATCCTCGAGTCCGGCCACTTGTTCTATCACCGGGAGGGCGACCATCTGTCCCAAGGAGGTGTCGGATTTATCGTCCACAAGGCTCTCGTCAACAACGTTGTAAAGATTGGGAATGTGTCGACGAGGGTCGCGTACCTGATACTCAGAATCACCAAACGGCATTTGCTGAAGGTCATACAGGTCTACGCACCAACCTCGGCACATCCCGATGAGGAGGTGGAGGAAATGTATGAGGATATTTCTAGGGCCATGCATTCCTCCAAAACCAACTACACGGTGTTGATGGGAGACTTCAACGCAAAACTAGGCACAAGAGAAGGCGGTGAGCTGAAGTTAGGGAAATTTGGAGTAAGGCAACGGAACCGTAGGGGCCGGCAGCTGGCTGACTTTATGGAGCGAGACTTACGCAACTTTAATACTGCTCGTATTAAAGAAGCGATGGAGCGGAACCAGGCGAGCTCCAAAGTCTTCGCCAAGAGATCTGTCTGCCAGAAAGAGCCAACTGTCAAAGCTGAAGACTGAGTGTGGCAGCATCGTTTCCGAGACACCTGATATTTTAAGTGAGATTGAGAGGTTCTATTGGCAGCTGTACACATCATCGTCGGAGCCACACGCAAGTGTGAGTAACGATCCACGAGCAAGTCTTATCCGACACTATTCCGATGATATCCCGGACGTCAGTCTGAGCGAGATTAGAATGGCTCTCCAGCACCTTAAAAACGGCAGGGTCCCAGGCGAGGATGGAATTACAGCGGAGCTTCTGAAAGCGGGTGGAACACCGGTACTTGAAGTCCTTCAGAAGCTCTTCAATTCCGTCGTCCATGGTGGCACTACTCCGGAGGCGTAGAGCGGAAGTGCGGTGGTCTTATTCTTTAAGAAAGGCGACAACGCTCTCTTAAAGAACTACAGACCGATTTCCCTTCTGAGCCGCGTCTACGTGCTGTTTTCGGGAGTCATTACGAATCGTCTTGCACGCGGACTCGACGACTTCCAGCCTCCCGAACAAGCCGGTTTCCGAAAAGGCTTCAGTACCATAGACCACATACATACCCTGCGGCAGATTGTACAGAAGACCGAAAAGTACAATCTGCCACTTTGCCTGGCGTATGTGGACTATGAGAAAGCCTTTGATTCTGTCGAAATTTGGGCGGTGCTACAGTCCCTTCAGCGGTGTCAAGTTGACTGCCGGTATATCGAAGTGCTGAAGTGTTTGTACAGTAGGGCTACGATGGTTATCCGAGTACAGAACCAGAGTTCGAAACCTATCCAACTGCAGAGAGGTATAAGACAGGGTGACGTTATATCCTCTCCTATCCTATCATTACAGCCCTTCACAAGTCTACTATTCAACATAGGCCTCCCCCGAGGAATGCCACAAAGCACGATCCTGATCCACCTGCATCTATCGAATTCTTGCATGTCTTACCAGGTCGTCACTCCATCTAGTGGGGGGTCGCCCTACACTTCGCCTACCGGTACGAGGCTGCCACTCGAGAAACTTTTTTCCCCAACGGTTGTCGGTTCTTCGAGCTATATGGCCGGCCCATTGCCACTTCAGTTTACTAATCCGTTGGGCTTTGTAGGTCACTCTAGTTCTACTGCGGAAATCCTTATTTCTAAGTTGATCACGCAGAGAAGCCCTGAGCGTAGCCCTCTCCATAGCTCGCTGAGCGACCTTGATCGTCTTTATACGGCCAGCAGTGAAGGACCACGTTTCAGATCCGTAAGTCACTACTGACAACACGCACTGGTTGTACAATCTGCTTTTCGGGTTTTGAGGAATACCTGACGAGAAGATGTGTCATAATTTCCCGAACGCTGCCGAGTTGAATCCGTCGATTAGCCTCACGGTCGAAGTTGGACTTACCTAGTCGGACTAATTGTCCCACGTAAACGTACTCGTCAACAACTTCGAGCTTAGTGCTCCTGACAACTACCGGCATAGGTGTAAAATGGACATTAAACATGATTTTTGTTTTGTCCATGTTCACCTTAAGATGATGTGATGTATAATTTTCCGTTGGGAGACACTATTGAGGTCATTGAGCATAGTGCTTAGGTCTTCCAGCGATCAGTACCGTCTTTACCACGGGGCCCGTGCCTAGGGCCCCTATCTTCACGGGGGCCCCCCGTGACGGAAGGCATCGGCCTTATTAGCTTACGCTATGCAATCTTTTTTCTATTTTAGGAAAATATAACCTGACAAAAATTTATGGAGTAAATAAGGGCGATGTTAGTGACTTTCTGGCAACCCTGAGCCACACATTGCCGGAAAAAGTGGCATTACAGTTTTCCTAGGTAGAAAATATGTAGTTCCGCATTTCGCTGCCTTCTAAACGTTTTTGTCGGGCTGTACAGTCGTCTTACTTATAGTCTAGATTTTTTTCCGGCAATCTAGTATTTATAGTCGACGAGATAAAAATATAATTTCGTACTGCTTAATAAAAATAACATTTCAAAAGATTTAACGGCAAATGATTTATCTAATACGATAATTTTCAACCACAAATATTAGATTTTATAGCAAATAATAGTTACGATCCTTATTTTTAGATAGGTGAAGCCTAAATTTTAATGTAAGAAATAAAAAGAATTACAGAATACTTTCCTTTTTTGCAAAGACATTTAAGTTAGTATACATCTTCTTAGTATACATCTCTTTGCTTCTTTGAAAGAAAGTTTTGGAAAAAAACATTGAAGTTTACATTTTCCTAAGAAATTATGGTCCCCGCTATGAAATCTGTCAAATATTTTACCTCATTGTAAAGTGGCGCCGCCCTGGTGGCAGAAAAAGCCATCGCCATTAATGACCTATTATTTGATTTTTACCAAGTTAACTACAATAAATATAAGATCACAGCAGAATTTTTTTGTCATTCACTTGTTTTTACTTTCCAACAGGGCCCCAAATTCTTGTGTGCCCAAGGGCCCCGGTATGGCCTAAGACAGCGTTGCCAGCGATTCTGCCATAAGGACTATATCGTCGGCAAATTAAAGGTGAGTGATGTGCTCGCCATTGATGTTAATACCGTATCCTTTCCAGTCTAGTAGCTTGAAAACATCTTCCAATGCAGCGGTGAAGAGTTTCGGGGATATAACGTCACCCTGTCTTACACCTCTCTGCAGTTGCATGGGTTTCGTATTCCGGTTCTGTGCTCTGATAGCCATCGTAGTCCTACTGTACAAACACTTCTGCACTTCAACCGACAATCAATTTGGCACCGCTGAAGGGACTGTAGCACCGCCCAAATTTCGACGGAAGCAAAGGCTTTCTCATAGTCCACATACGTCAGGCAAAGTGGCACAATGTAGGTACTCTTCGGTCTTCTGTGCAATCTGTTGCGGGGTATATATGTGGTCTATGGTACTGAAGCCTTTTCGGAAATCGGTTTTTTCCGGAGGCTGGAACTCGTCGAGTCTGCGTGACTGAAAGAGAAATCGGTCTGTAGTTCTTCAAGGGAGCGTTGTCGCCTTTCTTGAAGAATAAGATCACCGCACTTCTGCTCCACGCCTCCGGAGTCGCGCCACCATGGAGGACGGAATTGAAGAGCTTCTGAAGGACTTTAAGTACCGGTGTTTCACCTGCTTTCAGAAGCTCCGCTGTAATTTCATCCTCGCCTTAGGCCTTGCCGTTTTTAAGGTGCTGGAGAGCCATTCTAATCTCGCTCAGACTAACGACGGTCGGGTGCTACTTGCTCTCGGATCATTACTCACACTTGCGTTTTGCTCCAATGATGATGTGTACAGCTGCCCAAAGAACCTCTCAATCTCACTCAAAATCTCAGGTGTCCCGGAAACGATGCTGCCACACTCAGTCTTCTCGGTCACTTCTTCAATACGAGCAGTATTAAAGTTGCGTAAATCCCGCCGCATGCATTTGAAGATCTGTCTGTTCAGTTGCTTGTATGCTGTCAAACCTGCTTACGACTGCAGCTTCATCCCCCGTCGGGGGGGAGTTAGACGTCGTTAGACGGGGCACTCTTAAAAGTGTGATCGGAGAGTTTTTGTGTTCTTTTGCGGCAGGTCTTGCAGAACTTAGCTATGACCGCATGGACAGTTTCCACAAGCTTGTCATTCATATCGTCCACTTGCAATCTTCTTGGCACTGAAAACGGTTTTGTAACTCGAGCTGAAAGGTTTCGGGGTTTTGGATTAGAGCACGAGGGGGGACGGAGCGTTGACTTCATTAGACGAGACCTCTCCAACTTAACGTTTTTGTTCAGTGTGACTCTAACCATTCGGTGATCGTTGCCAGTTTTCACCCTTGCCATCACTGAGACATCACTGAACAGTTGCCGTCTTGTCGTCATAATGAAGTCAGTCTCATGTTTTGTCGAACCGTCGGGGCTCGACCAGGTCCACTTTCGGTAGGGCCCGCTTCTGGAAGAGAGCGTTTATCATAAATAGTCCCTCTTTCTCCATGAAGTCGGCCAGCTGCTGGCCATTTGGGTTCCGTTGCCCTATTCCAAATTTACCTACCATCAGCTCACCGTTCTTTCTTGTGTCTAGTTTTGTGTTGAAGTCATTAACACCGTATAGTGCGTTTTGGAGGAATGCGTGGCTCTAGAAATATCCTCATACATTTCCTTCACCTCCTCATCGGGATGTAGGTGCGTAAGCCTGTATGACCTTCAGCGAATACCGTTTGGTGATTCTGAGTATAAGGTAAGCAACCCTCGTCGACACACTCACATTCTTTACAATTTTGTTACCAAGAGATTTGTGGACGATAAATCCAACACCTCCTTGCAACAGATGGTCGTCATTCCGCTGATAGAACAAGTTGCCGGATTCAGGGATCACCGTGTCCTCCCCCTCTCTTTGTACCTCAGATAGTCCTATAATATTGCAGCGCAACTTGTCTACCTCTTCTTCCAGCTCCAGGATCTTCTCGTCAGTCCTCATGGTGTGTGCGTTATATGTTGCTAGGTCGAGTCGTAGGTGGCAACCGAACTTCCACCGGATATTCTTAGCACCCCTTACGCCGCCGTTACCATTGTCGCCACCGTAGCCAGGAATAGCGGGGTCGCCGGGGACTGGGCACCGTCTATTTGCTTCGTTACTCATGGAGGGTATATTGCCATAGTTGCCACGCTTGGCGAGTGGATTGTCAACCGCAGTTTTTTTGTTGTTGTACAGCTGCTGCTATCAGGAAGATGCTGCTGCCCATATCTTGCCTGTTTCCCTCTGTCGCCTTTTACGACACCCACGGGAAGATATGGGGTAGTGGATATTCTTAACAGCCACTACACGGCAATGTTTGTATATTAGTATAAATATATGTGTATATATATAGGAAAAGGGTCACAGCAGGACTGCAAAAACTACCGTGGTGCAAAAAGTACCGTGCTTGCTTAGTATTGTTGGTAAACTGTATGCTAAGGTGTTAATTGAAAGAGTTATGAAAGAAACTGATGGAAAAATTTGGGATGTGCAAGCGGGTTTTAGAAAGGAAATGGGGTGTACAGATCAAGTCTTTTCCATGCGCATGATTGCGGAGAAGTTTTTGGCTAAAAACCAGAAAATTTTATTGTGCGTTCATGGACTTGGAAAAGGCTTATGACAGAGTGGACAGGAATGTGTTATGGCAAACACTGAACTCATATGGGTTGAGCGCTGGTTTGATACAGGCATTGAGGTCCCTTTATAGGGAATCTAGTGCTTGTGTCAGGATCAATGGGGTCTACTCGGACTGGTTTGGCATCCGAAAGGGTGTCAGACAGGGCTGTGTGGCTTCCCCTTGGCTGTTCAACCTATTTATTTACAGGTGTTTGCAAACTTTGAAAGATGAAGAATGTGGGTTAAGAATGGGCGAGTTAACCGTCAAATGCCTTTTGTGTGCCGATGATCAAGTCATATTTGCGTCATCGGCGGCTGAGTTGCAAATGATGGTTACATTAACGAACTGGGCATTAAAATAAAAGGGGAATGAAAGAGAACGCAAGTAAGACGAAAGTGATGGTTTTTGAAAAAGAGGAAAGCAAAACGGTATGTGAAATAAGAATAGAAGGAGAGTTAATTGAGCAAGTGGATGAGTTTGTGTATTTGGGATGTGTATTTAGCAGGGATGGTAGATATGATAAGGATATAGAACGACGAGTAAATGAAGGGAATAGAGTGAATGGGGCACTACACTCTATTGTGAAGAACCAGAATGTATCAAAAAAGGCACGTATGGTAATTAATAATGCTGTGTTAGTCCCTACTTTAATGTATGGTAGTGAAAGCTGGGTGTGGCAGAAGAAGCACGAAACTAGAATAAATGCTGTAGAAATGCGATCTTTAAGGAGTATGCTAGGGTTGAATCTGAATGACAGGATGAGAAATTCCATGATAAGAGATAAATGTGGTATCCAAGATGATGTTGTGACCAGGATTAAGAAAGGAATGCTTCGGTGGTTTGGTCATGTAGAAAGAATGAATGAGGAAAGAGTGACAAAACAAATTTATATGGCAGATGTGAACGGCAGAGTCGGGAAGGGACGCCCTAGAAAAAAGTTTATCGACCAAATTGGCGATATTTTGAAAATGGGCCACGTTAAAAGTACCCTTAACCGACGAGCATGTATGCGTAGATATATGGATGTAAAGGAGGCGAAAGAGGTATGTCAGGATCGTTTCAAATGGAAGTCCGTGGTCTCTGCCTACCCTCTGGGTGACAGGCGTGAGTGTTTATGCTATGCTATGCATATGTGTATATATGCATGTCTAGATAGTAAATGCCAATTGTCATTTAAATTACTGATTAGTGTAATAGTGGTTGTACTCGTATTTGTTTGTCGTATTTGAAATTGTATATTAATATTTAACTATATATTTTGCATGGTCTCAATGTAGCGCTCCTGTAATCACAAACGAGCAAACCAGTTCGACCCTAAGTGTAACCACTCTCTCTAAAGGATCAAAACCTCAGAAAAAAATTATTTCGAAGACATGTGAAGTCCGCCAACACCATTGGGGCAGCGCGGCGGACCACCCTCTCAGAAATGAAGACAGATGACTATATAGGCTGTAACTTTACTTTACTTTACTATATTTTACATGTTAAGAAGTATGAGAGCATTTATTTTTCTGACAACAAATTGCTGAGCAGTTTGTAAGATTGTAAAATAGTAACAGTGTTAATTTCTAGTGTGTTAGATAAGTAAATAAAAAAATATACATAACTATGGACAAAATTATTCAGATCCATTTGCTTTGGGTTATTTTGGAGCCTTGTGACATCAGTTTATTGATCAAGTTCGGTATGGTTCTGTTTAAATACCCTAACAAAGTCTGTATGCGGAGAAACTTTGCAAATATTAATGAGTATTAAATATACCATTTGAGGTTGAAGTTTGATTCGTTAATTTATATTAACTAGTTATTTCTATGTAAACAAACTAAGCAAACAATATACAAATATTGCATGCGGAATAGAGTTCCAAATTTATATTTGAGTTCAAACAAAATTCAGCAAGTTTTAATCACTCATGGAACATCAAACACGCTTCCTAAAAACCGTAAAGCTTGTTTTTGTGTGCCTCGTGTTCTCTTAAACAAATAGTACCTGGATGACCGAGCTTTGCTCGTTTTTTTTTTGAAATTACATTTAGATACAAATTATATATACTGATGAATTACGAATAATATTTTTTGATCTTATTGACATAATAGAAAAAAGCTGAACTGGTTATTTGAAGAAAAAATCATGAATGCAATTAGTATAATTAAAATTTTCGTATTTTTAAAAAATCCTAAAAAAGTGCCCGAAATAACAGATTTTCTCACAAAAGAAGGGAACTTAAGAAAAAGGAAATAAAGTTGGACCGAAGACAGGACGCGAACCAAGGCACTACGACTTTGCGATCGCTCGATATCCACTTGAGCTATTACGTTTATTAACACAGTGTCAAAATTTACCTTTGATTTATTGCCCCAGAAACTCCATGGACACTAAATTTTATGAAAATCGTTGGAGCCGTTTCCGAGAATCCGATTATGTATATATATATATATATATATATATATATATATATATATATATATATATATATATATATATATAAGAATTGCTCATTTAAACTGCGGTGTGGTAGTGAGATTCACCATCAAAATTTCTATTGTCTTTTTATTAAAAAAAAACTAGCTGATTCCCGTCGCGTTGCTGTCCCAGAATAAATAATTGTGGAAATGTTTTAAATTTGGTAGAGATATATTGTTTAATTAGGAATAATAATAGATTATTTGAAGTTGAGTGATATATCACTACAAATAATTTTGTGGGTACGATACGCGCTCCACTTACTGTAAGTTTATTGTAACTTTCGCGCAAGTGCAAGCAATAAGTTGACAAAGTTTTATGGAAATCTGATAAACGAGATATGGCAGCGCATAAAATTTGAACAAACATACATTTTGTATATATTAAATGTGACGTAGTTACGGACCTCGGACCTACTATACTAGAGGTATTATTAGGGTTCCGGATATATTCTTCAGGAAACCATAAGTTATTTTTATATTTTAATCCATTGTGAATATAAATTTAGAGTTTATGTAGTTAACGTGACCTAAAATACAGCTTTTATTGATAAAATGAATAAGTTGTGAAACTAGCGGTTTCTGACAATAATTCCCCACAAATATATACCTATTTATTATATTTAAAATAATATATAAAACAGTATCTAGTTACCTATATAGTTATCAGAACAGTAGTTTAGTTTGCACTTAACAGTAGTTATTGTTATACAGTTTTTTTATAAACCTACATACATATACATATACATTTATTTATTTTATTAAGTATACCTACATATTTACATTATATTATATATATAATTAATATAATGTAAATATATAGGTATTAATATAGGTATAATAATAATTACATATATATATATACATATATATATATATATATATATATATATATATATATATATATATATATATGTATATATATAATTTTTATTTATTTTTTATACCTTTTATTAGACCTTGATTAAAAGGAGCAACAATTAATGCCCTACACGTAAATAATAATGAATCTTACATGCGCAGCGTTTCTTGGCCATGGGGATGCTGTAACAATGTTTTTGCACCACCTTCGACACTGACTCTTTGACGGTTGCTGACTGATGCCTGAATATAGTTAGCTGCGATTGTAGTAGTCAGTTCTGTCAAACAGATACTCTAGTTTTCCCTAGACACCGTACAAAGTTGACATTTGTTAAAATAAAATGTCTATCGGTAGTTTTAGTTAATTTTCGTGTTTGGGCAAAGATGTCCCCCAAGGGCAAAGTTGTAAGGTTTCACGGTGCATGTATTCTTTTTATTTTTTACATTAAAATTTATTCTTCACTTATCTAAAAATAAGAATAGTAACAATTATTTTATGGAGTGTAGAGGTAAATTATTTGCTATAAAATTTAATATGTGCGGTTAAAATTATCGTATTAAATAAACCATTCTCCGTTAAATCTTTTGAAGTGTTATTTTTATTAAACAGTACGTAATGATATTTTATCTCATAGATAATAAATACATAGATCGCCGAAGATTTAAAAAAATATCCCGGCTATAAGTAAGGCGACTGTACAGCCTAACAAAAACGTTTAGATGTCGGCGAAATGCGGAACTACATATTTTTTACCAGGGTAATTTGTCAATGCCACTTTTTCCGGCAATGTGTGGCTTGTCACTGCTCAGAGTTGCCAGAAAGTCACTAACAACGCCCTCATTTACTCTATAAATTTTTTGTCGGGTTATATTTTCCTGAAATAGAAAAAAGATTGTATAGCGTAAGCGAATAAGGCCGATATGCCTTTCGTCACGGGGGCCTCCGTGACGATAGGGCACGGGCACCGTGTGCCCTTATGGTAAAGACGGTACTGATGACAAGTATACTATTCTATTTTTTTTCAAATATATCAAATATATAAAAAATCTAGAGCTTGGACAGATATACGCGATGCATAGGTGTTGAGCAGTAACAAGCATTTTTGATTACTGTTGGCTAGACTTGTATTTGAAGTGTTCTAGAAATGGTATAAATTCTGCTCCCTGCATACATCCACTAGCATTGCCAGCTTTGGCACAACCAAAAGGACCTTCACGTATAGTGTGGTCGTGGAGTCGGTTCAACGGGAAAACAAAAAAAAAGAGCCTTGTTGACCTTCTTGAGCATTCATCGCAACAGCAACAGTTATTAATCTCCCACGTTCCGGTGAAATTACTGCGCCTACTGATATAATTCCTTTTTTGCATCTTACTAGGTTTTTGGACAGTTGTTACAGGGGTGACTACTACCCCTGTCTCATCGATATTTTTTTGGTTCAAATTTATACCTATCCAGGCAAGATTATCGAAAAACTTACTCAAATTATGTTCGTTTTAACTCGAGGCCCGCGACAGGTTTTTTGCTTGAGGACGTCTGATTATGCTGCAGTTCACCATTATAAATTTATAATGACATAAATTCACGTACGACGTTCCCCGCACAACTAAATCACAAAATGATGAATGATATTCGTCAACACATCAAAGCGGCGACAACGTCACGCATCTACGCCACTTCTATTGTCTAATTATTACGATTTCTGTGTGTGTTTTTGTGTGTGTTTAAACACATTTTTTAAATAGCAGATCTATTTCTTCTCACGATTTTCATGCATCTAAAAATACATATTTAAAGAGGTTTATGGTTAGATATTCCAGGTATTATCAAAACATTATGAAAGTATTGTCACAGTTTACAGAGAGTATGTGAAACAAATGCACATGTGCAGAGCAACGGCGGGAACTTCGTAGAGCAACGGGCCAGTGACAGCACACCAACATATTTTACTTTGCTGTAATGGCTGTACCAATACATAAATGTATTAATTGAAAACTGAAAACATTCTCTTTAAGGTGTGGTATAATTTTATTCAGTTAGAAAAATACAGGATTCTTATTGTAAGCTTAACAACAAAATCTTTTTTACTAGCTCTAATCTTCACCTAATCCTGTTTTCAAATTAATCTAACTGACAATAAGTGGTCATTGCAACGAGAAGATCAAAGTTATTAACATCCAGTCAAAGTTGAATGTGAAACTTTGTCATAGCAGTTGAAGAATGTGTCAGAAAGTGTCAAGGATAAATATCATGAACAGTAACATTAAAACGGAACGTACTAGACAAAACGAATTAAAACACTCTACAATCAATCTAATCTAGAGTGAATATATATATTCAGATTAGTATCATCCTTTTAGGACTAGTAAAACTTTAAATAAGAAGAAGTCAAAAAACTAACTTTTGATTTGTAAAATCACATAACGTCTTCTCACACAACATAACAGCGCGTGGCGCGCGCGCGCATCAGTTGAATTTAAATGAGGGGAACACCACCGACTATCATCTTACGGCAGCGAAACGGTGTTACCAGAGCTTTTGTTACTTTTGACCGGCCGCTACTTTTGAACCCGGTCTCTATTAGTATTGTTGTAACACGAATGGGTCGGCTCAACCGGGGAAGGACTACGCTCTCACAGAATAATAGCGTAAAATAGCAGCCTAAGGGCTCTTATACAAGCTAAGAAAAGTCGCCGAGTCTATGCAATAATTCTTGTCATTTCTTCACACGAACTGTGTACAATGCTCCAGCGCTGACAAAGAAAGAAATCTTGTCTGCGCTAGACAAGACGAGCTGTTTGTTGTTGCGGTGAAGGGAGGAGCGGAGTAGGTGAGTTGCTTCAGATAATTTAACATTTTTTGTACATGTGTGGACGTGCTTACGTACTTTTTTATTTTTTTATATATATAAGATGCAATAATTATTTTTTGCTTCGTAGTTAACACGATTCTATTCATTACAAACAAACTTGACTAGTGCACTATACCCTACGTACGACTGACCGAAAACAATCTTATCGTTTACACGTCTCTATTTATGTTGTCTGAAGCAGACAAGAATAATTTTCGTAGCTAGATCCGACAAATTTTTTATCGTATACATGAAGAACCGGTCTTATCTGCCGCAGACACGATGAAATTTCTTAGCGTGTACAAGAGCCGTAACGCTGCTGTGTTTCGTATGGTGAGTGTAAAGAACCGGAAACGCTTTTAACTGGAAAGGAGACCTTCCATTTAAGTTCTTATGGGTGACAACGCATATTTTGATTCGCAATCGAGGATAGATGTCAGGTAGACTATGTGCTCATTTATCAACCTTATCCTACAAAAAAGTGATGCTCGTCGAGTATGGCATTTCCGAAAATCCTTTGTTCTTATTCTTTCTTATTAATTCATAAACGTGGTTACATTAATTTGTTGAGAACTTTGAAGTAATTTTCACCGTATTACAATCATCAAAAACTTTTGAGAAACATCTATTGAGTTATGTACTACTAACGTCATATTACTTCAATGGAAACATCACTGTTTTGTTTACAATATAGCAAAATATAATCTTAAAACTCGTTGCTATTATAAAAAGATAGGCGTTGTAATTATTATTATCGTAATTCGAGTCGACGTTAAAACCGCCTTAAATGCAATACTGCCCTGATTATTTCAACTGTATTTATTAGATTATAGGTTTGCATGAAATAAAACGCATACGTATTAAATTCAGAATGTATTTTTTAATATATAAAGCTAACACCATAACACAATATAATTTGACCACATGCGATATTTATTTTATTTTTCAAAATATAAGAAACAAATTGATACACAACTGATTTTTTTAGCACTACAGAAGACACCTCATACTGTTTAATTACAGTGGTCTATTATATACTTCGATACATAAAATTTTATATCCCCTTAAATATTACACTCACTGACTCAAAACGAATCAGCTCACATTGAGTTCAAGTGACAAAATATTAAGGTAAAGTCTTTATATTCACTAATACAATGTTTATATAAACTTTTAGGATAAAAGGAACGTTATCTACGGCTAGACCGTTCTAAAAGAGTAGCAACAAATGAATAGAGTTATAAAAAGGAGTCATTAAGTTTGTGCGAAAACAATCCTTACGGTCTATACTTTTACATTATATCATTATCATCATCACCATCATCTGCCATCAGCTGTATATGGGCATCTCTCGTTATAGAATATGCCTTAATCGTCACGCTTGGATTCACGTTCGCAGCACCAGACATCTTGCACCGTTTGGAGTGCTGCTGACCGTTGCCGGCTTGAATAATTAAATTATGTTCGTAAAATCAATTAATTTTTGCAAAAAAACAATACTGCCATCTATTAAAAGCCATAAAACTTTTTCTAGGATTCCCTATAGTTGCCTCTTACTAAGCCCACGGTACGAAAATGAAGTGATAGATTCCCCTACGTCACCTACACCACGGCAACACAAGATACTTATACTTAACTTTTATATTCATTGACCGAGTTGTCAATCGACGGATACCAAGTCAGCTAGGTAGCGCTCGTCAGAATATTCTTGCGATATTATTCTTCTCTTCACATTATAGTATCTCAAAACAAATGTACAAGCAGTGCGCGTAGCCAGTGATCACATATGGATCTGTGCTGTAGTCACTGCTGGCCGTATAAGGATACTGAAGGTCGTCGCTGAGCGAGCTATGGTAGATTATATGGTAAACAGGTAGACTTCGTGATTCGTAGTGAGAATTTTCTCAGTTAAACCAGATTAATCGACAAAGTACAATGAATCAGTAAGCTAATCGCGATCGGCCGACTATACAGGGTTAGTTTGCAATAACCGGCCATATTTGCAGAGAAGGTTCAGAATAAGTTAATATAGGCAAATGGTTAAGAAAAATGAATTAAGAAATCTCAAGCAATCTGTCCTTTTTATCTTTTTAATTCAAAATGCGTGGTAATGCATCATTTTAACTGATTTTACTGCGCACGCAGGCATTCGTAAAGGTCGATTGGTAAGCAAAATGTTGTTGACCGTAAATGACATTTCATTTGGGATAATTTTAAATAAAAGTAGAAGCCTTATTTACTCATGTTTTCAAAAACTGCAATTACTGTATGTAATTGTTTATATATTTGAACTTAAGTTGAAAAATTTGGCTACTTTGTTTGAAAAATAACCCTGTACAGCGTGAAGAACCAACAAACGATGAGGCTGGAATATTCTCGAGTAGCAGCCGGCAGTGTATTGCCTTAGAGGAGTGACAGCCTGTTAATAAGAGATGCAGGAAGTGGACAGGTCGCAGGTGGCTCAGGATCGTGTTTTGTGGCATTCCTTAGATTGGGTGCAATGATTTTGATGATGATTATAACTTTTATATTATACTTAGTCAATACGTCAATATTTGGGGCTAGGAATATTTGAGATTTCAATATTCTAACTTTTTAGTAATTTTCCAAATTTTAAGAAATTACATTAAAATTCACAGCCAAATATTTGTAGCCATGTGAATTGGATCATTTATTATGAAAAAAAAATCTCAAACCATATCTTTCATTTTACAAATGTCTCTAAGCCTTTATAAGCTAGATATCTTATAAAGGCTTAGAGACATTTGTAGGTAGGACTTAGAAGGTATTTTGATTTCTTTCTTTTCTTCGTAAATAATTTGTACTGTATACTTGAAAGAGATAATACCAGAAGTTGATCAAAAAAAATATTTTGGCATCGATGCAGCACCTCAAGTTTAAAAAATATCCCACTCACCACTAGTCCAAAAAAGTACTTTCTAAAAGTATTAGCACCATTGAAGTAGCATAATGCACTACGTACTAGAAGAGATATCTACGAAGGAGACTTGGTTTGCTACACGCGTTAGAGCCCGCGGCCTCATACTTAGTGCACTCTGTGCCATAAAGAGGTACCTACTCTGTACCTTCTTCCAGGCAGCTCGCACTAATCTGTATCTATTCTAGTACTAAATACATTTCCTCAATGATTAGCAACAATTAAATATTTTATATGAGAGTTACCTCTAATGCGTTTATCGTTAATCACAAGAAAATGTCGGAGTTCAACAGGCTGTTGCTCGTACCTTATAACGCTGAAGCAGTTATTTTCAAATAATGTTTTATTAAAGTTAACTATTTATGCTACTTAAGTTTATTCCTTCTTATTTAATGTAAATACCATTGATCAGTAAAATAACCGATGAAGAAAAATGCAGGCTTAATCCGCCCAACATTATTAAAGTTGATTTGTCACGCTTCAATCTACAAGAATAACAATTAGGTAAACCATGAAACGACGATTAAAACTGAAGTTATTTTACAATTATGGCTATTATAATCGTGATAGCACAGTAATTCAGGAAATTTTTACAGTTGCCTTTCTAAAAAAATTGTTAATTTATGCGAATGAATAATAATAATGCGAAGAACAGACGAATATTTTTTAAAGAATACAAGTTATTAATAAAAAATAATAAGTTAAATTAATCTAATAATGACAATCGTTATCTATTTTCATGTACGTAATTTTGATAGGTATGTAGCACATAGTAGATTTATTTTAAAAACTGCCACGTTCACCACGCCATGTTCAGCTTAGGTAGATTAATAGGTAGGTGCATAAATATCTAAAATATAAGTACATTTTTTATTATTTTATAATAAAAGGAAAGGTATGAAACTTATATTACTTGGTGTTGACCTTTCGAACGATATAAGTTTCATTTCGTGCCAAAGATGTGCACAAAAAAGAAAATCAAGTGCTTATGTTCCCACTAAGCATTGTTGTTATCGTAAAAATTTGAGCTGCCGTTTGTCATATTTGTATAGAGCAGGACCACGCTCTCACAGAATACCAGCGTAAAATAGCAGCGTAATGCTGCTGTGTTTCGTATGGTAAGTGTAAAGAACCGGAGACCCTTTTTACTGGAAACGAGGCATTCCCTCTAAGTCCTCGGGACTGACAACGCATTTGAATTTTGATTCTTAATTGTGGATAAATGCGGATGTCAATGGGCCACAGCATCCACTTACCATCAGGTGGCCTGTGTGCTCATTTGTTACCCAATGCTATTAAAAATCTCATTTTATTTGTTATATCATTATACGTTATGTTTATTAAATGACCGGTTTATTTTAAGGAATTTTACATTTACTAAAATTTTCTAATTTTTCTCATGCATTCTTGTTGCTTTTTCCACTCTTTCCTCAAATCTTAAAAAAAAATCGCACACAAATAAATTTACATTACCTGAAAAAAGAAGGTGAATTTCGCTTCTTTACAAACACAAATTAAAAAAATCTTATGATTTAAGGAATGTTATAAGGAATAAAATAAACAGCAATGCTAATAGCATTACTGATTTTACTTTAACCACTCCAGATAAATTAAAAATGCTTGCGTTAGGAGTGTTCCACGACAACAGTAAAATGGCGGATTCGAACTCACAATCTTTTAAATTCGCAGTCCATACTCTGCAATTGGCTACTGTCGCTGAAACATATTCGATTCGCTTAAAGATATGTAGACAATAAGTCATATACTTCGACAAAAGGCGATAAAAGTACCGATTAAAATGGTACAGAATAACTATATATATATAATTACTATAGCATAATGATATATTCACATTTAGAGAAGATTTATTAACTATTACATTATTATAATATTATAAATTTAAAAAATAAGTATTAAAAATCTTAATTTAGAATTGAGCATATTGTAACAAATAAACCTAAAGTCAAATATCTATTTATACTAGGTAAGCTATACATGACTAATTTATAGCCGGGGAATCCAAGATCACATGGCTAAGTTTTTTTGTAGCATCCGGGTATAAATTCTAGACAATGAACTATGTATTTATAGTTGTAGCCTACGTCTAACTACTGGGCTTGCAGCCTACACAAATCTTCGAAATATTGTATTCCTCGGACATACAGCTTTACTCACGATGTTTTCCTTCGTTGATGAACACGTGGTAAATCAGGACATAAAATTTAAAAATTTCACTGGGATCGAACTCGGGTTGCTGGCGAGTGTGAAATTTGTGCCACTTAGCCCCTGATGGGACGTTTGGATTCTCGCCGAGCACATACAAATAAGCACGAGTATAAAAATATAAATGCATCGTTCGCGTGTGTTCGCTACTGAATACTCGCGTGTTCTACACTCGATGTCGGTTTTATACTGCGAACCAAAGTATTATTTGTATGTATTCGTACCCGTGTTTACATATTCGAACCATCTTTATAATTTAATCAGACAAACTACCGTTATGATTTTCTTTAATACCCTTCTTTGACAAAATATATAAAAAAGTATAAGTATGGTATCCAATTCAGCAGCAATTAAAAACACAAGAGCGAAACTATAACTTCAATATACTCTACTTAACGCTAACTATTTCTACAACTGCCTTTGAAATATAAGTGAGTCTTTAAAAGTTAAGTAGACATAGTGTCTTAGCAACGATATGTACGTCATCTATGAATGAATATTAACGAATATATAAACGCATCGCACTCGTCCCCGAATAACTTAGCGAGGTATTCGACGAGTTGTTCGTTCGATAATCTAAACGTTCCACGAGCTATCATGGCTCATATATTTGTGCAAAAACGGTTGAATATGTTTTGTAACTTTCTTTTAAAATAAATACAGAACGTTATGTTGTACGATTTCTAAATAGCATATTATTAAAGTACTTATTATTCGGAGGCTATGTCTAACAGGTTTCCGTTGTTGTTTTTTTTATGTTTACTTCCAACTTCCAAAATTCTACCAATTCCAAAACGTTCATAAAAAAGATACTTAACACACTTAAATGACCTTGTGTTATGCATTTTCCTTCTTATGTTGCCTTTGCGATAGTCTTTCAGCCTCTTCAACGGTGTCGGGAAGAGCAACGTTGATAGTTTCCGGTAGCGTAAATACCATAGCGCTTGCAACAAGCGCAAGACTGCCGAAGAAGATAGCTGGCAAGTTGTCGTAATATAACGCCTGTTGGAAAAAATCGGCATTAAATGACAGTGCAGAATTGCTGTTTCAGAGAAATTATCGTGTTTTATATACTGACGTGACAAACAAAATTACAGTCCATCTGTGCCAATGCAGTCGATGAACACCAGCAGCCAACCGCAAACAAGAAAGGCCTCAGATGCATTGTCACCTCGGAGGACCACAATGGAATGCATCACATCTTGTAGTTATACTGGCTCCATGTAGGCTCCATGTAGATGTAGGGTAATGGGTATATATTAAATCACACTTGGATGGGGAGGCGGATTCATAAAAGTCGATTATGTATTAAAATCTGAAAAAGGTCGACCCTGGAGGCCATCCTTGGAACTTCCCGCTATGTCCGTTCTTAAAACGTTCTACAAATATTTTTCCTCACGATGTTTTTCTTCACCGCCGAGCACGTGGTAAATTAGGACTTAAAATTGCAATTAACAATTTCATTGGTGCCGGCGGGCATCGAACCTGGGTTACTCTGAGCTACCACGGCTCATCAAAAAAAATATTACGAAGACATGTGAAGTTCGCCAACACGCATTGGGGCAGCGCGGCGGACACTTCCTTGCCCTAAAACCCTCTCAGAAATGAGGGGAGGCCTGTGCCCAGCAGTGGGACACTGAAGAACAGGTTACTGTAAATATGCATTCAACCATAGAATACTATAATTATATTATAGTATTATGATTATAGTATTCTATGCATTCAACTCATTTGAATTCTGTAAGTGTGATAAAATATAAGTTGGCTAGTACCTATAAAAATGCATTGTTTCGTGATGTACTTCAATAATTAATTATACACAACAAATATTTATTTTTAGACTCTTACCAGATTATACTACGTTTAAAAATTAAATTCCAGTTCTAAACATACATATAGGAATGTACAATCTTTGATACAAAATTTACGTTTTATAATAATGAATATATTTATTATATATTGTCAAAAACATTTGTGCTAAAACAAATGTTTTATAACAATTATTGAATCCGATACGAGGCTTTTGTTTGCTGCAAACAAAACGCTTGTATCGAATTAAAATGCTATTCATTTACCGTTATAAATCAAACTAGCCGGGTAAGAAACAAAACAAAAGAAATATACTAACGTAGCAGTAAAAATATGGTGTTATTCATATTATTTGAACACCACAACTCTTTAAAACAAATACTTACATATTCCATAATTTAAAGCAAAATAATGATTAAGAAAGATATCTGAACCGGTTATTGAGTCAAGTATTCCATCACAGTTACAACACGCATACATAGGGTTACCATCTGACCGGATAAAGCCGGTCTACACCGGATTTTTACGTGTTAGACCGGACTCCGCCCGGATTTTACGTCAGACCGGATTTTTGTCATACTTACATGTCCTCCCGTCCGCTCAAGCGACGGGTGCCGCACCTACTCACGCACTGAGCCCGGAACCGGAACGCAAGCGCAAATTAATGTATCAAAGCTACTTGTTTATTTCTCGTCGTACGCACGCATCGTAATAATGGCGTCCGCAAACAAAAAACGTTGTAAATTCACGGATGTGTTAAAATCTAAATATCCTTCTTTTACTGAGGGTAGAAATGACCAAGAAGTGAAGTGTACTATTTGTGACTGTTTTGTGTCGATTGGATACAAAGGTGGAGCTTTTGGAAAGGTGGAGTTTATAGTTATATTGCTTACGCAATATAACTATAAACACGTGATGTGTGAACAATTTTATTGCGAAATAGCTGGAAAAAACAACTTTTTGCATGTGATTGCTGGCAACCAAAAATATGGGTCTAAATAATATAAGGAAATAAAAACGTACTTAAATACTATGATTTTTATTTAATTCAGGTGCGTGACAGGACTTTTATTTCAAAATCAGGATTTTTAGACATGTCAGACAGGATTTTGCATTTTTAGGCCTGGTAACCCTACGCATACATACATATATTTTATACAAATATTGAATTAGAATATTCGTTCTTAAGGCCAACTATTTATGTGATGAAACAAGATATCGTTTGTCACATGTGGTAATGTTAAATTACTTTTAGCATTATTTTTATACAAATAAGTACGACAAACGATTAGCAACAGTCCAACTGACAGTAAGTACATGCTGTGACCAACAAACGCCTAAATTATCCAAATATATTGCCACTTTTTGAGGATTAAGATCAAAGATGTTTTATAGGTCTAAAATATCTTTGACTAAGATGGAACGCCTTGTTAAAAAATTAAAAAGTATTTCCGGTATTCGTCACTTCCATGGTCGAGCCGATTCATTCTTGTTTACGCTTCAGCGTCACTATACCATATCATATCAAAATTTTACAACAGTACCTATCTAAGGTATTTTTGAAAATAAATACTTCCCTTCATCGGTATGGATTTTAAATATTTAATATAAATAGAACTATTTACCAGTAATGGTGTCAAAGGAGCTAGCGTGGACCCGACACGCCCCAGAGCTGAACAAACTGCTAGAAGTGACTGCCGCATACTCGTTGGGAACACTTCAGACACATAGATGTAGACAGAACTGTACGCAACTGTGATGGAGAATTTCCCAGAGAGGTATATCACCAGGGACCACCACTTTTGATCTGTTGGGAAAAAATTATATAACTAAAATATTTTAGTATTTTATACGTGGTAGAGCCAAGCTGCAGCTATATTATGGTTGTAGCACGAATGGGTCGGCTCGACCAGGGAAGGACCACGCTCTCACAGAATACCAGCGTAAATAGCAGCTCAAAACTGCTGTGTTTCGTATGGTGAGTGTAGAGATCTGGAGACCCTTTTTTACTGGAAACGAGGCATTCCATCTTAGTCCTCACGGGTAACAACGCACCTGCGTTTTGATTCTTAATCGAGGATAAATGTAGATGCCTATGGGCCATAGCATCCACTTGCCATTAGGTGGACTGCGTACTCGTTTTATCACCCTTATTCTATAAAAAAAAAGGAAAAAAAGAAAACACGGCATAATTTTGCCAACAAAAAGCTTAGGCATCGTTTTACTAATTTTTCAATAATTTATTATTGCCTATAAAAAGCTTACTGCTGAACACGTTTGCCATAATTGCCACGCGTGGCAAGCGGGTTGATAACTGCAATTTTAATTGTTTTGAGTTGTTATCAGGATGATTCTGCTTATAGCTTCTTATGCAACCATTGTTTAAGAAAAAATTATGCTCATTGTTCCAACATTTTTACACTTTTTCTTTGTTACTATTATTTTTTATGTAAGTATAATGTAAGTATACACATAGTCCGATAATATTCTTTACAGTTATTCATTTATACTAGTTTACTTATGTGTTATTACATCGTTTAATCTTTAATGTGTACTTATATTTTATTTGGGATCGATTTTTCAATCTTCAAATAAAAAATATTGGTAAAATGAAATACAACCTACTAATTATAAATAACAGATAATATATAAAATAATACCGTGGGTTTCACAAGAGGCGACAGAGAAAAAACATATGGTTACTAATATCTTTCTGATAGCAACTCCAAATGATTAAAAAAACTACGATTCTTTATCAACCTGCCAAGCGTGTTAAGTGTTAACTATGTTGAATGTCTGCCCTATGATGCAATATTTGGAGGAGAGTTATTTCGCAGTAGACTTTGATAGTCTATTATCGAAATATTATGTCCGATGAAATGATAGAAAATATTTTCTTTGAAGTTTGTTGAATTTTTGTTCTTATGTGAGGTACGAACAGGGAGAGGGGGTAAAATCACGATTAATCACGATGGGGAGGGGGATAATGTCACATTACTTTGTATTGTGTCGTGAGCCAAAATGTTATCATATGTGTGATGTGTAAAATATTTTTTATATAAAATGTATTAAATACCACATAAAACAAGAGCGAGTGAATTTGTGTCCGAAAAATTCCGCTCAACGTGAGCCACTCGCAAATTAAGGTAGATTTTATGGTTTCCGCTAATCGGCGTAATTAAGCCTCGCTTACAAAGCCGTAACTCTAACTAGCTGCAATAATTACATTACACACATACATACACACACACACACACACACACACACACACACACACACACACACACACACACACACACACACGCACGCACGCACGCACGCACGCACGCACGCACATACGCAAGCACGCACGCGCGCACGTGCGCACGCGCGCACACGCACACGCACACGTACACGCACACGCACACGCACACGCACACCCACACGCACACACAAACACACACACACACACACACACACACACACACACACACATTATATATATACACAATATGTAACAAAAACCCTGTGGTTCCCGTTAAGTGTGTATTTCAGAATAAGTATCCAAGCGTACAGAAATAATTATTTTTCAAAAAAAACATATTTAAATAAAATTAATCAGTGGTTAAATTTCCTCTAACTCACACGAGTATCGGTAATGCGGGGTCTTTGACAGTCATCTTACTCCTCGGCCAATGCAGAGATAATAAAACCACATACAATTTACAAATTATTATTTTTTCATTAAATTTAATTTTTTTAAATGTTTTTTAAAAAAAATATTTCTCTATGCTTGGATACTGATTATGATAACACAGTTAAAAGGAACCACAGGGTTTTTGTTACATGTTGTATATATATATACACATAATGTTTTACAAAGTTATGTAAAATTTATAATAATACACGTGATGCTGGGATGGGCAATGAGGGGTAGTCTAAAAGCTCACAACGGAGTTTCACCAAGGAGGAGGGAAGGGTATAAAAGAGGCCTTTAAAACTCATTTGATTAATGGCCCCTTTCTTAATATTAAGTATATATCTATATTAAGTTTAGTAATTTTCTCTTTACAAAGGTTTTAATATGTTATGGATCAAGGGATTAATAGAGAATTATTTATAATGTTCCAGAGACTGTTTGAAAAATGCCCTATATGTGTAGGCAATACGATAAAACTAATTTAAGTATTATTTTGACCAGGCTTTATTAATGCCAATTACTTATTGAGTAATAAAGAGAAAGGTTGAGCTAGGCAAAGTTACGACCACACAATGTGATAAATAATAAAGCTTAATCAATATTATTTAAATATACAAAAATTTGTCATTTCTTAAATGCACCTGTAGGTTTTCACGTAGTTTGTATAATCTTTTTTTAATATCAATATCAGTAGGTACCAGACAAGAATTCCAATAACAAATCATAAAGTAATATTTACTTTACCAATACCACTATATAAACTAGGAAAACTCGAACGTAAAATGCAAGTCAATTTTAAAACCGATTCCCTCTTCATTCATTTATTCATTTAATGTTTGCCTAATGGGGCCACGCCTGGTTTTATTACAGCCACGAGAAGTATTATATTTTATCTACTGTTTTCTGAGAACTAAGTGCTAGTAAAGAGTTATTCAAAGACCGAAATTCGGTCTCGACCAATTAAAATTAGAGAGGCATTTACATTTATAATGTAGCAACTGATATTCCTTCTTTTTGAAAGGTTCTCTTTTACCCCTTGGGTATGAATAATAATATTAAAAATTAACGATTTTAAAAGGTATCGCCAGTCTTTCGCTACAGACGCGCGGTGCATCTTATGTGGGTGATGTTGATATAACATCCAAAAATAAACGGAGAATTAAGGCACTAAATTCAAGTTTAGAAACTAACAGCATAATACGTAGTAGATCACCTTTTCAACAATTTTTTTTTAAAATAACGATCGTAAATGAACACGGTTCACCTGATGGTAAGTGGATGCTGCGGCCCTTAGATATCTAATCCTCGTTTAAGAATCCAAATGTAAATGCGTAACAAATTCCTGTAAAAAGGGTCTCCGGTTCTCTACAGTCATCACACGAGACATAACAGCATCGAGCTGTTATTTTAAGCTGGTATTCTATGAGAGCGTGTTCTTACCCTGGTCAAGAGGACCTATTCGTAGCTCAAACACAATATAGCAGCGTGGCTCTGCCTCGTACAAAAAGAGTGCCTTATGATTTTAAGCAGTTATTCTCACTTCTAGCAGCGAAAATAATTTAGGAATTATTGCCAGGTATGTGGAACAACTTTGTCTGTTGTAAATTAATAATTATTATTGCAAAAAAGTGTTATTAGTCTCAGGTTTAAATTAGCGTATGTTTCAATAAAGAAATCTTACGGAAAATATGCCAACTAAAATGAAAGATATGGCAATGTAAGATATTTGACGACTATTGTAAAACACTATTTCCTATTTCCGTAGACAGAGAAACCTATAGACTAATGATTAGCGTGGCCTAGAGTGAGAAAGGACGATAACGTATTTTTAGGTTATAAAAAAATCTTTATGACTTTTAAAAATATTCTAATAAAATTTTTAATCGTTCTTAGAACTAAACTGAACAAGATTCACCAATCTTAAGCTCACAAAACACTTTTTTATCACTTAAATCAACTTGTAAACTCCTTAGATTGCTACGAACTGTCAAAGTGGTTTAGCAAAGTGTAGTTTGCTAAACAAAAAAACCGGCACGGAGAAAGGGACAAACAATCACACCGTTCTGTCTCATTTATATGCAAGACGTATGCATAAATCTATCTTTTTGGTGTGCGAATGCGAAAGAAGATGTCAATTTGTCTATAGGTTTTTCTGTTTACGCCTATTTCCGATGGTATTTAACGGCTAATGTCATACACTATTTCATTTATGGCAGAAATCTGCTACCAAACAGCAGTGCTTAAACTTGTTTGTTCCAGTCTGAAGGGCATAAAGAGGGTATAAAGAGTATATTGATTCACAGGTTGTGAAGCATTCCATCTTAGCCCTTGAAGGTGAAAACGCATCTGTAGATTTTTTTGAACCTTTCTTCAGAAGTTGGCTACAGATTTCCATGGACTGCCGTAGCCATCAAGAAGACTAAGTTTGTTAGTTACTTCAGCTTTGTAAAAAATCTATTGATTAAAATGTTCGTATATTGCTTAGTTAATTTTTATAAGTTTCTTTGCATTAAATGTTAACCTTGTCCATCACTAGTGAGTAAGCTGATTTAACTTGAATATTCTATTTCAGGCTGTTTGATAAACAATTATCACTAAGCAAACAAGGCCCCTGTAAAATTCTAACGACGGAGTCCTAGTTGAGGTGTCGACAAATTAGGATCGACAGTTTTCGGGCTGGTTAACTTTTGTTACAATTAGATTGTTTGAACAACAAGTTTTGTCTTGTATTAATTATAGGGGACACCTACTTATAAATAATATATTTTAAACTCTTAATTAAGATATATTTTAAATAATTACGACAATTATGTTATCCTTAAAGATGAACTAAAACTAAGGTTCTGGTATTTGAAAAGGATGAAGAGAGAATCAAATGTGAAATATGGGTAAATCAGGAATGTCTAGAACAGGTAAATGAAATTGTATACTTGGGGAGTGCTTTCAGCCGGGATGGAAGATGTGATTTAGATGTGGATAGGCGCGTCGCTGCCGGAAACAAAGTCAATGGTGCCCTGAATGCATTAGTAAAAAGGCAAGGCATGGTGAAGAGTGCACGCCTTGCAATACATAACGCAGTGTTGGTACCGACTTTGTTATATGGCAGCGAAACCTGGGTATGCCAGAAGAAGCATAAAAGCAAGTTGAATGCAGTGGAGATGCGATCTCTTCGTAAAATGTGTGGCGTTACCATACCGACCGAAAGCGAAACGAAGAGATTCGCAATATGGCAGGATTGAAAGATGACCTTATCACAAAAATTGATAGGGGCGTACTCCAATGGTTTGGGTACGTTGAACGAATGAGTGAAGACCGAATGGTGAAGAAAATATATAGAGCGAAAGTAAATATTAAAAGGTGTCGAGGTAGACCGAGACTAACTTTCAAAGACCATGTGAGCAAATTCCTCGAAGAGGGGAGGGTCAAGAGTACTCGGATACCTAGACGTGCATGTATGAAGAAGTTAATGAACCTGAAAGAAGCGAAAGAGGTATGTAAGGATCGTGACACTTGGCGATCTGTTCTCTCTGGCTACCCCGTTAGGGATTGTGCGTGAAGATAAGTAAGTAAGTAAGTGGATATTATGTCTAAGACCAGTCTTTTGGTCTTTGTAAGGGACAAAAAAATTTGTTGATTATGTAATGAGCTGTGATGAAGATGATGAAAAAGAAACGTTTACTTTGAGTCCACATTAGGAATCGACCATCCAGTCCATACGATGACTGTTATGATATAAAATTAAAAGGTTATGTGAATCAGAAGAGAGACAGAAAGCTATAATAATAAAGCTACAGTTATCAAACCTACTCAAATAACTGTTAAGATAATCGATGCAAAGACGTCTGATCAGTTGTAATAAATTTCTGTAAACAATGCATCAACTTTGTTCTGACCACATTAGAACCCTCCACCTGCTGACTACATTAGGCACTCGAAATCTTTCCAAACTAGATGCAAATTACTTAAATTGGCCGCTGCAGTTACAATTTGAACAATTCGGGTATTTAAATAAAAGTCGATGTGATTGCCGTATCCCTCAACAGACAGTGTCCCACATACTTTCATATCTAAAATGTCCAGCCACGTGTATGCAATAAGACCTGAGCAAATTTAATGATAATGACACAGTCATGGCCGACTAACGTGTCAAACATTACAAAGTAGAGATGCGACAGAAAAAGACGTAAAATTTTACAAAATATAAACTTGAATACAAAATAATGACAATAGATGAAGAAAAAAAAATTCTTAGTCAATTAAAGCTTCGATTCTCATAGAAACCTGTGACAAGTTTTAAACTAGTTAAAATATATTATATGAAAAATAATACGTAATGTTTGCATATTATGGCTGATGCTTTAGGTGTAGTCATAACTGGCTGCAGATGTGAGTATGTAACAGATTATGTAAGTATTAGCGCCACTGAATGGCATTATGCGTTATATTCTCTCTGCTGTGAGCATAAAAAAATACAAACGGGTAATTTAAATAAAAGTTTCAAATAATGATTTGTTATAATTTACGCGAACACTACACATTGAATAAACTTTTACGGATATTATCGTTTTTAATTGTACTTATTCCTGATCGAGAATTAATAATGAAATACAGTACAATTAAACACGACAAAATCTATAAAAGTAGATTTATTCAAAAGTTTTAAAATTAACTTAGAGGCAGAGATTAGAAAATTATTGAAAAAGTTTAACGATTACAATAAAGGATAAAGTGCAAGTTTTTATAAATTCCTGAACTAAAATTTCTATTAAAAACCTTTTTTTTTCCTTCTTAATGTCTGTAGCGGTTTATTAAGCAAAATTTTTGAAACATTATAAATTGTTCCTTTCAATTGTGTAATTATTGCAATACATACATCTTGTGCTTATATTATGTATAGTACCCGATCCGATCTTTGCTCAGTTTTTTTTGAAATTACATTTAGATACAAATTACATACTGATGAATCATATTTTTTGATCTTATTGGCATAATAGAAAAACTGAACTGGTTATTTGAATAAAAAATCATAAGTGTAATTAGTTTAATTAAAATTTTCGTATTTTTAAAAAATACTAAAAAAAAGGGCTCGAAATAATAGATTTTCTCACAAAAGAAGGGAACTTCAAAAAAAAAAAATGAAAAAAAAAACAGACCGAAGACGGAACGCGAACCAAGGCATTACGATCTCGCGACCGCTCGATATCCACTTGAGCTACTACGATCAGTATTAATACATTGTCAAAATTTACCTTCTTACATTGTAGCAGTTTTGCATTGCCAAAAAACACTGACAAAAAGACATTTAAAAATATATCCTAGCTAGATCGATTTATTGCCCCCGAAACTCCCTGGACACTAAATTTTATGAAAATCGTTGGAGCCGTTTCCGAGATTCCGATATATATATATATATATATATATATATATATATATATATATATATATATATATATATATATATATATATGTACAAGAATTGCTCGTTTAAAGGTATAGGATAAACACAAGTATGTATTGCATTGCAAGATGTGGGATAAAGATATTGTCCAAATAAGACTTTCAAGTGAACTAACAAAAATACTAACTTACCTTTAGGCAGCAGAGAAAGGCTGATGCAGAGACACGCACTCAACACATACGTTATAATTAAGGTCCGTTTCCTTCCATATCGATCTAAGACAAGTAAACACACGAAATTCGCCGGTATCTCAACAAAACCGACTAACATGAAATTAATGTACTTATTACCAGCCAGTGACACTGAGTTTATCGAAAGTCCGTAATAGACAAATGTACACGTAATCCATAGAAAGGAACACACGATCACTCTTTTTCTTATTATACGAGATTTTATCACTTGAATAAATGTTGATGGTTTTTTCAGTTCTTTTTGTATTTCCTCGTTTTGTGTTTCAATTTTATTCTTTTCAGAGTCTCCCACATTTCCTAATTCGTAAAGTGGAGCTAGAACATCATCAGAAAAGGCGACATTATTCATTTTCATTGCCTTCTTTAGTACTTTAGCGGCTTCGTTGTGACGTCTCTTACTTAGTAACCATCTGACACTTTCGTTCAGAATCCAAAGGTATGAAATTACGAGCATCGCTGGAGTGTAAATGATTCTTAGAAGTTGCCTCCAACTTTGCAACCACCAAGAGAGGCCAGCTAAAGACATCAAACCCAGAACATAGACTGCGTTTATTATCGTATTTCCGAACACTCTTCCCTTTGGTCCGACGAGTTCTATAGCTAAAATAAAAATCAATTTATGACTTCTTACTGACAGTGTATGTTGGTTAAAGTGTTTATATCGGATAGTACGAACCAAAACGATTTAATTATTTAAAATACATAATGTATTCTAGGTTCAATATGAGAGAAAAAGTATAGGTAAGGGTAATCAAAAGTAATTCATAATCATTTTTCTTTCATTCATTAATTACAGATCAATATCCACTGTAAAACATAGCCCTGACCATAGATTGCCTCGTAAAGATGATATTTGCCAGGCTTGGCAGACGGATTGGCGGGAAACATGGATGAATTTTATTTTTAATTAATAGTTTCATTATTTTTGATAGCACGGTACACAGACAGGCAGAGCCTTTAATAGAGTAAACAGATATGTGGATATCTGATATAATGTTGTTTTTTTCTGTATGTATGGAATTAGTAAAGAAATGTTTTAACAAATTTACTGACTTTCATCAGATAAACAATTTTTTATAGGATAGGGTGACAAACGAGCATACAGTCAATCCGATGGTAAGTGGTTGCTGTGGCCCATAGACATCTGCATCTATCCTCGATTACAAATCCAAATTCAGATGCGTTGTTACCCGTGAGGACTAAGATGGAATGCCTCGTTTCCTGTAAAAAGGGACTCCGGTTCTCTATACTCACCATACGGAACACAGCGGCATTAACCTATTATTTTACGCTTATATTCTGTGAGAGCGTTTTCCTTCCCCGGCCGAGCCGTCCCATTCGTGAAGCAACTATACTACTATATAACTGCAGCATGGCTCTACCACATAAAAAGTACTATACAACGTATTTAATGCTTTAAATCTAATGCAATGTTATTATAAATCACAAATTATTTTGATCTCTCAATTAGCCTGCATTTTTCAAAGATTTCAAAAGGAAGGATAGGCCTGGCTAAATATTTTACACATAACTTTTTCATACAAGAAAAAGTAGCGCATCTGTCATAATACAAACGTCATATCAAAACACGACATAACCAGGGTCGGATTTCGTAGTATAATTATTCTAATTGTACCATTATTTCCTTTACTCTTTTACAGAACAAGAGTGACAAAAAAAGCACACAGTCCACGTGATGGTAAGTGAATGCTGTGGCTCATAGATTCTATACTCATCTTCAATTAAGAATCAAAATGCAGAGCGTTGTCACTTCTAAGGAATAAGATGATATGTCTCGTTTCCAGTAAAAGCACAGTATAATTAAATTGCTATTTTAGGCTGGTATTCTGTGAGAGCGTGGTTCTTCCCCGGTCGAGCCAACGCCATTCGTACTATAACTATAATATAGCTACAGCATGACTCTACCACTTAAAAATACGTTCGAGGAAAAAACTAAATTAGCTTCAGTTTATTTACTAAAATAAATAATATTTTATCTAAAGGGGAGAAAAACTTTGAAGAGCTTAAGGACAATGGGCCCGAATAAACACTAACAATTACTTTGTCGCAGGGATAATTAATGGCGTCCCTTTGTTGGGCGACGTAATTACTGAAAAGATTCGGGTCGTAGGTAAACCTCTACACAGATTGAATGGGGACCGGTATGTGTCTGACAGCAGTGTTACATTGATAGTAATTATTGCACGCCATTGTTCATATTTAGGTTTTTAGACACATTATTTAGTTTAATATCTTTTAATTGACGTCATTTATAGACCATGGAACTGTTTAATCAATTGTTATTTTATTTTATATTCATAACTTACTATTATAAAATATTTGTTTTTATCATTTAAATATAAAATGAGCCCTGGAACAAACTCTAAACTTTTAAAAGCGCAAGTCAGGTCGCATTTGGACTGCGTTACATAGGTACATATAGGGCGCAAAATATGTAATAGTTTGAGACACAGCGGAGAGTAATTATATACTAGCTTGTCAGGCATACGTTGTTTTGCCTTTTTCGACGACAATTTGTCATGTCCTATTAAAAATCCTTAAATTCGCAAAAAAATGTGGGCATAAAAACTATCCTATTTCTCAAGTTGGACCAAACTGCACACGGTGTGCAAATTTGATTGAAATCGGTTAAGTAGTTTAGGAGTCCATTGCGGACCAACAACGTGACACGTAATTTTATATATATATATATATATATATATATATATATATATATATATATATATAACGTTTGGTTTGCGTGACAAAGACTTTTGCTTGTTAGTGTCCTTGGTGACACTGTTTGAGTTATATACCGCAATGTTGCTACTGGGTACTGAATGATCTTCATTCAGACCAACACGGTCTGCACGTCATGTACGTACGTACATACTGTTTGTATATATATATATATATATATATATATATATATATATACAAACAGTATGTACGTATAAATTATATTATCTATGTCAAAACAGATCTTTATATATAAAAATTACGTGTCACGTTGTTTGTCTGTGATGGACCCCTAAACTACTTAACCGATTATAATCAAATATAAATTTGCACACCGTGTGCAGTTTGGTCCAACTTGAGAGATAGGATAGCTTTTATGCCCATGAGTGACGCACATTTTTTTTTCGAATTTAAGGGTTTTTAATATGACATGCCAAAGAATCGTCGAAAATGGCAGGACAACGTTTGCCTGGCAAGCTAGTATGAAATATATACGACAGTAATTATAGTTCAACTTGCAACGATTTTATCACATACGAAATTGCTTTTTAAAAACGAATTTGTTGGGAGCTTTTTTATTTTTTTTTTATTTACCGAGGCTGCGAATTTAAATCAAGTAAACTATTTTAATGTAATAAAAGGTTTTCGGGTGGCAGCCTCGTACTTGGAAGAGTAGTGTCGAGCAACCACTTGTAGATGGAATGACGACAAACACGCAGGCTCAGGATAGCAATTACGATCGGCAATCTAGTGGTCTACGTTCAGCAGTAGACTTCTGATGGTATGTACAGTGATAGTGATAGTGAAATAGAGGTACATCAGAGAATGATGGAAAAGTAAAGTAATTTTTAAATTTTATATTAAAGTTTATCTTACCAAGTACAAATGCTGTACTATAAGCGCCGGCTCCTAAACCTGCCTCTAAAAATTCTAAAACAAGCATCATTGTGTAACTGGTTGAGAATGATCTAATGAAACCAAACAATCCATTCATGAGCGATGCTATTGATAAAGCGACCTTTCTACCGTATCTGTCGGATATTATTCCGGTCACCGGTAAAGATAGGAACAGACCGGAGTTGTGTATTGTTCCAATCAGTGTCCTCTTCCAATTCTGACAGCCGAGGTCAAACTGAAACAAATCTTTAATTAGTAACAGTGATGCAACGGAAGTGTTATATCGGAAGCAGATGTCAAAAATATTTTTTTGCAGAAATGGAAACAGAAATGGATGCGGAAACGGAAATAATACTTATTAAAAAAATACAAATAAAACTTTTAATTAACAATCAAAATTAAGTAGCGGTAAGTTATATTTTATGTAAGTAGTTCGGCCGCTTTTACACCTAACAAACTGTTCCAGTGTTCTTCATATATACGTCCAGCTTCGATAAATACCAAAGCCATACCAAAGCTAAATAGGCACTGAAATTTGTTAGGTTTAGCGAGTAGGTAATTTAGTACAGCCCTAGCACGAAAGTACGACGTAAATAAACTTTGAATCCAAAATACTCATTAAAGTTTCTTTAAAAATAATTAATATAAACTTAAAGTAAAAATAAATAATATGAACTTCACGCAAAGATAACTGCTACCTAATTAATAATATAAAATATATATAAATAATAAAATAAGTTGTAACAAAGGAATTTATTAAAAACTATTTTTAACTGGAGAAAAAACGTTTAAACTAAAATCTGGTTTTAATTATAAAATATGATTACATTTTATAAATAAAATAGGTATGCAATTCCTTGACCGACCAATTGTTTTTAGTTTGCGATGAAAGTTTTACAGTTTCAACTAACTTCTCAAACTCTGCAAACGCTTCGGCGTTTAAGATGGCTCTTTAAAGCGGTAGTTGTGCAGCCTTTTCGCGAGTTTATTTTGTTAAATAATTTACATCTGTCTGCTAAATCATCAATCTCAAAATAAAAGTTCCAAACAGGACTTTTTTTAGCTTCATGATTGCACTTAAATTACACACACGACTTAAATTTCTAAATAACTAAAACTACAATAAATCTATTTATGTGGATGCGTCGCTGAGTTCCGTTCAAAATTCCGTTGTAAAACTTGCGGAAACAGAAACAGAGTTCTGTTGCATCACTAATTAGCAAGTAGCCGCTCTGCTTAGAACAAAGTGAGGTATACCTCACGACGAGTTGGAGTGGTTCATCTTTTTTAAGATAATGAGGCTTTTAAATTAAAACTTCCTTAGGGTGATTCAGATTTCTTATAGATAGAAGTAACGTTTAGTAAAATCTATAGTCCGTTATAAATATTTTTTAACTTTTTAGCCATACGGGTCTCCTCACGATGTTTTCCTTCATCACCGAGCATGTAAATAAATCAGCACTAAAATTGAAATTTGATTGTTGTCGCCGAGAAAAGAAACGTGGTTTCTCGCGTAATGTGAACTTTACGGGCAGACCACTTAGCCCCTGAGCTACTGCTGTTATTACTCATACTTTTTATATCAACTATGAACCATAATATAGGTTTATTCAATAATTATTTCAATTTTCATCATCATGATCCTGCTTAGCAGGTTAGAGATCGCAGTTTCCGATCGTAGTCTTTGACGCATATTGTTTGTGCCGTCATTTTAAGCTGCGTTAAAATGCCGGAACCATTATTGTAAGGATTTTCGTAAAGATATAAAATAATGAAATACAATGACAAACTGTCTTAAGGAATAATTATGTTTTTATAATATTCTTTATCAGAAGTAATATAATGCATCAAACTGTAGAAAATGTAATCAGATGTTTATTTTGCTCTTATAAAAAAAAAACATGTATTAAAATAAACAACGAAACAATCAATAGAACAGATAAACAAGGTTGTTAAATTTATCG
Source organism: Parnassius apollo (assembly GCA_907164705.1). Lineage (NCBI taxonomy): Eukaryota > Metazoa > Arthropoda > Insecta > Lepidoptera > Papilionidae > Parnassius > Parnassius apollo. The sequence goes on from CAJQZP010001697.1 coordinate 7,433,712, forward strand.
GACATTTGATAAAATATGTAAATATTTTTATACTTAACCCAAAGATAAATAAGGTGATTTAAAAATAACTAGTGAGCAGTAGTAATAACTAGTGAAAGTAGTAGTGATCAATAGTAGACAGGTTGCAACTTTGTGATAACCTTTCTAACCTTAAATTAATCTTATCAGCTCTTTGAATGTGCTACTAGACGTAAGTTTTTTCAAGAATGTGTCACAAATGACACACCTTTTTTTAAGAATTTACTACATCTTACTCGCTATACACGCGAGTTGGTGACCGTGTTTTCGCCAGAGTAATGAAGGTATGATATACACAACATGCTGATTAGATTGAAAACATAAAATAAACTCCTGCTACCCACAGCAGTAGTCCGAAACTACCAACTTCCATCAGGCATGATCCTGACACACCTACCCGTTACTTTCACATTCATATACATTTTTAGATTGATAGATTGCGCTCGCTGTAAATTTCAAAGTACGCTAGCAACCCGGGTTCTATTCCCGCCGGCACCAATGAAATTGTTAATTGCAATTTTAAGTGCTGATTTACATAAAGTTACATAAAGATTTATATAAGTATTTCGAAGACATGTGAAGTTTGCTAACACACATTGGGGCAACGCGGTGGACACTTCCTTGCCCTAAAACCCTCTCAGAATTGAGAGGAGGCCTGTGTCTAGCAGTGGGACGTATACAGGCTGTACCTTTCTGTTTAGATTGACGTTTGGAGAGTGTTTTTTTTCGTAAGATATGCCTTGCGGCGTAGTTATTCCATTTTATTGCGAGGATGTCGTAAGGTACGACTTACTTAATAATACAATCTAATGATATCAAAGCTTTCGATATATGTCGGTAAGATTATCTTAAAAATATTTTAGCCAGTAACGAAAAATAAACCAAAAGTGTGAGATGTTTGGACACTATGATCGTCAACCCCACTTTTAAGCATGGCATGACAAAAATATTCACTTTCATAGGAAAGAGACATAATATGTGGTTTCGATTGTTTAAAAAAGTTAAAGTGAATAAAAAAAACTTTACGTTTTCTTGTCCTAAACCATCCCAGAATTGAGAGGAGGCCTGTGCCCAGATGTGGGAAGAAAAAAGGCCCACACAAATTTTAGTTCACTTTTAATAGCCTACAGTAATTTTAATAAACACAGAACTTAGGTAGTGAAATTTCGCAGCAAACTTCTCAAACTATTAAAAAAATATATGACTATTAAAATCATTCATCTTTAAACCATGTATTGGAATTAACTATCTTACGATGAAAACAAGTCTTCAAATTTCACAATGGAAAAATTTGTTGAATGTTTGGTTACTATAATATAAATTTATTTTATCATTTACAACTTACACTAAGAATTACCTACTATCTTATGGCAGTATTTAACAATAACTGCAACGAGATAACTAACTTTATTACAGTATATACTAAACTAAAACATATAAAACTATCTAACGTCAAAAGCCAAATACTGGGTTAAATAAACGTTTTACACGTTTCATAGGCTTTGAAGAGAAACAAGTGATTTAAAGTGTAGTTTCACAATGTTATGAACCTCCTTCGTTTTCAGTTTATAGTGCATGCTGTATGAGAATTTGTTTTCAATAAAATTTTGTATTTAATGTTCAAGTATAAAACTGAAAAAAATATTTTGGGAGTAATAATTAGTAACCATTACTTGATCAGGGTTCATTACAGATAATATATCCGTACTGACTCTTTTGTACGTGGTGTAGCCATGCTGCAGAGCTGCAGCATGGACGTTCGTGCTACAGCCATAACATAGCTCTATGTTATTGCTGCAGCATGAAAGGGTCTGCTCGACTGGCCGAGGACAACGCTCTCACAAAATACCAGCTGTGTTTCGAACGGTGAGTGTAGAGAACCGGATACCCTTTTTAATGGATAGGAGGCATTCCACCTTAGTCCTCAGATATGACAACGCGCCTGCATATTTATTCTTTATCGAAGATAAATTTAGATGTATATGGCCACAGTATCCATTCACCATCAGGTGTGTCGTTTGTCACACTTATTCTTTGTTTAAAAAAATTTAATTCTATGATCACTTTAAACACAGGAGCAACTGAATTTGTTAATCAATAATATTAATTCATTATCGCAAATATCATCCAGTGTTTCCAAAGCCAACGTTAAATAAACCAAAGTTTAATTAGTAAACTAAACGGTTCGTCGTGGTTTTACAACATGGATGCATGACGTGATACATGGATGTGTGACGCGTGTGCGATGGGTCAATGGTTGACGACAATGCATGCTATTGGCGTGGTGATACGTTATCGTCGTTAGAAATGCGGGTTGTTTAGTTCATTCAACTAACCTTGTAACTTGTCGATGTTTATAGCTGAGATAAAGATTGAAATTAAGCGTGGTTCTTAAAAACACATGAACGATCAAAATGTCAGTTATTCATAGATTTTAAAGCTATCATCATTGTTACAGCCCATCACAAGTCAGCTGAACATATGTCTCCCCTATCTATGCCACAAAACGCAGTCCTGGGTCACCTGCATCCATCAACTACCTGCGTGTTTAATCAGGCTGTCAGAACATCGTGTGGGAACCGCGATCAATTTCACTTATAAATACGGGACTGCCACTCGAAAACGTTTCTTATCCACCCGATGTCGGTTCTTCCAGCTTTATCGCCGACTCGATACCAATTTAGCTTAAAGATTCGTTGGGTTATTTCTGGTCCCAATCCTCATTTCTAAGTGGCGGCAGAGAAACTCCAGCACAGCCCACTCCATAGATCACTGACCTTTAGCTTCCTCACACGGGCAGCAGTGAAAGACCACTTCTCAGATTCATATGTCATCACTGGCAACATGCATTCTTGTTATCAACTTTTGGGGTATACTTGACGAGAGGATGTGTCGTAATCTCCCAAACGTTTGAAATTGTTTTAAGCTATACACACAGTATATTTATTAAGTACAAGGACTAAGTACTCGCCGTCGTGAAATCACAGCAACCCAGGTACGAACTAAAATTATCAGTAAGTTGTTAATTGCAATTTTAAGTGCTAATTTACTACGTGCTCACTGCTCAGCGATGAAGGAAAATATCGTGAGGCCATTTGCATATTTGAGGAATAAAATATTTTATATGTGACTGCAATTTTCATTAAAAGTGAAATACATAATGCTCTGTTCAATGAATGCTTCGTAACTGCGATTAAAATTATGTAAAATTGTCGTACACTTGTAACACGTGTAAATCAAGTAATGTATGTAATAGGGTCAATGTGAAAATATACAATAATTTATTTTTGTTTTCAGCTCTGCCTATTGGACAAATTTTTAGCAACCGAGTAGTAATGCTTGTTATTTGATTGATTATCCCTTTTAACTGCATAGACTGATATGAAGATAAGTTCTTTGACTGGATTTCTTTCCTTTTCTTTTTATCTTCTGTTTTTAATTAGTCGATTAAGTGGATTAATAGCTTTTTTGAAATGTTCGCGCTAGATCTATAGTATCCTATACACTTCAACTCTTCCAGCATTATTGCAATTCTACCAAGCTTGTAACAAGCCGCAATTAGTTTAATGAAAGAAGGCGAAGACTCTGACGGCTAAAACACAGTTTATACCAGTATGGCCGTTAATGCTAATTGCTTTGAAATGTAATTTTGTAATTAAATATCTACCATACACAAGTTTAACTAATCAAACTGAGAGTCCAATTAATTATTATTATTATTAATTCGGGGTATTCATAGGTTATTCTCATTTGGTTGGGCTGAATAAATATATAAAAGGAAATGATAAATATACATAAATATATATTTAATATATTAACATAAATAAATAATAAATAAAAGCCCAATCAGATGGAAGCCCTTGGCAGGGGAGACTAACCGGCCAAGGCTTAGGGGTAAAAGGAAAGAAACCGGCGGACGATGTGGGCGGTATCGAGGAGAACCGCCTTCTGCTTTTGAGCCCGGAGCGGTTCGACACGGAGTCCCAGCCGCCTCAGATGAACCGAGATGCTGACTGGGACTAGCCCGTTTGCAGAAACAAGTACGGGAATAATTTCGGTAATACTTACGGGAATAATTTTATTATTAATATTAATATGGTTGTGGCACGAAAGGGTCGGCTCGACTGGGAAGGAATACGCTTTAGAATGAAAAGTGTAAAGAACCGGAGACCTTTTTACTGGAAACGACACATTACATCATATTCCTCAGGATTGTCAACGCATCTGTATTTGGATTATTAATAGAAGATACAGATCCATGGGCCACAGCTTCCACTTACCATCAGGTAGACTGTGTATTCGTTTGTTACCCTCATTACACAAAAATATGCCAAATTTTAGTCAATCGGGCGTATAGGTCTGAAGATCTTGTGATGAGTGAGTGAGTCAGTGGTATTTCCCTATAACATACACACACAGACATATATAAAAAAAAAAATATATATATATATATATATATATATATATATATATTAGCTTGCCAGGCAGACGTTGTTCTGCCCTTTTCGACGACCTTTGTCATGTCCTATTAAAAATCCTTTTGTGGGTCACTCATGGGCAAAAAAACTATCCTATCTCTCAAGTTGGACCAAACTGCACACGATGTGCAAATTTGATTAAAATCGGTTAAGTAGTTTAGGAGTCCATCGCGGACAAACAACGTGACACGTAATTTATATACATTAAGATATAAAAAAAAAAAAAAAATAAATATATATATATATAAGATTTAAAAAATTAATTAAACTATAACGGATTTCAAATAAATTAATTCTATAATTTTGACAGTGTTATAAACATATGAATGTAGTTATGTACTTACGTCTTTGACAACAGAATCCTCATCGCTATATACAAATGTGTCACATTTTTCTATGATTTCGACGTTGAAATTTCGCTCACTACAAGAATCATTGTTGTTTGTACTGAGATTTCCTCTCCATCCATATCTATTGCATTTTGATAGCTCCTCTTTCTCTCTTGGTATCGTATATTCTAGCCAAAGACTTTGATTAAAGCTTTCGCATTGTTTCACCTCACATCTGTAACAAATATTTCTTTTTAAAACAAGTTTTCCGATAATTACCAAGCTATTTATAAAATAAGGAATCAATTATATACATAACTTCAAGAATATAATATACCCGACGTTTCACAACAAACGGTCACAATAAGGAGTACGGTGTTTGACGTTTTGGTATCATATTTAACAAAGGCTACCCTCAACCTTTAATTATTAATATTTGGTCCTATCTCGGATCTACGCAGAACGAGCTTACACTATTTCGAAGTCTTGCATTAGTATGCTTGGGATTGAATTTAATATTTATATTATATTAATTATAGGATGCCAAGCTCTTGGTTGTATCCAGCCATCTTTTCCACTAAGATTAGGGGTTTTTTAAATTTAATAGCCTCGCGAATCATCTTTGGTAAAAATCGGTGTTCTTTTTTTTGTCTATCAGATCTAATATAATGGTTGGGACAATACTGAATATGTTGACATACTTCAGACTTCCCGAAACGTCGGTGCTTCATATCAGCGATATATTCTTTTACGTGGGTTTTATGGATTTTCATCCAGAGGTGCGTAAAAAAAGTAAAAATTAAACGCGATAAAACCCATGAAATTAATTTATTCCCGGTGTACCTAGTATTCGAGTTAGTATAAAATCATTAGAGAATTTCATTTCTGAAATTTTATGGTGCCAATCGATAGTAAATGTAGTAAATGGGACTATTTATATGAATCAAATAAACATTATATCGTAAATTAATAGATCATGAAATTAATCAAATTTAAAAAAAAGCGATATTAACTTTAAATTATGAATTATGTAAAGAGTAAAATGTAAATAAAGCGATTTAAATCATAGACAATTTCCCTTTCTTTTAGATACATCGAAAGACACGTCCGATAAAAAAAATGTAGGTGTTTCTAGACAGATGATATTCATACAATTCTGACAAACTTATTCATTCACGTGTTCGTGTAGCATATTATATCTATGCCAAATATCAATAATCTACATCCAATAGTCTTAAATAATTTAAAAAAATCTTTGGCAAACAGACATAGAGACACAGATACCGAGGTGACTTTACGTAAAAATGATCGAATTTTGCTAAAGAAGTATGCCCACTTTCAATACATTGATTGCCCTGTCACTTGATTCGTTTTACAGATCGCGTCTACCTGCAACTACTGTTGCATAAAATCAATTATTGTTAGGAATAACATAATAACTTATCACCTTTTCATTTAGAAGCCAGTAATAAATGCTATAAAGCAAATTAATTTTTCAGGTTATAAACTGTCAACTGTACACTATGATACATTATGGTGTGGAAAGAAAAATAACTTTCGACACCATAGTATAAAACCACAAAAAATCGTATCTGATCATAAAATAATAAGATAAGTAACAAAAACAATTGGTTATTTTGAACATTCATAAACTACATGCATCGAAGTAATGTGTACTTACGTACTAGAAGAGCTATTTCAAACAAAAAATGTGCGCTACTCTGTGTTCGCGCGGTTGGTTTTTTTATCATAGAATAAACATAGGTAGAATGATCCGTATATAATAGTAGATTGTATTGTTAAATAGGTAAATTATATCGAGAACAATTTTTAAATTTTGTCATTTATTTTGTATATTATATTTGCTTATTTAATATAATATTACATAATATTATATCATAATTATATTTTAATGATATTTTTATGTGAATAGGTATCTATGTCAAATACAAAAAACATACTAAATGTATGTTTAACAAAACTTATTAACATAACATTTAAATTACAAATATATTTATTTAAATTAGAATAAGAGTCGTTCATAAATGCTGGGCACGCGAGAGTTAAAAATGGACGAATTTATTCCACTTTGACTTTGAAGTGGAAACATAAAAATGAAATAAAAGAATAATAAGCAGATTTGAATATGAAAAATTATATGTGTTTTTGCAAAAAAATGTGTATAATAATATATTCGTCCTATACGTATATGTATATGGGTACTTAATACCCACAGAAATGCCGTATCTGAAAATATTAATTTCATAATCTATATTCCATGACATGATATGGCATCTTAGGAATAGGTAATTTGTTTTATTATTAATGTATAATACTTTTTTATTGATTAAGTATCTTTTTAACCGATAAAAAGTAATTTCTTGGTTTTTACCAACATTTCTTGAATTATTTGTGCAATATCTAAGTACACACGACGGCATATTTTTATCAAGAGATTTTTTTTAAATCAACACAACACGTGACAACTCTACAAGCGCCTGGTGAGTGACTGATTAAATTGCGGTGTATGCACTGCAGTTGAGTGGAACAGAGTAGCTGAATGCAGTGTCGCCTCTAGTACGTAGTACATAATAGCTCAACGGCTACATGACGAATTAATAAGATTTTCGTAGTCTGTGAAACGAAATGTTTTACACGTTTAAAAAAATATTTTGGCATGGCTTCTGGGCCTTTAAGTCATTGTAAAACGCGTTCCGTCTCCAAAAGTCGATTGAGAATGATAAACATAGTAATATTACTTTTTTTCTGGCTTTATTGGAAAATTTAATTATGCGATATGAAATAAGCATAATAAAGGCAATTTTATGAGATATTTTACATCACTAGACGCGTCAGGAACTTTTCAGGTCAAGAATGGACATGATTCTTTAGCACGGAATAGCATTTAATGATGTTCCTAAATTGAAGCCCTCCTAAATTGAATAGGTAAAAAATTTGTGCATTTATAAAGCGATGTGAAAAATAAATTATATTCCTTTTTTGAAGTTTTGTGGTTTTTTAAGTACAAAGAAAGTTGTTGCGCGTAGTCTTTATTTTGTGAATGTACATGAATATAAAAGGGTAAGGTAATTGTTTATTATTTTACATTATACCTAATAAAATATCTTCTGTGTCCATATACGAGCATAAAACTCATGACTGTTATAAAATGTTGCAGTCTATATAGGTCCCATTGCTGGGCACGGGCCTTCTCTCATTTCTGAGAGGATTTCAGGGCAAGGAAATGTCCGCCGTGTTGCCCCAATGCGTGTTGACGAATTTCACACGTCTTCGAAATATATATTTTTTTCTTATTTATCGGACATGCAGGTTTCCTCACGATGTTTTCCTTCACCTCCGAGCACGTGGTAAAATCAGCACTAAAATTGCAATTAACAATTTCATTGGTACCGGCGGGGATCGAACCAGGGCTACTTGCGTGCTGTGAAATTTATAGCGAGCGCTAACCATCTGAGCTACCACGGCTGACTGTCATAAAGATAAAAATCGAAATGTAATATTTGATATAACAAACCCAAATAAAAGGAAAAAGATAATAACAAAATCTCGGAGAAGATAGAAACATATTTCAGGTTAGATTCCCGCACGGACCAATCAATAATTATTTTTATTTATTTGTCGGAACTAATAATGGGTAGTCAGCGGTGCGTGTAGATTTGTCTTGACAATGTTCACAGTGTACTAGTCTGTCAGTTTCCGTCTGCGTCGTCACTTTTTGTACAACCTCTGTGTTATGTGATTTACGTTATCTGCCTACAAATAGTTTCATGAATAAAAAGATACGCCGTGAACTATTCTCATATGCGGCGGCCCCTGAATCCACGTAAAATGTTTTTATATGTTTTTGCAACTAAGCTTTTCAAACAAGGATTTTAAAAGTAGATTAATCTTCTTATTATAATATGTTTTAATAAGACAAACACGTTTAAATATAAACATGTAAAAACCCAAAACATTAAAACATTTTATGTAATACAAAAACAAACATTTCATTGGTGAACTCTCTATTTTGTACGGTGCAATAAATAATAGCAGTATGTGTAAGTACCATTCTTAAATTAAAAACAATAAAAAATAATTAATAAGTTTTTCTTACAATATATAACGTATAGTAGTTTATTCTATGTATCACTCGCTGGTATCCAGCGTGTTGCTGCCACAGAAGAAATAATTATGGAAATATCGTTTTAAATTTGGAATGATAATACGGTATACGATTGTTTTTGAACAGTATATAACTTTCAAATACATTTGTCGGTACGACACGTAAAGTACGTAAGTTAATTGTACTATGCCTGCAAGATTCGCGTATGTGCAAGCAATAGGTTCACAAAGTTATAGAGCAATCTGATGAACGGTATGGCATCGCATAAAACACGAACAAATAAACACGGCAATAAGTAGGTAACGGCAAAATTTTATAATTTTATAGCGATCTGCTCCGGCTTCGAACGGGTGATATTTGTATTCTACAACAGCACCTACTGGGTCCAACTATGCCTATTACAACTACAACTATACCTACGCAGAAGTTTAAGCAATACGTTGACAAATTTTTGGCGCAATCTGATGAACGGTATGGCAGCGCATAAAATACGAACAAATAAACATTAATTTTTATATAGGTATAAGATTAATTTATATTTGTACTTAATTCCTTTTAGATAATAAATAAATTTGTGTTAAAAAAGTTACAGCCTAAGTATGTTCGACTGCTGGACACAGTTCTGCCCTTTACGACAATCCGATCCGACCCGATTCTGATCCTTTAAAATTTCCTTAAATTCGCAATAAAAAAAATTGAGGGTTACTTATTGGGATAAAATCTCTCAAGCTGGAGCAAGGAATACACAAAATTTAATTAAAATCAGTTCAGTGGAAATTCTTCTCAATACAAGATACAACACATCTGAGTAATATTTATTTAACTATCCGTAAACTTCAACAACGTAATAATGCGTAATGCACTTAACAACCGAACTTTTATCCGTGTTCGATACATTTCCAATCGCAGATTTATAACTATTCTTCCTACATTAATTTTGAATGTCCCTTGGTTCGAATATTTTCAAACCGGGCCGTCTGGGTAAGTATTTATATAGTATATACGTTACTTAGTTTTATTTTAAACTAGCTTACAAGGCAGACGTTGTTCCGCTCTTTTCGACGACCCTTTGTCATGTCCTATTAAAAATCCTTAAATTCGCAAAAAATAAAAAAATGTGCGTCACTCACGGGCAAAAAACTATCCTATCTCTTATGTTGGGCCAAACTGCACACAATGTGCAAACTTTAAATTTTCAGTTCAGTAGTTTAGCGGTCCATCATGGACAAACAACGTGACACGTAATTTATATATATTAACATTATTAAAAATTGAAGAAATAGGGCATATAACCGGGTAAATGATAAAATTACTCCTTATAATATAAATAACGAGTAATGACTATATTATTACTCGTCTGGGTAGACCATCTGTCTCATCTATTTCTGTCGTCAAGTAGCAATGCATCTCCGAGAAGCTGTGACCAATACATCTTAATATTTGGGGTGAAAATGCACCTATTTATAATAGTTACTAAAGAACGCTACGTTCTATATTTGATGGTGATTGTAGATGTCTATAGACTGCACTAACTTCTTTTCACCAAATTGTTATTGCTAGCTCCTTTGTCAATCTTTCAAGATTAAATAATTAAAAGTTTGCTACAAGTACCAATTAAAATACAAAAAAGGAGATCTCACCATACCTTTTCGAATTTGTTCAAACCTGCTGTGTTTAATTAGAATAACGTTGTACTTAAAAGGTGGAAAAATGAAAACTACTTGTTTGTTTTCGATTATGAGGATACCTACTTTTTTAACACTAGCGAAACGCCCCTGCTTTGACTGGATAGAATCTACTGATGTGACGTTATTTAGATTTACAATAATCAAAAATTTCATTTTTTTTTACAAAAACCTTCAAATTTTTCAGATAAAATATAGCCTAGATATCAGATACCTCTTCGTACTGCTCTCTAGAGGTGCCGACTCGTCTAATAAGCGTGGAAATATGGAAAAATCCCCCCCACATCCCATGAAGCAATATATGGGTAACGTAGGGCATGTTAACAGTTGACTTTTAGGCAGAATGGATAGCTGATAAAAGGAGGAATATTGAGATATGGCAGAGTTACGTCTAGGTACACGAAATGTGTCCATAAATTGTCATCTGCTGAATGCGATCGGATTCGCAATATGAATTTCACAAAGGCACTGTAAAGTTAGGCACAGTTAAGCTTGAATACAATACCACGTACGGATTCCATATTTGGTTTACGATCATAGAGGCCCAAACAATACGCCGTCTACGTTTTATACGGTAGATATATTACAGAGCTTTTGAACAATATCTAATGGAAATTCGCATGCGATGTTACAATGCTATCAAATAATAGTACATATATACGAAATATTTTGTAACTTCCTTATATTTTGTAACTTCCTTATGGAATTCATTCACACATCTTTTCAATAGCCCCCAGCTGAACTGCCTCACCCATGCAAGCATGTGTGTTCACGTGTGCACGTGTGCGCGTGCGTGTGTGTGTGTGTGTGCGTGAGTGCGTGTGTGTATGTGAGTGCGCGTGTGCGTGCGTTTGTGTGTGTATGTGTGTGTGTGTGTGTGTGTGTGTGTGTGTGTGTGTGTGTGTGTGTGTGTGTGTGTGTGTGTGTGTGTGTGTGCGTGTGTGTGTGTGTGCGTGCTGCGCGCGCGCGTTCTGTGTGTGTATATGTGTGTGTGTGTGCGTGTGTGTGTGTGTGTGTGTGTGTGTGCGCGCGCGCGTTTGTTGTGTTTGTGTGTGAGTGTGTGTGTGTGTTGTGTGTGTGTGTTGTGTGTGTGTGTGTGTGTGTGTGTGTGTGTGTGTGTGTGTGTGTGTGTGTGTGTGTATGTGCTATCTATGGATGTCTACGGTTTTTATGGTTTCCAATGACATGACAAGGCAAATTCCAAAGGTAGTTGAAGTCTGGTCTCTGTGATTGCCAATCCCCCTGTCACGAGTTACGACCGCAGCTACCGAAACAAGTTCGAAGTGATCGCCGTAAACGTGATGCGAAAGGAATTTATCATGTGATTAATAAACTCGGCGAGATTTTGTTACGATGAAATCAGCGAAAACGTAAATCATTCAGTAAAAAAATTGTTCTATCGCGCTTATTTCAATTTTTTTTTTAGTGGAGTCGACTATGGACTTTCGTTTCGAAATAAGGGTTACCAACGAACACACAGACTTCCTGATCGTAAGTGGATGCTGCGGCCCTTAGACATCTACATCTATGCTCGACAAAGAATGAAAATGGAAAAGCTTTCATTCCTGAAGACTAAGAGCCTCGTTTCTAATAAAAACGGTATCCAGTTCTCCATACTCACCATACGAAAAACAGTAACATTGAACTGCTATTTTACGCTGGTATTCTGTGAGGGCATGTTCATACTCCGGTCGAGTCGACCCATTCGTGCTACAGTAATAATATAGCTCATATCACACCCGATAGATAGCTAGATAGTCATGTAGTTTATGCCAGGTATAAAATAAAAAGTCCAGTGACAAATGAAGGGTGCGGGCATCGGATACTGCGACCAATCCGACCAATCTGCTTGCAAAGCTTAAGATTAAGGTAAATATAACGGTAGACGCTTATGTTTAACCGAGGAATTTCAGGGTTAAAGCCAAGAAGATCATACCATTTATATTTGAATGTTATGGAAGTAAATGGTTCTATTAAAAAGAATATATTAATTTCAATTTCTAGTTAACAATTTGATAACAAAATCACAAATGTTGTATGCCACTTCCACTTTACGAAAAAAACACAGAAGTTAGTAAATTAAAATGATTTATTAACTACTGTGTATTTGTACAAACGTTATTTAAAAGAGTTCAGCGTCCGATTAGGGCGAGTGGTGAGCCTATTCATTCCATACTTTAGCCTATTATATGATGATTTAATGGATGATTGCATACAGAAATAAATCGTAAACAGACATAGGTTATTGATGACCCAATCAATTACACAATTATTTAGAATCAATGCTCAAATTCGTTCGTATGATATAGAAAAACAAGTAAATATAATTTGTATAAAATAAAATAATTTAAAATAATATTTTAACATACATTTGGAAGCGAAAGTATTTATGTATTTGTTTAATGTGAGGTAAAACATAATTGCTGTTTTTCGTGGAGTGAGTGTAGAGAACCAGAGACCTTTTTTACTGCGTGACAACGCATCTGCATTTCGATTCTTTATCGATTGTATATGTACTCGTAGAAGTAGTAGTAGAAGTCTATGTGCCAAAGCAACCACTTAACATCAGGCGGGCTGTCACCCTCATTTTATAAAAAAAATTAAGTACTATTAAAGGCCTTCGCAAGATTAGTCCACATATACTAGGCTGGTCAGACTTTCTAGCAAAATAAAATAATTTTAACTTTTTGTTAGCAAGAAATTTGTTTTGGTGGTAAAAAGACCAAAATATCTTTCAAATATAAAAATGTTCAAAATGCGGTTTTCCTGACTGAAGAAAGCTAACGATAGTAGTTTCGCATTATATCCTTTTTCTTGACATTTTAGAGGTAAAAATACATTAGTGTAATTTCACAAATTATATCATCACTATGACACGCGTACACTATAACTAAAAATTTCGTTAGGAAAATCTTCGTTGCCATTTCCGTAGGTTTGTAGAACTCCTTACATCTTCACATTAGTAGCGCTAAATCTTTTTCTACTATCAAAAACAAAAAATCGTGTTTGAAAAAATTCCTTTTTTAATCCTGGCCACAACATCGTCTTGCACACAACAATTTTCTATTATCACACAATTTCTCACCCTGTCATTCAGATTCAACCCTAGCATACTCCTTAAAGACTGCATTTCTACAGCATTTATTCTACTTTCGTGCTTCTTCTATATACTAAAGTAGGAATTAACACAGCAGTATAAATAACCATACGTGATCTTTGACACATTTTGATTCTTCATAATAGAGTCTAAGAACGCTAATTTATTATTATATATAGGATTCCTTAATATTTTCGCTTTTGTACTTTGACGGTTATCATCCTACAAATTATATATATTACTTGTAGCTTTTTCGTAAAGTCTCCTTTATTCTATTTTTTAATTATATCAGTTCTCTACGCAAAGGTTGTCTGGAAAAAATCAATTTCTGAGTAATAACACCGGCTGATGTACATATAATTTGTAATGTAGGCATTTCTATTTACGGTCTGGTTTTAGCTCAATAAAGAACAAATAAATGAGATTAAAATGACTTGCGATTAGAGACGATCCAAGACCGTATTAAAACTAGTTTATTTATGTTCATGGTAGATAACCGAAACAATTTTCCTAATATATTTACTATTACTTTTAAGATATAAAAGTAAAGTATCGCATTGATTGTGAATTTAAGAGAGGTGCTAAAATATTACAAAATGAAAATATGTAATACGGACATTTTTTAACTGAATTAAAAAGGAGGAGGTACTCAATTCCACAGTATATTTTTTATGTGTGTTACCTCAGAACCTTTGTGGGTGAACCGATTTTGACGACTCTTTTTTATTTAAAAGTTAGTGCTTCTCATATGGTCCCATATAAATTTGATCAATATCTGACTAATTGTTCTTGAGTTATCCTTAATAATGCGTATTTAATTGACTTCGACTATATTGATGATGCTCTAATTTTATTTATATAGAAGTAGTTTGTACAACATTTTTATTTTTACTACTTGTTATTTGGAGACATATTATTATTATATTGGTAAAATTATTTATAACTTGTACCACATCCGGTGCTATCACTTACAATAGGTCTAATCCTCAGGCAATCAATCATAGGCCGGCAGCGAGCCGCCGATATTAATTTTGTTATAATGATGATTGTGCTAACAGATCTCGCATTCATGGGATTAATGATGTACGTCGTTACGTAAAGTGTTTCAGTTTTATTAATATTTACTCGGCTGAGTGTTTTCCCATGTTAATTTTTTATGTATATTCAACACTTGGGGGTTTCGTAATTACGAATTAAAAAAAAAAATTAGCAGATTTAATACTCTTGTATTTTTTAAAGAATAAGGGTGACAAACGAGGACACAGACCACCTGATGGTAAGTGGATGCTATGGCCCATAGACATCTACATTTATCCTTGATTAAGTATCAAAAAACAGATGCGTTGTCACCCACGAGGACAACGACGAAATGCGTCGTTTAGAGTAAAAAAGGGTCTCCGGATCTCTACACTCACCATACGAAATACAGCAGTATTAAGCTACTATTTTACGCTGCTATTCTATGAGAGCGTGGTCCTTCCCCGGTTGAGCCGACCCATTCGTGCTACAACCATAATATAGCTGCAGCGTGGCTCTACCACGTTACAAAACTGTATTTGTATGTTGTACGCCAATAGTGAGGAAAATCTTACAAAAAACACCTATACACAGGCTCGCTCATATATAATCATACACAGGATAATAAATGATGGTTTCATAGTACATCATCATCATCAACAACATCGACGAAAGACCACTCCCACAAGAACCACTTGGACAGGAGGTCGGGTATTTGCAAAAGAGGCCCGACGATTTGGACATAAACATAGGAAAACACTAGGGAAGCGCAAGCAGAAGCTATGACCATGTGAGCCACTTCACATGATCATAGCTCAGTAATTCACACTTTCTTAGCGTAACAAAAACCTATTTCACGCACGCCTTGAAAACACCCAGATTGTAATCGGACGAGAAGATAGATACGGTAAATTGTTTCACTCCCTTGATGTGCCGCGCGCGTTATGATATAAGGAACAAACCACTAGGTTCAAATGCATGGGATATCCACAACAATGGGATGAAGACCCACCAACCGCTTGTTTGGCCGAATAGTTCTTGTGCTCGCTCCTATAATGCATCATAGATTATAGAATATTAATAATATAAATTATTGAGGCTATAATATATCAAGCTGGTATGTCTTGGGCAGAGAGCTATGACGTAAGGGTCAACGGTTCAAAACGTTTGGTACTTTGATCGCCATTTCACTTCCTTAGCGTGACTAGTAACGTAAAGACACCCACCGGGGTAGGCAGAGACTACAGACTTCCATTTGGCACGATCCTGACACACGTCTCTCGCCTCCTTCACATCCATATACCTACGCATACATGCTCGTCGGTTATGAGTACTCCTAATTTGGCCCGTTTTCAAGAAATCGCCAATTTGGTCGATAAATTTTCGCCCTTTCCGACTCTGTCATTCACTTCTGCAACATAAATTTTCTTTGTTACTCTTTCCTCATTCATTCTTTCCACATGACCAAACCACCGAAGCATTCCTTTCTTAATCCTGGTCACAACATCATCTTGCAAACCACACTCTTCTCTTATCACACAATTTCTCACCCAGTCATTCAGATTCAGCCCTAACATACTCCTTAAATACCGCATTTCTACTGCGTTCATTCTACTCTCGTGCTTCTTCTAACGTAAAGAATCTTATTTACATTCAAGAGACCCATGTTCAACTGTTTTTTTTTCGTAAGTGGGGGCCATCGAGCATGCGGTTCAGCTGATGGTAAGTAATTACTGCCACCCATGAATAACTGCAACTGGAATTGTAGATGCGTTGCCGGCCTTGCAAATATTAGTAGGCTCTTTTCTTCGTTCCTTTGGGCACTCCCCTTGGTAGATCTAACTGACATATAATATGTCAGTTAGATCTACCAAGTGAATGGGTGCGTTTGGCAGAAAAAAGCGCTAGCAAGCGCTTGTAAGCAAAATGGCGATCGTAAACGGTAAGCGCTGTCAAATCGTAAGTAGCTATTTTCCTCCAGGACACGATGTTAGTTTTAACCGGGGGACCTAACCTAATTTAAATATATTTTTGTAAAGTATTTATATAAAAAACTTACCAATTATTTTTTAATAACATATATAATATTTATTCGTGTCATTATATTACTTAAAACTAATATTGCACAAAACAACTTATAAACTCTACTTCAAAACAAACAAATTAAATAAGCAAAATGGCGGATTGTGTCAGCGCTACTGAAGTAGCAATCGTGTCCTGGCCGAAAACTATTTCAGCGCTTATAAGCGCTTGCTAGCACTTTTTTCTGCCAAACGCACCCAATGTGATGAAAATACTCCCCGAACTGCCCAAAATATAACTTCAAAATACATAGCAGAACGGGATGAAGTTTCTTCTATTGTTCTTTAATTGCGATACAGAAACCGTTAGAGCGAGTCCTTTCTTACCGAAATTAGTGATACGTGCGTCAGCATTGTCTCATTTAATGATGCTATTCACGTTCTCACGCCTTTGTTTCCAACGCATTATTGATTATTAGGTTTTACCTACTGTGCGTTTTTAAATAGTGTATCAAATCAGAAATAATTTGCATAATTCTTTATAAAGATTTTAAAAAACGTAAAAGCCGACTTCAAAGAAATAAAATAATTTTACCTTCTAAAGTCAATGTTAAAGACTTTGTGTACAAAATTGTTAAAACTTTCAGAACGTGTAAACATTATATTCTGTTTAGTTCTAAAGGTCGGTTTTTGTTAGCTGTAAAATGCGGACAAGCGCGGTACAAGCGTGGATCGTGGTTCTCCCCGGTCTATTTATTAATCTGTGCCCCGGTCGAGCCGACTCCTACGCGGGCCCCGTTTTTGCCCACGCAAACCCTAATATTATAAATGAACTCCAAATAGTTCAGAACCTCTTTTGCCGTCGAGCTGCGAACGCACCTTGGTACGTCCGTAATGCCGACCTTCATCGGGACTTAGAGCTCCCAACAATTCAACAATTTCTTAAAAAACTCTCTGAGAACTTCTTCAAAGCCTCAGAGTTGCACCCAAACCAATTAATTCGTGAGGCAGCTTCTTATGCAGCCCCACCTCCCTCTCGCTATCGTGTCCGCAAGGTCGAGAAACTCTCTCTCGGACCCGCCTAATAAACTGTCAAACGACCTGAACTGTCTCCTGGCGGCTCAGGCCAACTCTAATTAAATTAAATTATTGCATTAACTAATATTAATTTGCCTTCGTAGGCACTCCCTCGGCGGCTCTTAGCCGCCTGCGCCCTCTTTTCCCAAAAGAGGGTCGCTCATGATAAGGCACAATACAGCTTGATCAGCCGGCTGCCTGTCCCCAAAGGCGGTTTTTAGAGGGTATCACTTAGGGTCCCCGGTAGGACAGTGAGCCCCTCATAACCACGATAGACCGGCTATCGTGGTATCGTGGTATGCATTTTCCGCCTCCCTACGTATAGGGTAGCCCTTTAATTGCTTCGGGCGCAAAAAAAAAGTCGAGCCGACCCATTCGTGCTACAACCATAATACAGCGTGTCTCTACCACGTATAAGTAGTGGTTTATAAATTATTATTTTAAAATTGGTATAGGATCCAGAGTTATAATTGTTTTCTTAAATTTTAAATGTATCCTACCTGGTTAGGTACGTAAGAATGTATACATTATTTATATTTAAGAATTTATTTGTCTTTTTACAAATGTCAAAAGATAAATAAATTTTTGATGCACCTAATTAATAGTTTTCTGGATTTAGCTATAAGTTGACTGGTGGAGAACGCCTTTGAATAACGGTAATCGCCAAGTCTTTACCAAAAATTACATTCATTACATAACATACATAAACACTCACGCCTGTCACCCAGAGGGGTAGGCAGAGACTACGGACTGACATTTAACACGATCCTGACACACCTTTCTTGCCTCCTTTACATCCATATATCTACGCATAGGTACACGCTTGTCGCTTAAGGGTACTCCTAAAGTGGCCCAATTTCAAAATATCGCCAATTTGGTCGATAAACCTTCGTCTGGGGTGTCCTTTCCCGACTCCGCCGTTCACATCTGCCATATAAATTTGCTTTGTCACTCATCTCTCGTTCTTTGCTTTTCTCGTTCATTCTTTCTATATGACTAAACCACCGAAGCATTCCTTTTTTAATCCTGGTTACATCATCTTGCATACTACATTTTTCTATTATCACACAATTTCTCACCCTGTCATTCAGATTCAACCTAGCATACTCCTTAAAGACTGCATTTCTACAGCATTTATTCTACTTTCGTGCTTCTTCTGCCACACTCAACTTTCACTACCATATATTAAAATATGGATTAACACAGCATTATAAATTACCATAAGTGCCTTTTTTGACACATTCTGACTCTTCATAATAGAGTGTAGAGCCCCCTTCACTATATTTATTGCATTCACTCGTCATTCTATATCCTTATCATATCTACTACATACACATCCCAAATACACGAACTCATCCACTTGCTCAATCAAATTTAATCAAAAAAATCTTTACATTTTATAAAATCAAGGCGTTAAAGTCCGAAAGTCTTATTTAACGTTTAATTTGAGATGTCAGTGCTGTTAGCCTTTTGCCTTTTACAGCTACATCTGATCTGAGGACATTTTTTTTAATATATTATGTTTATTTTTTACATTATGTTATATTTTTTACAGGATGTAATGGAATACCTAATGTAATTTTAACAAATTTTAGACGGCCCATAACTTGAAAATTGCACTCGTTTAAAGAACCATCCATGGGCATAAGCATACTATGCTTATGCCCATGCATGGCTCAAGTACGGCATTTTACTGTGGGGAAACAGCACAGACGTAAATAAATTGTTTATTTTACAAAAAAAATGTATCCGAATAATTACAAACATAGATAGCACTGACAGCTGTAAACCCTACTTTATTTCATTAAAAATATTAACAATTACATCTATATATATACTAGAAGTATGCACATTTGTTAAAAAGAATATGCACCTTTTTTCAATATACTCCCGGCCTCATTTTTTACGTCCTAGTATAAAATTAGCTCCACCTATCACAAAATTACAAACAGTTAAATCAGGACCCCATGGTATGTGTGTAAAAATTTATAATAAAATTCCCAAATGTCTACAAAAAGACGAATCGTTGTATAAATTTCAAAGAGAGCTTAAAAAATATTTAATTGAAAAAAAGTTTCTATTCGTTGTCAGAGTTTTTCGGTGAAAAATAATAATTGTTTATTTTGAATATGTATACCTCTTTAATATCGTTGTAAATATTGCAAATGTTTATTAAATCCAAAAGTATCAGTGAGTAGTTTAAGTAAATAAAATAAAATTCGTCTTTCCAAATTGGTTAGAATAAATTGATATATAACATAATATAATATAATATTGCTACGCCCTATCAGGGCTCATGTTTGGCTCTAATATATCCAACTTAAGAACTATTTATGTAACCACATGAACGCAATAAAATGTTTGAGTTTGAGTTTGAACCGACGACAATACAATAATTTAATTATTTTATCCTAGTATCCTGATCAGGATCACAAGGATAAAATAAAATAATTGTAAGGATCGCATTTTTTTCCTATATTTTTTTCTGTAGAGAATAAAATTATTCGTATCTAAAGAAATAAGGGTTATGTACTGATGTTAACTGAGGTGTTCATCTTAAATATCAGTGTCGAACTAATAAGGTTGTCAGCCGATCAGACGGACCGCCAGGTAGAAAAATAGCCATGCCCACTACCCAATAAAAAAGTAAAAAGTAAATCTTTTTCAAGTTAGAGAAAACTCCTCAAATCACTCTCTGAGAGATTCTTCGAAGCCTCAGAGTCTCACTCAAATCGCCTCACTCGCGAGGCAGCTGCCTATGCAGCCCCACTTCCCACTCGCTATAGTGTCCGCAGGCCGAGAAACTCTCTCGGACCCCCCCCCAACAAGCTTTCGGCTGACCTGAACCACCTCCTGGCGGCTCAGACCGAGTCTACTTAACTCATCTCGTAATCTGCCTTAGTTAGGCACACTTCTAAGCGGCTACTCACCGCTTGCGCCCTGCTTTCACCCAAAGAGGGCCGCGTCGTTTACGGTTTAAAGATCTCTCGCTAGATCATTAAGCCAATCCCAAAAGGCGGTGTTTAGTGGGTAAAAGTCTCCACATAACCACGCAGCCGGCTGCGTGGTATGCTATGAGCATTCACCGCCTCCCTCCCCCGCTTTCCGGAGGGTTGCCCATATTTGCTTCGGGCGCAAAAAAAAGTTTGAGAAAACACGTAACCACTATAGTTTGAAGAACAAAAATAATAAAACAAACAGTACTATAGTGGTCTCGGTAAATTACTTCATGTCAAGTAAGTGAACAAAATCAACAAACTCGTTTCTATTTCTTTATTTTCTATTTCCGTATATTTGCCGTGAAAAGAACACAATAAATGGATTACTCACGGTTTACTTAATTATATTTACTGTTACATTTCTTCGTATTTACGGACTTACTCAGAGAAAACTAAAAATGTTTTTTTTTGTAACTATTCATGTAACAATATTCGGTATTAAGTATTTATTAGAGCCACGCTGTAGCTATACTATGGTTGTAGCACGAATGGGTCGGCTCGACCGGGGAAGGATCACGCTCTAACAGAATACCAGCGTTAAATAGCAGCTTAATACTGCCGTGTATCGTATGTTGAGTACAGAGATCCGGAGACCCTATTTAACTGGAAACGAGACATTCTATCCTAGTCCTCAGGGTTGACAACGCATCTGCGTTTGGATTCTTAATCGAGGATAAATGTAGATGTCTATGGGCCACAGCAACTACTTACCATCACGTGGACTGTGTGTTCCTTATTCTAGTTAAAAAATTCCTGATAAATCCGTAAGGAAATGGTCGGTATCCACATGTTTTCATATACTGACAATGCGATATTGCAATGCTCCTATTGGTAGGCTGTAATAACTCATAATGACGATGATTTAATTTTAGACTAGCGTTTATCCCTTGAGCTACCACGGTTCTGGATCAAGCTATTTCAAGAATGTATCGACGACAGAAATAAAACCTTATATTATTTAAACGATCGAAATGAAATGTTTATATTTATCTGTGATTATCCTTCTGTACACTGTTAATGACATGCTCTATTATTTACTCAATGATACAGACAATTATATTTAATAACTCTTCTCGCAAATAATACAGGTCAAAATAACACGAGTTATTAGGTATGACACGTTTACTATTCGTGACATTAATACTTTGTTTAATTACGCAAGTTCGCTATGACTTTATATTGTTATTTAATAAACGTGCCAATGTGAATAATATAAACGAATTATGTTAATACTATTAATTATACTAAATTTTACGTAGTAGTTGCAGCTACTATTTGCAGCATGAATGGGTCGGCTCGACCGCGGAATGACCACGCTCTTACAGAATACCAGCGTAAAATCGCAGCTTAATGCTGCTCTCTTTCGTATGGTGAGTGTAGAGATCCGGAGACCCTTTTTACTGGAATCGAAGCATTCCATCTTAGTCCTCAAGGGTGACAACGAATCTGCATTTTGATTCTTAAGCGAGGTTAAAAGTAGATGTCTATGAACCACAGCGTCCACTTACCACCAGGTGGACTGTGTGCTCGTTTGTCACCCATATCTATGTATCCATATACATATGTAAAAAAATATAAATTTAAAAAAACTTAAAAACGCACTATCCGTGATGATTCTAGGGAGAATTATCCTGGTGATCCTGATCAGGATACTAGGATAAAGTTTTAAATTATTGTATTGTCATCGGTTCTTGATACTTGCAAATTTTCAAGTCAATCAGCCGTCTGCAAATTGGTAAAAATTACATTGAAACATTCCGTTACATAGATTGTACACACGTTAGATTACACGCGAAGTTAATCCCGGTGATCCTGATCATCCTGATTAACTGATGAATCTGTGTACCAGTAGAATTACCGACTTTTCGATCGATTTTTTCCTATACCGTGTAGGGATTGCAATCCAGCATTGTTTTCAGCAGAAATCCCTCTGTATTGATTTCAGCTTCAGCAGGATCCGCATACGGATCCGTCAGCTTTCGCGGGATCCCGCAGTTACCAAAATTATATTGGATCCCGCTGGATTGCGGTATCCCACTTTGCTGGATTGAAATCTCTAGTACAGTGAAGGCTATTTACATACTGCACGGGGACGAACATCTAGACCCGGGACAATAATTTTTATGCCTTAAAAATATTTGTACCGTACGGGATTCGAACCCATAGTTTTCAGCGCCGCTATTTAATGTTGTCACTGCGCCACGGTGTCGTCAATTTTCACGGGCTTAGGGGGTAACATCTTGCGCAGTGGTGCGTTTCCCACACAAATCAAGCGGCGGTTACCCAGAACACTGCAACAGGTACTATGGTATGTCAAGGTAAGCCTCTCTAGAGTGTCTCATAACGGGGATATTTCTCATAGGAACCATGGTTGTCAAGCGGATTTGCACCCGTAATTTTATTTTGCAACTGTTATTAAGAAGACGCTTCTGCCAATCCTGGTTTGGATGTGTCAGGACATCCACGGAAATATGCTGTGGATATTCTCACTCCAGTACCACACAGTCTTTATTAATCAAATTCCATAATAAGCTTTTTTAAGAAAGGTGAGCCGAAATCTTCACACAGGTAAGCTGACATATATTCCTAGCCGGTTGATTCGTAATTTTTGGATAGGTTTTCCAAAACCAATAGGTCGTTAATGCCGGGTTCGTCAACAATTGAAGTGGTGTACTAGGACGTAATTTCACTAATGTTTTAAGAGCCGTGGTAGCTCAGATAGTTAGCGCTCGCCGAATGCAAGCAACCCGGGTTCGATCCGGTACGGCACTTATAAAATTGTTAATTTCAATTTTTAGTGCTAATTTATTACGTGCTCGGCGGTGAAGGAAATCGTCCTGAGGAAACATGCATGTCTGAGAAGTAAGAAAAAAAATATTTCGAAGACATGTGAAGCCAACACGTATTGGCGGACAATTCCTTGCCTTAAAACCCTCTCAGAAATGAGGGGAGGCCTGTGCCCCGCAGTGTGGAGTATAGTATAGCCTGTAAATTTAACTTTAACGTCGTTTCTTACTTACTTACGTACATTGAATTAGAAATTGCGTTACCTATTTTTTTGGTAATAACTAAAAATGTTTACTGTGATTGGTTTTTATTTTTATCAAACCGGTCTTTACTGGTAGTGAACACATAAAGATGAAAGGCAAAATGAGATACGTAAACTGTCAATATCTATTAATATTACTGTAATATATCTTGCAACTCTTGTAATCCAGAGAAAACTGGACCGTATATATTGAAAATGATGGCTTAAAGAATCCACTACCCCATATCATTCCGTGAATGTCATAAAATGTGACAGCCCTCTGTCACCTTTTATTACATGGAACAGGAAGAATGATGAAATGATACAAGAGACGGGCAGAAGCATCTTCCTGATAACAATTTAAAAAACAAAAAGCTGCTTGCTAACCCACCAGACAAGCGTGGCAAATATGGCAAATATCTCTCTATGGCAATATATAGGAGAGATATGCTCAGCAGTGGATTAAATTAGGCTGCAATGATGATGGGTTTAAAAACCACGAAAAAAGTATATTATAGTAAGTACGAAAACTTTAATTAAATAGTCATCTTTGGTTATTTTCCTACATCTGACTTAATTATACGCATCATCTTAATATATAATATAAGGACAAAGAACTTATACGAGAGCATTAATTGAGATGCGGTATCCTCTAGGGAACGCTCACGAAGAAAAAATTACGCATGCGCACTAGCTCACGTCAATCTTGTACGCAACCACTAGCTTTATCGAAGGATATCGGGGATACAACTCTTGAAATTCTCGAAATTCTTAAATGAGAAGCAATAATTTATTGTATGTAAACTATATTACTAACCTGTAACTTATATCAGGGGCTTCAAAGACAAACACCGATCCAAACATCCCCGCCAGATAAATCGGGAATAATAACAGTGCATAATTCACAATATTATATTTGCCAAATGGGCCAAGTTGCGCTAAAATCGCGTCGAGATCGATCGCCGATTCGATTGCCGTATTGTCTCTCGCCATTTTTTTGTTTACAAGGTCACTCAAATGATACCAAAGCTTGAGATCGGAGAGCTTTAGCGAATTTTTTCGACGACCATGTGTTTCCGCTGACACTTGTCAAGTTTTGACAATACTACGCATGCGCGTTGCACATTTTATAGGATAATTTTAAAAAGCCATAATAAAACATTAGATTTTTATTTCTGGCACTCACACTACAAACAAGTAACGCACACGAACTCTCAGATAAAAATAAACTAGAAAATCCGACTACTCGTTCGAGCATTCTACGTTTGTTTCGGATTGTTAGACAAGGACAAACTCAACTGTTCTCTGAACAAAACTCATTTTGTGAGCGAGATAACATGAGATTCGTTGATTTTATTTAACTTATTGTATTATTATATTTACATAATGGGTGCGTTTGGCAGAAAAAAGCGCTAGCAAGCGCTTGTAAGTAAAATGGCGATCGTAAGCGGTAAGCGCTGTCAAATCGTAAGTAGCTATTTTCCTCCAGGACACGATTTTAGTTTTAACCGGGGAACCTAACCTAATTTAAATATATGTTTGTAAAGTATTCATATTAAAAACTTACCAATCATGAATTTTTAATAACGTGTATATGTTTATTCATGTCATTATATTACTTAAAACTAATATTGCACAAAACAACTTATAAACTCTACTTCAAAACAAACAAATTAAATAAGCAAAATGGCGGATTGTGTCAGCGCTACCGAAGTAGCAATCGTGTCCTGGCCGAAAACTATTTCAGCGCTTATAAGCGCTTGCTAGCGCTTTTTTCTGCCAAACGCACCCAATGGCTTTCTATTTCAAGATAACTAGGTTTCAATGTAGTCTTAATAGAAAACGGGGCAAGTATAGTATGTGAGACTTAAGTTTCTAAGGATGACATATTAGCTATCAGTTGGTATCAGACTCTCGTTCGTTAGTTATCAGTTTATGGTTTTTTTGCGCCCGAAGCAAATATGGGCAATCCTCCGGAAAGCGGGGGAGGGAGACGGTGAATGCTCATAGCATACCACGCGGCCGGCTGCGTGGTTATGTGGAGACTTTTACCCACTAAACACCGCCTTTATGGATTGGCTTACCTATCTGACGAGAGATCTCTAATCCGTATACGGACGCGACCCTCATTGGCAGAAAGGAAGCTAAGCTAGATTTATATACAGATATATTCCTACTTCAACATTTTGTAATAATTAGTAATTTTGACGTAGTTATAATGTTTGGCGACACATTTCTTTCTTCATTTATGCATCACCGCCTTTAGTCTCCTGGTTCAGTAAGACAAATGCGACAAAGGGCAAAGTCCTGTAAGTTTATATTGAATTTAATATTAAGTCAATAATTAGATGCGAAAAACGTAAAATCAGTTATAGGAAATAAACCGAACCGTCAGAAATGTCAAGGATTCCGATTGCCGATTTCTCTGCATAGCGTGTTGATTACGGCAACTTCCTCTTACTTTGATGAAACAAACGCCCAGCAGAACGTATGAGAACTTTTGCAAAAATCATTAAAATTTGCCTTGCACGATTTTGTGCATGATATCCGCTTTGAATTATCGTTTGGACCCTTCTAGAATTAAATAATAAAAACGAAAGAATTTGAGGTGATTATTAATATTTTCGCTTTTAGTCGACTTCAAAAGAGGAGGAAGATATCAATTCGTTTGTAGGTTTTTTTTTGTAATTTTTCTATGAATATTACAAATGGCTAACAAGCACACACCACCTGATGGTAAGTGAATGTTATGGCCCATAGCCCATAGACATTACATCTGCCGTCGATTAAGAAACGAAAAGAATGCCTCGTTTCGAGTAAAAAGGGTCTCTGATTCTCTACACACACCACACGAAATAAGGCAGCAGCAGCTGCTATTTTACATTTCACATTATTTTATACTGTTAGAGTCAACCTATTCGTCATACAATAATGATGTAGCTGCACCATAGCTCTACCACGTGAAAATTGTAATTGTGTGATTATAGTTCGAAATATAATCGTCAATTGTCAACCGATTTTGATCCTTTTTTTAAACCGAGGGGTGTTATAAGTTAGACCGCTATGTGCGTGTTGTGTGTGTGTGTAGCTCTTAAACGATTGGGGTACGGTATTTTTTATTTAAAAGCAGGTTTTCCAGCGGTAGTTCTTTTGAAATGTTTTATCAAAATCGGTTTAGCTGTTTAAATATCATAAGTTTTGTTTTGTTTCGGGGTTTTTAAAGTTTTCAATTTAAGTTATTATTAAATTGGTTATACTTCCGATGTGGTCTATATAAAATATCTCTTACACAAATACAGAATTATTTTTCTTACAAAATATATGTTAAAATGTTACTTTACCTTCAAATGACATTTAGGTACTTGTTCTATATCATCCGAATGAATTTGAGGATTGACTGTAAATAATAGTGTAAGCTCATCAATAACTTATGTCTGTTAATGATTTATTTCCGTATTCAATCATCCACTAAATCAGAATATAATACGTTAAAGCACGGAGTGAATAATATAACTACTCTCACCCTATTATCGGACGCTGACCTATTTTAAATAACGTTTGTTGGTTTGGACAAATTGACAAAGATTTTCAAACAGTGTGATCATCGAATATTACGAATCGTTATCAAATTATCCCTAATATTATAATTTCCTTATTTTAAGCCGACTTTAAAAAAGGAGATCGTGAATTCGACTGAATGTTTTTGTATGTATATAACACGATATATGTCTAATTTAACTGTGAACGAATTTTGATTATTGAAATAAATAAAACAATTTAAAAAATTGACAATTTGAGACCAGGGCTTTGATTCATCATTACATTTATTACAACATTATTTTTTATTGAAAGTGAAAATAACATAATTTGAATAATTATTATTGCAATATATTTATTTCTACTCTATTGCAAAATGATAAGGGTCATGATCAAAGACATCCAAACAGGCATGATAAACGTTTTCTAAAGTTAATCTATTATGCAGTTATGCTATATTATTATTGTGAGCTCCAAGGTGAAATAATTACATTAAAATTATGTTAAGGTCAATAGTTGTATATAGACGACATATTTGAAAGATCACGGGCGGTTTTGCTCTGTTTTATTCTCTTGGTAGATTCCATTATGACGGCTCCGTGGCGCAGTGGCTTAGCAATGAGTGCCACGGGTTCGAATCCCGCTCGGAACAAGTATTTGTATTGTCTACGAATAATTGTTCCGGGTATGGATGTTTGTCAAATGTAAAATTGAAATAATACGTTATCAAATATAAACTGTTCATTTCAGAATATTTATCATACTAAAAAATAAAAGTGGCACCACACAAAAATAAAATGCCACTGCCCAGAATAGAATAACCCGGTGCTTTGTTATTATCACAGCTAATAAAACAGTTAAATTATTAGATATCGAAAATACTAAAATCCACGCATAGACTTATGGTGGTCTTGGGTTGGCTCCTTTGGTTATAATATACCTATATAATCAAGGGCTGTCTATATAATCAAGGGTTGGCTCCAAGGAGATTTGTCAAGACGAAAACAGTTACTAATAGAGTAAGAATAATAATAATAAAGTTTATTGTTTTCTCTCACAAATTTATTTTACAATCAATTTGTGAGAGACTTGTGTCCGTACTAGGATTCCCTGTATGACAGATCACCAGTATCAACCTACAACCAACTTATAATTTAGGTAATATTAGGTGTATGATAAACAAATAAATATACAAAAAGCGTTTTGTGTGTGTGTGCGTGCGTGCGTGCGTGCTTGCGTGCGTGCGTGCGTGCGTGTGTGCTTGCGCGCGTTCGTGCGTGCGTGCGTGAGTGCGTGCTTGCTTGCGTGCGTGCGTGCGTGCGTGTGTGCGTGCGTGCGTGCGTGCGTGCGTGTACGTGTGCGTGCGTGTGTGTGTGTGTGTGTGTGTGTGTGTGTGTGTGTGTGTGTGTGTGTGCGTGTGTGTGCGCGCGTGTGTGTGTGTGCATGTGTGTGCGCGTGTGTGCGTGCGTGTGTCTGTGTGTGTGTGTTGTGTGTGTGTGCGTGTGTGTGTGTGTGTGCGCGCGCGCGTGTGTGTATGTATGTATGTATGTGTGCATCCATATGTAAATGTGTAAACATATGCGTGTGTGTATGTGCATGTGTTTATAGCGTTTAGGTTTTATTTTATGATTTTAAGTAGTGCCTCAGTCGTTTCATAATCTTGATTTAATAACCATAGGGTTACCATCTCTTTGCGTTTAAATTTAGGAAATTTGTATGTAGATAGGGTTCTCATCTATATAATTTTGTTATATAGATGAGAACCCAAGAAGCAGAAGAAATTATGTGTAAAGCTTCTTTTGTACGGTAAAATGGGACAAATTTTAATTTTGTTTCTTTTATTTGTAAGAAGAGAAGGATTGTAATATAATAGAGAATGTTGTTTTAAAATAGTGTGGAGAATATAATTGGCGGACTGTGAGAACTTTACAGCTTTGATATAAGTCTTTAGTGGAATATAGAAATGGAAAAAAGTGACTGACCTTAAAAATACTCTTTAACAATTTATTATGTGTTAGCCAGTTCATAATTACATTGAAGCCTTTTTGGGCATACAAATATACTTCTTCCCATGTGTCACCGCTGAATAAAAGCGCAGTATCATCTGCATAGGAAACAAGAGTTCCATTTATCAATTTTAACTGGCACATGCTGTTTATATAGGCCAAAAACAAAGTTAAGCATATATACGTGGTAAAGTCACGCTGCAGTTATATTATGGTTGTAGCACGAATGGGTCGGCTCGACCGGGGTACGACCACGCTCTCACAGAATACCAGAGAAAAATAGCAGCTTAATAGTGCTGTGTTTCGTATGGTGAGTGCAGAGATTCGGAAACCATTTTTACTGGAAACGACTTCATACCTCGGGGGTGAAAACGCATCCGCGTTTTGATTCTTAATCGAGGATAAATGTAAATGTCTATGGGCCACAGAAACCACTTACCATCAGGTGGACTGTGTGTTCGTTTGTCACCCTTATTCTATAAAAAAAGCAGATATTAGAAATCAGATGATAATGCCTCAGATTGTGCAATTCGATATATGACTACCACACAGCTGTGTAATCACTCTCAGTGGTGGTATTGGACAAAGTGGCTACCTAAATTTAACAATGTGACATCATTCCTATCACATACCAAATCCCATCAATTGAAGCAAAGCCCAGTCTAACATCATCTTTTGCCCCATTTACTTTCAGCCCTGTTGGGCAGGGAAGTGAGCAGGGCAGTGAGCAGGGCAGTATGTAAACAGGCTACTCGCGCTGACACTGCCGCTGCCGCTGCCACTGCCCGACGATCGCTCAAATGTCGGTTTTTCGTGCGGAAGTCAAAGAACGGGCAGCGCGAGCGGCAGTGAGTGTTCACATTCAGCTCCACCTCCATCGCTCACTTCGAGTGTTGCCGTTTTAGCGACTGTCTCGCTAGATCTAGCGGATTTTAACAATGTTTAGCGGATAAAAAAATCGTTTTAGCGAGAAATAATTATTTAGCGACTTTAGCGACGAAAAGTAATTTATCATATGCCCAATTTTGTAATCTACCGTTGGTAGCACTCTATATATAATATAATTTCACGGGAATTCCCGAACATAAACTAACAATTCAATGTCGTTAATTCACTTTCTCTGTTTCGACCTGAGACCATGTTCTAAGGTTTCGACATACAAAAATGCAGCAGGAGTAAACATATTCGAAGATTTATGTAATTTTGCAATAGTAATATTATCACTACCGCACTCAAATGCAGAATTTGAACGCGTATTTGGTGTTATGAATGTAGTTAAAAGCAAACTGTGAAACAAGCAATCAGAAAAACCTTTAAATTCCATTCGTCTAATTAGAAATCAGTTAAGGATTAAAAAAAGAATTGCGCAACGTATTATATTCCCGAAGATCTTGTCAACCAAGTCTGTAAAGGTAAACCAAAGATGTGTGGCGGCGCTGTCGTCGCACCGCAAGCGAAACACACCGAAGCTTAAATCACGCTATCAACATTCCGAATCATAAACAGCATATATAGAACATCTCCGAACTATCACATGGAGTGTCGGCCGCTCCCCGGGCAGAACACCTTGCCCGGCGGGAGATCTCCCCTTTTCCTTCCACGGCCACAGATGGGAACTGGAGACATTGGCGAAGCTTCAACTTCCGCTGAAGTTCTTTTTGTAGATCTGGATCCATACTTCGCTATTGATTTTGAAATTTAGGTACAAGAACGTACTGAGCTAATTGTTTTATTTTTAATAAGATGACTAATGTTTAAAGAGATTTTTATTTTTTTACAATATTTTTGATTTTGTACATGAATAATTTTTGTTTTGGTTGTCATGTCATTAACCTGCACTATGTATAATTAATTTATATGAAATAGAGTCCGCTCTTTTTAAGGTTTTCTGAATTTATAGATTTAGATTTTCGGTATTCATTGTATACCATTTGGCAAGATTTTTCAGTTAGACCAACGGTACCACGAAAATGTACCTAAGGACATCTAGCGGATTTTAAGAAAAAGAAAAATCCTGTTTCTGGCGGATTTTTTCTGTTAGTCTAGGGACTTTAAAATTTGTAGAACGGCAACCCTACTCACTTCGCGCCAAGCGCCTGGATGAACGGACATGCGTGCCGTCTTTTTATTAAAAATAAGTACGATCTATCAAAATGCCTTTCGAGTGGAATAATGAAAATACTATATGGGATGATTATATGGGATTGATGAATCAGAAAAAACTATATGGGATTTGAACGATAAAAACCACAATTCACCATCTTCTACGAATACGAATTTTCTTTTTGAGATAACTTAGTACCTATATACATAATTAATTGTAAATTCGTCCCATTTATTATATTAATATAAAATTTAGTTTAAGGAATTAATGAACATTGACATTTTATTTCTAAAAACGATTAGTAACTCATATTGATTATTTATTTATTAAAATGAAAAATAAGTTAAATCGTAATATTCTCATAATAGCCTGAGATTTTCTAAATTATAATTTTATTGTAATTAAAATTATGAAATGATTTATACTGTAGAGTAATTATTAAAATAATAATAGCCTAACTAATCTCATATAATATTTAATATTATTTATGTTACAATAATGTAACATAAATAATATTACAAGTAATTCAATTAACAATTTATGAACAATTTACTGTATAAGAATTCAAATAGAGTGGATCTGTATGTATTTATCTGTATATATTCTGTATGTATTATGTATTTGAATTCAAAAAGAATGTTTGTACCTAACTTTTAAGCAATGCAATAATTTTAAAATGTAACATTGGGTTTGTGTAATTAGCTGTATTTCATATCATTTTTTTATGCCAATTATGGCAAAACATGTCAGTTCCACGTCATTGATCATCTTATGTATCATGTTTTTAAGAAAATAAATTTTCTATCTATCTATCTATCTTCTTTTGAACTTGATATCTTTTTAAATTATTAACATAATTTTGTATTGCAGGAAGGCACAGCGCGGACGCTGTAATTATTTCGACGTCTGCCATAGTCGAAAGCTGAAAGTGACGTGAGTGGTAGGCAGTATTACAGATAAAAGGTTCAAGCCAGATGCCTTGAACCTTTTATCTGTATTAGAAACTGTACTTAACAACTGTATTAAATCTGTATGCTATTTAAACTTAAAATCTGTATAATCTAATAAACCAAAATAGAATGATTGATCATCATCATCATCATCATCATTGCTTCTTTTGAAAAACAAGGAATAACTACTAAAGTGATAAGCTGATAAGGTTTGATTATCGTTATTAAATGATTTTTTTATAGAATAAAAGTGACAAAGGAGCATATAGTCCACCGATGGTAAGCGGATACTGTGGCCCATAGACATCTACATTTATCCTCGCTTAAGAATAAAAACGCAGATACGTTGTCACGCCAGAGGACTATGATGGAATGCCTCATTTCCAGTAAAAAATGGTCTCCGGATTCCTACACTCACCATACGAAACACAGCAGTATTAAGCTGGTATTCTGTGAGAGCGTGGTCCTTCCCCGGTCGAGCTGACTCATTCGTGCTGCAACCATAGTACAGCTGCAGCGTGGCTCTACCACGTATAAAATATACACTATACACTAAATTTTTTTATATAGCAAAATTGAAAACATTAATTTCAGCAAACGACGTATTAAAACTCAAACATTTACAACAAATGAACACATAATTACTTTATTATTTTCAGTCATATATATTTTATACATACATATTTTATAATACACTTTTAAATCTGCCATACTAACTAATTACATTGTGAAAAAATAAAATTAATCATAAATAATAGAATCATGCAGTGATGTGTGTAACGCGGTATCTATGGTTCATAAAAGATAGCTTGATCTCCGCGACAGCTGTCAGTAAAAATAATGACACTGTCATACTTTATGGGCATGCACTAATTAGGTCGGCATGCCCATAAAGTATGACATTGACAGGTACTCTCTGTACCTTTAAGCATAGAATACTGTACTACTAAGAAATTCAGGACTTCATTGGCGTGATTTTACTGATAGCTGTCGCAGAGATCAAGCTATCTTTTATGAACTATAGTCACTTATTGTGCTTCATTTTGTTTTAAGTTGAATATTACGGTAATCCAATCAATAGAGTTAGAAAACTCTGTATAAAAATCTGTATGCAGTGCTAATCTGTATCACACACCGAAAATCTGTATAAATACGGGGAAATCTGTATTGTATATGGCAACACTGGTGGTAGGGCACAGTGTAAATACACACTTCCCGCGATCCTGCTACGGCAGTACCTAAGTATTGCCGGATGCCGGCAGCGCGAGGAGCAGTGGCAGGGGCTGAATGTAAATGAGGTATTTACAACAAAATACACCTTCATTTGTAATGCAATTATTAAACGACAATAGGTATATCAGCATAGTAATCAAAACAATGGGCTGGGTGTCACGCCTCACGCGTCATAATACACGCACGCGCCGCTAGGCAACATGAGTCGTCGCCGCCGCCGTATTATAAAGTGCTATCGCTGAATAGAAAACAAAATGCTTTTTATTCAATTATTAAGCAAGTTCAGGCTGTTGATTTTGAAAATAATTTAAATTAATTAGAGAAACACGGTCACATTAGAAATAGCAGTTACATATCAACATTGTCTCCAATAACAGGCAGATATAGCATTAAAGGGTCGGTGGCCGCTTCGAATATTTGAGCTGTTACTCGAAACATCTTTATCATTATCACATATCAGAAAAATATTGAATTATCAACGGGGGCTGCGCTGTAACAAAGGATATCAGGCGATGCATTAAGTACTGCATGTTAAATCAAGAGAGGCATCAATAAAAAATAATGACTGATCTGTTACAGCCGAGGGTCACTGCGGCACGACCATTCACAAACACAGTTGTGTACATCACCGGCTTACTATTGCTTGTCAGCGGCGTTATCGCATTTTACTCCTGTCACTTTAGGGAAAAAGGGGTCAATTTTGGAATTTGAGATAAAAAAAAACTCGTGTACAGCTTCATTTTGGCGTTCTAAAAGTTGTCTCAAAAGTCTCAGATAATCTCGTGTCTGCGTCGTTCGTTATTCAAGGTCAAAGTCACGAAAATCGGTTTTTTGCAATTATGTCCGTTTCTATGGTTCCATTCACTTCAACATCTATTATGAAGATCAAATTCCGAGGTGAAACCCTAAAGTGACTGGACTATTTGAGCGGTCAAGAGCGAGGTGTCACCTATGCCCTCTACAAGTTCGTCGCACGACCAGCGGCAGCTTGGGGAGGCTACACACCCAGCGGATAGTGACAGTGCTAGTGAGGTGATGGTGAATGTACGTCACGTACAAAGCGTTCCGATGAATACCTATACGCCATTAAGAGATAAGTGTTGTGTCGTGCACTGTAACACGTGAACTATAGGGTAATTTTATTATAACGTTAAGTTGTAATATTAAGTACCACATTGTCACAATCTCGTTATTTAAACATTGTATCATCTATCAGCCCTTTGCCCTAGCTGTAATAAAAAGTTGTTATTACAAAAGTGCTCTTGCTTGATGCCGTGTAATCATTTAATTGTAAGTTAGTCGTTTTTTTTCGTATTTGAAACTAACATAGTTTTTCTCATAAGAATAATTTATTATATATTTATTGTTACAAATTCTACTTACTTTAATTGTTAACATTAAGTATTTAAGTTCACTGTTACTAATCTATCATCTATATTAATCTATCATCACACCTCGCTGTCTTTTCTCAAGAAGTGCAAGATGTACGGTGAAACGTCCATATATCACAATGACTTACATATATTTAATTTTGTTAACTTAGCAGTTTTAATAACAGAGCCCTTCAAGATACCTTGAAAATTAATCGTAGTTTTGGGAGCGTGGCTTATCCCTTTGTCGGTGAAGCTCACGGAAGACTGAGGGAGTGTCAAAATGAAAGTCATGCAATGACTTCATAACGCAAATTATGAGATAGCTATACCGAGCACACGCTCGGAAAAAAACTACACCCTTTTTGCTGGAAACGAGGCATTCCATCTGAGTCCTCACAGGTGACAACGCATCTCTACATTATTACATTATGATTCATATTTCAGGATAGATGTAGATAGAGATATTTCAGGATAGAAGTCTATGGGCCACAGCAACCATTTACTAGCAGTGGACTGTGTGCTCGTTTGTCACCCTATCCTATAAAAAAAAAAAATAAAAAAACATCGAGTTTGTATTACATGTCCATACCAAAGTATACATTATACCACCAATTGTTTACTTTTGTTCGTCTATGTAAAAAAGAAATTCATTCATTTTACAAATACTATTCATTCCTTACAAGAATTTATATTATTAAAACATCTTAATCTAAATAAATCATTAGGGAAATAAATAAAAATGCTTAAGTATCTCATATACTTAGAAACTTTTGTTGCTATAGTCAGCTAATAGAGTGGAATCTCGATAACTCGATTTTCAAGGGATATGTAAAAAATTCTAGTTGAGTTGTAGAATCCGAAAACATATGTCCTCTCTGACGTATATGCAAATTCTAGCCCGGGCACAAAGGAGTGTTCTTATTTGTACTCCGGGTAGAGAGACACGAAGTATGTAGTAGATGGCGGTTTGAATGAAGTCCCCTGATGTTGCAGAAATTCACGGATAGCGTGGCAGGGGGATCCTTTAACTTATTGCTTCGTTTATCCCGAGCAGGTTTAGTCTCCAGCGGAATTTATATGATATGTATTGTTGTTATTATTTGAAAGTCGCCAGCCATATTATAAAGGAAACTTTTGGTAAATCTAAATGTGCCATACCTTAAGCGATCATGTTATACGTCAACTTTAAAGTATTTTAGATATACACAAGTATTCACTAATAACCTTGTTACTTTTAATTATCCGATAATTTTATGTCAAACGTCAATAAAAGAAGTTTGGAAAATTCAAAAGTGCACGACTCATAATGCTCGTATGATCGTGAAAAAATGTAAAAAAAAAACTTCTGAATTAACGCAAAATTTCATTTTCTTTTTATGATTGTGTTTTACCAATAAATTATTTGATTTGATATGATGACGCTGTTAAAACTGAATAATCCCGCCAGCTCTTACAATTTCTTTATATTTCTCTCTGCATGCTAATTATTCCTTCTACTTTCTACTCATATCACGCTGCATGAAAACTACTAATATATGGACAAGTGCTAACAAAAGGTTTGAGAAGTTTGTTAGTGTTGTTAGTTACCCGATACAACTCTAAAACACCTCTGTCAATTTTCCGCACCCGCACAATACTAAACATGAATTGGATATGTTTAAAGAGGATCAATAAAGGATGGTCGGGATAAACAGATGAAAAATACCTACTATAAATACCAAAAAGTACTAAAATGGAATAAACATTACATATTAATGTTAAAATTTCTTAATATGGTCCTAGAGAGCGAATCTGCTGATAGATAGGTTCAAATTCCGGGCATGGGCAGAATTAGTTATCAGTTTTTTATGTAAAGAAATTCTTAGTAGTAACCCAGTTCAGGAAGTTGGCGGTGTTTCACCACCGTGCCCCGGTCGTACCGGATTTCTGTCCCATCGGTACGAGAACGAAGGAATAGAGAGTGCACATGTGTTTGCTCACACACTCCTATATAACACATAACATATAATACTATAATACACAATAGAATGGCTGTCAAACTTACTTTGTACGAGATTTGGAGTCATCGGGAGCACACATACAAGCAATTACTTCGTACTATCACTACTACAAACCCGATTCGCTGTTTTGACAGACTGAGTAAATTTAGATTTTTGATTAATATTAAAAATCATCATTAAAAAAATTGTTTAAATTTTGGTCCTTTTTTATATGTAAATAGTGTGCGATTTGGTATTTTCTAAATAATTTGCATGCGAAATTTGGAAACGATTGTTACGTCAAAACACATCTCGTGTTGACATTTATACGTGTGATTTGACATGTTCTATTATGTATGTATTATAGTATTCTATGCTCCTATACTATAAACTCAGATGACTAATCTCCGTTGGGAAACATTATTAATATATTTAAAAGATGAAGAGTCTATCACTTCACTGTTATGCTTTACATTATTATTTTGCTGCTATCAAATCAAGTACAAGATTTATGCTTAAGTACGTGGAGCTATTTACCAAATTTTATACTTCAAATCCTAAGCGGTTGAAAAAGGCCGAGTATTTCTGAACAAGCTAACAAAGAGATCGCTTCTATTATGTCAATAAGGTTCCAAACTGTGGGTTTTCTTTGTGAGTGAGCTTGAAAATATATTTGGAAATATTTTTCCCTTTTTCTTCATTGGGAAAAATCTTTACAAAAACAATTACTTTATATACACAATAGTATAAAATGTATCTTGAGACGTATTCTTGTTATTTATTACGGACAGAAACATTTAGTGCTAATGTCATTAATGGGCGCTATATTTATTATGCTCTTACATAATTTATTTATATATCCTCCAGTCCGTTTGTATGTAACCGCACTACTCCTAAACGGCTGGACCGATTTTGATAAGATAAGATAAGATAAGATACGATGCTTTATTTGTTAGAATACGGTACATTAATGTTGTTACAAAACAATTTCGATCCTAAACATTCTGCCGTTTCTGGCGTACAAACATTTTCAGATAGATAATTTTAAAATAAAGTAGAAAACTAAGACATTAATTATTATATAGTATGAAGAAACTTGCAGCAATACTTATGGAAACTAAATCTATATAAAAGAAGAATATCAATAAATTTATAATATTTTTAGTTAAAACATTTCAAAAAATTAAATTCATGATGAGTTTATTGTGTATTATTTAAATTCATGATGATAAGTTTTTTTTTGCCGGAATTCACAATTACCCGGTGTCGTGTGACGCCGTTGTCGAGATGGAGAAATCACTGGTGTGGTCGCTAGTGTATATTATACTAATACGTGACGGAAAAACTTTGTACTCCTAATACAGCAAACAGCGTGCCCGGGTGAGTGTGAGATTCAGCATAGTTAAATTTTATATGAAGAAAGAACTATAGTATGTGTTACAAAAACATAAACTTATGATCCAAAATATCCATTACTCAACAATTATTAACCGCCAGCTCATGAGGTACCTTGGGGATCACCAGCTGATTGGTGAGCCTCAGTAGGGTTTCCGTAGGAGTCGCTCTGCTGGTGATCTTCTGGGTTACCTAACTCATAGATGAGCGGAGGCAGTAGAGTCCAGAGGGGTGGCGTTGTCCATTAGTTTGGACATTGCGAAGTTCTTCGATCGGGTTTCGCATAAAGCGCTTCTTACGAAGCTTACTTTATATAAATTTTCGGACTGGGGGCGACTAAATCTAGTCCAGTTCAATCCCCTTAAGACACAAGTTTGCGCGTTTACCGCTGAAAGGAACCCCTTTGTCGTATCTCCTCAGTTTTCAGAATCCTCGGCGTCCGCATATCGAGTAACGTTCAGTTTCATGGTCACTTGGAAGAGACCGTCAAATTTTCCTCTTAACAGCTTGGCGTGCTCAGCAGAGCGGGACAGTATTTCATGCCGGCACACCGCCTGCAACTTGACAAAGCGCATTTTCGGCCTCACATTCAATACTGTTCCCATCTCTGGGCTGGGGCTCACGAGTGCCAGCTCCTTCTATTTGATCGCGTCCAGCATAGAGCGGTTCGAATCGTTGGCGACCGAGTTTTTTCTGATCGGCTTGACTCACGTGCGGCACTGCAAGAGAGACGCAAAGAGATCTACCATGGGGAGTGCTCTTAGGAAGTGTTCGGACTAATTTAAGCCACTCAATTTCACCATCGCACATCGCGACAAAACTCACGATACTATCCATACCACCTGGATGATTAGCGGTCAAACACCGTGCGATTTAGAAGAAGTTTTTTTCCTCGTACAACTTTCTTGTGGAATCGATTACCACCAGCGATATTTCTGGACCAATACGACTTAGGAACCTTCAAGAAAAGAAGCAACGTCCATGATAAACTGCATTACTAGATTTAATGCAGTTGTTCATGGACGGCGTTAGTCACTTACCATCAGGTGAGCCGCATGCTCGTTTGCCCCCTCTTCTATAAAAAAAACTTAATGAAATTAAACAATACATTAATTATTCATACTGCTAATGGTAATACTAATGGTACTGCTAATAGCATAAGATTACTAAGGTACCCCAAAAAAGTTCTCATGGCTACCGATAAATGGCGATATAACTATCTCCTTCGTTTACACCACAATTGTCAGTCATGTTGAGACTGGCCTCCGTATCTGAAATTCAGTCTGCAGGACGACATCGTAAAAGGCGTCTGTGTGAGCCAAAATATCTCAAATTCTTATTTACACCAGATGTTAAAAACGCAGCAACTGTCAGCAGCGCGAACGATGCAAAACTTCTAGTACTGGGAATATCGATCGGATAGGGGTGATGGAGGATTAAGGAAAAAACCCATTTCCAGCGATGTTACAGGCTGATAAAGACGATAGATACAAAAGCTAGTATGCTGTCAACCCGGACAAACACTGGTTATTTTTCGGTATTGTTAGGTGTCCCCTCATAAAATGCTTTGCATTCCTTCACTACCAAAATAATATTTCTACGAGTTATGAGCCACCTAAAAATGTTACGTTTTAGGTCATCTGAAGTGCCGAACGAATAGTTGTTGTTATAATATAAGCTGTTATTATATGATTAAATTATTATAATCTATACATATAATAAATCTGTAGAAATGACGTGTCTGTAATTCTATTATATTCTTGAAAAAACCAGCCCAGGAGACTAAGTAAAAGGTACTGAAGCCAAATTTTGAGTTTAAGAGTAAAAGTTTGAGTGTTAAAAGGTATTTTAATTGAAATTTGAATTCGATTTATTACGTTCCCAAAGACGAAGAAAACATCACGAGGAAACCTGCATATCTGGTTCCCCAGTTGAGGTCATTCAGTGCGCAGCGTAAACTTTTTTGACCAAAAATTATCTACGACCTGTGCCCAGTAATGGCAATGACGAGATATAGGCTGCTACTTTTTTACTTTTAATTGGGCAATAATGCGTAGAGGTTATCATCGTCATCATTACAGCCTAAAATCAAAAGTCCACATAGGCCTCCCCCACAAATTGTCAAATAGACTGGATATTTATATGACGATATTAGGTGGTGGATTCTTTTTCGCCGCCGCAACAAGGCGAACATTTTTCTACCTTGGTTTATAAGTGTGGTTCCTCCCACTTTCACTGTGATAAGAACTTCACTTGGAATGAACCTAAGTTTAAGAATTTTATTACTTTTAATTTTAACTTTCTTAATATTTTACAGCACCCATGGTCACGGGGGGGGGGGGGGTTACTGGGTGTTCGAAGTCTTGATGTTATAGTCAACGAAGGCTATAAGTCTTGCAGTAGTATGCCTGAGTTTAAATTTAATTTTAGTAATTATGAGGGTTCTTTTGCGAGGATTTATGCTCTATCAGATCTGATATAATGGTCGGGATGATACTGAACATGTTGACATAGTTAAGACTTCCTGGAGTATCGGTGCTTTATATCCGCGATATTTTTTTAATCATGATAATTTTTTTAATTTAATAATTTGTAAATTTAATTACATGTGCAGTATTCGCGTACATACGAGTGTAAGAAATCGTTATAGAACTTCATTTATGAAATTTTGCAGTCTACTACACAGTGTAAAACGTAAATAACGCAACCATTTCACAAACAGCTAAAAAAGAAACACACACACAAGGTGACTCTAATAGTGATCGAATTTTGCCAAATTTAGAACGGAATAACATTTATTAATGTTGCTAAATTAAAGCACACGCGAGTGCAGCCGCGGGTAAAAAACTAGTGTTCAATAAATATTTTAGCAATTAAGCTGAGTATCTTCTTTTCTGATTTAAAATGTAAATAAATTAAGGGCTCAGTCTTTCTGAGTCCCTAATTTAATAAGGCCTTGAATTAAATGTGAATAAATTACCTCCTAGTTTCATATTTCCTACCTACTCACATATTGGGAAACCGGCTTTTGTTGCAACCTTTAAGATAATGGTGTCTAGTGATTATTCTTCTTTAAGCGGTTAAATTTCTTAAATATTTCTGCTTATACAATATGATCCTTTTCGAAATAACGAGATTTTAAGTCATGATGTATACGGGTTGATATGCTTTCTATTTATATTATGCACGTATGTATGTCTGCTTAACATGTAGGTATTATGTATTTAAAATTATTTAAAATTGCGTATACTATTTATCAGGTTAAAAGTATATTATGTAGGTTTTTGTAGAAATATATGTTTTAAGTGTACTTTGTGTATATTTTCTGTTTCTATATATATATATATATATATATATATATATATATATATATATATATATATATATATATATATATATATATATATATATATATATATATATATATATATTTATATTTCTATGGCAGGCACCTGCTGCTATTTATGCTTCGCTTGTGGTTGACTGGTGAAGAATGCCTAAATACAGTACACTTTTTGTGCAATAAAATGTACATATTATATTATATTTAGCCTGCAAATCGTATTTAGTAATTATTTTTATGGAGCACCCTTAGTGCAACGTAGCAGAACGTAGCAGAAAGAAAAATCATAATGCTGGCTAAGAAGAAAATAATCTCTACGATCGAGTGAATTCAAACGATCAGGTAGAAATTAACAAATCGTTTCCCATTTTGGTATACATTTTACTTTTTCAGTCAACCTTATTGCGTATGTGTATGGTACGTTTTTGATAAAAAAGCTCATTGAAATAATTTCTTCTTAAAATCTATCAAATACAAAATGTTAATAAACTCTTGCTTTCACGTAATTCTCTTCAGTTCAGTTCTTTTGAGATTTAAGAAGCTTTGATCGTTCGATACCAACTTCGTCAAGGTTTTGTTTTTGATACAATCATATTTTAGCTTATAAGGCAATTATAAATATGCACAACTGTGTAATATCCGTCTACAAAAACGAATTATTTATTATTTTAATTTTAAGTGAACTAAAAGGTAAAGTCATCGTGTTGTTGATTACTAAAAAAATTCTGATATGATGTTTTGTACATATAATTTGCACATGATCAAATACTAATTCTCTAAAAAAGATTTGTAAGCTATACAAATACGTGTTTCATGCGAAATCCGAGATCACTGCGTCTAAATCAATAATTAATTACCAATTAATTCTGGGAACGTCGAGGAAGTCAACACAGACGCACACAGGATCAGTAGATATAATATATGGAAAAGCTCGTTTACCTTAATTCCTTTATTAAAACCAGTAACCTTAGTTCTAAGACTTTATTTTTACTATTTTTTTTTTGCTAATTTAATACATTGCCGAATAATAAATGTGATCGTTTTATTGGCATTTCCTGAATTGTAATGTAATGTATTCATCTGTCTGGGTTGGTTTAACAACTTCTCGTGCACTAGCTAATTGATTGAATGTTTGATTTTTTTTCTCAGAATAATATCAAAAATGAAGAAAGTTAATCAGTATTTCCTTGCATGGACAATTTTGTGAGCGAATTTTCACAAGTCAATGAAAAAAATATTATTTTTAAATACAGAAAACACGGTTTGTCTGTTATCAAAATCGTTGCAATATTACAATTAGCCAGTATTTCAAGTTTCCAATAATTAGGAACAGCACTTCCTGGAAATAATTAGCTAAATAAGCAGTAAGGTATAAAAATAACCTATGAAATTCAACTGAGTATGGTCTGGTTCTTACTGCAGTGCAGTTAGAATAAATTTATTTCCTGAGAGAGTTCCTGAAGAGCTGGGTAAAAATTTTCTAAGGCAGAGTCGGGAAGGGACGTCCTAGGCAAAAGTTTATCGACCAAGTTGGTGATGTAATGAAAATGGGCGGAATTAAGAGTACCCTAACCCGACGAGCAGGTATATTTTAGTATATGGATGTGGAGGAGGCAAGAGAGGTGTGTCAGGATCGTGCTAAATGTCTATGAATAGTCGCCCCCTGACCCTCTAGGTGGCAGGCGTGAGTGTTTACGTACGTTATGTATTTACGTATATAAAAAAAAATCTGCCGAAACTCGTTCTTGAGAAACTCGGGTAAAATTTCTTCTACCTTTAATTAAATTAATTATTAAATGTATTAAAATTATCACAAATAATAAAAAATAGTGAAATTTTTAAGGAAAATGGTATTTATGCAATTTATACAATTACAAAAAGTAATAATTATTACGCACATGAATAAAATGGTTCTTCATTTGTTCGACACAAAGGAATGATTATTTCTGACGTATGCCATTTAAGTGCATTTAAGTTTAAATGAAAGGTCGGTCTCTTTGTGTTCAATAATAATATTAAGCAATTAAAAAATATATAATAAAAATAGCTCGATTTTTATCTGCACTCGAGTTGTAGATTTTGATGACAAAGGAGAATTCAACAATGATTTGCATATTATCTCGCAATATTGAAATACATTTAAAACAATATGTTTAAACCCGTTAAGGTTTCATTCAGGTAAAATAATAGTGACCAATCACTTCACCTGTACTACTAGGTTAGTAGGTCTTTGCCACCTTGAAAATGATGTTAAATATCTACCTATGGGCTCATTCATTTTTTTATAATTTCATTGCATTGTACTATTTTAATCAACAACGTGTGTGGTATCCAATTTTTATTTTTATTTAATTGTTTATTAGCTTTTTTGGGACTCCCAGTATTATTAAGATGCTTCTCTAATATTTGTATTCTATGTTATTGGTAATCTTTCTTTAATTATTTTTTGCAGTTTTGAATAATTGTGATTGCTCTTTTTCCCTCAGATTTGAGATGTTTTTTATGTTGAAGATCTGCACCT
This sequence comes from Parnassius apollo, assembly GCA_907164705.1. Taxonomy (NCBI): domain Eukaryota; kingdom Metazoa; phylum Arthropoda; class Insecta; order Lepidoptera; family Papilionidae; genus Parnassius; species Parnassius apollo. The sequence continues at coordinate 7,478,028 of CAJQZP010001697.1, forward strand.
CTTTTTAACAATGATTAGTTTCTATGGTGATGAAACAGTTCCTTCGTAACGGTTCTTGAAACTTTGCGTGATTAAGGCAATATTTTATCAAAGATTCGATTTTTTTATAAAAAGACTCTTTTTTTTTACTTTTGTTCAAGTGTGTTCTGGTATATATTTTGGGCAATTTTTTCTTTTAAAATAGAGTTCGTAGAGCTAAAATAATTTCTCGTTTTTTTTTCTGTTTTCCAAGACTTATAGTACCTCGTAACAGCCTATGATCTGTTGGAAATATATTATTATTTATTACTTCAATGTTTGTAAATTGTTTTAAATTGTTACTTAAAATGAAATCGATTTGTTTTTTTGACTTTTTATTGGGGAAAATCCATGTCCACTGGGATGATGATTTTTTTTAAAGAAAGTATTTATTATATACAATTTGGTTTTAATAATACCAGAATAAATTGAAAACGGATAATTTAAAACCCAAGACTTATCAGTATCTTCGTATTTGTGGTTACTGTTTATTTATAGAGGGACAGTTACAAAAAATTAAGATTGAAACTAGATTAAAAATAAATTTATTCAATCACTTTCAGTTCAACTAACACAACTTGAGTTGTCCTTGTGTTAGACTAATTATTATTTGATTTTCAATAATGCAGTCAAAATAATTTTTTTTTTAAAGTCATCCATAATCAATATTTTCGTTTTTTTTTAACCACTTTTGCCCAATCATCCTTTGTGACATGGGTACATGCTTCACCGAATATAGAAGAAACAGTTCAAAAAGTTAAAACCGAATCACAAATTGAGAAGACAAACACAAAATCACAAGATTACGCTCACGGTACGCGCACAGTGAGTTCCCGAAGTGGCGGGTGATTGAAACTACGTAATGGTTTTTTCAGCGCGGCCATGTACATGAGCTTTTTTGCCTACACAAATTTATGTTGATAAAGTAAGGAAAATAAACTTGTGTCTTATTCATGATTCATGTAATTTAAAGAATTTTAAAAATTAAAAAATAATTAAACAAATAATACATTTAAAAAAATGAATTATTCGATTATTTGAATATTTTTACCGATTATTTGAATATTTTTGCCGATTATTCGCATAACAATGAATTTTAATCATCAAAACACTACAGTAAGTTACATAGCGGCATATCATTGAAACGACGTCAAGTAAAAAAGTTGATACTGGTTATTTTTTTAAATATTTTGCTTTGTTTGAAAGATTAGAATTTAAATTAATGATAAAAAACTATACACGTTGTAATGAAATATATACAACTTCATAATTTTTCGGATTTAAGTAAAAGGTTATTTCAAATCGTGTGAGTACGTTTGTACAAAGTTATTGCGGAATGATTAATATGAAACGTCAAAAGGTATTTCTTAGATTTGGTTGACCATAAATATATTATTCTGTTCTAGATTTACAAGTAAATAATACGTATATTTACTAAGCAATGATACAGGAACATGCTTTACTACGCTTATGTATCAAGGAGACGACATATTTGCTGCGTTCAAAGCCTTTACTTTTGCATCATAGATAAGTATATATACGGAATTAGATAAGAATCTTTAACGTTAAAATATGTGACAACAGCGCCGCCTGGAAGCTAGGTTATTAACGACTACATCAACTATACATAACTATAGATATTATAATAATATGTCCTTACATATGAAATTTGCGTTTTGTACGAGAGGAATATGAAGTCAATTTTTTTTCGTTAAATATATTTAATTAATCACAATATGCACCGTTGTTATCTATGCACTTATGCCGTCTCATAGGTAGTTCATTGATCCCTTTACTAAAAAAACCATCGGGGCGAGAATCAATAAACTCTTTGAAGGCGATTAGGACTGCCGCATTGGTGTTGAATTTTTTTCCTTGGGAGAAGTTGTCCAAATTCCGGAAAAAATGGTAATCTGTTGTAAAAAGGTCCGAGGAGTACGGTGAATGTCTCAGACATTCCGATTGTAGCTCATCTAACTTAGTGGTTGTTTGTTGTGCAGTGTGTGGTCCTGCGTTGTCGTGAAGCAGCAGTGGCCTAGAGCGATTGACCAATCTCGATTGTTTAGCAGCTAGTTCTTCCTTCATGATTTGCAGTTGCTGACAATAAATATCTGCCGTAATCGTTTGGCCAGATTTTAGAAAGCAGTAGTGAACACCAAACACTCACAAGTAACTTTTTCTGAGTTAATTTTCATTTAGGGCAGGATTTGGCTGGGTCTCCAGGGTTCAGCTATTGCGACGAGCGCTTCCGATTATCGTACAGTATCCTTTACTTTTCATCACAAGTAATGATTCGATCTAAAATTCTTTCATTTTGGTGTTGGTTGAGAAAAGTAACACAGCGGTCGACGCGTGTTTGCAAGTTCGATTCACTCAATTCATGAGGTACACATCGTTCAAGTTTTTACACTTTCCCGATTTGCTTCAAATGGATTAATACAGTTTTGTCACTTATCCCAAAGCCTGCAGCTATCTCTGAATGGCTTTGTGATGTATCAGCTTTCACAATAGTCTTTAATTCTTTATTTTCCACTTCGGTCTCTGGTCGTCCACGGGGTTGGTTCTGAAGGTCGAAATTTCCAGAACCAAAACGTTGAAACCAAACACATACCGTGCTTTATTTTGCGAAACCAGCGCCGTACACATCATTAATCCTTCGAGCTGTTTCTGCAGCACTGGTGCCAAGGTAAAACTCGTAATCGTAAATATACCGATACTTCATGTTTTCCATTGTGTGATAATAAGCGACGCCAAAGAAAAAAATAATGAGGGAAAAAGAAATGCATGACTGTTTTCAAAATTCAAATGTACCAGCTAAATGAATTATAAATTTAAATTTGGAATTCTTAACCAAAGAGGAGATATTTTAGATCAAAGTGTTCAATACGACAAAACGCTAATTTCATATATAAGGACCCAATATGTACCTCTATACTACTCCTTTCATATTGTTATGTTTATTAAGTATTTTGTCGATTTCTAAATAACAGTAAAAACAATGTTCGTTACTTAGAAATCGGCATAAATACTCTCGATAAATTGTGGGACTTAGGCAAAAAGAAAGATTTTCAGTATTGTTAACATATTTATTTCACAATTTTAAACAAGATGATATTTTGAAAATAAAATAACACCAAACGTGAGATACTATAAAATTCCATGTTGTCTGCACATAATGTAGAAAGTAACTTACTACAAACCATCATAAAAATTACAGGGTTGAAATTAACATATTATTTTATAAGTCTTTTATTATATTTGTCACTGCACCAATTACAAAATCTACCTTAAAGCACATTCTTGAGCTCTCTGTTTTGTGCTATACAAAATTAATTACGATAAAAACACTCAAAAATACGAAATAACAAGAAATAAGCGCATGCACAACCCGCGGACGTATTTCTTAAACACAAAGTAACTAGTGACTAGATTTCTTAAAAAAAAATCTATTTGATTCAGTGTTGCTGTAGCAGCCAGATTAATCAAACCTAAACGGGAATAAATAATATATACTCCGCTGCTACCATAACGCGGAAGGCGAGAATAAATAAAAAAAAACATTTTATTTCCTAATTATTCTTGGCTACTGAGATACTGCGGACTGTATATAGATAATTTGACGTTCTTATAAAGAAACAAGAAGCAGCCGCAAATATCATTCAGCGCCACACCGACTTCACGCGCCGCTATCGTCACGTATCCGTCGACCAATGGTGAGCCGTTTCTTCAACGCCGCAGTTCGTTTCCTCTTGCTGTTCCGGAGCTGTATTCCACACCGCCGCCGCCCGCCGACTACGCGTGCGCACCGATCTGCATGTCTTATATAGCCCGGTCCAGCGACGTAGCTTCGTGAACAACAAACAAGTCTCACGCCGGGAAACGAAACGTAGATAATTGTATATTTTAAATAGTTTTCATTGGTCATAAAATAAGCAATATAATTGGCTAGGCAGAATATTAATTGTTACCATTGGCAAATCAATAGTGAGCCAGCCATATAAATATAGGCAAGGTTGATGCAAAAGATATTCCATTCCGAATCCCATTCGACAGTACATTCATAAACATAAACAGTAGTTTCATTTCTCCACCTTAAAGAAAACCACTCGGAGTCTGTTAATAGTGGACAGTTCGTCTCCACTATTACAGTGGTGACCCCGACGTGATATGAACACGCAACCAAACAACCTTCGGAAACTTCAAGCTTCATCATCGTCACAGAATACCCCACCCATTCGCTCCCGAGCAGATATCGTCTGCAGTCTTCATATCCTGCAAGCCATCTAGCTTCACAAGGTTCATCGCAGCACTGGAATAATAATGCTTCCTGTTCCTTCAAGCTATTCTCTGCGCTATACAGTGTTCGGCACGGCTCTGAGCCTTACTGCTCGCCTCTGCTTCACGGCACTCTCGCAGATTACTTGCCTTCTTCTCGACTCACCGCAGACTACAAGGCAATCTCCTGGCACTTGCACATTCGTCAGCAACGAGGCTGCACTATCGACCTCCGGTCTGAGCAGGGGGTGATGTAGCGGCGCTGTCGTCGCGCCACTAGCACACCGAAACACACCGAAGCCTAAATCGCGCTATTAACATTCCGAATCATAGACAGTATATATAGAACTTCTCCGAACTATCACTCGGAGCGTTGGCCGCTCCCCCGGGCATAACACCGTGCCCGGCGGGAGATCTCCCCTTTTCCTTCCACGGCCACAGTGGTGACCCCGACTAATGAAACAAATTTTAAACTTCTATTTTTTACTATTACTCCTTATAATATAAACCTCATGTATGTAGCAAATATAAACTAACTTGAATTTAGAACTATGAAGGGATTTTTTATTATTTTGGAAGACAAAATTAATTAATTTAGTAACACCGATATGTTTTTTCTTCACCGCTGCATTGGAAGAGGTTTTTAAGCTACTGGGCTGGAAAGGATACCGTGTTAACTTCAGTGGCGAGTACATCACTCACCTTCGATTTGCCGAAGATATAGTTCTTACGGAACAGTCGCTGGAGGACCTAAGCACTATACTCAATGACCTCAATAGTGTCTCCCAACGGATAGGTCTTAAGATGAATATGGACAAAACGAAGATCATGTCTAACATCCATGTCATACATATGCCGGTAGTTATTTGGGAGCACGAAGCTCGAAGTTGTTGACGAGTAAGTTACCTGCGACAAATAGTCTCACTGGGTAAGCCCAACTTCGGCCGAGATGTCATTCGACGGATTTAACTCGGCTGGGCAGCGTTCGGGAAATTACGACATGTCTTCTCGTCAGGTATACTTCAAAACCTGAAAACGAGACTGTACAACCAGTGCGTTTTGTCAGTGATGACCTACGGAACTGAGACGTGGTCCTTCACTACTGACCGTATGAGGACGCTCAAAGTCACTCAGCGAGCCATGGAGAGAGTTATGGTCGGGGTTTCTCTGTGTGATAATCTTAGAAATGAGGATATCCGTAGTACAACTAGAGTGAACGACATAGAACAATGGATTAGTGAGCTGAAGTGGTAATGTGCCGGCCATATATCTCGAAGAACCGACAACCGATGGGGTAAAAGTTCTCGAGTGGCAGCCTCATACTTGTAGGCAAAGTGTAGGGGGACCCCCCCACCAGATGGAATGACGGCCTGGTAAGACATGCAGGAGTCGATGTATGCAGGCGGCTCAGGACCGTGCTTTGTGGCATACTTTGGGGAGGCCTATGTTCAGCAGTAGACTTGTGAAGGGATGTAATGACGATGATGATGATGATATTTTTTAATGTAGTTAATAAATACAATAACATATAACAATAACTTGCTTAATAGAATATGAATTCGTTTTTAATATTTCCTTACCTATACTTCTATACCTGTCATTAGAATTATTATTAATTATGGTTAATTTTCTGTGGCGGCAACACTATCTTGATTGATTTACATAAAGTAGCTAAAAATGCAAAATTACAGAGCAACAATACATAAAAAAGTATTGTTTCATAAATCTATGACAAGATGGCGGTAGTTTAACCAACAATGAGATTTCTTAGAAGATACAATAGTATGATTTGCATTTTACAACAGAGTACATTATATATACCTGGAATAGAGTTACTATGGTTCATAAAAGATAGCTTGATCTCTGCGACAGCTGTCAGTAAAATAACGCCTATGAAGTCTTGAATTTCTTAGTAGTACAGACACGTAGACAGAGAATGCTATAGACAAAGTGATATCTTTTATCGCAGCCACACAAGAGAAAGAGCAACTTACGCCGATGTCGTGTAAAGAAATGAGAAAGAACGATGAGATTTTTTGTTTCGCTGAGCGTGTCGGGTTTTTTAATATTTAGCAAACCACTTTGCTAAATAAAGTTTGACAGCTAACGTGTAGCGTGGTAAATTCTTTGTATAAAATACTGTTTTACGTATTTTATGATAAGTATTTCATACTATATTTTGTTGTGAACAATTAAGACGTAGTATTCCAACCATTTTTATTTAAAACATGGTGCGGTGTAGTGTATTAAGCGTAAAAGTGATAGTGAAAGGAAAATGGCGGGGTTGTCTTTTCTCTCTTTTCTGTCTTACACCTCTCTGCAGTTGGATAGGTTTCGTACTCTGGTTCTGTACTCGGATACCCATCGTAGCCCTACTGTACAAACACTTCAGCACTTCGATATACCGACAGTCAACTTGGCACCGCTGAAGGGACTGTAGCACCGCCCAAATTTCGACGGAATCAAAGGCTTTCTCATAGTCCACATACGCCAGGCAAAGGGGCAGATTGTACTCTTCGGTCTTCCGTACAATCTGCCGCAGGGTATGTATGTGGTCTATGGTATTGAAGGCTTTTCGGAAACCGGCTTGTTCGGGAGGCTGGAAGTCGTCGAGTCTGCGTGCGAGACGATTCGTAATGACTCACGAAAACAGCACGTAGACGCGGCTCAGAAGGGAAATCGGTCTGTAGTTCTTCAAGAGAGCGTTGTCGCCTTTCTTAAAGAACAAGAACACCGCACTTCTGCTCCACGCCTCCGGAGTAGTGCCACCATGGAGGACGGAATTGAAGAGCTTCTGAAGGACTTCAAGTACCGGTGTTCCACCCGCTTTCAGAAGCTCCGCTGTAATTCCATCCTCGCCTGGGGCCCTGCCGTTTTTAAGGTGTTGGAGAGCCATTCTAATCTCGCAGAGACTGACGTCCGGGATATCATCGGAAAAGACTTGCTCTTGGATCGTTACTCACACTTGCGTGTGGCTCCAACGATGATGTGTACAGCTGCTCATAGAACCTCTCAATCTCTCTCAAAATCTCAGGTGTCCCGGAAACGATGCCGCCACACTCGGTATTCAGCCTTGACAGTTGGCTCTTTCTGGCAGACAGATCTTTGGCAAAGACTTTGGAGCCCTGGTTCCGCTCGATCGCTTCTTTAATACGAGCAGTATTAAAGTTGCGTAAGTCTTGCCGCATGCATTTGGAGATCTGTCTGTTCAGTTGCCTGTATGCTGTCAAATCTGTTGACGATTGTAGCCTCATCTCCCGTCTAACAGCCATGAGATTAAGAGTGTGATCGGAGAGTTTTTGTGTTCTTCTGCGGCGGGTTTTACAGAACTTAGCTCCGACCGCATGGACAGTTTCCACGAGCTTGTCATTCATATCATCCACTGCATTGCAATCTTCTAGGCACTGAAAGCGGTTACGTAACTCGAGCTGAAAAGTCTCGGGATTCTGGATTAGAGCACGAGGGGGACGGAGCGTTGACTTCATTAGACGAGACCTCTCCAACTTAACGTTTAGGTTCAGTGTGCCTCTAACCATTCGGTGATCGTTGCCGGTTTTCACCCTTGCGATCACTGAGACATCACTGAACAGTTGGCGTCTGGTTGTCATAATGAAGCCAATCTCATTTTTTGTCGAACCGTCGGGGCCCGACCAGGTCCACTTCCTGTGGGGCCGCTTCTGGAAGAAAGAGTTCATCATAAAGAGTCCTTCTTTCTCCATAAGGTCAGCCAGCTGCTGGCCCCTACGGTTCCGTTGCCCTACTCCAAATTTCCCTAACTTCAGCTCACCGCCTTCTCTTGTGCCTAGTTTTGCGTTGAAGTCTCCCATCAACACCGTGTAGTGGGTTTTGGAGGAATGCATGGCTCTAGAAATATCCTCATACATTTCCTCCACCTCCTCATCGGGATGAGGATGAGGGATGAGGTTGGTGCGTAGATCTGTATGACCTTCAGCGAATACCGTTTGGTGATTCTGAGTATCAGGTACGTGACCCTCGTCGACACACTCCCAATCTTGTACAACGTTGTTAACGAGAGACTTGTGGACCATAAATCCGACACCTCCTTGGGACAGATGGTCGCCCTCCCGGTGATAGAACAAGTTGCCGGACTCGAGGATTACCGTGTCCTCCCCCTCTCTTCGGACCTCAGATAATCCAATAATATGCCAGCGCAACTTGTCTACCTCTTCTTCCACCTCCAGTATCTTCTCGTCAGTCCTCAGGGTGCGTGCGTTATACGTTGCCAGGTCGAGTCGTCGTAGGTGGCAACCGAACCTCCACCGGAGATTCTTAGCACCCCCTGCCCCGTCGTTACCATGGTCGCCACCGTAGCCAGGAATAGCGGGGCTGCCGGGGACTGGGGGCCGTTTATTTGCGTCGTTGCTCATGGGGGGATATTTGCCATAGTTGCCACGCTTGGCGAGTGGGTTGGCAACCGCAGTTTTTTATTATGTTATTTTTGTTATTAGGAAGATGCTGCTGCCCATCTCCTTTCTGTGGCTTGTTCGCTCTGTCGCCTCTTACGACACCCACGGGAAGATATGTGGTAGTGGATATTCTCAACCGCCACTACACGGCTAACCCACTATAATAGGAAATAATAATATCTGCATACCGAAGGTGTATTATCCTAAGTCCATTTTCTTCGACATTCACTTTGTAATGTCATTGAAACAAAAAAATAACGATCTACTTGGTGGTACAGTATTTTTAAGTTCAACTAAAAAAACTACATACTTTCGAACTGGTTAACATGTTTAAGTCCAGGTTAATTCAAAGGTATACAATCTGATCTGGATTTAAGCTTTTGTGCCGCTCAATTATAAAAACGAAAGCATCCTAAGTCTAAATAAGATGAGAAGTTTGTTTTTGAACGTAAGTTGCACTTTATTATTTGTATTTATTTATTGTATTATGTAAATTGTGCCTTTAGCTGCACTTGAAGAGGATGTTCCAAGAACATCTCAAAATGTACTAAATTCTATATGCCAGAATAATTTACAACAATTTCATAATAATCTACCAAAAAAATAAAAGTAGGGAATAAAAGTACAATAGAGCAGACAGGAAAAAAGCGAATAAGAAATGATCTTAAGCTTACATGAACAAAAGCGCTGCATGTAGCACGAATTGCCGCATGAAATGCAGTACTAAAATATCAGAGCAGAATAAGAAAGAGATATTTACTTTTTATTGGGATCCAGAAAAAGACTACAATGTTAAGAGGCAATTCATAGTATCACGTGTCCAGTCAAAACCTACAACAAGACAAAGACTGAGATCAGGAGATGAATCTAAGTTAGGATCAAATACTTAAGTGTATTCTTTTGTTGTTAATGGTATAACAACAGCAATCTGTAAGACAATGTTTCTAAATTTCCTAACAAGTGGTTAAGACTGAGATAAGAGGGATCTATTGTTGAAAGTGACAAAAGGGGGAAACATGAACCATCGAACTAAACAGATCATTAAATTATTAAATCTGTTATGTCCCACATTTCATCTCTCCCAAAGTATGAATGTCACTACAATCGTGAGAGATCAAAGAGATGTTATTTAGGACCGAATTTAAATATCGAACAAATATACGATCTTTACAAACTACTTTATACTTGTGACGATTGCGATATGTTTTCAGCAAAACTTAAAGGGATGTAGGATGGCCCTGAGAAACAACTTCTGTCAAAAGAAAAAGATTTACTTTTAATTGAAGCTGATAATAGGTACAAACATAAATCAAAGGGGTGGAAATGAAATAGCTTCAAGCATCTTAAACTGGGCATCTAAAAACGTACCAGTATCAGATATTGAACAAATGACCATATGGTGAGATAACTGTTATGGGCAAAATAAGAATATTTATGTTGTCATGTGCATGTTTCTCCTTCTTAAAAAGTTTCCTCAGTTCAAAGTTATAGAACTAAAAGTTTTAATAAAATGACACACACATATTTAGAGATAATATTGAGAGAAAACGTAAAAACTTGCTTACGCTTATAATTAGGGCCCGGATTAACATGTATAGAAAATATATAAATATAACATGGACTTAAAATCCTAAAATATGGAAAAAAATATGTGTAATAAAAGATAACACAACACTTTACATTACGACGACATTTAACGTTAAAACGATTCTCTATTAACAAAAACCAAAAAAATACAATTTTACTTAGCTTCTGTTTATTATTTTAATTACAGTATATAACTACGTGTTTCAGATTATATTAGTTGATTAATAGATATTAGTAGATTAATTTTTGCCTCGCTACTTCAACAACGGGACCTTCTGATTCCAAAACTTAATTTCAATATTTTAGATAATCTTTAAATTATCATTTAAAGAAGTGGAAGAATTTTCGACTGCCTTTCTTTATCTCGTGTGATAAAAAGTAATAATTGCTTTTTATGTAAAGCAAATCGTTACATAGTGTCATCTTGGAGAAATTATTTTGAGATTGAAATATCAGCAATTTTCAGAGAACTTCTAATATGATAGCATTGTAATGTTTAGGACTAAATTTACAATAAAATACGGATTACGTAGCAGGCAGTTTAATAGATTAAAGCAGACTGGCAATTCTTTCCCTACCAGCTTATCTTATTATGTTATCACATTTTTAAAACACCACACAGTTCCCTCGACCAATAGTAAAGAATTATATAATAAAATGTAAATTATACTTTATAAATAGGATTCTTATTTCTAGTAGAACGGACAGCCCTTGTATGCTCTGAAATTTCTACCACTATTGGTATGGTCGAACGGCACCGTTTATCCTAAGGACGGATCATAAGCCCTTACTAACCTTTTTCGGAAACAAACAGAGTATGTATACCTGACATGGCGGCTAATCAGCTTCAATGTTACGAGAACTTTTTATATGCCTATAATTTCAAATTAAAGTATGGTAGAAATGATAGCAATTTGGCTGATTTCTTATCACGGTCTGTAAATCAATTGCGGAACGAAATTCATAATGAATACTCAGATCTTTATAAAACATTGTATATTGTATGTAGTTATATATAACTCAGTTTTAAAACCAATAACTGTGGAAGATATAAAAAAAGAAACATCCCGAGATAATCTTTTAATAAAAGTGTTAGAGTTTATGCTTAAAGCGTGACCTCGAAAAGTTTCAGATTCGTTATTAAAGCCATATTTTCTTTGTCAGTCAGAGTTAGCCCTAGAAAGTGGTTGTATCCTGCGGGGCCACAAAGTATTCATACCTTCAATATTCCGCGAGCAGCTATTAAACGAACTACATTCTTCACACTTTGGCGTGGTAAAAACAAAAGAGCAGGCCAGAACCCGGATGTGGTGGCCACGTATAGATAGGCATATTGCGGAAAAAATAGGGTCGTGTTCAGTTTGTAATAAGTTTCGATGCGCACCTCCGCGCACACCTCTCGATTCTAGGCCCTACCCGGCACTGCTATGGGATCGTTTGTATATAGATATTTTTCGTTATATGGTAGGAACTTTTTAATTGCAGTCGACGCATATTCTAAGTGGGTAGAATGCTACCAACTTACTATTCCTGCCTTCCAATTGAGCCCAGTTTCGTCAGGTTTATAAACGTTTTCTAGAGCAAGATCTTCTTGTTTCAATACATCGCATAATTTGATTTTGAAAGAATCATCTGCTTAACAATCAGCAGACAGTTTTTCTCTTTTTATTTGAAGTTCACGAATGCCAGTCTTGACTTAAACCGTTTTAACGAGCTCGTACTTGCTTGAAAGTTCGACGGCCCTCCAAGTTTTTCATTAAATTTATTGCTTTTTTACATAGAATGGGATCAGAGATAGGTTCTTCTTGTGATTTTTTTTAATGTAATTCACTTGTAAACAGCGACATCGAGATCGGTGTTGGTGGCGAGCTTCATAATTTTACAACTTGTGGATCCATCACTAGAATCAAGCTTGGATATAAAATTTTATATGGTACCGTCTTTTTTTATTTTTATCTCCACTTTGTACTCATTAGATAACTTGGTTGCTGATTCGTCTTCCTCTAATCGTTTGTTAATCTCGTATTTATCTCTTATGGAAATAACAACACGTTTACGTTTAGGTGTCTTAAATTGTAAGCTAATAGAGTAAAATTAAAAAATAAGCGTTTAGCGCTATCGGTACTGAACATAGGTTAAGGACGCGTTTACAAAATGGATAGGTATAGAATCGCACTACTACATTGACAAAAGTCACACACACACTAGTGTACGCACGGTTGGCTGTGGGAATCGTAGTCAAATGAAATTATTTTGATAATTTGAAAGATTGAATTTGTTTTTCATTTCTTATACCTACCTCAGAAATATACTTCGATACGAAATATGAATACCTGCTCCAAAGACTGCTTGGCACTGGAAGCCCTCTACTGGTAGTGAGATGTTAGCTCTGGACTTTGAACTGGTTTTGTCAGTTATAATAAGACCTTACCTACCTGCGGACTTGATGGAGTGACCTGAAGGTGTAATTTGGTGATTACAACAATAGGAACTCCTAGACTAGTGGAACTAGGTGTGCCGAGTTTGGGTTCGTTTTGTTGGTTATGATGAGACCTTACCACCAGACTTAATGGAGTGACCTGAAGGGGTAATTCAGTAACTACTGCTGGAATTTCTGAACGAGTAGAACTAGGTGTGCCGAATTTGGGCTCCGTTTTGTTAGTTATGACGAATCCATACCTCCGGACTTGATGGAGTGACCTCAAGGTGTAAATCAGTGATTGCAACAGAAACTCCTAGACTGGTGGAACTAGGTGTGCCGAGTTTGGGTTCGTTTTGTAGGTTATGATGAGACCTTACCACCGGACATGATGGAGTGACCTGAAGGTATAGTTCGGTGATTACAAGTGGAACTTCTAGACTTGTAGGACTAGGTGTGCCGAGTTTGGGTTCGTTTTGTTAGTTATGATGAGACCTTACCACCAGACTTGATGGAGTGACCTGAAGGGGTAATTCAGTAACTACTGCTGGAATTTCTGAACCAGTAGAACTAGGTGTGCCGAATTTCACTCCATCAAGTCCGGTGGTAAGGGCTTATCGTAACTAACAAAACGAAACCAAACTCGACACACCTAGTTCTACTAGTCTAGGAATTCCATTTGTAACCACCTGATTACACCTTCAGGTCACTCAATCAAGTCCGGTGGTAAGGTCTCATCGTAACTAACAAAACGAACCCAAACTCGGCACACCTAGTTCTACAAGTCTAGGAGTTCCACTTGTAATCACTGAACTTCACCTTCAGGTCACTCCATCAAGTCCGGAGGTATGGACTCGTCATAACTAACAAAACGAAGCCCAAATTCGGCACACCTAGTTCTACTCGTTCAGAAATTCCAGCAGTAGTTACTGAATTACCCCTTCAGGTCACTCTATCAAGTCCGGTGGTAAGGTCTCATCGTAACTAACAAAACGAACCCAAACTCGGCACACCTAGTTCTACCAGTCTAGGAGTTCCAGTTGCAATCACCGATTTAGACCTTCAGGTCACTCCATCAAGTCCAGAGGTATAGACTCGTCATAACTAACAAAACGGAGCCCAAATTCGTCACCCCTAGTTTTACTCTGCAAGAAGTTCAAATAGCGGTCACGAAAGTACACCTTCAGGTCATGCCATCAAGTCCAGAGGTAAGGTCTCATCATAACCAACAAAACGAGCCCAAACTCGGCACACCTAGTTCCGCTCGTCCACGAGTTGCAGTAGTAGGTAAGTTTATATATCCTACTTATTTTTAGCTAAATAAAAACTGTGAGTATAAAAATAATAATTTTATCACTTGTCAAGTACCTATGTTTCCAATTTGTTTTTTTCTAATATTTTGTGTATGTACAGCGATCTTTTCAGAATGAGCCGCTGCAAACAGGCGATACAGTGTCCACTCACGACGGCGGCCGAGCGCGGACTGTGGTTTCATCGAAATCTTTGTACAATAAATCAAAGCAGGCACCAACAATAAAATAGCCCTTATTGCAATACATTATGATTCATCCATATTACCAAAATATGTGAAAAAATGTGCATCAGTTTTTATTTTTTTTTACGACTATTTGTGACATTTTGTTAAAAAATAAACCCAGGGTTTTTTAATTGAATATGTCTGTCATCTTATAGTATTTTTTAAATTTTTTAAATATGTTGATAATAGACCAAAACATGTACCGAAACACAAGCCGGTATCGTTAATTTTGTAGAAAATGGCAACGAAAGTTCGTTTTTACAATATAAAAAACTACTATTTTCAACAAAAGAGTTACAGACATTTGCAGATGAAGAACCAATCTATACATGGTAGTTTTTACTTATATTTGATTTGGTTTAGTTTTGTCACAAAATCTACCGAAAAACACCCTAATTTTGGTTGATTTGCAAACGCGTCCTTAACATAGGGCACTGCGCGGGGAAGCTAGTAGCTAGGTAATAGTTCGGATAAGCGGTCGTTCGGTTGATAGACTTTCGGATAATCGACGCTCTACTGTATTTAAAAAATGATTTTTTTTTTCATTTTTTATATTTACTTTATACACCTGTTTAACGTATTTCGAATTATAAATTTATCAATAAATCTATACCTACAAATAAATAAAACTAGGGAAGTTAATAAAGATTTAGTGAATTTGTTTTTATTTATTATTTAGTGTAGTGTACAAATATAAGATTTTAGTTAGACTCATTTTCCGCCATGTCTAATCTAATACCCATATCGCTCGCGCTCTGTTGCACACGGTGAATCTAGCCACCAATTTAAAATACAAAACCAATACTTAGATGGAATACAAATTATAACACTGGAGATTAAAGATAATACAACTGTTGTAAAAGATGATTTGAAAAAAATATGATTCTATTTTACATTAGCAAACGTAACCTATAGCTCAGAACACCTTTGTTTATTTCTTTAACATAAAATTATGCTGTCCTTGTGAAGAATCAGGAGATTTATTGATTTATAATAATTACCTTATATTATTCCAAAAGTAGCAATGATAATGATTCTCTGAAAATATTTCTGCTGATAGCACATTTGGAATTCTGTTTGGCAGTTTGCTAGCGTCTGTAACTATGTAACGAATTAGAATAGGCGTGTTTAACTTCAAGAATCGACTTATCATCAGATAAAACTTAAGTTCATTAGAACTTAATTTCGTTTTCAAAAAAAGTCGGATTTTTTTAATTAGTCAAGTAACCTTTGTCCACTCAGCCCTTCAATTTTGCAATATTCTACAGTATTAAAATAAATTACCTTCGTTATAAATTATAATCTTGGTACATTAATTCATTATCGAGACACTTGATCAAGGGATGTTATGAAACTAAAACTGTGGCAGATTTAACATACAAATAACTTGATTTCAGATTGGTCCTGCTGTTCACCTATTGCCGTCGACTAGTGGTCAAAAGCCAGTTGAAATAGTAAGTCTTCCAATTTCCAATCAACCATCAATAGTAAGTATTACAATCAGAAAATGTCTCTGTAGTAATAAAGTTATGATTATTAAACTTTTTTTTTGGTTTTAGGACAAGACTCCAGAGGACACTCCGCGAACGTTACGACAGAAATGGAAACACTCGGAAAAACTATCATCCGAACGACTGAAAAAATTAAAGACTTTTCGAGAAAAAATCAGCTAAACTAGAAAATACTATTGCAGAACTTAAAAAAAGTCTTTGATAAGTGAAGAACATGGGGATTTATTGGAATCTGTTGATCCTACCAATAGAGACTTTTTGAAAAAAATGTTGAACCCTTCCTCCAATGATCTCATCATCTTTACGTAAATTTACTATTTGCTTGTAATTTATAAGTCCTCGGGCTTATACGTATTTACGACAACATTTTAATACTTGTCTGCCTCTTCCATCCACACTTACCACATGGTACAAAAGTGTAGATGCAAACCCAGGTTTTACAACTGAACCATTAGAATGCATTAAATTAGTGGCAAAGAACAAAAAAACCTAACTGTATTGTGCAGTTAGCATGGATGAGATGGCTATAAGGAGGCACGTCCAATGGGATGGAACAATATGTGTAAGTCTGGTGAACTATGTGGTAGCTTTGTATGGTCACAATGTAGTTAAAGCTATGGAGGCATTGGTGTTTATGGTAACATTTATAAATAGTGGATGGAAGATGCCTATCAGTTATTTTTTATTGATGGTTGTACAGGCGAACAAAAGGCAACATTAATTAAACAATATATGGGTTTGTTAGTAGATTGTTGTGTTATTATAGTCTTTTGACGGCAACTTTTAACGGCTCTCTAACCAACTTTTCGATGGCTAAAAACGTAGGTTGCAATTTCGATGATTTGAAAAATACTACTTTATATTTTCTTTGTGATAAACAGCACATAGTTATGTTTCCGGATCCAGCTCATATGCTGAAACTTGTCAGAAATACACTAGGTTAGAAAAATTAATTAATAAATCTGCATGGTGGAATAATTTGATGGCATTTTATAGAATTGCTTCATAATTTGCAAGAAAGGGAGGGTCTTCATCTAACTAACCGTCTTAAAAATTAGCATATTAATTTTTCAAAACAAATAATGAAACTTAAGTTGGCGGCACAAACATTCAGTACTTCCGTGCCAGATGCAATAAAATTAAAAATAGAAATAAAAAACAGAAACTTTTTTATTCAATGTAAATTATAAACAATACTTATTGAAAGTCAATTTTTGCATTTACCACTGTTTCGCAAAAAAAACCTCTGTCCTGGGAAGAACCAGCAAGAAACACAGCGGGACTATTTTTTTTTCCAAATAATAGCTTACAATCATGTTTACAATTAACAACACAAGATAAATTAGAAATAGCTTGGTAGCGATCACCCTTCCCAGGGGTTATTATCATCCATAAATCCCTAATATTATAATAAGCCTTTTTATACAAACTTAGTTTAATAAAATTTTTGAACTTTGCGTATGACAAATTTTGTATATTTTCTGGGATTTTGTTGTAAAAGCGTATGTACATTGACCCAAGAATGAATTACTGACACGATGGAGTCGAGTAACTGGTACTACTAGCTTGTGTCTGTTCCTAGTATTTACAGAATGAATATCACTTATTTTTGCAAAACTACGTTTATTTTTGTGTATGTACATTACATTTTCATAAATGTATTGAGAGGCCAGAGTTAATATAATAATTTCCTTAAATTTTTTCTCAGTGACTCTTTTGGTTTTACATTATATATTGCTTTAATGGCCTCTTCTGTAAAATAAATATAATTTCAGTGTCAGTCGCGTGTCCCCATAGCAAAATACCTTACGACATAATGCTATGGAAATAACTAAAGGCAATGCTAGGAAAACCGTACAGATACCCCACTGCAAGTGTATACGAAGATGCCGGAGTACTTACTGTACGTCAACTCTTTGTGCTGAATACGTCTTTAGCAGTACATAAATACATATTATCTTCAAATGACCACAAACTACTGACAAATCGCAGGGTATATAAACTATCCATACCTTCTGTCAATACAAAATTTGCCCAACGTTTTGGCGACTTTATCAAAAGACAAATTTATAATAAAGTCATCAAACACTGTAATATTACATATAAATAAAAAATATGCATCAGCAAAATTAATCATAAAGAAATGGTTGGTCACCCTATCATATGAGGAAACAGAAGAATTGTTAAAAACTGACTTTTGCTAATTGGTGGTATTTGTGAAATTTTTAGGTAAATATTGTTGTTGTTTTAATTTTATTTTCTTTTTCTTTTTAAATGTAAATACATATATAGTTAATACATTGCAGTTATATAAAACTTGGCCTGGTTGTTAAAGGTTTCTTTCTTTTTTTATGTTTTTAGATTTTGAGCATTAAGCAGTTCTTTTATTGCTATTTTGTGTAGATATATTAAGACAGATTGTCTGATAAGATGTATAAAATAATGCCTTGTGAACTTTGGTCTCAGGTTTCCTCGATACAGGCTTGCCTAGTGAGGAAACCAACAGATATTACCTTTTGTACATATTTTTCTGTTAATAAAACAATTTTCAATTTTCAAAGTAAACTATTCTAGCTGTTTCATCACCGGTAAGAGTTCTAATCTTTTTTTACAGCATATGCTGCAGAACTAAGCCTGATAGCTAGTTTTGATATATGGGGGAGCCACTGAAGCTTTGCGTCTAGTGTGATTCCAAGAAAAATGGTGGTATCAAGACTCAGTTCTTCCCCATTTAAAATTACATTCGTATTAACATGTTTGACGTTAGGAGTTATGAATTTCATACATTTAGTTTTAGTACCATTTAAATGCAAATTATTAACATTAAACCGATTGACTAACTTAGCATTTGCATTGTTTACTTCGTCGTAATTTAATAACTGTAGTTTTAATTTGAAAATTAATGAAGTTTGCAACAAATTTTCGGGTTCCGAGGCTACTGTTGATTTTGTAAGGAAAATTAATAACTAATTTGGTGTTTTCAATAGTCGGAATCTGAATATGTATGGTTTTAAAAAACCTATTAATAGTAAAAATGGCGATAGCATACTAGAATTTGTCAATATAATGGATATCTACATCAGAGAGTTGCAATTAGAGGGAAAACCAATCTTGCAAACAAATAGGAAAGTTGGATTGGTTTCTTAATATGTATGCAAAGTCTTAAAAATTGTATGCTGATATCATAGTTAGCGAAGATCACCTGGAGTGCTGCTTCAGCTCGATACGATCAAAGGGCGGCTATAACAACAATCCAACAGCTTTTCAATTTCAAAGCGTCTACAAAAGACTAGTGATACACGGGGATATAAAAGTTATTGAGTCAGGAAAATGTATACCTATACTTAGAGGATATAAAAATTTTTACTCACACAGAAGTGCGATATGAAAATAATATAAATATGTACTGCACTCGAGATCTCGAAGACTCGATTAAGGATTTCCCCCCTAATAATAATTTCTCGGTCGATGATGACCACGATTATATTTTAACCCCTCAAAATTGACCACCTATACTGAAGAAATTTTTCATATATCGGTGGGTTTGTAGTTAGGAAATGAAGAAAAAATATAAAATGTGATTGTCTGCTAGCTCTTATTAGCGACAAACATTTATATCTTATATTTAAAAAAAGATAAAGGTGGCCTTATTTATCCTTAACGCGATGTTATTAAAGTATGTACGTTGGCAGAAAGAATATTTAAGATACATTCACATAAAAAAGTACCATTCTTTGCAGAAAAAAATCTATTACCGAAACTTATTTTAACAACTTTCAAACGATGCCAGGATGTATTTACGACGAATCATTTTGAAATTAAACCTTTTATTGGAAACCACAAAGTTTTACTTATTAAGCCAATTTCCATGCACTATTTTGAACTACGTATACATGACGCCACAAAAGCATTTGAACCCAAGCAAAAAATTTGGAACCATCATACGAAGCTTATTTTGTTTAAAGGACAATAATACTCGACTCCACCGAGTCAGTAATTCATTCTTGGGGCCATTAATACACTTTTACAAAATATACAAAATTTGACATAAACAAAGTTCAAAAACTTTATTAAACTAAGTTTGTATAAAAATGTTAATTATAATATTAAGGAATTTATGGATGATAATAACCCCTGAGAAGGATGATCGCTACCAAGCTATTTCTAATTTGTTTCATGTTGTAAATTGTAACATAAATGATTGCAAGCTATTAATTTAAAAAAAAAACCCGCTGGGTTTCTTGCTGGTTCTTCTCAGGACAGAGGTTTTATTTTGCAAACCAGGGGTAAATGAAAAAAAGTGACTTTCAATAAGTATTATTTGTAATACATATTGAATAAAAAAGTTTCTGTTACTTTCTTACCAATGTTGAGACAGTTTATTTTAGTTACTTTCAAAGCGTAATGTTTTATGGAATCTTACTATGGGGTAATGCGACTGACATTGAAGTCATATTTGTTTTGCAAAATAGAGCCTACTGGCAATTTATAACTTAAATTGTAAAGTCCCTTAGAGAAAAATTTAAAAAAATAAACATGTTAACTTTGGCATCGCAATGTATTTATGAAAATGTAATGTATGTACATTAAAACATAAATGGCTTTCATAAGAATAAAGATGTTCATACTTTAAACACTAGGAACAAATATAAGCTTGTAATACTAGTTACCAGACTCCATAGAATTAGTAATTCATTTATGGGGAAATGTATACGCTTTTACAACAATATTCCAGAAAATTTGTCAATACAAATTGTCATTACAAAATTTGTCATTAAACAAGTTTAAATGTTTTGTTAAAGAAAAATTGTACAAAAAGGGTTATTATAATACCAAAGAATTTTCAAGAAACAGGTCCTGCCCCCTGTCTTCCTCTGAGATTTCCTTCCTCTGGGTCAATTCATCAGGCTCTCCAAAACCTGTTACGACACAGGCATCAAATATGACCATGCTAAACGTAACATTCTACTCAGCGCCAACGCGACCCCGTCGGCGGGAATGAAAGAAGGGCTCCCGGCCGGCGTACGACATTCGCGGCAGGACGGTGCTCAAGAGAAGAACAACAAGCAAGAAGACCTCTCAGGCTCCCTATTAGGTCCCATTAGGCATTGGATTAGTGATAGTTTGTAAGACTGTCGCATTGTGTAAATAGTTTAATAAATTTACTTTAGTTTTTTGCACAATCTTTAATTTAACACAACTCCTAGTAGTTTAAAATAGCAATAAATTCTCTCAGTGAATAGTTAGTCGTATATATATCGCAGTAACAGCACAGAATAAATAGTAGTACTACGTACAGAAGTTGCACTCCTTTGATGTCGACTGCTTGCCGATGTTTAATAGCCTGTTTAATAGCTAAATAAAATTTTATCGCTGCGCGCGAGTGTCCATGTTACTTTGCATCTTTTCCTCTTCCTGCGCCATGGCGAACTTTTCGTGGTTACTAAGGGCTAGCAATAAATAGTAAAAAAAATACATTGCAAAATGTTAATTAAGTTACGTAGGTGAAGTACCTATTCTAACTATGATCGACTGACCATATTTTCGTACCTATGTGATTTCTGCGATGCTCGATGCATGCAACTAGCAAGGCCACAACAAATAAACCCGAAATACGATTCCTAACAGAAATGTGATCGTATTCTACTCAGTTAAAAATCTTGTTAGAAAACAAAGTTTTAATTTCAGTGTTTAGTTTTATTATAACTTATTTATTTTTTATTACAATCTTATATTTAAATTACAAGACATAATATATAGGTATGTAAGTATGTAGATACTTGGATAGTGAAGTAAATTTCAACTAAGTTTATTAATAAAGTACATAGGTATTACTTGTGTACATAAATTATTATTTAATCTATATCTTATATTTATATTATCTAACTTATCTATTTTAATCTTTATCTTTTTTACTATCAGTACCTATCTAACAAAAAAATGAAATAAATTCACCTGTCATAACTTCCTTCTAAAATCCTCCGGTAATTTTAAAGAATGACGCAACAATTATAGTAGGAGCGACGTTTTTCCATTAAAAATTATCAAATAGGTGAAATAATGTAAATAAAACTAAACAAAGACTATTTCAACAAGTATTTACAAAAAAACTAATTACGTAAACACCGTTAAAAAAACTCAAAACAAACATTCAATCGCCTGCAACGCGCTAGCCCAGACCGCGTATGTTACCTTTGGGTGCCTAGCGATTGTAGGTAATTATTTCACGCAGGTAACAAGAGTGACAGGGGGCTTGTAACAGTTAGTTCAGTATCTTCTTTCTTCAAGATTAAAACACAACCTACATAAATACAGCCCACTAAGCTCTCATTCATTACACAATAGTTTCTTTAAGTTTATTAGTCAGATAGATATCACAATTTTTTAGTTTCTTCTTTCTTCACCAAAGTAAATTATAATAAATAATGAGTCAAATACAGTCCACTGAGCTCTCCATCAACTACAATACATATCAATGATAATCGTTAATAGCAGTGTTCCATTTCAGGCTTACTTCACGTACTAATTCCTAATTTTATAGCTAGTTGTGGGGTAAATTTTTCCTCACACTTGTAACCCTAAATATAGTGACTTATTTTTTTTTCTCTTTCTGCGACCCGCTATGATGGTGTCTATAGGATTCTCTGTCTACGTACAGACAGTACCTGTCAATGTCATACTTAATGGGCACGCCGACCTAATTAGTGCATGCCCATAAAGTATGACATTGACAGGTACTGTCTGTACTACTAAGAAATTCAGGACTTCATAGGCGTGATTTTTACTGACAGCTGTCGCAGAAATCAAGCTATCTTTTATGAACTATAGTCGATTCCGTGGTGCAGAGACATCTATAGTGTTGTCAAACTAAACGGATAACATATCTACCCATAAATATATTCTATATAGTACAGCCCCATCCCTGGTGTACTGATTTTTTTTAACGAATTTCACAAGATCACATAATTCTGCAACTATATGCACAAAACTAGTTCATAAAAAATAAAACTCAATTTAAAAATAATAATCATCTTTACTCAGACAATTTACACCCATAACCAGTAAAATCAATAAATTAAAAATTAAGCGATCTACATAATTTTAGAAATAAATAAATAAATAAATATCGATCAATCAATATATTTCATCAAAGTAACAATTTTAAATTAATAAATCCAACAGTCATTATAAGAAGGCAGTAATAATAGTATACAAAATAAATTAATCAAAATAAAATAAAATAAAATTTAGTGTGTTTATCTAAGCTATTGGTATTTAAAATAATATAGCAACTTATCTACTACACAAAAGTTATAAGAAAAATAAAATAAGATGTACAAATTACAAAAAAATTAGTACAATAGACAAAAAATTGGCAATTTTTATAGAAAAAAAAACTTAAATATCCAATATCTTGAAAACGGTTAAGTTTGATGTATGGTGTTCCATAGTCGAAACAGTCGGTAATGATGCAAACTACAACCCCCTAAAGGGTCTAGGTCGACTTAACCTGCAACCCTGTATATATATATTTCATTATTTATCTACTACGTTCCACTTGGCACGAACATTTGATGTTCCCAGGTCACATACATTAGCAAGGACTTTAAAGCCAGACTCCTTCAATTTTCTTATATTTCTCTTAATCATTAAGGCTAATTCAGCTTTTTTGTACTGCCAGCACAAAATGAATATGATATCGGCTGTTTATAGTTTCTTAGAATACCTCTATTCTAATTTCAGTCCTCACTACATCACCATTGTCAACTAAACCTGTCATTTTTCCTGTCATAACCAATATGTGGTTTTAAAGCCATCTCATCAAGAACCAGTGTACACAATTAATCATTGGCTTTCATTTTAGATGCTTGCTTCTTAAGTTGGTAAAATATATTTTCATTTATATCAGGCTTAATATTGGCCTTAGATACCATCCTGCTTAAGGTGAATCTCTGACCAAAATGTTGCGAAAGTGCGTTTTTCAGACTCTATTATCTCATTAGTTATGAAAAATAAACTACATCTAAAAGTACATTATTAATGTTCGATATCTTATCATCACATTCCACGTTCTAATTTATTTTTATGTCCTATAAATACATTTAAAATCAACTTTTAAAAAATGACTAAAATTCTTGATTACATGCATCTGTTGCTAAACGCAACGCTCTAATCATTTGAGGATAACACTAATGGATAGATAATTAAAAAATCTATATTCTCCACGTTTTATTTAAATTTTTAAGTTCGTTTTTCTCTTTTAATTGAAATAATTCCGAAAATTGTGTGACTTCTATGATAAAGGGGCGTGCGCAGAGTGCGGGCGGCAGGACAAATGTTTGTGTGATGAGCACGATCATTTGTTCTGTGTCTGGGTGTAATTTATCTATAATATTTATGTATTTAGAAATATATAAGTATGTTTATCAGTTGTCTAGTACCCATAACACAAGCTCTGCTTAGCTTGGGACTAGATGGCGTTGTGTGATAGTTGTGGAATATTATTATTATTATATTATTATTGTTGGGGTATCTGTATAGTTTTCTCATCTGGTTGGTTTTTATAAATATAAATTAAAATGAAAAGATAAATAACATAAATATCAATAAAATAAAATAAGTAAATACAAAAAATATACAAATAAATAAAGATCCAACCATATTAAATAAAAAATAGTCTCCTATCTTTCTCTCTATGTTTTGATCTCCTAAAACGAGTTTAAGTTGGTGGTGGAGCCACGTGTTTAAGGCTGCCGAAAATCTAGTTCCCCGGTCAAACCTCAAACCTATTACGCGAGATATTAACTAAAGTGGACTGTATATGCGATTGCTTCTATGCTTATGTGAAGCGACTACTATAGCATGCGGTACAATGCACTCGCTCTTCCCTAAACTAAACTATTACTTGTCGAATCGATGAAAGGAATCCTGCTTGACTAGGAAAAAAACACAAATTGGAGCGGGTTAAATTATTAGCAAGCAGGTATAATTAAGGAGTATTGACTCACCGGGGTTTCTTCTTCCTGTCGATCACTATGGCGGCGACTTCCGGAACCTCCTCTGGACAGACACTTCTGGGGCCCCAGTGGTGCGTCAGGAGAGAAGCGTTGGTTCAACGACGACTGCGGCGGGAGAAGAGAGCGCGCGTCGGTCGCGCGTGTCTTATATATCCTCGGGTCCGATGATTACGCGATGTTCTAGAATCGTCTTCTTTCCCCTCCCACCCCACCACCCCGATGTGTCGATAGGAGGGTACGAATGATATTGTTTCGGAAGGGAATAATGATTCGACAAATTCCTACCGTCAAAAATAAAAAACGCGAATGGTTTTCCGCGCAACCATCTCCCCCCGCCCTTGAAGGATTTCCTTCAAAAAAAAATAACTAAACAACTAGAGCTAAGATCGACTAACAAATAACTAACTAACGCTAAGATTACCTAAATTAAACTACAATTTCAGTCAAAAAAGCTAATTTAAATTATGGAAGAGGCAAGGGGCACAAACGGATAACCGGACGTAGGTAAGACCCAACCGTGGTCTTAACGCGAGCTATCCTAATTACTCCGTCGGAACCGGGAAAGACCTCCTCGACGATTCCTAACGGCCAGTGGAGAGGCGGCGTATTCTCCTTAGTGAGCACAACTACGGTTCCTACAGCTAAAGGCTCTGTCGCTGTGTTCCATTTTTGCCGAGACTGCAAAGTATGCAAGTATTCCATCCTCCATCGTTTCCAAAACGATTGCACTAACCGATCTAATAATTTGTGGCGTGTGGAAATGTTAAGTCTGTTCTCATCCATATCCGCGGCGGGCAGATACCTTAGAGGCGTTAAAGTCAAAAAATGTGCTGGAGTTAGAGCCAGCGGTTCCGAGGGGTCACTAGATAACGTCCGACAAAGTGGGCGGCTATTCATTACGCATTCAATTTGAGCGAGCACCGTACTTAGCTCTTCGAAGGACAAAATTTGATCTCCTATTACTCGGTATAAGTGGCTCTTTAGACTTTTAATATTAGTCTCCCAATTGCCCCCAAAATGACTCGCGGCTGGGACGTTCAGAGACCATTCAATGCGGTTCTCGGCTAGAATGTGAGCGAACTCCGAATTATAATACTTGCTAGCTAAGAGCTCATGTAGTTCCGATAGAATACGTTTTGCACCGACGTAGTTCGTACCGTTATCCGAATATAATCTACTTACAGGGCCTCTGCGCGATAGAAATCTTTTAAATGCACCCATAAAGCCTGCTGTGCTTAGATCACCAACGAGTTCTATATGCACTGCTCGAGTAGTTAGACATACGAAAATGCAGACGTAAGCCTTTGTGGATCTTATACCACGCCCGCGAGTGAGCGTGACCTTAAACGGACCAGCAAAATCAGACCCGGTGTGCGTGAAGGGCTTTACCGATTGTATCACTCTACAAGATCTAAGTTCCGCCATTTCCGGAAATGACGGCTTGGGGCGTGCCCGAAAGCAAGCTATACATCTGTGCACCCGATTGCGTATTAAACTACGTGCAGAAAGAATCCAATAATTCTGACGCAAGATCGACATCAATAAATCGGGGCCAGCGTGCGAGTTCAATTTATGATGATAATCGACTAATAAGTTCATGATATGGTCTTTACGCGGTAAAACTATAGGGTGCCGTTGGTCGAAACTCAACTGCGAGTTGGACAAGCGTCCACCTACCCTTACAATCCCATCCTGTAAAAATGGCTTAAGGCGTTGAAAGGCGCGACTACAAGCTCTATTCGATTGTAATCTTGTAATTTCTTCAGAGAAGTGTGCACGTTGAAGTTCACGTAATACTAGCGACTCGGCATAGTTGTAATCGGATGCTAAGACATACGAACGTCGCGGTAAAAGCTTCGCGAATCGACAAACGTAAATTACGCTACGCAATAATTTCGACCAAGAGGACAAGCGGTTCGCCAGAGCAATGATTGGAGAAACCTCGCTCGAAACGTTCGCCACTAGAGCGTGTCTCTTCTCTTCCGGCGGTTGTGACACTGACGAAGGTTCGAAATCGGTTATTGGCCATTGTGAGGGATCCAAGTGAACCCAAGAAGGTCCATGGAACCAAAGCGGGTGGTCCATTATTTGCATCGGGGTGAGTCCCCGGGATAGACAATCGGCAGGGTTTTCCTTACCGGACACGTGATAAAAGTTCCGCGTTTCTAACTCGTCTTGGATCTTGGCCACTCGGTTCGCGACAAACGTATCCCAACGGTGGGGTGAAGAATGAACCCAACATAAGGCGACGGTGGAGTCGGAAAAGGCAAATATTCTTTCTATGTGAACTCTATCCCTACATGCGCCGATAACTGTGGTAATAAGCTTGGTGAGTACTAATATTGCGCAAAGCTCTAAGCGCGCCAGAGAGACAACCTTACGGGGGAGACTCTCGACTTAGAACTAATGAGGCTAATCGAATTTCTACCATTATTCTGGACATGGAAATATACAACGCCCCCGTAAGCCTTCTCGCTGGCGTCTGCAAATCCAACAACCGTTATGCTGCTATTTCTATCGACATTTATATGACGCGGTATTTTAATTTCTCTTAGTAAAGGAAGTTCCTCTCTAAAGCGCTGCCACAATCGAACAATGCTGTCAGGCGGCGAGTCATCCCAATCGCATTCAAATAACCAAAGTTGTTTAATCAAAAGCTTAGCGTATAATACCACCGGAGCTACGAAACCCATGACGTCCCATAATCTAGCAACGCATGACAGTATTGTGCGCTTTGTGCATTTCTCTACGGGCGGATTTACCTTAAGGCTAAACACGTCGGACTCTGGTGACCAACACAGACCGAGCACCTTGTGTGTATCGGAATCGTCGAATTCCTTTATCGCCGAAAGACGGTGTGATAGTGGGATTGTATCTAAAACCGGACGCGAATTACTAGTCCACTTCACAAGATCGAATTGACCCGATTTCATGAGCCTTATAACCTCGGCGGTGGTTAGGGTGGCCTCCTCCACGCTATCGACCGAATACACAAAATCATCCATATATAATCCGCTCTCAATTGCCCTCTTAGCTTTAGGATAAGAGGGACCTTCATCGTGAGCGAGCTGTCTCACCGTGCGTAACGCATGAAATGGGCTCGACTTTAAACCAAAACAAACGCGGTTAAATTCAAACACCATTAGAGGTTCCTTTGGGTTGAAACGATATAAAATGCGCTGGAATCTACGGTCGCATTCACGGACCCCTATGCAAAGAAACATTTGGCGAATATCGGCGGATAGTGCTATACTAAACAAACGAAAATTGACTATTATATCGAATAAGCTGCCCTGTAAATTTTGCCCACTATAGAGGATATCGTTAAGCGACAGGTGAGTGCTAGTTTTAGCACTAGCGTCGAGCACTACACGTAATTTAGATGTAAGTTTGTCCTCTCTAATGACTCCGTGGTGTGGTATAAAATACGACGGTGTGTCTTCGTAGTTATCTAATTTCGAAGCCACAAGTGATATGTAACCTTCTCTTATATATTCGTTAATGACGCCGTCGTAAGCTTCCTTTAACTGGGGCGAAGCGAGCATCCTACGCTCCAAGCTGTAGAAACGTTTTTCCGCCATTTGACGCGAATCGCCGAGAGATAAAACATCTCCCTTAAAGGGTAGCGCTACACTATATCTACCGTCGCGATCACGAACGGTCGTGCGGACGTAAATTTCCTCGCATATCCTGTCAGCTGAACTAGCTATGGGTGGGACGTTCACCTCCTCCATCTCCCAAAATTTGCGGACTAACGACTCGAGCGGTTCGACAGCCATACCACAATAAGATGCTGCCGAAATACTATCTAGGATGGGGGCGGAGCCAAGGATCACATAGCCCAATACGGTTTCCAGTGCGTAAGGCGCGGTATGCGAGGAGTTGCCCCTGACCTTATTGTTTAACAAAAGATGAGGGAAAAGCGATGCCCCAATGAGCATGTCTATGTTTCCAGGAACGGCGTAAGTGTCGTCTGCTAGAGTCAAATTTTTAAATTCAATCATTGCCGAGGTGTCAACCGAAACGGTTGGCAACCGTTCAGTGACCCTATCTACTACTAGTGCATTTATATCAAAGTTAACGTTACGATCTATCCGAGAATAAAATTTTAAATTTATATATCCCTGTGTCGCTTTACTAGTACCTCCGATGCCTTTAACTACAGGACATGAAAGTGACCTATTTATTACTAAGCCTAAGCGCTGACAACATTGTCGTGTTATAAAGCTATTTTGGGCTCCGCTGTCCAGCAGTGCACGGACGCTTTGTTTGTTTCCACGCGAATCCCTAACCAAAATACGCGCCGTACCCAGTAACACGGTTGAAGGAGGTTGTGCTCCCATATTTGCCAATGAGCACAGAGCGACATCATCAGGTCGACCGCTAGAATCGTTGACCTTAGTAGGGGTGAATTCCTTATTCGCCTTACTTGACGCCGCTATGTTGCTATTTTCAAAATGTAATAGCGTGTGATGTTTCCTGGCGCACTTGCTACATACGGAACTCGAATTGCATTTTGCAACTAAATGCTTATCGCTTAAGCAGTTCAAACATAGGTTGTTTGTCTTTACTAACTTATAACGTTCGCTTGGTGAATATTTACGAAAAGTCGCACAGTTATATAAGTTACCGTGTTTATCTTTACATACTATACAAGTATGCTGGAGCGATGTCGGCGTAGCGGTTACGTAAGTTAACGACCCTGCTATTTTAGATGATTGAGTCTGTCTACGGTCGACGCACCTTTTAATCTCCTGTTTAACGTTCGGTGAGCGCTGCATCACCTTTATTTGATCTCGCACGAACGATGCTAATGAATGAAAGGAAGGCATCTCCGAGCTACGATGCTCCATTTCAAACGCACGCACGGTGTCGGAGTCTAGTTTCTTCAATGCTATATGGAGAAACACCACGTCCATGAGGTCATTAAACTTCAAATTCTTAAGTGCAGCCACCGATGCCACAAATTTATCGAGAAACTGCTCTAAGCCGTTGATGTTCGCGGATGATATAGGTTTAAGATCGAATATCTGGTTCAAATATTCGGAAGCTAACATTCTCCTATCTTCATATTTAGTTTTAAGCGTTTCAAATATTAATACGTAATTGTTTGCTGTAGGTGTAAAACCCGAGCAGATCGACTGTGCTCTGCCACTAAGTTTGCTAATTAAGTAATATAATTTTTCAGCGTCCGATAACGATGGGTTGTTGTGTATATTGTTTTGAAAACTACTGAAGAAGAAGGGCCACGTCTTAATATCACCATTGAATACCGGAATATCTATTGGCGGTAACCTAATTGAGTCACGAGGGCGTACCTGCATTTCAGGCTTCGCTTCACCTTGAGATTGTAGCAATTTTGCGGTTCTCTTCACGCGACACAACATATCTTCGAATGCCAGCAGCGGTTGGTAGTTCACTATGTATTTCGGGTCGGTTTGTAGTTCCGAATGATTAATTTGGTCTAATATTCTTTCGTAATCTGTCCGCAAATTATCAATCGTTTCGATTTCATTTAAAAAGGCCTCCCGTACTGCCTCTATATGAATGTTCTTTATATAATCACTTATATTTTGCACACGCGAAAAGAGTATGTCCCTCTTGGCATAAAGCGTTTTAATTTTGATTTCACTTCCACTAACTGCCATTTTAAATTATTATAATAAAGTTATATTAATCACAATTAATCTCACACGCATAAACGACGTAGGATGAATACTCGGCGTGCTGTATTACGTAATCAGATCGAGCGCCCGATGCAGTCAAGGCTACGCGTCGTTTGCTAAACCTAATAATTTTATAAAATTGTGGGGTAAGCGTATCAAACGGTTGCTATCACGCCGTTTCAATTATTTAATAAGCTTTAAATTTAACCAAATACGAGCGCTATTAAATGAATAATTCTGTTTGCGAGTAACAAATCAAAATTTTAATTTAAACGAACACTATTTAAGTCTATTCCATAAGTTAGAGTGCGTTATCTAAACAATTAATTTAATAATTCGACCAGAAAATGGTTGGATAACCACTAAACACCAATCCAGATCCTGCCGAAGTGACCATAAAATGGTGGAGCCACGTGTTTAAGGCTGCCGAAAATCTAGTTCCCCGGTCAAACCTCAAACCTATTACGCGAGATATTAACTAAAGTGGACTGTATATGCGATTGCTTCTATGCTTATGTGAAGCGACTACTATAGCATGCGGTACAATGCACTCGCTCTTCCCTAAACTAAACTATTACTTGTCGAATCGATGAAAGGAATCCTGCTTGACTAGGAAAAAAACACAAATTGGAGCGGGTTAAATTATTAGCAAGCAGGTATAATTAAGGAGTATTGACTCACCGGGGTTTCTTCTTCCTGTCGATCACTATGGCGGCGACTTCCGGAACCTCCTCTGGACAGACACTTCTGGGGCCCCAGTGGTGCGTCAGGAGAGAAGCGTTGGTTCAACGACGACTGCGGCGGGAGAAGAGAGCGCGCGTCGGTCGCGCGTGTCTTATATATCCTCGGGTCCGATGATTACGCGATGTTCTAGAATCGTCTTCTTTCCCCTCCCACCCCACCACCCCGATGTGTCGATAGGAGGGTACGAATGATATTGTTTCGGAAGGGAATAATGATTCGACAAATTCCTACCGTCAAAAATAAAAAACGCGAATGGTTTTCCGCGCAACCAGTTGGTAAAATCAAGGCAAACTTAGGGGAGGGTTGTCAATTATTATTTTGATAATAAAACTAGTGAAATTCCGTGATTTTATATGCGCAAGCGTGAACGTAGTTAGAACATAATATAACCTTTATGTTTTACATAAATATTCTAAAAAACTTATTATTTTAATATTTTACGAAGTACCTATAAAATTAACAAGTTTATTGCATTTTTATTTGAGTAATTTTTTATGCAATTTCTTTATCTACGTCTATTGTTAGGAAACTTTATTTAGTCTGAATCATACATAACACTATATTACTGATTTACTTACTTATACGTAGTTTTCTTTTTTTGCAGTTACAAATATCTTGTGAGGTTGAAAAAGGCAGTAATGAAAAAAATAATAAGAATAATAATAATTGATGTCAGCCACTTCTTTTCATAAAAATTTCAAATCATGGTCCATTAGGTTGCAGCTTCACCGAACCACAACTTATAATAATAATAATAACAGTAATAATATAATATTATTTTGTATTTATTTTATTTTATTGATATTTATGTATATTTATCTTTTCATTTTAATTTATAATTTTTATATATTTAAATATTTATATAACCGAACCAGATGAGAAAATTATACGGCTCCAACGATTTTAGCGACGAACGCTTGGATTTATTTTTAGAAAATGTCCTTTTGTCCATGTTTTCAGGCAAAAAAAAAACTGCTACAATATAAGAAGGTAAATTTCGACAAATCACTGACGGTAGTTATAGTTCAGGTACGTTTTTTTTCCTTTTTTTTTTCAAGTTCCCTTCTTTTGTGAGAAAATCTATTATTTCCAACCATTTTTTAGTAATTTTTAAAAATACGAAAATTTTAATTTTAAAAATTTAAAAAATATATCTATTTAGTTACTAATGCTATATTTATTATTTAAATAATTACCTACCCAGTAGGTAAATATTAAAATAATAAATGTAGCATTATAAACAGTAAATCTCCCTCAAACTCAATTTACTAATATTGTTCCTAAATAAGGAATAGCAGATAAAATATTAGTAGGTAATAACTATTGCTCCTCAAAATTATATTTGACCTCAAGGTAAAACATATCCTAAAATTCAGTAGCTAAATAAAATAATAATACCTACTATTCAAGTATATTTTCAATATGTAAGTAAATGAAAATAACAAAAATGAAGCACCATTAGCGTGTAAAGTTCGAATCCATAATTAATATTTCGACAAATATTATAATTTACACTATAAAAAGCTAATTCAATATTAGCAGTATAGTATATAGTTAAAAATAATCAAAATAGTCATTTTTATTAATTAAATAATATATTAGAATACATAATTCTAATATAATGCAACTAATATACCGAATAAAGAAAATTAAAATACGTTTATCATTGTACGCCGTGTCTATTTCCATAGAATAGTTCATTGAGATTGAAAAATTAATACTACGTTCGTAGCAGTAGGTGGCGTCTTTTGGCGATTTCTTACGCGATATATTGTAGCGAGCGTCGATAGACCAAACGCTCAAGGTCGTTCGCTGGAGGTATCGCCTTAAGGTGAAAGGTGATGTCAAATATCTTTTGCACCATCCTGTAGGCTCTTGGCCCATGTTTAAAAAAATGTGCCTATTATTCAACTTGTTGCATAAACCGTGTGACGTACATTCACTGTGGTTGGACTTTATTTTATTCTGTATGACGTTTACACGTATTGACATGCGCGACTTCGTCCGAAATTTGTGCTTACACACTACTAAGGGGCCAAGCCCTTTTTTACTGGTTTGTTAGTAATTTTGTTGTGGACAACGGTCTAGTTTCCAACTTAATGTCCTTCTTCGAGGGGAGCGATTTGGTCGGTAGACGACTACACACACGTCGTGTGTGTAGTCTGCCTCCCCCATATTTTTTTAAGAAATATGGGAGAGCGAAGCCGTTGCATCGGGTATTTTTATATAAATGTTTTTAGCCTTTTCTATACGTGAAGGGATTAATTAATAAGGAATTGATCGCTGTGAAGTTGATACTAGTGGATTAGGGACGAATTAATGTTCTTAACCTTTTTGAGCCCTTTCTTTGTGAATAGGGTTCCTTAAGGCACTATCAACAGCTTCGACTGCTCTAGTTAATATTCATTCTTCCAAGAGGTAGGTAACTCTATAAGTTGTATAATCTAAAAAGCTAATATAGCTCTCCTTAATATCGTATAGTATAACAGTCAAATAGTTTGATATCTTCTCGAAGATTTTCCGTTAATTAACACACGGATTTAGATAATATTCTATTCAAAGTAATATTCTATGATCCTTAAGCGATCCCATTTCCACCCTCTTCACGTAAAGCGATTTGTGGTCTATTACTTCAGTGTGGTTACTCGATACCTTCCAATTATATTGAACTAACAAGCGCACCTACCCATCCGTAATACGGTAAAGGCATGATTTAATTAACTCAATATGGTGTCTGTTCCTGATTTAGTAAGTTATATTAGCCGCAATTTCCATTATTTTATTTATTTAAACTATCTTAAAATAATATTGAATCTATACTCTTTATGCAATTTTTGTGGTGCCCTAAAAGAAGGACGGAGAAATATATTTTTGCCGGTATGTATGTATGTATATACATGTATGTATATATAAGTACGAGTAGATCCATTTATACGTATCATCTTTTTCTATAAAACTGAAGTGTCAAACAAACAGTATAGCTCACCTGATAGTTAGTGGTTACCGTAATCTATACCATGTAGTGGCGGTGTAAGAATTTCCACTACCCCATATCGTTCTGTTGGTGTCGTAGGAGGCGAAAGAGCACAAATCTGGAGATAGGCAACAGTGTCTTTATAATAACAACAAAATAAAGTAAAACTATGGTTTGAAACCTGTTCGCCAAGCGTGGCAACTATGGCAAATATTTCACGAAAATAATTTATTTTATTAACGGTAGAATTAGACGTTATAGATTTAAAAACTTATAGATATGTTGAAATTTGTCTTGGCAGGCGTGATTACTATGGCAAATATCCTCCTTTGAGGATATAGGCTGGAACGGTATCGGTAACGGTATCGGTAACGGTAACGGTAACGGTATTCATGGGACTCCTGAAGTCAACTTTAAACAAAGAAAGCTACAAATGCGCGACACCTCTGAACACAAAGATCTAATGTCTCACAGCTTGCCAGTACTGTTACGGAAATAGTTGAGAGGGTGGTACCTGACCGGACACACTTCTAGGACTTCTAGACTTCGGAAAAGGAGTCCTACCACTACAATTTAGTGGTAGTTCTTCTTTCCATGTGGTGACAGCGTAAGAGAATACGTCACTACTACGAGAAATGCCAGAAAAATGTTATGTCTTCTAATAAATATCGGTATAACTTTATAACCTTGTAGAGCAACTTCGAACGTGGTAAAACTAGGAAAAAACTTAGTGGGACGTAATAAAAAATGAAACGAATAGTTTACGACCATTAAAGTTACACCATAATTAACAATGTAAATTATGACTCTTAATCGAGAATAGATGGAGATGTCTTTGGTCACTGCATTTACTTACGATCAAGTAGATTGTGTTAGTTATTATATACAAACATTTCGTATATACTAGATTCAAAAACTCAGGCCAACTACAATTCCTCTGCTAAGCGTTACGCAGACATTGCTTATGAAGAAGAAGATGTATGTCTTTTTTAAGAATATTAACAATGCTACTATAAACATTACT
The DNA here is from genome assembly GCA_907164705.1 of Parnassius apollo. Classification (NCBI taxonomy): domain Eukaryota; kingdom Metazoa; phylum Arthropoda; class Insecta; order Lepidoptera; family Papilionidae; genus Parnassius; species Parnassius apollo. The sequence goes on from CAJQZP010001697.1 coordinate 7,513,227, forward strand.
AATATTCCCCTTAACCACTCGTGGTAAGCTTAAATTGCTTGTGTCACGAGTGGTTCACGCCAGTAGTCGAATGGTGGATTCGAACCCACGACCTTTTTGAGTTCACGGTCCGCGTCCTATCATTCGGCTACTGTCGCTTAAATGTCTGTTTTCATGTCTGCCCGCAACGGCGTAACTAGTTTTTGGATTATGAAAAATGATATGTCAATCGATTTCTCACAATTTTGTGAGGGTAACATATTAGTAATTACATGGACTGACAAAACATATGACCTAAAAATAGTAAGGTAATGCCACGCTGCAGATATATTATGGTTGTAGTATGAATGATTAATTTTGACTGAAGAAGGACCACGCTCTCACAGAATAGCGGCGTAAAATAACAGCTTTATTCTGTTTGTTTCTTTTGGTGAGTGTAGAGAACCGGAGACCATTTTTACTGGAAACGAGGCATTCCATCGTAGTCCTCAGGGGACACCCCTGATCTGATGAAATGAAGATAAATTCAGATGTCTATGGGCCACAGCATCCACTTACCATCAGGTGGATTGTGTACTCGTTTATAACACTATTCTGTGAAGAAAAAAGGAAAATCCCGTGGAAAGTATCACATGAAAAGTATTCTTCTTCTTAAAGTGCCGTCTCCTTGCGAAGATTGTCAATCATTAGGGCAATTTCAACTTTTGAGACCGCTGCTGTAAATAATGATCTTGTGCTCTTCACGAAACACTGGCGCAAGTTCTTCAGCCACGATATCCTTCTGCGGCCAGGCCTCCTTCTGCCTGCCACTTTCCCCTGAACGATAAGTTGAAGGAGTTCATATTTTTTGATGTTACGACTAACGTGCCCAAAATATTCCAATTTCTAATTTCAAAATTTTTTAATTCAATTCCAATTTAATATGAAAAGTATATGAAATTTTATTATTAAGATTACTGCAGTTAGTTTTTTTTTATAGAAAAAGAAAACAAAAGTCCTCTTGATGGTAAATGGATGCTGTGACTCATTAATATCTGCACTTAACCTCGATTAAGAATTAAAATGCAGATGCCTTGTCACCCATGGCGTCTAAGTTGGAATGCTTCATTTCGAGCGGAAAAGCTCTCGTGATTTCTATACTCACCACGCGAAATACAGCAGTAGTGTTCAGCAGTTCCACGCTAGTATTCTGTGAAAGCGTAGTTTTTCCTCAGTCGAATCGACTCTTTCATGCTACTACTATAATATGGTGGTCTTATCACGTATGAAAACGTTCTTTTTGTTTTTATTACGATTAAGGTGAAAGCGCTTGAATTGGCCGAGAAATTAAAATTTTCTTAAGTTTTTTGCAATTTGAAGGTTAGTGTGAGATTGTATGTTAAAGAAAATATGATTCGCGACCGTAACAAGTACGTGTTTATGGAATTATTATCATTAAAATCAACAATGCAACCCTCTATGTTCATATAACTCCTTTGAATAGGTTTTTCTGGAAATAGCCGTATAATAGAATTATACGAACTAACAGGGTTGTATTGATGATTATATGGTTATAATTCTGTAAATACATTGAAAAATGTAAATACATACTCTTTACGGTCGCGAATCGTATTTTTTTATACATAGAGCCTGACACTGACCTTCAAATTGCAAAAAACTTAAGAAAATTAGAATTTTGGCTGCCTCTTTCACCTTAATTGTTATCACCTTAATTACAATTGTTACAAAGACCGGACTTAACTCTCACTCCACTGTGGGCGTGGTGGTTATATGCGAAAATGATAAAAAGCATAAAAATAATACATTAAGAATAATAAATACTTACCGTTAACTACAAGATATTAGCAATAAAAATTACTGGAAGAATAAGATACACACTAAATAATTATACAAGAACTATTTTTAATATAATAATAACTTTTTTATCTATGACATTAAGCATTTGGCCACCGAAATCCAACACGTCAAGCAAGTTCTGCATGACAAGTTAAGGGTTTCGCGCATTCGTTTCGTCGCAATGAATGAATGAAGGCGGGCACATTCGAGCGTATGCCGGCTGTACAGCTATGTATATGTCAGAGATATAACTAACAAGATTGGCTACATCTTCCAATTAAACATACTTTAAGCCGCCGAAGAACATTAGTCAGTTTTTACCACCAGCCAAGTGTATTATCCGTCTGCAAGATACAGGAGTGTACAAGTGTGAATGTGCCAATGAAAACCCGCATAAAGGAATACATAGCTGATGTAAAGAATCGACGCTCTGGCAAGTCTGCAGTCTGTGAATACGTACAGGATCACCCTCTTCACTCCATCAGATTCGATAGACCACAAATTCTCGGTAGAGAATATCGATTCCTTCCAAACATGTAACGCGAGGATTTTGAAATAAAAAAAACATCCCATTTTAAGATACTGTAAGTTCATACTGTGTAGATTGGACCAATTAAAAAGGTTAATCATTTGGTACTAACATTGGGACAAAGAACACTTAGATCACTCCCGCCCCCATGACCATGGGTGCTGCAAAGTACTAGGAACGTCGGGAATAAAAGTTATTATACGCGATAAAATCAGTAAAAACTAGTTTTATTTAAATGTGTTTGCATAAACATAAGAATCTATCTCTAATTTACTACTATTTTATCAATAGTTCAGGTTTAACATCGGCCTCCATCATATGGGACGTTGGCTATAGTTCCTATGCTTGGAGGGCGGGTTGGCAACCGCAGTTTTTTTATAATTATAAGTTGTTATGAGGAACATGTTGCTCCCTATCTCTCTCTGTCACCCGTTATGACATCCGCGGGATATTATGGATGTACAATCTCAAGAGGAATTTTTATGTACGTACACACACATGCACCCACGCACGCAGTCACGTGCGCACACTAGCACGCACGCAGGCACGCCTTCACGCTCGGGCGCACGCAGGTAAACACGCACTCAGGAACGCACGCACGCACGAATATACGCACGCAAACAAAATTTAGGATTGAAGTATCCCTAGATTTTGTCGATGTGTTTATACCTAGAAATAGAAACTTTTTTATTCAATACAGATTATAAATGATACTTATTGAAAGTCACTCTTATGTTTATTACCACTTGTTTGAAAAATACCTCTTGAAAAACCTACCTCTCCTTAAAGAAATTACTTGTGAGAAGAATATTTTTAAAGGAGAGTTTACAATCATATAATATGTTACAATTAAGAATATGAAACAAGAAATAGCTTGGTAGCGGTCATCTCCTTCGCAAGGTTTATTATCATTCATAAATTTCTAAATATCATGAACACTATAATCCATGTAATTAAATTTAATAGTTGATTGTAAATTTTTTTTTATATTTTCTAAGATTTTGTTGTGAAAGCGTATACACCGCTCCAAGAAGGAATTACTGCCTCTGTGCAGTCGGGTATAAATATTAGCAAAGCTTCTTAGTATGTACAGGCCGACGAACTCTAAATACCAGTTCAGGCAAAATTATTATACCCACATCACAATAAAGAACCTTTCTAAGAAAACGCCGGTTGGCTTTATTTAGAAGATTTTTCCATTCTTATCACGTAGAGCAGGCGGTTCTGTGAGCGTACAGTCTATACTACTCGCGGGGTGTAGGGTATTAAGAAGTTTTATTAAAGCCAACTTCACTGGCACGTGGTACATTAACAGATGACGTTCTGGAGGCCAGCAAATGGCGCAAAACTCTTTCGGTGATGGAGAACGACATTATTAATTTGTTATTGAACTTGCACCATTAAACTTGGTGCTTATAACATAGAGTTTATAATCTTAATCGAGCAACGAACAAGCTTAAATTTATCGGATATGTAATGATTTTAGGTAAGTTATCTTCTGGTAACTAATGCCCCTAAATTCCAGTTGATAAAATAAAGGTGAAACTTTCATGGCTATGATACACAACTTATATGTATGGTATTCTGAAACAAGATGGTGAATGAATTCTGGTTCAGTGGGAGAAATAAACCTATTTGTATACTGGTAAATTCAAGCGTAATATTCTTTTAATGTGAATTCAATAAAAATGTAAATAATATTCTTAGTATTTCTATAAGGACAGTGAACTATTAAATGTAATTACCAAATAGTGACAATGAAGTACAACCAGCTAAACAAGATCCTCTCACTCAATCAGCTCTAAGCCTCATACCTAATTCATATCTAAATCGTTTGGATTACGGTAATAGTAATTCTTGTCAAGGGTGCCTAAAGAAAATACTCTTCAGATAAAGGTTCGCTACCTACATAAAAAAGATATAGGCATTTTGAAACATGAAATAGAAAAAACGAAGAAACAGAAAGATGGCATTAGAAAAATGTTGTATAGAATAATGAAAAATAAGAATAAAAATGAAAATATATCGATTGAAGAAAAAGTAGAACAACTAGTAGAAAATTTTAATACACAAAAGCGTGAAGAAATTAAAGAGCGACTAATGTTTGGTGAAATACTAATGTAAGAAAACTTTTCATGTTGATCACCTCCTTAATTGACCATAAGTAAACTGTGGCATTTTCAGAGTACAAGATTGTTGAAACGAAGAGTGTTCCGCTTGCCAACTTCCCCTTATACTAATATAGCAGGCTTACTGTTTTCTCTAAACGTTTTGAGCAATTTTGGGAACTCTAGTTTAAGGCAATATTACACGGATCAACCAGATTGAGATAATTCCATTGAAAAACATTGAAAATTGCACATTGAGCGACTTTACCAATATACACGTAAATCATTTAAATTATATTCAATGTTCACAGCGCAATACGAACTCGTGGGTGCGGGAATTTCGTGAGTCTGGGAGTATTTATAAAATGAGTTAAATAATTAAAAAAAATTGCGGTGTTCGTGGGTGCGCGGATGGATTTCGAGAAGAATAACTAAAGAAGTCTCAAGCATCTTATTAGTTGAATTGGCAGAAGAAGATCCAAATTCATATTTGAGCTTTTTGCGAATGATGGAAAGCCTATTTTATGAACTTCTTGACAACATGACTGTCACGCATTTGAAAACCATTCTCGAAAATCCGCGGACATGCAGGCGAAATAGGTGCGCGTGCGTACGCTTCGCTGTCGTGCGGTGCGCGGAATGCGTAACCGTTTAATCGTCATGTATACACGTTTATCAAAGTGACACGTCAATCGAAGCTAGCTTAGAGAGATAGCGCAATCGCATTGAAATGTATTTAGATGTCTCAATATCGTTGAAGCAATTAAATTGAATACATTATTGAATCGAAATTGAACCGTGTAATATCGCCTTTACAATTCTGTCATTAATGATTGCGATATTCCCTCAACAGTATCCAGTGACAGATTAAGGCGACACCGTGAAAAAAATGCACCTCGTTTCATCGAATAGTGTAGGACTATGACACCACTAACGGAAGTGGAATTTTGATATAGGTAAATTCATGTCTTTATCTTGAATTATTCAAAAACACATTGTATAATTTTGACTCGATCATAATTATTTGCGAAAACACCTCTAAAAAATCACTATAGTTGAAATTACAACGAAATTACTTAATCTATATACTTGGCAATCACTCAAATATATTCATAATATCATTATTCGTAATTTACTTGTTCATTATTTTGATTACTTAAATCAATAATTTAAAAAAAAATATTTTAAGATTCTTACAATTTCTAAGCGCTTTTAATCGTCGCGGGCGCTACGCAATTTTAGACCTTATGACGGAGTTTTTTCAAGTTTTTATAGAAATTATGTATTGACTCGGATCAGTACGGCGATAGCCTTTTCGATGTGTCGTCTTAAGTAAGCGCGGGGCCCGTAGGAAATTATAACGAGGGATCTGTTAAAGGTTTTCAATTATAAAGTGGAAAAAACAATTCAATACTCAATAAGTTTCTTTGCGATCTAAAGGTTCCAATTTTGTTGGTGTTTAATAGTACAGTAATTTACTATGGACCCCGTTCGACTCTGGCAAGTGCAAAAAGGCATACGTAAGATTTTCTTGGTAATTTATGATGGTTTTGATAAGAAACTAACAATTTAAAACTGACGATACCTTACGAATAATTTTTAGTACATATTTCAAAGTTTATATTTATAATAAAGTATATATTTTCAGGAATAGCTAATCTTATATTTTATTAATGTATTACTTAAATTGACTGCCTCGTTGGTCTAGTGGTTGTAGTGGTGCGACTGCTGATTATGGGTGTTTCTCATTTTTCGTGCACATTACACGCCCAGGAGAAAAGTCTTCATTTTTTTATTAAATATCTACATTTCTTATAAAGGAAATCAAATGTAAAGTGGTTATGCTTACATGCAAGTAATATTTATAGATAAAAATAACGTAATAAATTAATGATAAATAAAAAACTTCAATAATTCTCATTATCTTCAGTGTCCATTTACTACTCTCCTAAAAAAATTGTATTTTTAACCAAAAACATGAACATTAAATATAAAAAATAACCATATTATGAAACTTTATTAAAAAACACAACGTTTACACTTAAAATAAATAACGATAACCCCACAATATAAAGAAATTTTATTTCATAAATGTTTATCAAAAAAAATTTCTGATTACCATCGGTTTTAGTGAAAATCTAAATTATAGTCCGCGTATTGGCGTGAATGTCACTATACCACCATGCTGCGCTCCGCACAAGTCTCAGCCAGCCAACAAATGTCGTAGAAGGTTCACGCCTGTTCTCGGAAAAAAAATATTTACGTGTAAAGTTTCGCGTGTAAAGTTTGTTTACAAATAGTAAACTCACAAGCTAACCTTGTGAGTGTACTTTTTATTACTTTAGTTATAAAGGATGAGCTTGATATGATGAATACGAGCAATATCATATAATGTGTTGTTACAGATTATTAAGAACTAATAATGCCAAAGAAAGCCAGACAAACATTAGAGTAGAAACGAGAGTGCGATCGATTACAAAAACAAAGAAAGTATGCAGAAATTAAGGAAGATCCTGAAAGTATGCAGATCTGAAGGCAAAAAAGAGCAAGATATCTTAAAAGAAAAGAACAGAAAAAATAAGTAGCGCAAAAGATATGACACCTAGACAATTGAGAGTTCAGAGGAAGAAGTGAAGAGTTAATTCAAAACGTCATTATGAAAGAAAAAAGAAAGAGAAAGCTATTCAACAGTTGTTAATAGATAATTCTCCACCAAATAGTGACAATGAAGTACAACCAGCTAAACAAGATCCTCTCACTCAATCAGCTCTAAGCCTCATACCTAATTCATATCTAAATCGTTTGGATTACGGTAATAGTATTTCTTGTCAAGGGTGCCTAAAGAAAATACTCTTCAGATAAAGGTTCGCTACCTACATAAAAAAGATATAGGCATTTTGAAACATGAAATAGAAAAAACGAAGAAACAGAAAGATGGCATTATAAAAATGTTGTATAGAATAATCAAAAATAAGAATAAAAATGAAAATATATCGATTGAAGAAAAAGTAGAACAACTAGTAGAAAATTTTAATACACAAAAGCGTGAAGAAATTAAAGAGCGACTAATGTTTGGTGAAATACTTTCAAGAAGTGTTGGAGAAGGGTAAAAGTGCTTGAGGAAAAAGGATAAGAAAGAATTCTCTAATGTGGTTATGACGAAAAGGAAAGTTTAAAAAATATAAACTCTTGATACAAACAATAATATTTACAGTAAGAGATAAAAAAAGAAAATAAGACAGCTAAAAATGAAAACTTGAAAGAGCAACTAATTTTGGAGTTTTTTGACGATGAGGAGATGACTAGAATTGCAGCTGATAAAAAAAATATATAACTAAAAACCAAATAAAGAAGCAGAAAAGATACTTAACGGACACATTGACAAATTTGTACAAAAAAATTACGCATAATTCGAACGTCAAAGTAACGTATCAAAGATTTTGTAAATATCGCCCATTATGGGTTTTATACCCAAAGGAGTCCAGTAGAAATACGTGTGTTTGCAAAGTTCATATTAATGTCGATTTGTTGATAATCTAACAGGACGGGTGTTTTAGAAAGCTTAAGTTGCAACGTCTACGATGAAAATCCCTCATCATCCCTATCCTTTTACTACTCAATATCATTCCCTTCCTTGACGTTCTCATTACCGTTTCATTACGATTTTTGATATGATAGTAATTTTATTGTTATCTATACAAGGAAGGTAGAAACCACAAAAAGTTGAAGGATTTTATGGATATTAAAGATATTGGGGGAAAAACGAAGTTATTCGGCAATAAATTTGACATTTACAAATGTCGTGGAATTTGCACGAAATACGCGAAACACCCTTATGAGGTCCTGGGTTCGAATCCCGGATCAGGCCAAAAAATCAATTATTGAGTTTTTCTGTCAAGAAATTCTCAGTAGCTACCTGGAGTCAGGAAGTTAACGGTGTCTCACCCACGTGCCTCGGAAAGCACGTAAAGTCGTTGGTCCTGCGCCTGATCTCTCTCCCGGTCGTGTCGGTTTACCGTCCCATCGGATTACGAGAGTGAGGGAATAGAGAGTGCACCTGTGCTTGCGCATACACTTGGGCGTTATAATTCTGTTCTGCGCCGATGGCTAGCCTCCGTTGAGGCAGGACGCCATGGCCGAAATTCGGTCTGGAGGACATTATTACTTAAATTCTGTATATATTTTATATTCATTTATCTGTTTCTTTTATTACTTTTTAAACATCTACAAATCAACTTTTCTATATTTCATGTGCGCAAATTTAGAAATAATACTATTCTTATATACTAATCAATTTCTGTAAGTAATAATAATCAGGGAAATAATTCAGGCTATTCTTTTCTTCTCTAAATTAATTTTTAACGGTTCAATGTTGAAAATGAACATTCACCACTGCAATTATTGATCATATGAGACAACACATATGCTAAGCAGTTTCTAAATTGAGGAAACATAATTCTAATGAATAATTCATTAGGAATTTACATTGTGCTGTTATTCATGACAGCCTGTCAGATCTTTGGCTTCTGCTTCAACATCTGAAAATATTTATCTATATTAGACGATTGCAGCGACGCACTAGTATAACGCATTTGATATATTTCTTGTTTGATACAATTAATTTGATAAATTTCTCGCATGTTGTTTTAAATAAATCTAACATATGTACTTTTCTTTTATGGGCATAAATTTGACGTACGGGTCCAAAAACACCGCAGGCGACAGTAAATTCCACAGTTTGGCGTACGAAGCAGAATATTTCGCGTAAATCGCACAGTAGTGAACCGCCATCCATCGAGATAATGAGGATGGCATTTCGATTTCTGATGCAGTGTACGATGTACGAAGGTGAATTTCAGCAGCTGAAATTAATAAGCTGATACTGGGGTATGCCGGCCCAGAGATTAGAACAGTATTCTATATGAGGCCGATCTGCACTTTGTAAAGCTGCAAGCGGTAGTCCAGCATGAAATTCTCGATTCACTGAGCACTCCAAGCTTAATGCCAGCTTAGCCTTCCCTTCCAAATACCTTCGAAACTGTACGTCTCTCGAAATGTAAACTTAAAGGATTCCAATGCTGGCTGAGGTAATGATGGGATTGCCCTGAAACCGAGAAGATACGAGGTACGATACAACGGGTTATTTTTTGCGATAAATGTGCAAAACTGTGTCTTTTGGGGATTGATAAATTTAGTCACTCCCAATCTGAGGCTTTGTTGAAAAAAGACTCGACTTCAGACAAAAGTTTGTTTCGACACTCAACGACGTGTTCCCGAGAAATATTAGCACGGCCGGTGTATAAAACATCGCTGGTACTGTCGTCTGAATAAAAATGAATATTACTAGTATGCAATACAGGTAGCACGAAACCTTGGGAACCACCAGCATTCACAGGCTTGGAGTCGGAGCATGCACCGTCGACTACGACCTTAATACTCTAATCCAAAGAAAATTAGTGACCCCATTGCATAATTTCTGGGAAAGCCCATAAGAGGGAATCTTTGAAAGAAGCGCTTTGTGCCAAACCCGATCGAATGTCTTTATTATGTCAAAACTAACTTCCATGGCCTCCCTCTTGGTCTCGACTGCCCCCGCCCATTCGCGGCGGAAACGCGACTTCGACGGAAACCGTATTCACGATTACTAATCAGCTGATGCTCTTAGAGGTACCACATGACCTTGCAGTTTAGCATTATTTTTTAGAACAAGGAGATGATAGCGATAGCCCTGGTGTTGGAAAGGTCCCAGCGGTCACCTTTTTTAGGCATCTGGTACACTAAGGCTGTATTACATGAGCCCGAAACGATGCCTATAGAGTAAGAGAACCGTAAACGCATTAGAACCGATGCAAACTCTGGAGCATACGTATTCACCACAATTTCGGGGATTCTATGAGGCCCACTCAATTTGTCCAGGGATATGAGCGCTTTGCGCACCGAGCGCTGTGTAAAAAGCGCATCCAGGATGAAGCGCTATATGGTCAGCGGTATAATCCCCCGTCGTCGATAGTCAAGTTGGACGCAAAAAGAGGTCCTAAAAGATTGCTTTCTCATTTGCGGCGTGGCCAAGTCATCCTTTTTGTGCAAGGACGGTAATGATGGTTTACAGAAATTTCCTTGGGCAGCCTTTTGAAGGGCTAAGAACGCACGCTAGGCAAGGCTAACTAGTTTCTTGCCAGTTCTCCCAGTTCGCTCCGATCTTGCCCCAGCGATAACACTTTTGAAAGACCTGGAGGCAGAGATGTATTTATTTTTGAGTACACTAGTAGTAGATGGGCAAATTGGAACGCCGATGCGTCAGCCAAAGCCTTGTAAGACTCCTGCTTTTGCCGCGACGCAATTTAGCAGGAGCATCCAAACCAATACTGGGATCTGTCGCCGGTAGGCACTGAGGATGACGGCATCAAAAGTTGTATCAAACCAAATGCCTAGGCAAAGCCGTAAACAGATCTTTCCGCATGATCAGTAATAAGAAAACCGAGCCATTTAGCGTGTTGTGCGTTGAAACTTGTGCGTTTACTGTATAAAGTTCTGTGATTAATTTTCGTCAACGAAATAATCAGTTACCTATTGTCGTTTGCAACGTTTCGCGTTTATGTGACATCTAGGAAATTGAATATACCGTCATATTAAGGGGAAATATAACCTCAAATGGCTTAGCGAGATCCTTCGTTATGCCGAAAGTATTGCAGCATTAATTTTGAAATAAATATATGGTAAAGTTGAGGATTAATGTTAAGGACTATGTTAGACGAAACACGATTCCGTAAAATTTTCTTGATAGAAAAAAAATCCAAAGTTACCTCGAAACTGAAAAATAAACCGCTGTTATTCATAAAATACTTTAAATAAGACCATGAACTGACTGACCATGAACTTTGCATACTAACTGAACTAACTATAAAGCAGTGCTTATGTTTTTTACTTTTTTTAAATACCATTATTTTCACTGTAAAAAGAAATTACCTAAACTATTGGCGTCTTGAAGCTTGATTCCTGTCGCCCCGTTAGTATCGCTTCAGGCTTTTGAAGGGAGAAGTTGTGTCGCTTACGATCAGAATACACATTACGCAATAGGACGACGTAAAATTAAAATGAAAAATAACCTTGATAAAAATAAGAAGCGACTGGGTTGGCATTAAGAAACAGGCATACATATGATAAACCTAATGAAATAAGTATCTAACGACCGATCTACTTACAGTATTAGTGATTACAAACATGTCGGTACATAGCATACGACGCGCGGGGAAGTAGGGGCGAAATTAGAATTTGAGCTGACTTACTATATCCCCTTAAGCTTTACTTAAAAAAGTACGCTTAGGCTATGATGGGATGCTTGGATACGCGAGGCTCCCTTTTGCGCGAGACCCGTAGCAATTGCTACTCTTGCTACGTGGTTAATCCGGCACCGACAGTATCTGTCAAAATGGCGGATTATATCTTGTATGTTGTAAGCATTTCGGCTGTATTTTACTACCCGGGAGCAATAATTTAGTTAATTTGTGTTTTCTTTAAATGTATGGGTATAATGTTATGGTTTATACAACAAAATATATTAAAAATGTTTTTTCTCATCTAAATTTATGTATTATCATAACATTATTGTTACAAGCGAGGTACAATATAAGTAATTTAACTAAAAAACTGTGGTGGAATTAATCGACGTATTTTATATTACAAATATGTATATTATATTTTTTCATTATATTTTTAAATAAAAAAACTCACGTAATCCATAAATCGCACGTCGTTACCGTTACAGCCTATGTATAAAGTCCACTCATGAACATAGGCCTTATATTTCCTCAATGGGGAGATATTTGTCTCAGTTAACACTGTCTTACTAGAAGATTGTCAAGCGGGTTGGTAACCAAAAATTTTTTTTAATTATTAGTCGTTATTAGGAAGACGTTGCTGCTCATCTCCTGATTTGTTGCCATCTGTCGCCTCTTATGACACGACACCCACGGGATGATATGTGCTAGATATATATATATATATAAATATATATATATATATATATATATATATATATATATATATATATATATATATATATATTAATCGCACGTCGAACCAGTGTCAATTTATGGAAGCCATGTGTGAAAAGAAAATATGTAACCTTAGTTTATACACTCTAACTTAGTTGATGTGATAAGATCATAGTTTATAATTATATATTAGAAAAAAGACTACTTTACTTCCATTTCGTTATCTTATATTATATAATATAATCTTCACCAACTTAGCTGTATAAATAAAAAAAATCATTTCATTAAGGTTCATATAACACTCACATCATGTTGTGATGCTATATTTCAAAAGTTGTAGTACGGAGAAGTCACCAGCGTGATACCTGTAGATAAATATAAAAAAGTCACAATACGTGTGCTGAAATATTTAGTCGATGGGGAAGGTTCTGAGGTCCCACAATTCGTCCAAGAGCGAACTGGTCTGATTTCTTGCTCTATATCTCGGAAGGTATACATTACTTACATACTGTTACGAGCGTAGGGTTCGTGACAATAAAAACTGACACTTTTAGAATTACCAAAATTGACACTTTAATTATCGAACACCAATTACAAGTTAAAACACTAATTAATTACACTTAACACTTAGTTCGTAATTATATCGCATTGAAGTATTCACTTGAATCGCCAATTCAATACAGACTCGGTCGCGGCCCTACACGGCTTTATATAGGGCCTCTTCCACTAAAACATCTAGAATGTTTCAGCACATACCGGTTCCGACCGACTAGGTGTAGAAAGTTCCCTCATATTTCTGCCACTCGATACTAGATGGCGCTAGTGGCATTTACAAGCATTAATTATGGCGCGCAACAATACTTTTATCTAATATAAAATATAATATTTGTTTGTTCGTGTTCTATGTGCTGCTATACCGTATATCAGATTGCGGTAAACATTTTTCAACATATTGCTTGCACTTCTGCGCAGGTTATAGGCATAGTTGGATCCGGTAGGTGGCGCTGTTGTAGAATCTAGATATCACCCGTACGAAGCATAAAAGATTGTTATTTTGTAGATAATGTAAAACTCCTCTTAATAGAGGAGGTTGTAAATAAAGTAGCGGATAGCCCTTTTTGGTTATATAATATGTTAGAGAACGGAATTACTGAGAACCGTATAAAGTACCCTGTGCGTATAATTAATAAAGATATTTATAGGTGTCCAGGGATATAGCATTCGGTTATTCAATTAAGTAGGAATTTTGATAGAAACGAAAACAATCGGAATAAGAAAGTATGAACGACTAAAATGATATGTTGAAATGAAACGCAATAAGCTAAGCCAGGCGTGGTTGTACGTGGTAGAGCCACGCTGCACCTATATTATGGTTTGTACCACGTATGTAGGTCAGATGGTTAACGCTCCCTGTAAATATTACAGAACGCAAGTAACTCGGGTTCGATCCCGCCGGCACCAACGAAATTGTTAATTGCAATTTTAAGTGCTGATTTACGACGTGCTCGGCGGTGAAGAAAAACATCCACAACATGAGGAAACCTGCATGTCTGAGGAATAAGAAAAAAAATATTTAGAAGACATGTGAAGTTCGCCAACACGCATTGGGGCAGCGTGGCGGACACTTCCTTGCCCTAAAACCCTCTCAGAAATGAGGGGAGGCCTGTGCCCAGCAGTGGGATGTATATAGGCTGTAACTTTACTTTTACTTTACTTTACCACGTATGGTTCGGCTCGACTGAGGATCACGCTCTCACAGATTACCGGCCTAAAATAGCAGCTAAACACTTCTTCACCACGCTCTCGCCAGAGCGTAAAACTGTTGTGCTTCGTATGGTGAGTAGAGAACCGAAGACACTTTTTACAGGAAACGAGTCACTGTATCTTAGTCCACAAGGATGACAACGAAACAACGTATCTGCATTTAGTAGAGAATAGTATGGCCATAGAATCCTTTACCTAATTAGATCGACTGTGTGCTCATTTGGTACCCTTATTCAAAAAATAAGAATTCGTGTTCTTCTGCGGATATAAATCATCTCGTAAATAAATCACGAGGATAGCCTTTAATGATATACTGATTATAATTAATATATTACTGTTTTATATTTTATATATCAACATATTACAATCAAACATATTATAATCAATATGCATAAACATAAAAAAAACTATCAAGTACATAAAATAAGGATATCTTTTTATATTTTTCTTCGATCTTTTGACTTCTTTTCGGGATGTATTTTTGAAGTACATCGACTTAGTACTGCCTTATATTTAAAGGTGTTGAGATTTCTCCGAATCTCAACTCGTGTCTTTCAATACATTGAATCCAGAGCCAAAGCAGCGGCAAAGAAACTAGACGCATGAGTAGGCTTGCTCTCGGTAACTATTATCTAATCTGTGCTCTCGGTATTCTATAGGATAAATTTTATAGATAGTGCGCAGATATTATATAATTTAATTCCTTCCTCTGCTTTCCAACATCGTAAAACCAGTTGGATGGTGGGTGTCCATTTGTTGTCGATATTACCACGTATTCGAACCTGATGACTTGCTTTATCTTTCGTAATGCGTACAGAAAAGGAGTGGAATTTTTTTTCCAGTGTCTGTCTTTCCATCCAAATACAAAATAGGGGTTTTCATGACAAAAGTAAATAGACTTCTGTTGCGCTAAGCTGAATCGAAATAGATTTACCATGTAAGGTTAAATCACAATTACCAACAGGTGAGACTGTAGTCAAGCATTGCCGTTTTATATTTAAATAAAATTCTAACTAAGTTTGAAAATTTGCTTGCATTTCAACTCTAATAAATTCTCTCATGCCTTATTTCTTGATGTGTGTAATGATCGAAATAATTTCATATCTCTAACTTTCATGAAGGTTGAGTCTTAATCTAATTGATAAATCTCGTTTCATCCCCAGGAACATATTGTATAAATTTGTTATAATGTTGTACGCCTATTTTATTTTGTTCGGCTCTCTGAAATTTTATTCGCCAATGATAAAATAATCTAATCGCAAAGCATTTATCCGTAATGATTTTGTGTCCAAATGGACCGATACAATAAATACCAACTTAGGCTTCCCCGATAGATCAGCTCATAAAGGGGATATTTGCCAAAGTTGCCACAATTGGCAGGTTTACAGCAGTTTTATTTTTTTAGTTATTAGGAAGACGCTGCTGTCGCTTCACACGAGGTCCACACAGAAAGTTTTTAGAACTGGCCACTTGTAAACGATATAATAAAAAATATAATCAAATTTTGAATATGGAA
The DNA here is from genome assembly GCA_907164705.1 of Parnassius apollo. Classification (NCBI taxonomy): domain Eukaryota; kingdom Metazoa; phylum Arthropoda; class Insecta; order Lepidoptera; family Papilionidae; genus Parnassius; species Parnassius apollo. Next base: position 7,528,953 of record CAJQZP010001697.1, read on the forward strand.
CTCTTTGACAATATTTGTGTGTGTTTTTCATTAATTTAACATTTGTTTACGATTTGGCGGCAAATTTAAATTTGTCTGTGTTACGTCATGATGGCATGAATTTAAAGCGAGAAAATTTTAGTACAATGATTTTTTATGACTTTCGATGTCATTTAAGTCAACAAGAAAGTTATGATAGACTTCGATTGGCCTTTTAAGATGAAGTCCCATTTCGTGCCAATGTTTACAACTGGTTTAAAGAGTTTAAACGTGGTCGCACTAATCTCACCGATGATCTGCGTGAGGGGCGGCCTTTTATACGGCGACGACGTAAGATAACATTAGAGTTGTGCGGCATACGATGGAGACTGACAAAAGAGTGACTTATCAACAAATTCGAATAGGATTATGCATCGGTATGAGTCAAATTCACAAAATCCTCTATGAACATTTAGCGATCAGGAAGCTTTGTACCCGGTGGATACCTAAAATTTTGACAGAGGCCCAAAAACTCCGTTGTTAATTGGTATCGTGAAATTTTTAAAGATTTAACGGAGGTGACTCAAATGCTGTTTTACTGTCATGATCCTGAAACTAAAAGACAGTCTACTGTCTGGGTATTTCCTTCCGAGGAGTTGCCAACTAAATTGAAGAGAGGTCGAAGCGTGGGAAAAAAGATGGTGGCCTCGTTCTTTGGAAGGACTGGTCATTACAAAACGGTTACTGCAGAGTGGTACACCTACAATTGTTTTCCATTTGTCTTGGAAAAAGTTCGGCAGAAACGACCTCGCAGTAGGACTCCTTTACTACGACAATGCCTCGTCGCACGCCGCTAAGCAAACAAACGACTACTTGGCGTCGTCAGACGTGAAATTACTGCGTCACCCGCCCCATAGCCCTGACTTCGCAACTTGCGATTTTTATATATTTCTGAAAATAAAATAAAAACTACGAGGAAAACGTTTTATGGACGCCGAGAAAGCAGTGGCTCAGTTTCAAAATGCCGTCGAAGAGACCATTAAGGACGAGTGGGCAAAGTGCTTTTCTCAGTGGCTCCAGCGGATGCAGCGATGTGTTGATGTAAATGGACACTATTTTGAAAAAGGTAAAAGGTATAATGAAAATAATAACTTGCTTGTTTGTATAGTTTTTGATTTTCTAAGAACTTTCAGTGTCACCCTTGTACGACACCCTCAGGACGATATTCTTACACCGTCCAAGGTAATAAAAGTATTTTATCATAAATAATGTTATATCATATCACATTTGAATAATTTAATATATAAGCCATACGTGGTTAGAAGATAAGTTAATATTTTTCCTTTTGTTATAGAAGTGCCAGTAGACTTTTGTTATAGAAGAAGCGACAGTAGCCTAATGGCAGGACGCGGATCGCGAACTCAAAAAGGTCGTGGGTTCGAATCCGCTTTTCGACTACTGGCGTGAACCACTCGTAACACAAGCAATTTAAGCTTACCACGAGTGAAGTGGAGCATTAGTAATGTTTATAGCATTGTTAGTATTCTTTGAAGAAGGGTTATAAACGAGCAGAAAGGGTTTGTACCACTTTCGTCTCATAGAGGCCTAAATTTATCCTTGATTACGAATCTAAATATAGATGCGTTCTCATCTCTAATCCCTGAATAATACGAAGGGATGCGTCATTAGAAGTAAATTGGGGTCTAGCTCAAGAGATGACTTTTCCGTCTGTTTTTATTGAAGCAAGAATGCAAAAGAGCACATAGTTTACCTGGTAGTAAGATTCTGTAAACACGATCCCAGGTTGTAGTTTTGTTGTGGTTGTACCGCAAATAGGTCTTTTCGACCGGTGAAAGGCCACGCTCTAACGCTATATCAGCGTAAAATAGTAGCTGTGTTTTGTATGGTAAGTGTAGAGAAATGGAGACCTCTATCCTTGTGAATGATACACATCATCTTAGTTCTCAGAAGTGACAATGGTTCTGCATTTTGATTCATAATCGAGGATAGAAGTAGAGTCTTTGTACCACAGCATCCACTCATCATCAGGTGTACTGTGTTTACTGGGTTTCTTTATTTAAAAGAAACGCTTCGTTAACCTTTACTAGAAACATAAGAACTATATTATGTGTAACTAATTTTTATTTCATTAACATTTTTGCCTCTTCTGTAAATCTGTAGGTATTTTTATCTATAAGCCCAATTGTCATGAAGCCCTCGGATAAGGAAAATAAACAATTTGTGAGTAAAAATGTCAATAGTTTGAGCACTGGCAAAAAAAGAGAACTGTAAATATTTTGAATTGTGAAATTTTGTTGGTATTGATGAAAAAGCTTTATTATTAATGAAACGTGTATAGTTTTCGTTGGGTTTTAGTTTTTTTTTTTTTGAGTTTTTAATAAGTAAAAATTATTTTACTACCGTAATATATAAAAAAACTTTAAAAAAGTCAATGTATATAAAAAGCTTAAAATTAAGAAGTCATATAAATTATTTACCTAAAAGACATGAATTTGGGAATAGCTTTAGAGAAAACTTTGAATGAAATATTGAACATTAGATTCAAAACGTCTCAAAGCATGTAAAACGTGATAGGGACGTAAAATGAAAAAGAAGTAATTTAATCAGCAGCACAATGAAATTTTAACTTATCTTGCGTTTTCATAATTTATTAATGTATGTAACCAAGAGGTACCATAATCGAAATAATGAAAGTGCTTTCTTGCGATTCTATTGCAATGAACGCTATACATTGAATATTACTAAGTGTACGAATTTTATGAAGTTTAATTAAACCTACTCTTTGTTTCCGACGTTTTCAGCACCCATGATGACGGGTTGGGGAGTGGGGGGGGGGGAGGGAGTAGTGGAGATATTTGTCGTCACGGTTCGTTAGGTAGTTCGGGCTAACTATGATATCTAGATGTCAAACCGTAACGTCAGGAATTAAAAATAAGTAAAATAAGTTAAAATAAACGCGAATAAATTCGTAAAATTAGTTTTATTCAATGATACATTGAAATTTTTAATACTCGTGGAATGACATCTTGAGTGTCAAATGATTCTTTTGAAATCATAGAACATTCATTTCAGCCCTTAATAAGTCCACTACTGAACATAGGCCTCTCAATGAAAGTTACAAAGAACGGTCCATAGGACATTCATGCATAATATTACATTTCTAAATTATTAAATTCAAATGGTAAATTACGAAAGAGTCTCCCTCGCTAGTATAGACGTTTTTCAAGCACACCCGTTTTCCGTATAAACGGCGACCTTATACACGGGTGTAGATCTTTAAAAGTACATGGTTCCTGCCGCCTGTACAGCCTATGCGTTCAGTTAAATATACTCTGTCATACATACTCTACCATGGAACTATATTGATCACTCTTAACTATTCACATAACGTTTGTGCTGAAGGAATCGAAAGAGAATCTTGATTTTTAATTAATAACTTTGTATATATTCCACGACTCCGTTGTAGCCTTTATTTTTGTTATCTGCATTTGTCTTACACATCTGGTTATACTGGACGAGATTCTATGAGAGTAATTAACAAATCACCATCTATTTCCATTACAGCGCATGACGAATTCACTACTGCACATAAGCGTCTCTCAATCAATGCCACCAAACAAGGTCCTGAGTCATATACCTCACACCTCGTACATACATATCGTTCTACAGAATGACCTAAAATAAGAAATACGAGTATTGTAAGGGAAAAAGAAATAAATAAATAAATAGGTGGTCTGCCAACGTGCCAACACGCACTGTCTCAACACGGTGGACACTTTCTTGGCCTAAAAACCCTCTTAGGATTGAGAGGTGGTGGTTAGTAAAATAAGATTCATTTATATTTTTAGTCATTTACATGAATACTACATCTTTCAAATAGAATTAAACTCGACGAAGCATCAAATTATGCATGTATTTTTAAAGCGCCTGATAGAAAATTCCATTAACAGGAAATCGCGATTAGAATATAAATTTCCAATATCCCCTCGAATCGGTGAAGTGTTACTTGATATAAACTCGATGTATAATAAATCTTTATTCAAAATTGCAGCACCTTTAAAATACTTTTCTTCCGTCGTAAATTTTATAGTGCGCGGGTAACCTGGGTTCGATCCCGTTGGAACGAATGAAACGGAAAACTGCTTTCTTTAATTTTACGTGCTGATTTACTACATGCTCGGCGGTGGAAGAAAATTATGTGCTGAAACCTCCATATCATAAAGTAAAATATTTTGAAGACATGATGTAACGTTCGTTCACAAGCACTGGAGCAGAGTGGCAGAACAATTGCTTCATAACTCTCTTAGATATGAGAGTAGGGCTGTGCCCAACTAGGCGACGCACTTAGAACTTAAATAAACGTGTCATAACTTTTGTGTTGCAGTGTGTAGTGTAGTGTACGAAAACCAGCGTAATTATACGTAGTCGTAGTAGTATTATTTTTGCCGTGAGGCATTTTATTTCATTTCACTTGGGAACACAGTTACAGCCTTCTCTCTTGAAATTGGTTGCAGACATTCTACAGTAGCCATTTACTATTAGGCGAGTTGTCTTGAGGTAGAAATAAGTAGTAATAATAAAAGCTGAGATGGACAGCTAAAAAGAATACAGCCCCATTTCAAATTGTGGACCACCGGTTTAATTAAAGATAAGCAAAAATTAAATGTTAGAAAAATATCTAATATGTCTAATTTTGTCTCCAGCTTGTGATATTCCTTAGTCCAATCAAAAGGGTAAAAATTAAAACCTTTAATAAAAAGTTAAATAAAAAAAAACTGAAAGGAATAAAATAATTTCTACATGATAGCATAAGAAGTCGGAGCTTTTATTACTTCTGTGCACTTTGTCTTAGCAACGACTTTAGAAGCTTTTATGTGGAAATTATTTGATCCTTTTTAGTACGTTGAAGTGGGTCTTTACATTTCATTAAAATACTTTTTTAAACTCCCGCTATAAAAATCAATGATTTTAAAAATTGGGGAAGCTATTGTTTTCACCTCGGTTTTGGAAAATCGAGTTCTTATCAGAATTCGACTTTTCGAGGTTCCGATGAAGCTATTCGGACTATTTTTGCGATGATGTCCGTATCTATCTCTCTGTGTATATGTGTGTGTGTGTGTGGGGGGGGGGGTAGGCATGCTAGCGTGCATGCATGCCTGCGTGCGTGCGTGTGTGTTTGTGTATGTATGTTTGTAAAAAATGGAAACATCTCTAAAATTTGTAACGGGGTGTCCGATCGAAAAGCGGTTTACGGCATTTGAAAAGGGCCTGGCTTAACTCGAGAAATATTTAATTTTGAAAAAAAAATAACAAAAAAACGTTACGTTTTTATAAATGGAATTGGGAGCGCTGTGATATTGAAATTAGCGGGAAATTCCAGCGATAGCCTGACGGGTCAATCAATTTTTTTAATTAACATCACTGCCATTACAAGGTAACATTAAAAGATTAATTTTTACAATTTCATATTTTCTAGTCGCACGATATTTTATTTGCCACTGGAAATGTCGTTAATCATAACGACTGTAATTATTTTTGCGGTGTCGGCGGAAGCCGACATTTTATTATTGTTATACCTTTTAGTAGCATTTTCGAACAATTTCGTTATTTAACTATCTATCTATCTATTCAGGAGAAACATATAAATAAAAAAGCAAAAAGAAAGCAATAAAGTATACTATGTATATCTTCGTACCGTTCATTTATACGTGGTAGAGTCATGCTGCAGTTATATTTTTGTAGTATACATATAGCACGATAAGGTCGGCTCGACCGGGTAAGGACCACGCTCTCACAGAATACCAGCGTAAAATAGTAGCTTAATGCTGCTGTGTTTCGTATGGTGAGTGTAGAGAACCGGATACCCTTTTTACTGGAAACGAGGCATTCCATCTTAGTCCTCACGGGTGACAACGCATCTGTATTTTGATTCGTAATCGAACATAGATTTTGATGTCTATGGCCCACAGAAACCATTTACCATCAGGTGGACTGTGTGCTCGTTTGTCACCCTATACTATATAAAAAACACGTATAAGGTGTTTTTTATATAGTATAGGTATAGTAATTAACAATTCGTCAATTGTTAATTTCTCCGTGAAGAGATTTGTTTTATTTTAATTCCTATTATAAGAGTTGATTGGTACGTATAAAGCTTTACGTCCTTTAGACACGCTTTTATTAGCTACGCATCGTTAATAATTTTTGTCTCATCAACTTTATATCGTTTTCAAAAAGTTTTTCATCTAGTCATAACCAGTATTTCAATTTAGCATTTCAAATCCGAAGATATGATCTCATCACAATTAAACAAAACTAAACGAAGTCAAACTCGGCACACCTAGCTCTACTCCACTAAAACCAGTGTTTTATGTAAAAATAGCAACTATTCGATTAAAAAAAATATAAACGCAGCAATAATTTGTCTTTCTGACAATGTGCTTTTTATATTATCATTGATATGTTCAATATGACTGTTAGATACGATTTCATACGACAAAACGTTGTATTCTTGATTTTTAGGCGCTAGTAGAACATACCTTCGCGCTTTGAGCTTAAGGCATGCACTATTTACAATAACAAATCAAATTTATCGTAAGATCCTATTTCTTTTAGTATAGAACCAAGAAAGTAAGTCGAGAGTATCTATCTAGCTATTTATGTAATTAAATCAAAAGTAATTTTCACCAACTTAAAGACGGCGAATTGACTTGATGAAAATACTCATACAATAATTTAATAACTTTATCCTAGTACCCTGATCAAGATCACCAGGATAAAATAAAATAATTATCAGGGTCATAATAGCTCATAAACAGTGCATTTTTCAAGTTTTTGGTCTCTTAAATTATTTGGTTTTAGCCACTTAAATTTGATTAATTCAATGAACTGTTTTCTAAACATCAAAAAAGATAATGGATAAAATGAATAAATTTTACACTATCAATAATGTATATAAATATGAAAAATAAAGCTATATTCCATGAGACCCCACTGCAGGATTCACGTTTCAATGAATTGCAGACATAACATGTAGGAGGTTAAAGCTGCGTGTCCTGAAAGTATTTTTCAAATATCTTGACATATAAGATACAAATTTTAAATACAGCCGACCTTATCTTAAGGCTAATATTAAATGCTTGTTAAATGTACAGAAAATTTGCCTATAATTTTCCGTAAAATATGAAGGATAGAGTCATAGTCATAGTGACTATTATATGTACCATTATACACATTTTATATAAGTATATTTACTAAAAACATTATATATACATCGAATAAGTGGAGTATATTCTGTAAGTACTATAGGAATACACATAATCGAATATTACCTATCTTAATCTACAAGGAATTAGAATAGAAGATATATTACGAGTAAAGTTCGTTCATTAAACATTAAGATTTGACACTTTAAAATTTTATCCTATTTATTTTGAACCTTTTGTATTACTTTTTAATGAAAGAAAGAGGGTATATATTTGCGAAAAAGTGATGAATGCATGTAAAAAGTGAAGTGTATTCTGTGAATACTATAGGAACAAACACAATCTAATAACACCAATCGTATACTACTAGGAACTAGAATAGAAGATATATTAAAGTTCATTCATTAAACATTAAGAAATTTATTGACACATTTTATCCCATTTATTTTGAACCTTTTGTATTACTTTTTAATGAAAGAAAGAGATAATTTATAAAAACATGAGCCAGCGAAAGTAGATACCTAAAATGACTTGAGAAATTATAAAAAATTAGTTAATAGTTAATAAATAAGAAAATATAGCAAGTAGCTAAACTATGATTTTTTGATAGAATCAGGCGTTACTTTGTGGAAATCCATTATAATAATAATGGATTTCCGCAAAGTGACGCTATAGAATATTAATAAGAAAAAAAAGATATTAATTAATTTGCAACCTTCCGCTAAATAAATACAATGTTGTGTCTTACCTGGATTGAAGAGCACCTCCCGCCCTCCCTCAATTGCGTGCATCAATCTCGTCACCACTAATCCCAGTTTAAATACAGCCGACCTTATCTTAAGACTCATATTAAATGCTTGTTAAATGTATAGAAAATTTGCCAATAATTTTTCGTAAAATAAAAAGGATAAAGACTATGACTACTATACATCATGTAACATAATTAACGCACTTTGAGAAAGTAGTTTGTACAGAATCGTTTACTAAACCGATTCCTATCATTTTTAATATAGGTAATTTTTTATCGAAAAAATTATTAAAACTACGTAAATTACAGTCACACTAAATCTGTACAGTCATAACAAACTAAAATGGACCGTAACTTAAGGCAATAAGACTTTTAAGAGTGCAGTTTTATTTGTATTATTACAAATACTGTCATTCAATAAAAATAAAGAAAAATGAACTTTATTTCAAGCACGTTAAAGTCTTTGCGTTCGTGGATTTGTACTGTGACCACAACATCCTTCCGGAATTTAAATAGCTTTATTTGATAAATAATCAGTGCATAAAAATGTTTAACTAAAAATTTAGTGTATGTATTATGATTATGACATAATATACTAATTGGGGTGTCTGAGGGTGTGCGTTAATTACGTTACATATTGTATATACCATTATACACACTCTATATAACACTTTATAACCTAAATACGAAGGAATTTCTCAGACACAAAAATAAAGACAGTATAATTACAAAAAACAAGACATTATAATTAAAAAAAGCAATACAAAAGGTTCAAAAAAATTATTTTGAACCTTTTGTATTACTTTTTAATGAAAGAAAGAGGTATATATTTACGAAAAGTGATGAATGCATGTAAAAAATGAAGTGTATTCTGTGAATACTATGGGAAAAAACACAATCTCAATCAGAGCCGTGGTAGCTCAGATGGTTAACGCTCGCTGTAAATATAACAGAACGCGAGTAGCCCGGGTTCGATCCCCGCCGGCACCAATGAAATTGTTAATTGCAATTTTAAATGCTGGTTTACCACGTGCTCGGCGGTAAAGGAAAACATCGTGAGAAACCTGCACGTATGAGGAATAAGAAAAAATATTTCTAAGACATGTGAAGTTCGCCAACACGCATTGAGGCAGTGTGGTGGACACTTCCTTGCCCTAAATACTCTCAGAAATGAGGGGAGGCCTGTGCCTAGCAGTGGGACGTATATAGCCTGTAACATTATTTTACTTTAAACACAATCTAATAACACCAATCGTATATTACAAGGAATTAGAATAGAAGATATATTAAAGTCCATTCATTAAACATAAAGAAATTTATTGACACTTAAAAATTTTATCCAATTTATTTTGAACCTTTTGAATTACTTTTTAATGAAAGAAAGAGATAAATTATAAAACGTGATCTAGCGAAAGTGGATACCTAAAATGACTTGAGAAATTATTCCTTTAATTTATATTCGCAAAAATACGAAGATCGTTAAAGAAAACGAAAGCTATTAGGAAACGTCTCCTTAAAAAATTGTAGGTGACTATTTTTCTATTAAAATTTAGGTTTTTCTTACAAAATTTACAATAATAGGGAAAGTTTTCTCAAAAAATGTACAATAGCTGTCAATTTTCGGTTTACTATGCTAACGAATTATAAGATGATGATTAACAATGACATGATAATACTGTTACGAGCTTAGGGTTCGTGACAATAAAAACTGCCGATTGAATTACCAAAATTAACACTTTAATTCACTTTATACTAATTAAAACTTAAAAGACACTAATAATTAATCACACTGATTCCCTTTATTTCGCTCCGAAGCTTGTCTTCGCTTGTCTCGCCAAATTCAATACTTCCCCGATCGCGTATTGCAGCGCCTATAAATACACTTTTTTCACCGAAACATCCAGAATATTCAAGTAAATACGCACGCCAACCGACCAGGCGCCGAAAGTTCGAGTGTAGGGCTTCTAGAAAGCTTAGTTCTTCAATTCGATACTAGATGGCGCTGTTTGTTAAAAGACTAGTCATGTCATTTTCTGGAAAGCTCCCCTCGCTCTGTTACCCGACACTAGATGGCACTAGTGCCAGACGTCAACTTAGGCGCGCAACAATACTATACTAGACTAATGACTGATAGACGTGGTTTAAATTCACCATCAGACTACTGTCGTGAACTACGAGTACAACTACTATCTAGAACTAAAGCTAAGTTACAATGGTTGACATAAATACTAGTAAAATTAATATAATTGCTCTTTAATGGTGCCAAATAAAATGTAAATTTCATGTGTGATCAAAAATCTGTTATAGATTTTTTCTGAAAAGAAATTAGTTAATAGTTAATAAATAAGAAAATATAGCAAGTAACTAAACTATACTCCGTTAACCCGGGACGCTGTGACCGAAATTCGGTCTTGAGGGAACAATACATTATGAGTCTCGAGTATCGTCATAATTACTGTGTGGTTAATTTCATCTGCGCAAATGATGATATTCTATTTTTTGTATAATAAAGATGAGCAACAATATTCACATGGTGATTTGCAGCAAGTTGTTCCGATTAGATTTTAGTGGATAAGTTTAGTTCTTAAAGGTTTTAGGCTAGCAGTAGACTACTGTAGGTTAATAAAGATGATATTATTTCTATACGACGCGACGCGGTAGGATGACATTTCAGCCTATGAGTCTCTCTGTATAAGTAACACACTCTTACCTATTTCTGACGTTAATAATCACTGTGTGCAGTGCAGTGTTCCGATCTGAAGGGTATATAAAACATCCAGTATAATAATGGCTGTTCTGCATTCCATCAAAGTATTCAGACGTGACAACGCACCTAGGGTCTTCTTTGTTTGAAGTTGGTTGCAGGTATCTATGGGCTAATGTAGTCTCTTTGTTATTACAAATTCATAAAAAAATATACTTATATCGTTCTTCAAAAATTAATCAGTGACCCAGTCAGTATTAATTTATCGAATGACATTTGTACCATGCGAAAAGGCTCATGACCGTGCTTTTTTTGGAATTCTTTGCGGTAGGTTTTATATTTAGCAGTGACGAACAAGATTGTAAGTCTACAGCAGGCAGGCAGTCATCGAGGTAATTCCAGATGTTCTCCATTTTAAAATCATGGACACTAAAACAGCGAAAAGCTCACACAACCCAGCTTTTTTCGACCTATCTAAGCAGCATCTTAGAAATATAAGGAGGCCTTTGTGGGTAGGCCAGCAGTGGGAAGTGGATAGGCTGTAACTTTAACTCAGTGTGTCAAAAACTTTGGATTTCATTAACAAACAGAAACTGTCTATAAGCTGTTTTAGAAAGTGCTGACAACGATTAATGATACTTTATTCGTCGGGCTTTTTAAGAAATTGTTTTACAATAAAAATAGTTGTGTACCTCCACTTTCGATTTACTGTTTGGTGAAACATTGTCAATTAGTTACTTTTCTTTAAAAAAGCTATTGTAATGGATGTTCATGAAACGTCAATCAGATCATCATCATCATCATCATTACAGCCCTTCACAAGCCCACTGCTGAACATAGGCCTCCCCCAAGGTATACCACAAACCACGATCCTGAGCCACCTGCATCCATCGACTTCCTGCATATATAAGATCATCACTCCATCTAGTGGGGGGTCGCCCTACACTTCGCCTACCGGTACGAGGCTGCCACTCGAGAACCCTTCTTCCCCAACGGTTGTCGGTTCTTCGAGCTATATGACCAGCCCATTGCCACTTCAGCTTACTAATCCGTTGGGCTAGGTCGGTTACTCTGGTTCTACTGCGGATATCCTCATTTCTAAGTTTATCACGCAGAGAAACTCCGAGTATAGCCCTCTCCACAGCTCGCTGAGCGACTTTGAGCGTCCTTATATGACCAGCAGTGAAGGACCACTTCTCGGTTCCGTAGGTCATCACTGGCAACATGCACTGGTTGTACAACTTAGTTTTCTGGTTTTGAGGTATACCTGACGAGAAATTAGTAATTTCCCGAGTAATTTCCCGACCGCCGCCCAGCCGAGTTGAATCCGCCGATTGACCTCTCTGTCGAAGTAGGACTTACCTTATCGGACTATTTGTCCCAGCTAAACGTACTCGTCAACAACTTCGAGCTTAGTGCTCCCAACAACTACCGGCATAAGTGCGACATGGACATTAAACATGATCTTTGTTTTGTCCTTGTTAATCTTAAGACCTATCCGTTGGGAGGCACTATTGAGGTCATTGAGCATAGTGCTTAAATCCTCCAGCGATTCTGCCATAAGGACTATATATCGTCGGCAAATCCGAGGTTGAGTGATGTACTCGCCATTGATGTTAATACCGGACGTTACTCTGACTGGAGGATACTTTCCAGTCCAGTAGCTTGAAAACGTCTGCCAACGCAGCGGTGAAGAGTTTCGGGGAAATAACGTCACCCTGTCTTACACCTCTCTGCAGTTGGATAGGTTTCGAACTCCGGTTCTGTACTCGGATAGCCATCGTAGCCCTACTGTACAAACACTTCAGCACTTCGATATACCGACAGTCAACTTGGCACCGCTGAAGGGACTGTAGCACCACCCAAATTTCGACGGAATCAAAGGCTTTCTCATAGTCCACATACGCCAGGCAAAGTGGCAGATTGTACTCTTGGGTCTTCTGTACAATCTGCTGAAGGGTATGTATGTGGTCTATGGTACTGAAGCCTTTTCGGAAACCGGCTTGTTCGGGAGGCTGGAAGTCGTCGAGTCTGCGTGCGAGACGATTCGTAATGACTCTCGAAAACAGCACGTAGACGCGGCTCAGAAGTTCTTCAAGAGGGCGTTGTCACCTTTCTTGAAGAACAAGACCACCGCACTTCTGCTCCATTCAGATATTCCAATCAGATATAATTGTAAAATCAAGCGTCTAGTCAAATTCGTTTGAAAACAAAACCATTGTTTCTTCTAAAGATGTGTCGCCTCATCAACATTCTGCTCATTTCCGCGGCAGTAAGAAAGGAAGTTAACATGGAAATGAATAGCGCGAGTACGTAAATACTTCGCCGTTGGCATAGAGTATTATTATAATACTAGGTTGCCTCCAAGCCCGCAAAGTACACATATGCGGACTGTTTAAATTCTGTATGACATATTGCCAACAGTGTAGCGCGTAAAATATTAAAGTTATTAGTTTTTCTAAAACTTTATTATTTAACTCTTAAAAGTGAGCGAAAACTTTTTTGGAACTATTTCGACGTCCGCCATTGCGTGAACTTTAAGCAAAATAATTTATTAAAGCAGGATGTAAATGCTTACTACACATTGGCTCCGATGCCGCCATAGAAGTATTTCAGGAAGTTCTACGACAGCGCGAATAGCAGCGGCAGAAACACAATGTTAACAAGATAATAAAACTAAAAATTTTAGTAACTTGCTAATGTCCACACATAAAGAAATAATTTAAATAATGGTAGAATCAGACTTAATATACTTCAAAACGTATAAATATGTTGAAGTATTTTTTTATATATGGATTGAATATAATACAACATTTTCTAAAATCGATATTTTACAGGTTTATAGCGACGTTTATTTTAATATCTGGAGTAATACTAAATAATAAAAAACAAGAAAAGTAAATCAAGCAGAATGTCGCTTGGAAAGAATTTTTAATAAGGAGCTGAAAGGTTTATTAGCAAAAAACTTTCCGTGAATATTAATTTCTATAATTCAGCTTGCATTAACAGTAGTAAAACATGAATGTTCTACTTTAAAGTGCCTTATAACAATGTAAAAAGTGCTGTTTCTTTAGATAAAGCTGCCGCTTCTTACCACTTTATAAACTTCATACCAGGGCTGTGCTCCCAGTTCAATTTAACTAAGTGGGGATATTTATACAATGCCACAAATAATGCAGTACTCGTAGCCAAACCAATTATATAAACAATAATTATCAAAATTAATTCAAAATATAAGAAGATATCGCTTAGCCTACGTTAAAAAAATCACCCAACTCCACTTATGACGTCGTCAATAATAATAGAAACATCGCTAAAAAAGAAAAAGCGAATATTTTACATAGAATATTATAGTAAAAAGCTTTTTATTAAAAAAAAAACGACCTAATTGAAGTCAGTTAGATCCTCAAGTTACACCGCTTTTACAATATCATATGAATATGTCCTGGTAAGACATGTAAGACGTCAATGGATGCAGGTGGCTCAGGACCGTGTTTTGTGGCATTCCTTGGGGGTAGCCTATGTCCAGCAGTGGACTTGTGAATGGCTGTAATTCACGGTGATGAATATGACCACAGATATACCTTTACCGTTATTGCCTATTAAGTCCAATGTTGAACATAGCGTTCCCCGTGCGTTGCTGATGTGTACAGGTGTCCGTAAAACCTCTCAATCTTAATTATAACCATTACTGCCCCTGAGATGATACTGACACAGTCTTCAACTTTAACAGTAGGCTCTTTTCGGTAGTGAGGTGTATTATATTCGATAGTGAAGCAGCTTAAGTTCTCTCAGCAAGCTCTGTAGCTCCGCAAGCTATATAGCAATAAATATTTCTTCGACGTGGTAGACTTTGTAATGAAGATATCCGTAGTAGATCCAGAAGAAGGACCAAAACCTGATGAACCAGTTACTTGAAATGGCAATGAGGCGGCTAAATAACTCAGAGATTCGACGTGTTTCGAAAGAGTTTGCTCCTCGTTAGGTGAACATAGATGCAGGTAGCTCAGGACCGAGTTTGTGGCATAATTAATGGTGGAGGCTAATATTGAGTAGCAAACTTTTCATGGGTTGTAACGATCATGGCCTTAATAACCGTATAGTGAAGGTGTAAGAATATCCACTTCACCATGATATCGTCCCGTAGGTGTAGTATAAGGCGACTGAGCGAAATAAACGACGAAATTGGCAGCAGCATTTTTCCTATAACAAAAACAAAATAACAATTGGATAATTGGATAGGTTTTAATAAATGATGAATAAACTTCAACACAACGATACAATGAACATAGTATGTAGCTAACAAAGCACTGTAGTAACTTTTTGAACTAATCGCATGTTATTTGGCTACACTACAAGTATAGCACAAAATAAAAGTGGACGACCACTTTTCAAGCAGAATTGCTTCTAGAAGTCGTTGTCTACTTTTTAGGAGATAGAAAATGATTTGTATTTCAAGCAGAATTGCTTCTAGAAGTCGTTGTCTACTTTTTAGGAGATACAAAATGATTTGTATTTCCTAAAAAGTAGACAGACAACAATTAATGATATCGGCAGCTATGCTTTACTAACTGGGGCGTTATATGCAACAAAAACTTAAATTTCAAGTCTTGTTAATAGCTAACTTAAAGCAAATTATTAAAAAGTACTAGTTTGACGGCTCTGTGGCACAGTAGCATCGCAATGAGTTGCAACGCTACTTTACAAAAGTAATAAGAGAAAAGAAGTTAAAGAATTAGTGTTTTAATTATTACCTTTGAGCTTAAGTCGAGACCGAGATGACTCGATAGAGTACCTAAGCGTTATATATTTAAATGAATTTCCTCAGAGAGCTTAATTTGAATTTTGAAATCAGAATATTAGATTAATTAAGTTAATTTAGTTCGAAATAATATTGAGTTAAGTAGCAAGATATATCAAGCATTAAACTCCAAATGTGCTTCCAAACTCGCAAATGAATGTCTCATATTTAGTAATATTATGTTATAGTAGTGAAAATTCTTTACAAAGAAGTTTTTAACCCACTTTTTTGTGTGCCATTGACATTGACTAGTTTAATAAAGACTATTTATTTTATAAAAAATCCTTCCTTTGGACAATTTAAAGTAAAAATAAATAATAAAAAATTATTAAAACGGTTTATTGTGGTTGAATTGTCGGTTGGTTTCGTCAGTGGATATTAAATTTCGAACACTCGAATACGATTCTCTTTCTTGCCCTCGTAATTTCTAATTATTGAAGCTCACTTCCTCTTTCGTAAAAAGACTAGATAATAAAAACCCTTACAATGAACAAAGACTATGAGCTCATTTAGTTCATATATTTCCTTAACTATGCAAAAAAGTTAAAATATGATTGAAGTAAAGTCTTAGTAAAGTCTATGAATCTTGTTCCAGATGCGTAGCCTTAAACGCTGTAAGTGAAAACAAGCATGAGTTAGATCTATTGAAATGTGAACAAGAAAAAATAAATTTATATAAATATTAAGTTATTTTTGTAATATGTAAATGGTTACAGGAAAAAGCTTTGGAATTGAATAGAAATATTATTACTTAACATAGTTGTCGGCGACAAAACACACAATTAACCAGTGACGAACTGTGTTTTAAGACTATTATAATTTCATAATTAGTGTAGTTAGTGTCTGCGATAAAGCATAATTTACCAAGTGACGAACTGTGTTTTAAGACTATTTTAATTTCTCAATTAGTGTAATTAGTGTATTAACTCATATTAGAATACTTATTTATAAAGGTTAATTACAAATTAAAAACAATTACAAAAATATATACTTAGGTATATTTACATTAGTTTAAGAACTTAGTTATTAAGGTAAAATAAAAAGGTTTATTATTTTTTGGTTTTAAGTTTTTTCGGAGGTTTAAAATTATTAAAATTATACTAATTACAAAAAAAAAATTTAATTACAATTAGTATGATTTAAATAAAACCTTACCCATTCTATGTTTCAATTCTCACAAGTTTCAATGATAATGTTGCTCAATATTCGAGGTGCAACACAGGCTTGAAAATTTAAGTCTTCAAAATCGGCGCCACTAGCCAGGTACCTCAAAGTTTTTGTAAATTTGTAACCTTTGAGAAAAAAATTGGTAACCTTTGAGAAGCTGGTATAGATTGGCTCATAACTGTGTCCCTTTTCTCAAAGCGAGGACGGAGCATAGCCAATAATTCTTCAAAAGTTTTATGGTCCATGTGCAGGAAGTTTGCGTAGTCTTCGTTATAGTTAGTTCGTAGTAGTTAGTACCAAATTCTCGTGGGTATATTTATCTCTTAATTTCAAGTATTCTCAACTCCATCGTCTTTTTTTTGTCTTAATACACAGTGCTAGAGTCAATGCCAAAAATGCGTTATCTGGCGATGGAATGCCTCGTTTCTAGTAAGAAGGCTCTCCGGTTCTCTACACTCACCGTACGAAACACAGTAGCATTTGTTATTTTACGCTGATATTCTGTGCGAGTATGGTTTTTCACTAGTCTACATAACTGCAAGATGGCCTTACCACGTAATTATAATGTACGTACATTTTTTTGGCAACATTGTCATTTTAGGTTTCAATAGTTAAGACGAAAATAACTATTAAAGCTATTCTTCTTTCAATATACGTCACTTTAATTAGTTTCATAGGTATTATTGTATGAATATTAACTTCTAGGAAAGTCAGGCAAAAATATTAATACTAGTTAAGGTAAAAAGTTCTTTTAGTTCTACATTATAAATATAGCTAATATAGCTCTCCTGAATATCGTATAGTATAACAGTCAAATAGTTTGAAATCTTCTCGAAGACTTTCCGTTTAACCACAAGTCAATAATTCAAAGTGATATTCTATGATCCTTAAGCGATCCCATTTCCACCCTCTTCACGCAAAGCGATCTGTGGTATATTACTTCAGTGTCGTTACTCGATACCTTCCAATTATATTGAACTAACAAGCAAACCTATTTAATTAACTCAATATGGTGTCTGTTCTTGATTTAATAAAGAAAACTTAGTTTCCTTCAGTTGTTTATTTAATATTCGGGCGGAGTTTTTGTCTTCGCGATGCCTGCCAACGATCAACGTAACAAATAAAAACACCGTGGGCAAACTCCTTCGCCCAATTCAATGGAGGAGATTCTGAGGAGGCTACGCGTGCTGGAGGACCAGCCCCATGCGCCAGTGGAGACGCAAGACATTGCAATGACCAGCGCTGGCCCTAACCGCGCCGTCGATCTGCCAAACACGACACCATCAGCATCGCTGTTCGGGATGCTTACACCGCCGCGTGAGGCGCCACACCCCGCACACTAGCAACGTGGGATCAACGCAGTCTGAAGACGTGGTGACGAACGCCGTAGAACGTCTTTTGACCACTATTCGGCAGTAATCAGGTCAGATCTAACCGATATTTTGTCTCTGATTTTGATCCGAATGTTCATGACTTCGAAACGTGGTGTGATGAGGTAGAAAGAGCCCGTATTTCGAACCATTGGGACGACAGGGAATGCCTTGCTCGTGTCGGACATTATTTTAAAGGAGAATCTCGCACCTGCTTAGCCAATGGACAAGCAGTATTCGCACGTGATCCAATTTCAAATTAAAACTAAAAGCGCTATGCCCACGATCTGTCGATGTCGCAAACATTCTTTATAATGTAATGCGGACAGGTTCTGATAAATACTCCACATATGCTGAGTATGGTCGTAAATCACTTTTAAGGTTACGAATAGTTAAAGGTCTCATTAGCGAGCTGCTTACGGCTATTATTATTCGAAGAATTGCAGATCCACAAATTCGTGCCATGGCTGCTTACGCCAAATTATCACCTGATTCTGTAGTGGAGTTTTTATCGAGCTTTGTTAAACCTTCTAACAGCCATAATAGGAAAGTGTATTCTAATGGTTTCAATCGATTTGACCAACTCTCTAATTGTAGTAACTCAAACTGCAAACCGTTGAAACGTCAATATGATCCCAAATATTTAAAATCAATAAAGTGTTATGAATGTAATCAACTAGGTCATAGGAGTGTTAATTGTCACAAATGGTCAAATGCACTCCCGAGAAATAGTAACGAATAAGTCGCGTTACCGACGACATCTCGTTGCGATACGTCGAAGTTTGCGTTTTGCAAAAAAGGTAGGTCATTCGGGAGTAACTTGTTTTGCTAACGAACGAGCAAATTCACGGAATAATAACGATGTTAATTTTTGTCGCCAATTCGCGGACAGTTATAAAAATCTTGATGTGACAACTGCGATCATTTCGGGAATACCGTTAGATGTACTAATCGATGGTGGTTCAAGTGTTTCCTTAATGTCAAAAAATGTGGTAATCATCTCCCGTGTCAAGTGAAGCCTACTAATCAGTTATTATGTGGCTTGGAAATAAGATCGGAATCATTTGTAACATTACCCGTCAAGTTTAGCGATATAACAATAAAAATTGATTTTTATGTGGTGGGTGGCAATAATTTGAGTGTACCAGTCATTATCGGTACAGACGTACTAAACAGGAAAGGTATCAGATACATATGTTAGGACCGGTGATCGCCAACGTATAATTCATAGTGAGGCGACTGTAAACGAAATTCTGCAAGTAAATTTGATTTCTTTGTCCGATCAAGTTAATACGTCAGTATCTGGAAATAATAGAGAACGATTACTAGAGATCTCCAGTATTCGATTTCTTCTTAAGTGGTACCGCGACCACCACAGTGAAAGATAGTGAGATGCATATCAAATTAACAACCGATGTGTCCATGTACTATAGACCCTACAAATTATCGCATGACGAAAAAGTAAAAGTATGCACTGCACTATAGTGAAGGATTTTCTCGATAAAGGAATTATTCGCGAGTCCGATTCATAATACGTTAGTCCGATCTTGCTAGTAAAAAATAAGGGTAGTTCTGATAGAATGGTCGTGGGTTATCGTGCACTGAATCGAATCACCGTCAAAACTAGATATTCTCTCCTCTTGATCAGCGACGATATAGATAGTTTAGGTAATGCTCGCTGGTTTAGCTCTCTTGATATGATTTCCGGTTTCCATTAACTTAGAGTTGCAGAAGAGTCGATTCATAAGACCCCACCCGTTACACCAGAGCAGTGGCCCAGTATAATTATTGCAAAGTATATAACCGTAGGTGTACCTACGGTTTGGCAAACGTGCCGATTTTTTATCAGAAAACTATCTCTAAAATGCTTAGAATCCTTCATTGATGCTGGAAAAGTATGGTCTATATCGATGACGAATTAATAATGACGGATGTGACTGACAAATACCTCGTTTTATTAGATTAGGTTATGAAAACGCTAACCAGAATAGGTTTTTCAATTAATTTAAAGAAATGCACCTTTCTTACCAACGGAATAGAATACCTAGGTAGGTAAGAAATGGTCAGGTTAGACCGAGCTGTAATATTTGAAAGGTGTCGATAAGAAGGAGACGTGTCGTTGGTACTAAATCTTTAATTATAATGCTGTTTTATTACAAACTTAACTCTAATATATATTTATGTCGTGTGGGCAACAACACTACATTACAGAGCGATTATCACCCGTAACACGTGCTGCATTTTTTGAAGGTACTAATAGTACGATTGCGGTTTTATTTGCCTGGTTATTTTACAAACCTACTAACCCCTCATCTGTCAACAGGTCTCTGGAATGTTGGAGTATACAAAGGCGCATATTATGTCAAGTGCTTTCTGGAGCTCGATCATTTGCCTCGTATTTCAACGTGCTATATTGCTTAACTAACAGTTAAAACTTTGTGATAAGAATGTGAACCCAAACGGGACATAAATTTTTACATAAGCCACTTAATTTTCAGTATTCTCCACTGACTTTAAACTTACCCAAAACTTACCTTATCGGGTCACTTAAGTGAGGCTAGTTCTCGTAGAGCCTGTGAGGCGAAAGAAATGTGTCGAGAGCTATGTTATTTTTATGGAATAATGTTAAATATGTTTTTAAGTGGGTAAAGTAAAATGTTTGTCAAATAAAGGTTTGATTTTGTGATTGTAACGACTTATGAGTATATCATAAGTAGGAGGAGGTCGATTACATTAATTTCAAAATAGAATTGATAATGTGTTACGAAGGGAGTAGTCCTGATTCGTATGTAATTTGTTAACTTATTTTATAATGACTCAAACGATTTTTTTGAGGCTTTGTTTATAGCTCTCATACGAGATTTTTGCAGAAATCGTAAATCTGATTACACGTGCCGCGATCTATTATGAACCGATGTACAAGGTAGTAATTGTTGTTGTAAGCATTATGTAAAGTATATAAAAGTGATTTTTCATATAATTTAAGCAGTCAAACTCTAACCTCTGTTCGGTACACAACTTTGTTATAGTTTATAATATTCCGAAGTGTAAATTAAATTAAATTAGTTTTGCAGCAGTAAAGGTGTCTTTTTTTTAAAAAGGACCCCAGGCGCGCCATCCTAACAATTTTGGTGTCAGAAGTGGGATATCCTGGGAAAGCAATTAAAGTACTGGGATTCTTAGGTGTTAGGCGCGTTGCGACAAGGAATTCCCGCCTAATACTTATTTGGCCTTACCTTAACCTTAGCGTTCATCACCAAGGTCCTTGTGTAAGGTGCCAGCTGTCGACGGTAAGTCTTGGGTACATGTTTTTTTAAACGAGCTTGCGGCTCACCTGATGTTAAGTGACTACCGCCGCCCATGATCAACCGCAACACCAGGGGAATTGCAGGTGCGTTGCCGGCCCTTTAGAAAGGAGTAAGCTCTTTTATTGAAGGTCACCAGGTCGTATCGGTCCGGAAAAATCGCTGGTGGTAAACTATTCCACAAAAATGTTGTACGCGGAAGAAAACGCCTCTTGAAACGTACAGTGGTGGACCGCCAAGCATCTAGATGGTTTGGATGGTATCGGGACGTTTGCCGCGTAGTGCGCTCACGAAATTTGGCGCCTGGGATTAATCCGAACAATTCCTCAGAGCACTCTCCATGGTATATGCGAAAGAAAATGCAAAGAGATGCAACATCTCTTCGCAGTGCCAGTGAATCGTGCCGATCGGAAAGCACTCGGTCGTCGACGATTCGAGCCGCTCTGCGCTGGATGCGGTCAAGTGGAAGGAGCTGGTACTGGGGAGCCCTAGCCCAGAGATGGGAACAGTATTCCATGTGCTTATGTGGGAGTCTGCATGATGAAGCACGAATGGGTCGACTACCGGGAAAACCACGCTCTCAAGGTTTCGTAAAACCGGAGACCCTTTTACTGGAAACGAGGCATTCCATCTTAGTCCTCACGTACCGCCGGGCCACACAACACTTACCATCAACGTCTTTCACCCTATCCTATAAAAAAAATGTGCGGCCGAACCTGCGCCTTGTAAAGTTGCAGGCGGTGTGCCGGCATGAAATACTGTCCCGCTCTGCTGAGCACGCCAAGCTTTTTTAGAGGCCAATTTGGCCTTCTCTTCCAAGTGACCACGAAACTGCACGTCACTCGATATGTCGACGCCGAGGATTCCGATACTGGCTGAGGCAACAAGGGGTGTGCCTTGAAACAGATGAGATACGACAAAGGGGTTCTTTTTAGCGTTTAAAGCGCAAACTTGTGCCTTCTGGGGGTTAAACTGTACTAGATTTAGTCGCCCCCAGTCCGAGACTCTGTTCAGCAAAGACTCGACTTCAGACACAAGTTTGTCCCGGCACTCGGAGACGTTTTCCCGAGAAATATTGGCTCGGCCGGTGTAAAGAGCAACACCAGTGCTGTCATCTGCATAGCAATGAATGTTACGGGTTTGCAACATATCATTGATATGCAGAAGAAACAGCGTTGGCGATAGCACGCAACCTTGTGGAACACCAGCGTTGACAGGCTTGCAATCGGAGCTTGCACCGTCTACAACGACCTTGATGCCCCGATCTGCAAGAAAGATGGGGATCCAATTGCACAATTTCTCGGGAAGCCCATTGGAAGGGAGCTTCGAAAGAAGCGCTTTGTGCCAAACCCGATCGAAGGCCTTCGCAATGTCCAAACTAACGGCCAATGCTTCCCCCTTGGACTCTACTGCCTCCGCCCATCTGTGAGTTAGGTAGACCAGAAGATCACCAGCTGACCGACCACGGCGAAAACCGTATTGGCGGTCACTAATCAGCTGTGATCCTCAAGGTAGCTCATGAGCTGGCAGTTTACAATGGACTCCATTGTTTTGGAGAACAAGGAGGTGATGGCGATAGGCCGGTAGTTGGACGGGTCTGGGCGATCACCTTTTTTAGGGATCGGGTGGACGAAAGCCGTCTTCCATGATTTTGGGACTACGCCTAGGGAGTAGGAGTACTGGAAAATACGTGTTAAAACCGGTGCCAACTCTGGAGCACACGTCCTCAGCACAATAGGAGGGATTCCGTCAGGCCCACTCGACTTGTGGATGTCCAGGGAGAGGAGTGCTTTGCGAACCGAGCGCCGTGTAAACAGCACTTCCGGCATGGAGCACTCACACCACGGGATGGTCGGCGGCGTACTCCCCCCGTCATCGAGAGTCGAGTTGGACGCAAAGAAAGAGCCTAGAAGATCGGCTTTCTCCTTTGCGGTATGGGCCAGTGAGTTGTCCTCCCTGTGCAGAGATGGAAGAGATGGCTGACAGAAATTCCCCTGGACAGCCTTGGCGAGAGACCAGAATGCACGGGTTCCAGAAGGAAGGCGAACTAGTTTCTCGCCAATTCTGCCTATGTGCTCTGACTTTGCCTTGGCAATGACTCTTTTGAAGGACCTAGAGGCGGAATTATACTTCTTTTTTAGAGCGCTGGTGTTTACATCCCGGGACGCTGATGCGTCAGCCCAGGCTTGGTAGCACTCCTGCTTATAGCATGATGCTATTTTACAGGAGCGACCAAACCATGGCTGTGTGTGACATGTGCCTAAGCCCGCACAGTTGCACTTGTGGTCAACGATAAGATTCCGCTACTAAGCGCGAGCCCGCACCACATCATTTAGAAACTCCTGCTGCTCGAGTGTGAGCCCGCATCACAACCCCTTGCACTATCGGATCACCGGACAGTTTGACTCGCCACCAACATCAGATCTTGCATCAACACCATGTGTAAGGTCTCTTCACGGACAACGCAACGTGACTTCGAGGTAGCGTCGTAATTTAAGACTTCCAGAGTCGTCGAATAGGTACTCAAGCCACCGCTGCAATTGACGTCATCGCTGCAGTGTCGAATTAACTGACACGTTTTGGAAAACCAAGATGTTGGTGAGAATCTACATTTTGTGAGTAATTTTTATATAATATAAAATTAAAGTTTCTAAAGTTATTAATTAAAGTGAAACAAGTGTAAGTGACTTAATCTAAAAAAGTAATCAACTATAAGAGATTTATTTTAACATTAGACTTAAACCGTTAGACTTAACGGTTCTTGCTTTCTCAGCGCATTTACGCCTTTTGGAGATTTTTCTTCACCTGTTTCTAAGCTATTTATGGTGTCCACTTGTTTGGGCCATAAATCAGGACTTTTCCTGAGGGATTCAGGTCCTTGAAACCAGCGATGACTTACATCGAAGGTGGAAGGAAAATTTCTAGTGGCGTCGTCTGCCAAATTTTGTGACGTTGGAACCCATCGCCATTCACATGGTTTACTGTGATCTTCGATCTCAGCCAATCGATGAGCAACGAATGGTTTAAAAGCGCGAGGATCTGACTTAATCCACGCTAACACTGTACTAACAGTTGTAATTTGAGCCTCTTTACCCCCCTCGTCCCCTTGCGGCGAGGTATTTTCATTGGGGTATCGGTGTAGCATTCGATGATGTGACATTCTACATCCCTTTACATCACATTTTTTCCCTTTGCACTCTAACCTCATATGGTTAGGTGACAAACATCGAAAACATACTTTCGCATTTTTAACCGCTTCCCATTTCTCGCGATTATTCATGTCCTTAAACTTATAACAACTCATTATAGAGTGCTCCTTGTTACATATAACACACTTATGTGTTACCCGACTTACAGGCTTATCCTGGGTTATCATAACTACTTGTCGGTTGTGCCCTTCATTATGTCGGCGTTCTAGACGCTCGCTCCTATTACTTCGGCGCTCATAGCGCTCGCTCTTGAAACGGTTGCCTACAGACCCCTTTGCGGTGTGTACAGTTTGCTTCCTGAATTCAGGACGCTTCCGTTTTTCAGGCACATTTTCATTGCTTAAGGACGTTCCAAATTGTTCACTCAATAAATTTAAAAACTTGGCCATCTTCTATAACTCTGGCTCCAAAGGATGCTGAGCTCGATATTCAAACCATTTAAATTTAATCATAGTTCCAAGTTTCTCGACTATGCGGTTCACTAACTCCGGTGAGTATAAATACTGTGGTTGATTCAATGCTTGTATTGTGGCAACCACGTTCGTAATACGACTTGCAAAAGATCCTATATTCCGGCAATCTTCTGCCAATCTTGGAATACGTCTTACATTCTCGATTTCGGCTAAAATGAGCATCTCAACCCTACCGACTCTTCTTTCGAGAGCGTTCATTATTTCTTCAGGTTCACACAAAGTAAACAACAACGACTTAACCGATTCTTTAGCGGTGCCCTTTAATGCCCTCCTAAGGCGTGCGACATTCTGCACCCCTGAAAATTGGCTTCTCGTGTCTTAAAACACCGTTTTGAAAACTATCCATTCACCCGGGTCTCCATCGAACACCGGTAATTCCTGGAGAAAATGAAGCTGGAAAGACTTATCTTTACCCGCTATCTTTATTGCACTCACAATCGCTTCGGTCAATTCTGACACCTCACTCGCGTGTGTTTTCTGTGCATTTCCTTGGTTGCGCTCGATCTCCGCCCCTTTGCGGCGTGATCCTTTACACGCTTCCTTATCAGTAATATCGGGTTGCGTTACACTAACCGGCGTGCTCATTATGGTCTGTTGAACACAACTCCTTACGAAAGGTTCCACCTGAGTATTCTGCTCTTCATCATCCTCACTCGAGTCGATCTCCTCTTCTCGGTTGAGTCGTGCCAACTCCAATTGAGACTTGGCTAAGGCAGCAGCTGCCTGTGCTCGTTCGAGCTCTGAGCGTTCGAATTTAATCCGCGCCTCTAATTCGGCTTTCAGCCTCGCCGATCGCGATGACCTACTACCTCTCTGTGACCCTTTGTCACTAGTGTGCCCGATTACTGTCCTTGACGATGCCGCTTCTTCGGTCCTTTGACCTACTTTTTCGACTACCGTTTCACTCCTGGATATAACGGATTGTTGTGCGGTGCTGGCCTGCGTACCACTGGTGTCCGATTGCTTATCATTGCCATGGACGCCCCTGAGTCCCACGTGCATGTGGACGTATCGGTGGTGGCTCCACTTGAAGGAGTTGTTCCACTCGAAGCAGTAGCTGTGGTCGCTCCAGTTGGTTCCACCTCTTTAGCTTTTCTTGAGGGCCTTGTCCTTGTCTTGGTTCCTTCGCTTCTCCCTGTCTGGTCTTGTGCCTTCTTCATCTTGCAGGAAGGTGATTGTTGGCCTACGGTCCCTAACTGTCCCTACAACCCCCTTACCTACAACCCTTCTACATCCCAACCTAACCCCACTCCCCCTCCCCCCTATATCTCCCAACCCTACAACCTTACTACCACCCTAACAGCCCTATCAGCCCTATCAATCCTGAACGGGGCCTACCGAGGTGAGCCGTCCAGGGATGGAGTCGTGCAGGAATGGAATGGAGGAAAGGTTTAGGAACTGTCGAGCGGTAGTGCAAGCGCAGTCTTGCTCGAGAGAACTGCTCCACCCGAAGGTGTTGTGCCAGAGCCCGACCGTTTGGCACCGTTAGGTGGTCGGGATATATGCTGCGCTTCGTCGCCCAGTTGGCGGTGACGCCTCGTCCAGGCGCCCTCTTCCGGCAGCGATGCAGTCAGGGGCCCATGAGCACCCTCGGCTGGCAGCAGCAGCGGTGGATGCTTCTTCTTCTTGCACCCGTTGATGATCCGACAGGAAATGCCGGACACGGTCGTCCGACAGGAAATGCCGAGCACGCTTGCCCGACAGGAAAAATGCCAAGCCCTGCTTGGCCACGATGAGCGCCTTCACAAGGCACCTGCGCCTGGCTGCGATACGTGCCCCATGCGAGCACATGCCCCAAGCCGCAATCCCGATTTTCTTTCTTCTGGTAGTTCCAGGTCCGGTCCTACTGCGCTGATCTGGTCTTCCGGCCTTTGGTCCTGTTGCTTCAGCTCAAACCTCCGGCTTCCTTCGGTTGCTGATCTTCACTCGGCTCCGAAGGTCTTCTTTTTCCATAACCAGCAGTCCACAGCTGGTTCCTTGATCCGGCTCGAAGGACCACTTGAAAAGGAACCAGACAAACGTTAACTAAGAAACAGAAGGGGGGAATCGAGGCTTCTCTCGATCCGGCCTCCTATAACGCCTACGTTGGGTTCGGGAACAACGTATGTGATCTCCGCAACGGAGTAACACACAAGGGCGATAACCTCTTCCTTTTCAGAAAATAGATTCAGGTGGGGATTACGGGTCTTCCGAAGTCATCCCGATCCCAACGCCTTAATTCTTAGATATGGACTGTATCACTTTAAGGGGTGAATTCCTTGGGAATAAAACAGCAATTATCTTCAAACCGTTCCGTGAGAGAGTAATTAGTTTTCCCTATCGCTTCCCTATACTTTTTCTTTCTTCTTCTTATTGACTGCTGGTCTTGCACTTTTCCCGAACGATTTGCAAGAAAAATCAATTTACTGAACTACCTCGAAGCTAAACGCGAAAGTGAGCCGCGCCATTTGTGCGCTTGCGCAACTCAATTACATCAATTTGTACTATCACTCTCTCACGGTTTGCTCAATAACTTTATTTGTATAAGACATACATTTATACAATTTACTTATATGGATAGCACAAAAAATATCTACACTACGATATACATTACATTTTCATATCACAAAAAATCCTTTATTTATTTAACAAAATATGCTTATTTTACTCACATGTTCAAAGTTGGAATTTCTTAAATATTTAACATAGAAAGTTAAAACAATGTTTTCCACTTAAAATTATACATATCTTAACTAATACAATAGTTTAATTTACATTTTCTCTATACATTTCACTATTAAAACACTTTTAAATTTCTTATACAAAACTACAATTATTTCACTTATTCACAGGAATTTTCACATAAAATAACACAGAATTCAACTCTTTTACACGTACAATCAATCTGAAATGTTTTACAAGTCATTTTACATAAATTGCTGAAATTTGCAAATATTTAAATTTCTACATATTTGGCCTCCTAAGTACGTGGCTAGCGTGCGTCTATGAACTCACACTATTTGAACAACTAACTTTTGCACGGCTATCGACTATCAGTAAAAATGGAAAGTTTAGTACACACTAATATCAACAATACTAGGTGAATAAATGATTCTACTCAATTCTCAAACGCCGAAAACTATTTCTAATCAGATTCATATTAGTTATCATGTTTCTTATCAAACAATATAAGTGAATGTTTTCATAAATCAATCATAGAAAATAGGCACTTGTTTTCATACAAAACATATCAAACTCATATAAGACAATACTTATGCAATTAATTTCCATTAATTCTACTTATGCACAGCGATCATCTCGACCGGGGAAGAAATCCTGGTCTCTAACTTTATTTTAATACTTCCTTAAATCAACATTATTGGAAAGATAATTTCAACCGGGGAACAAATCCGGTAACATAATTTATATCTTAAAATTCCCTATATGAATTTATTAAGAGATATTACTAAGAAAACGATAAACTATTCCGACCTGGGAG
Organism: Parnassius apollo; assembly: GCA_907164705.1. Lineage (NCBI taxonomy): Eukaryota > Metazoa > Arthropoda > Insecta > Lepidoptera > Papilionidae > Parnassius > Parnassius apollo. The sequence continues at coordinate 7,557,392 of CAJQZP010001697.1, forward strand.
TCGAACCCAAGACCTTCATATCATTAATGCGATATTTCTTTAAGATTCAACTAAGCATTTTCTTATCGGAATATTGCTGCTTGATAATTTGCTTTTTTAGAAGCTATTCTTAATCGGTTAACTAATAAATTGAAATATTCTTATAGACGCGTCGCCAACACTATTAGTTCTCTTAATTTATACGTTATACCTCCACGGTCGGAGATGGTAATTGAGTGCCAAGTAGCCAATTTATTAGAAGTAGGTGATTTAGTCTATATTAAACAGCACCATAGGTTGCGCAAGGCCCTGTCTCCTATTTGGAAGGGACCTTTTAAAATTATTAAGGTTAACAGCAAAAATAATGTTACTGTATGCATAAATAGGAAACACGTAAAATACCACATTAATGAAATAAAACCAGCGTAATTTATGTAATAATTGTTTCAGATTTCTCCTGCGATCGAGTTATTCAGAACCGATTGAACAAATTGTACATAGTCCAGGGTTATACTTCGATCCGACTTCTATGGCATACTTCTACAACGATTATTGAAATGTAGTAACATATGTAGAAATAATACCTATAAAGCCTTATTTAAATAAAATTGATCAATTTATTTCAATCATGTCTAGTTTTTGTGAGAAGGCTCAAAATACCGCGATTATTACTATAGATTGCAAAGATATTATAAACCCGTTAGAAATTTTAATTAACGCTAATTATCTTAAATATGACTCGTTATCACGTATTATTTCCGAAAACCCTATTAATCGTTTTAAAAGATCTCTTGAATTTGGCAGTCAAACTCTAACCTCTGTTCGGTACACAACTTTGTTATAGTTTATAATATTCCGAAGTGTAAATTAAATTAAATTATTTTTGCAGCAGTAAAGGTGTCTTTTTTTTTAAAAGGAACCCAGGCGAGCCATCCTAACAGATCGCGCGAGTTCGCTCAGAGGTGCCGCGGCGAATGCGCTTGGTCGTGTGTTAGTGCTGTGACAGTCGAGAAGATAATCTTTCCCTATTCTTGAGCTAGATTATGTACTAAACAAGCCCGTGTTTATTGATTTTGACTACGTTACATGTTGTGTTCAGTGGAAGAGACCCGTATAAATCCAGTGCGCATGGTATTGGGTTGACCCTGACACTGGTCGTTTCTGGGGTGAGTCGGTGGCGCAGCCGACAACAGACCTGTGTAAATCCAGCCATTATTAGGTATTTGGGGTGACCTGCTAGAGACTGATGTAAATCCTGTTTGCACATGCGAGTAGACTTGAAACGCTTTTGTGTAGCGTTGATAACTGTTCATGTTGACTGTTTTGACTGAATGACTTGTTTGACTAATTGGGTACATAATCTGACGCTTTTATGAACTATACGAATTTAGATCAACTGTTAATACGCGATATAAATAAATGTCTCTTAGATTATGTGTATCTTCTCAGAGATCGACGATGGTGACGTCGAACAGCCGTGGGACGCGGTGAGTATTGCTGACCCATCCACGAGTACCTGCTGAGGGCTTCGAGCACGCAGTCCCTTCAGGAGAGGCCGTGTTAGAAGAGAGGGTCTGAATCAAGAGTGCCGACACCGCGCCGAGCTATATAGGAGGGCGGCTGGCGTCACTCGCCCCTTTTTGGCATCGGTCATCACGGAGTGCGGAAGCCTTGCTCGAATACTAGCGTCATTATTTTTAAATCTTGTTTTAAGCTTTTAAGTTAGTTAATATTTGTTTGGCCAAAGGCCATTAAAATCTTTTTAAAAAGTCAATCTGTGTTTCTATTTGTAACAATATTTAATATATTTGTATATATAGAGGGGGGGGGGGGGGGGAGCGTTACAATATCAATGATAAGTTGCTAACCGGTAACATTCATTGCTATGCGGATAACAGCACTGGTGATACTCTGTATACTGGCCGAACCAATATTTTTGGGGAAGATGTGTCCAAGTACCGGGACAAACTTGGGTCTCAAGTCGAGGCTTTGCTGAGCAAAGTCTCGGATTGGGGGCGACTAAATCTAATCCAGTTTAACCCTCAGAAGACACAAGTTTGCGCGTTAACCGGTAAAAAGATTCCCTTGTCGTATTTCCTCTGTTTCAAGGCACTTCCCGTTGCCTCAGTCAGTATCGGAATCCTCGGCGTCGACATATCGAGTGACGTGCAGTTTCGTGGTCACTTGAAAGAGAAGACCAAATTGGCCTCCAAATAGCTTGGCGTGCTCTGCAGAGCGGGACAGTATTTCATACCGGCTTTCCTCCTGCAACGTTACAAGGTGCAGGTTCGTCAACATATGGAATAGGTACTGTTCCCATCTCTGGGCTAAGACTTCCAGTGCCAGCTCCTTTCGCTTGACCGCATCCAGCGCAGAGCTGATCGAATCGTCGACGACCGAGTGCTTTCCGATCGGCTCAATTCACGGGCCCTGCGAAGAGATGTAGCATCCCTTTGCATTTTCTTTCGCATCTAACACGCGGAGTGCTCTGAGAAATTGTTCGGATTAAGACGCGGTGAATAGACGACTTTTATGTATTAAAGGGGGTGAAGCAGATGAGTGGGGGATAAGTAGTCTTGCTCTCTGCGGGGTGCATCGCACGAATCTCGCCGATGCGCGACGTCCATTACATAGAAATGCGTAATTTCACAACCTTAGCGTAATGTACGTTTGGCTCAGCACGCCGATGTACAGTTGGAAAGTATTGCGGTGATTGGCGGTTCGAATCCCGTATTTTTGTATTCGTATTTTTAAAATGTCCTTATTATTAAAATATCTCTATATATTTGTTTTCTTATTTTGAAAATATTTTGTACCAACACCTTTACGTTTTGTTATTTTTAAAATATATACATTTTTTTTCTTAATTTAAATGTTTGAAAGTGATGTCCCAGGGTTTTCATGCTCAGAATCTTTTTGTAAACTAAAATTGAAACAAGCAAGTTTTTAAATTGAAATACATAGTTATTTTAATGTCTTGTGTTTTTTTTTTTGAGAAAATGAATTCCAAGAATTTGCATTTTGAGTAATTTGCATTTGGCATTTAGAAAATTTTGTATGCGGATTTATTTAATTTATATTGTGGGCATTTTGGTAATTTATAGCGCCTGAACCCACTTATTCAATTTGAGAAGTAATTCTGAGTTGATAGTTTAGAAATATTCTGTAACACCATGTATGTAAAAGCTTACTCATGAAAAGTTTCTCCGATCATTCATCTGCTGACGGATTGAATGCCAACCGTTTCTTTTTACTAAAAAAAAATAGTAAAATTGGATTATGATTGTATTAAAAATAAGAAAATAAAAAAATAATCTCTGAAAAAATATTACAAACAAGAAAATCGAAAAAAAGTCAATCAGCAAAAAGCGTGATCCAGAATACTATGCGGGATTAGAACAAATACACATCGACGCAAGAAACTAACTCAATGCACAAAAAATTATGACAACAACAGCCGAAAAAAAATGCACGGCTCTATTAGACCAATCGAACTACTGACAGGTTGGTTGAAATTACGCATGTATGGATAATCTATATAACCAAAATAAGGTGTGCACAAAAACATAGATACTTACTTTACAACTTCCATCATGTGTTTTTGTTTCATCGAATAAGATCTCTTGTTAGCCATTTTTATAATGTGACTAAAACCGAAATCGCAAAAAGTTTAGGACAACTAATAAAAAACTAATTGTATATTTACAAAACTTATCACTAGAACCAAAGCCGAATAAAAATTTACGCCAACAATACAACTTATAAAAACTAATCATAAAATAAAATATACACAGCTTTCAACAACAAAACATACGTAAATGAGTTTTGAGCGGCAAGCGAAAAAGGTCTGTCTAGCAGCACGCCTCAGTGACCGCTGAGGCGTGCTCTGCTGCGACACTGTCGCTCCGCGTACAAATGAAAGAGAAGCAAAAAGACGCCTTCAGTCTTAATTACGCTCAGCTGCCAAATTTCAAAAACGCACTACGCGGCAAACCTCCCAATACCATACACACCATCTGGATGCTTGGCGGTCTACCACTGTACGTTTCACTAGGAGTTTTCTCCCGCGTACGACCTCTCTATGGAATAGTTTGCCACCGGCCATTATTGCGAACCGATACGAAATAGAGACCTTCAAGTAAAGAGCTTGCTCGTTTCTATAAGGGAACCCTGCTGGCCTTAAGGGGGGCGACCGATTTACACTTCGACAAGTACAGTAGCGAGTTTAGTTACAGGGCAGTTGACAGTTAACGGTTAAGTGGGCAGTGACGTTCAAACAATGTCTTCGTGGCGAGTTTAGTTAAGGACATTAGTTCATAGAGTTCGTTGGAGTATGACGTTTCAAGACTATAGAATTTTTCTGGCTTTCGTTTAAGCGATGGTTCTAGGATCCACGTAAGTCAAGAATTAAATGATCGTCAGAGATAGTATTAATGGTTGTTGTTAAAAACGTTTTTAAGAATTCTCTTGAGTGCGGCATCTCGAGCAGGCTTAATTTTACAATTGGGTGTGAACTTCTGCTAAAACTGCTGCTGTTTTTTTTTTGAAATTACGTTTATAAATTACATACTGACGAAACATAAATAATATTTTTGATCTTATTGACAGAATAGAAAAAACTGCTGGTTATTTGAATAAAAAATCATGAGTGCAATTAGTTTTATTAATATTTTCGTATTATTAAAAAATACTAAAAAAAGGACTTGAAATAATAGATTTTCTCACTAAAGAAAGGATCTTGAAAAAAAGGAAAAAAAAAACCGAACCAGAGACAGCACGCAAACCACGGAATTCAGATATCAAGCCCGACCGACATTCCACCTGAGCTATTACGATCGTTATTGATCTGTCAAAATTTACCTTCTTATATTGTAGCAGTTTTTTTATTGCCTGAAAACACGGTAAAAAGGACATTTTCTAAAAATAAATCCTAGCTAGATCGATTTATTGCCCCCGAAACTCCCCTGGACACAAAATTTTATGAAAATCGTTGGAGCCGTTTCCGAGATTCCGATTAATATATATATATATATATATATATATATATATATATATATATATATATATATATATATATATACAATCGGAATTTAAAAAAAATTGTAATCGGAATTGCTCGTTTAATGGTATAGGATTATAAATACTTTACTTTACTTAATAATAATTACAAAATATTAGCAATAGAAATTACTGAAAGAAGATGATACCCAATAAATAATTATACAAGCACTACTTTTAAATAATAATAATTCATACTGATATATCTTTGTTTTAGAGAGCATGAGGGATCTATTGCATAAAACAAACATTAAACATTTCGTCGCCGAAATCCAACACTTCAAGCAAGTCGCACAACAACAAGCTTTTGTACCCGCGCCTACGTCACAGTAAACTAATGAAGCCGGTCATATTCGTATGTGTGCCTGCTGTACAGCTATAGGTCAGAGATATCACCGACAACATTGGCTACAGCTTCCATTGAAACATACTTCAAGCTGCCGAAGAACATCAATCAGTTTTTACCAGCAGTCAAGGATATTAAAACTCTGAAAAATGCAGGAATATACAAGCTTGAATGAGAACACATAGCTCATGTAAAAAATCGACGCTCTGGGAATTCTGAAGTTTGTACGTACAGGATCACCCACTTGACAATAGTACAGCCAACTAGCAGCGATACAAGAGGTCATTTACCTTAAAACGACTGTGGAGTTGACAATCCATTATCTATTTCTTTCCATCTTGTCCGGGAAAACGAGATATTACGACAAATAGTCGTAATATCTCGTTTTCCCGGCAAAAACATGTCAGAGTGAAGACGGGTTCGCCAACATTCGGAAGGCCATTTTAGTAATTGTTGTTTATTTAATTAATGATATTTTGTTTTGTTGATAATTGTTTTTTATTAAGAGTGGTTAATGATGGAGCCACAACCAAGTACGTCGAGAGATAAATCAACAGATTTTACTTCTCTGAAAAAGAAGCATTCGGAGGTATGTATAGGAATAGGATGTATATGAATGTTGTTTAGTAGCTTTAATTAAAACTTCTTAGTTCGAAGTGTACTTTAGTTATCGTAAAGTTATTTCAAAACTGCAACTGTAATAATAAAACTTTTCTTAATTTTTTTAAGATACATGTAAGTAAAGTAAGTATATCATTTTCATTTAATTTTTAATTTTAGGTGACTAGTTTTACTGTGAATAAAAAAAATATGGTATTAATACCTACAAATATGTTAAAGAAACGTGGGCTAATGATAAATACCCATACAGAAAAGAGATGGCGCAGAAAGCATTTATTTAATTTAAATTAAATAAATGCTTGCATGCTGCAACATTATACAATAATTCAAATTATAACAAAACTTAAACAGTCTACTTGTTTGGTTTGATAGACATTTTTTAAAACTATATTGTCTACTTAAATATATAATCTACCTATCAAAAAGTTACGCACCCCTGCTATTCCTAATAACCTTGCATTGGTTTTATTTACATTTGGTATCGCTTCTCGTTGGCCGTAGAATATATACATCAGATTTGATGGACCACAAATTCTCGCTGAAGAATACCGATTCCTTCCAAGCAGTAACCGCGAGGCTTTTGAAATAAAATCAATACATCCTAATTTCAATGGAGAAGATGGATGGGTGCTTCCATCTGTTTGAGATTCCCTAATTAATAAAGTTAAACGCCAATCCAAGCATACAATTGTAAGACTTCAAGACACTGTAAGTTCATACTGCGTAGGTTGGACCAAAACTTAAAATATTTAATCATATGGAAGCCGAGGTTAACTAACATTGGGACAAGAACACCTTGATCAGTCCCACTCGTGATCGTGGGTGCTATAAAGTGCTCGAAACGTCAGGGATATAAATTAAATTAAAATACGCGATGAAATCACTTTAAACTAGTTTTATTTAAATGTGTAGTGTTAGCATAATTATAAGAAATCATCAAGCAGGCCTCCATCATAGAGTGCCTCATATGGCATATTTACTATAGTTGCCTAGGGTGGTCCAAACAGTGAGGTTATAAAATTTTTTTTTGATTCCTCGAACCTGAAGCATTTACTATCTTAGTTTAGCCCTAGAAATGATAAAAAGATTTTTTAAATCAAATTAACTATTTAGGTAGTTTCCTTCCTGAGTAACTTCAGAAGTCTGTAACAGAAAAAACTGGCCTATTAAGTGTCAGTTTTTTTAATGTTATTATGAAAGATTAAGGTACTGCAAAGTTTTTAAAATTAATTAGAAAGTATGAAATCATTTATTACTATTTTTCATTTAATGTTGAAAATTCAAGCCCCACTCTCCTGACAGAAAATTTTTAAGTTTCGTTTAAAATTATTGTATCTTCTGTGAATGTTAGGAAGCTAATTATTTTATGCATAATAGGGCTAATTATTTTATGCATAGTACAAACAAAAAAACTTGGAAAAAATTTCACAATTACATTTTTTTTAATGTTAAGCTGTTTAGGGTGAATATTTTCAAAAAAAAGGGTAAAAAAATCATAACTCGAAAACTACAAAAAATCGCGTAACATACATAGGGTATTTTCGGATACCCCCTAGGTGTGAGGAATCAAAAAAAAATTTTGTAACCTCACTGTTTGGACCACCCTGTATAGTATATAGGCAACTATAGTATAGTTGTTTATACGCTTAGCTAGCGGGTTGGTAACCGCAGTTTTTTTGTAGTAATGATTTGTTATCAGGAAGATGCTACTCCCTATCTCCTGTTCCATCTCCTTCTGTGTCCTCTTATGACGCCCGTGGGATATTATGGATACAGCAACTTAAAAAGAATGCTTATGTACGTATATGACTTTGAATTTTTTCTAAATTAAATTTTAATGTAAGAAGTTGAAAAAAGTGTATTCTGAGAATTTCCATGGCTTCCAAGTTATATCAAAATATTTTATAGTGGAATCTTTTATTAGAGCTGTAAAAAGTGTACGTCGCTATTATTTCTGTCTATTCACTTTAATTCGTAAAAAATAAAATTTTTATGAAATGTTAAAACCAGCTTTAAATATCCATAAAGAATAAAATAATTTCACACTGTAAAGACGGTGCTTAGACATAGTTTATTGAAGAATTAAGGCCCCAACTTGAGAATAGATCAAAATTAGTTCAGTATGTATGGAAATATCGCGTAACATAACATAGATACATAAAACAACTAAAACATACATTATAACTTAAAACCTCTTCCTTTTTTTTAAGTCGGCTAAAATAGAAAGGATAGCTTTAAATTAAAATTAAAGATGAAGTGAAGTTTTGTAGCTTTAAAATTTACTCTCACTCATTTAAATTCGGCCTAATTATCTTCCTGCTCATAATAAATACAGGGGCAGTTTCTAACAAGAAATTAACAAGAGCCCTTCATCTACCTCTACAGACATACTCGTAGCTGGTGTAGATATTTAGGTTATTCTCATTGATTCAGGTTTAAATTGTTACTCTGCCTCGTTAGCCAAGAGCAATTTAAAGACTTTGTAACGAGGAGTCCGTATTTTATTGAACAGAAACATCAGTTTTACGACTGATTTTTATTGTAATGGCAAAAAAAAAACTACCTGATGACTTTTTGGTATGTTGATCTCTGTACGCGACTTCACCTTCGAAATGTAAGGATGTTAAAATTTTACTTTGACTGTGTTTTATGACAAAACAAGAAAGAGCCAAATGGCATGTCAATATTTTATGTGTAAATATGTTTGTTGGTACAGTGCAACCCCGATATAACTAAACTAAAGGAAATTAGAAAATATTCATTATACCAAGTACTTCGTTACAATGAGGTTTGTTATATTATAGAGGTTAGTTGGGACTACGATTCGTTTAAACAAGGTAAGAAAACTTGTTTATTAACCTCAACATTACGTAAATACTCATCTGCTTACCCAGTCACAGCGAACGATTTTCACTATTAAATTAAAATACACTTGATTAAAAATACAGTATTTTTATTTCTGTCAAAATAGAAATCAATAGACAATAAACAATTGTCTTATTAAGAATTTAACGTCATAGTTTATTGTGGAATTAATAGTATACGTTATGTTAAGGTACTAAGTTGAAAAAATTCATCAAATAGTGGTTAATACTACGTTTTATCCATATTCTGCAGTAATTAAAATTCATTATAAAGAGGTTTTTGATAACTGTAGAGGTATATTTTGCTTTAGCTCTTACGGACAGTTCTAGGGGATTTCGAAAAATTTGTGAAATTGAGGAATTCGTTATATGTATATATCAAGGTTACACTGTATTATAATATACACTATACATCTGTCGGTTAGTCTTAGTGTATATGTGTTCTATCAACATTCTTATTTGTCGGTGAAGTGCATCTGAAAAGCAATACTGCTTTTACGGCATTGTGATGAGTGGGAGAGATAAATGAAATGATATCAGACTTTAAATATATATTTTTAAATTTTTATTTACGCATCTATGTGCTGCTTTTTATAAAAAAAATGCATATAAGCTGTCTATGACAAATAGGTGCATAATTTTGCCCCTTGCGTCTGTATATTTTTTGTTTTGTATGTGTATTTTAAATGAATAGTTCTTTATTAATTTACATTACATTTACATCTACATTTACAAACAAAAACCGATAAAAAGTTGTACAAGTTTTGAGATGTACACGAAGAGATGATGTGTCATAATTTGCCGTACACTGGCCTGCCGAGCTGTATCGGTTGATAGACCTTTCTGTCGAAGTTGGACTTACCCATGTGGTCTATTTGTTCTGGGTAAAGATATTTGCTAGCAAGTGGGCTGCCAACCGCAGTTGTATATTTTTGTTCAGCTGAATAAAACTTATTTATGAACAAATAGTAGAGTTAAACGCGATGAAGTCAGTAAAATTAGTTTGGTCCAATGTGTTGTGTTCGCGTAAATATAAGAAATGATTATTTATTCAGCTGTTTTCAGAAACATTCCGCTTCCCATCTCCCGGTACAGTTGTACGACACTGCACGGTTCTGACGATGACACGGAAAAATAATTTTGATAGTACATCTTTTTTTATAATTGCATCTTCTTTTCCATCAGTCTGTTAATAGTTTATTAGCTTACGGCTGAACGTGGACCTATATCATAGTAGCATTAGCATAACTTTTTTCTAATAATTGTGTACTTGTGGAATTATTTACCTCTCCACATTCGGTCGTGTTTAGGAGAATTTCTTACTACTATCAAAAGATAGAACGCTTAGAAATAATTACCCCTTCTATACTCTGTGGGGTTCTTTCACATCTCCAGTATAATATGGTAATTAGTGAACTTATCAGCAAATTAAATGCAAATCACTTCTATGTAGTTGTTGAATACGTGGTAGAGCCATGCTGCAATTATATTAGTAGTATAGTTGTAGCACGAATGGGTCGGCTCGACCGGGGAAGGACCACGCTCTCACAGAATACCAGCGTGAATAGTAGCTAATGCTGCTGTATTTCGTATGTAGTGTAGAGAACCGGAGACCCTTTTTACTAGAAATGAGGCATTCCATCTCAGTCCTCACGGGTGACAACGCATCTGCATTTTGATTTGTAATGGAAGATAGATGTAGATGTCTATGGGCCGCAGCAACCACTTACCATCAGGTGGACTGTGTGCTCGTTTGTCACCCTATTCTATAAAAAAAAAAAAAAATTATGCAGACGACTTGACAATACTGGTCTCGGTAAAATAGCAAGCAACTGTCAAAACGGGTTAAGTCGCACATGGTGTGCATTTTGATTGCTGACATAATACCAAATATTTTATATAGTCGATTTTAATTTTGTGTAGTGTAGTTAGTTTTTTAAGTTGATTTGTTGATGTGTCCTATGACTGCAGTTTGTTTGAATTTTTTTATTATATATATTAGATGTTAGTATACGATTCTGTGTCTGTCTCTATCTTCCCCATAGTTTTGGTCTTATAGGGTGGCAAAGATTAAGATGACAGAAGGTATTACGATCTTCATCTAATGAAAAAGACCATTAATATAAAAAGGAAAAAACTCAACAACCTAGGTTTTATTTTATTACTTTGAAATATAATTAAAACTTTACTCTATTTTTTTTAATATAATATTTACAATAATTTTATACCAAAAGTAATTTCCTCTTTTCGGGCAATACGTAAATGTATACTCAATTTCATTTAATATTCAATAAAAGAAGAATGTGCCTTTCGGTCCCGTAAGTATTTTGCGATAAAAGCTTTGGTTTTACTGAAGTGATTACACAACGATTCTCTGAGAACCTGAGCTAGTTTGGTACATAGTCCTAAGTGATATTAAGATTTAAGCAGAGTATTTTAGATATGCAAGTCTTACATATCACATTATCATCACATCCCATCACAAATCCATTGACATGGGCCGCCCCAAAGATTGCTAAAATATAGTCAAAGATATCCATACTAATATTATAAATGCGAAAGTGTGTTTGTTTGTTTGTATGTTTATTTGTCCTTCTTTCATGTCGCAACAGACTGTCGGCATGGCATGATTTTTTGTATGGGGATAGTTCGGTGGCTGTAGAGTGACATAGGTTACTTTTTTCCGCGGAAAAACATCTCATTCCCGTGGGAAAATCGAACATGTTGCACAAGTTTTTCCTTCTTTTACGTCGCAACAGAGCGTCGGCGGGGCATGATTTTTGTATGGGGATAGTTCGGTGGCTGTAGAGTGACATAGGCTACTTTTTTTAGCGGAAAAGTATATTATTCCCGTGGGAAAATCGAATATGTTGCAAAATTAAACTCAGCTAGGTGGCGCCACCGTGATTCTACAAGACGGACGACGGTACGATGGACGAACACAGAAGGTCAGAATATCTGGATTATTATGTCTTTTTACCAAAATTAAGATAAAAAATGTATGGATCTGTAATTTTCCACGCAGGATCGGGAAGAGAGCGATAAAAAACATAAAATTCACCAGCCGATTTTTTTCAAACGTTTTGGTGCATTGTAATTCACAGAATAGGCGTTAACCTCGCAGACGATATTAAGTAATCAGTTGATGCTCTGCCTACCCCGCAAGGGTTACAGGCGTGATTATAAGTATGGATAAGAAATACTATCACCACCTGTCACGCTTTCACCATTAATTATTGCTAAACTGTGGTAGAAACAGTTCTTAGTAAGCCTTATTAATAAGCCTTAGTAATATTTATTGAACGGAAATGATGATTTCTTAAATTTACGCGAACACTACACATTGAATAAAACTAAATTTACGGATTTTATCGCGTTTATTTCACTACTTTTACTTATTTTTAATTCCCGACGTTTCGGGTGCTTTACAGCAACCATGGTCACGGGGGGGACTGAGATGTTTAACGTCCCAATGTCATTGTTAGCCCGGCTACCTTCAGTTTTTGAATATTAATTTTTGGTCCAATTTACGCAAAGCGAACTTACAGTATCTTGAAGTCTTGCAGTTGTATGCTTGGGTTTGGGTTTAATTTTGTTAATTATAGGATCCCAAGCAGATGGCAGCCCAACCATCTTCTCTATTGAAATTAGGATGTCTTTTAATTTCAATAGCCTCGCGTATCATCCTTGGTAGGAATCGGTGTTCTTTTGCGAGGACTTGTGGTTTATCAAATCTGATGTAATGGTGGGGACGATCTTGAACATGTTCACAGACTGCAGACTTCCCGGAGCGTCGGTGCTTCACGTCAGCTATATGTTCTTTCACGCGGGTTTTTATGGATGTTTTTGTTTGACCTATGTAAGAGAAACTACATTCACAATCTAACTTGTAAACTCCTTCATTTTGTAGAGGGATATTACACTTGACGGATGGTAAAAATTGACTAATCTTCTTCGGCGGCTTGTAGTATGTTTTAATGGAAGCTCGCTTCAAGATGTAGCCAACCTTGTCTGTGATTCCTCTGACATATGGTAGTACAGCAGGTACACGCTCGACTGTGGCCAGCTCCACTCGGTCACTGTGACGTAGGCGCGGGACCCGAAGCTTGTTGTCTTGCAATACTTGCTTGACATGCTGAAGTTTGGCGGCCAGATATTTTCTGTCACAGATCCCTAGTGCTCTCTTAAACAAAGATTTACCCACGGTAGCTAACTGTGAAGGATGATGGTGAGATTCACCATTTAAATATCGGTTGGTATGGGTCTTTTTACAATACAGAGTGTGACCAATTGTGTTATTAGGATTTCGAATGACTAAAATATCTAAGAAAGCTAAAGAATTATTTGCTTCTAACTCCATTGTGAATTGTACTTTAGAGTTTATAGAGTTAAGGTGGTTTAAAAATGCAGTTACTTTCTCAGATGGTAAAATTGTGAAAGTGTCATCTACGTACCGCTTGTAGAATCTTGGATTTACAGGAGCAGTAAGAAGGGCTTTCTCCTCGAAGTCCTCCATGAATATGTCGGCGACTATTGGAGATATAGGTGAGCCCATCGCCATACCATTTACTTGCTTGTAGAACTCTTCCTTCCACAATAGATAGCCAGATGTGAGGCAGTGTTTGAGTAATACTGCATATCCAGCAGGCATGTTATTATCTTCTAGCTTCTTAGTTACAATTGATATGCAGTCTTCAATAGGTAGGCATGTAAATAGTGACTGAACATCAAAACTGACCATAGTTTCATTGTCAGCGAGATGTAGGTCTTTTATCTCACTAACAAAATGGTATGAATCCTTTGTGTGTGCTCTGCTATGTCCTATCAGTGGTGACAGTACTTTTGCCAAGTGTTGTGCCAGCTTATAAGTTGGTGAATCGATCTGGTTCACTATAAGACTTAGTGGAGCGTTTGGTTTGTGTATCTTCGGTAACCCATACAACCTCGGTGGTTTGGTACATGATGGTATTAGCGAATTCACGTCGAGATTTAATTTTTCGGAGTATTTCTTTATTAAATCGCTAGTTGCTTTAGGCGTGTTAGTTGTGGGGTCAGTTTTGACCTTTTTGTATGTACTTTCGTCCGATAAACGCTGTAGTGTTTTAAAATTATACTATGACGTGTCCATTATTACCGTAGCATTTCCTTTATCCGCGCGGAGAATCGTTAGCCCTGGTCTGTTCCGTAAGTTAATCAACGCTGTAAATTCGTCTTTAGGAAGGTTTGGTTTCGGCACTGAACTACGACGTAACAAGGACAAAATATCTTGACGTATAGCCTCCAAATCTTCCTTACCAATATTATTTTTAAACAGACAATCCTCAACACTACAGATAATTTCTACGTACGGGATTTTTCGCGGTGTTAATGCGAAGTTCATTCCCTTCGCTAATACTTTTATTGTTGGTTCGTCCAGTGTATTTTTTGACAGATTATAGACCGTGCGTTGTTTATTGTTTGCGTCTGTGGTCAACGGTTGTGTTTCGTTCTGACGTTGACTTAGATGGTTGGCATTTGATTTAATCGTTAATTTTTGGTATTTTTCTATTTGTTTATTTTTGCATTAATTGTATATATAATATTTGTAATATATAAGTATTTATATAAGTATTTATAATGCACCTAATGCACATGAATTGTGGGACAAATATAAAGAGTACATGGCGGAAGATATTTTGCGAAGGTTACAGCAGACACACGGGAACATGACATACAATGAACACATTTATAATGAAGCATTTGGAAAAATTGAAGATAAAGTAATGGCAATGGTAGCCAAAAAAATAAGCGACTTTGGAATGATAAGCCCTTAGCGAACAACCGAAAATGAACTAAGTGATGAAATTATACGTGAAACAAACTACGATATACCAGCTTTGCAGCAGCAAGTAGACGAATTTGTACCCCGCTTGCTTCCCGAACAAAAACGAGTTTTTGACAAAGTATTAGGACAAATTGAATCTGGAAATGGTGCACTTTTCTTTTTAGATGCCCCTGGAGGAACTGGGAAGACATTTTTGTTAAATTTATTATTAGCGCAAGTACGGAAAGATAAAAACTTTGCTGTGGCCATAGCTTCCTCCGGTATATCCGCCACGCTGCTAAGCGGGGGCCGCACTGCACATTCTGTTTTAAAACTCCCTCTAAATCTAGCCCAGGAAGAATCGCCGATCTGCAACTTTAGCAAAAATAGTGCACGAGGTATAATGCTACGACAATGCAAACTTTTAGTGTAGGACGAAAGTACAATGTCGCATAAAAAATCTGTAGAAGCACTAAATAGAACGCTCTAGGATTTGCGCAGCAATACCGATGTAATGGGAGGAACGGTGGTTTTACTGGCTGGTGACTTACGCCAAACTTTAACTGTCATTCAAAAGGACACACCTGTAGATGAAATTATAGCATGTCTCAAGTCGTCTATTTTATGGAACAAGATGACAAAATTCAGTTTAACTACAAATATGAGAGTGCATTTGTATAATGATATCAATGCTGGAAACTATGCTGACACACTATTAAAAATTGGCGATGGGCGGTTGGAAATGGATGCTGAGGGCTGCGTTAAATTGACAAGAGATTTTTGTAATTTAGTACAGAGTCATTCCGAATTAATTGCGAGCGTTTATTCAGATTTAACGAACAACATGCATGAAGACAAATGGTTATGTGAAAGGGCGATTCTTGCACCAAAAAATGAGAGTGTTAACAAAATAAATTCAGATATATTAAGCGAAGTAGCATGAGAAATAACAGAGTATTTGTCAGTAGACACAGTTATGGACACAGAACAGAGCACTTTATATCCCGTAGAGTTTCTAAATTCTCTAGAGTTGTCAGGTGTGCCCTCACATAAGCTTCAGGTGTGCCCTCACATAAGCTTCAATTAAAATTAGGCGTCCCAGTCATGCTAATGCGAAATTTAGATGCTCCTCGGTTATGTAACGGGACAAGGCTGCGTGTGACACATCTTGGACAGAACATAATCGGTGCTACAATTTTGACAGGCGTAGGAAAAGGTGAAAATGTTATTATACCACGGATCCCAACAATTCCCACAGATCTTCATTTTCAATTCAAAAGGTTACAGTTCCCTATTAAGCTCAGTTTTGCAATGGATATTAATAAAGCGCAAGGGCAAACGTTACAGGTAGCGGGGGTCAACTTAGAAAAACCGTGCTTCTCTCATGGTCAACTGTATGTAGTATGTTCGCGTGTGTCAAATACCCAGAATCTCCAGATTCTTTCCCCGAATGGAAAAACATATAACATTATGTACAGTAGCGTCTTAAAATAGTGTTCAGTTAGTTTTTTCCCAAATTCCCACAATCAATTAATCAGAATTCCCACAGATCTTCCCTTTCAATTCAAAATTTCCTATTTACCTCAATTTCTTTTCAATTCCAAATGATGCACCTCTGACGGACCTAAGCTTAGTTTCCTTTCAACTCAAAAGGCTGAATCTCTGACGGATCTTTTATTTGGCTTAGTTTTCTTTCAATTCAGAAAACTGCATCTCTGACGAATCAATTTAGCTCATTTTCTTTTCAAAAGTCTGCATCCCTGACGGATAATTGAATTATGCTCAGTTTCCTTTAATTAAAAAATATTCTATTTCCATTAGGAATAAACAGGCTATTTTCATGCTTTCCTGTACGCTGCGTTTCAAAATATTTAAATATGCTGACGAATCAATTTTGCTCAGTTTCTTTTTAATGGCTGCATCTCTGACAAATCTATAAAACTCAGTTTTCTTTCAATTCAAAAAGCAATGGATAGTTCATTTCCCAGTGACCATGCGGGCGAAACCGCGGGTAACAGCTAGTTTTTAAATATTTGTAAAGCAGCTTGATTATTTTCCAGAGAAAGACTCGCGTTAGCTACGTGCAGGTAGAATAAATATATGATGCAGTGTGCACGACTGGACCAGCGAGACTCAAACGCAACATTGCATGTGAAACAAAAGTGATGAAACATGTTGTGGGCAGGAGAGACGCTCCTGCCCTCAAAATCCCTCAAACTTCATTTCCGATCACCGCAAGCATATTTAACACCTCTACCACGCATAAAAACAATTTTATATGTTGAGCCATGCTGTAGCCATATTAGTTGTATAGTTGTATTACGAATGGGTTGTCTCGACCGGGGAAGTACACGCGCTCACAGAATACCAGCGTGAAATGGAAGCTTAACGCTGCTGTATTTCGTGTGGTGAGTATGGAGCACCAGTGACCTGTTTTGCTGGAAACGTGGCATTCAATCCTAGTTCTCAGGGGTGATAGATAGAGATGTCTATGGGCCACAACAACCACTTACCATTAGGTGGACTCGTTTGTCACCCTATCTTATCAAAAATGAAATTTTGATGAAGTTTTAGCTATCATTTAAAATTAATGTAGATAATTTCTTACGTCTAAGTAATAAAGATTCGTTCGGTTTGGTTTCATTCAATATCTCGCAGGTCTTATCAGTATATTTTTAGTTTTCCAGCACACCCAAAAACAAAACAATGCAATTGGAAAACTATTGGTTCCAGCTGCAATTCAAACCCAGGCTCTGCGATGTAGTGGATAGTGTCTACCACCAAGCGTTCGTCGATTAGTAATAAATCATTAAGAATATACACCTTTATACAGGCATTCATTTAAGGTTATCATTTAACTACATCATCATTTAAGGTGAACAGTCCGCCCAATGATATTGAGACAACAAGCCTATAACCAATTTCGCACATAGAATTTCAATTTGTTGTCACTCTTTTATACTATTTTAGGGTTCCGTACCTTAGGAAGAAATAACGGAATTCTCTTACGTCCGTTTACCAGGGCCCTTTTTTCAGCTACAGATGTAGAAACTTGAAATTAACATGAAATGCTGGGATCTGCGGTCTTTGGACATATGAAAAATGAAGCTTCATAGTAAACACAATTGAATGATATGGCTATTCATGTCACACACTTTGATACTCACAACTCACTGATCGAAACTTGTAGGGAGGAAGTGCCCTAGACGTTGACCTAGAATCATTTGACGGCAGTTGGTTAGTAATGAGCTGTAGTGCAACTATGTGTAACCCGCGGGTTCGAATCCCACATGGAACAAGTTTTTGTGTGGCCTATAAAGTATTGTTTCAGGTCTAAATATTTGTCCTTGTGAAATTAATCAGCACAAGTTAAGGATCACACACACACACACACACACACACACACACACACACACACACACACACACACACACACACACACACACACACACACACACACACACACACAAACACACGCACACACACACACACACACACACACACACACACACACACACACACACACACACACACACATACACACACACACACACACACACGCACGAGCGCGCGCGCGCACATGCACACGAACACGCACACACACCTGCACACATACATGCATACGCACAAGCACACGCACACTCACATTGACACGCACGTGCCCACAAGCAAGCACGCACGCACGAACATACACACGCAAACACAATTTAGGATTAAGGTATCCCTAGATTTTGTTGATGTGTTTACACGTGGAAATAGAAACAGAAACTTTTTTATTTAATACAGATTGTAAATAATACTTATTGAAAGTGGTTCTTGTGTTTATTACCACTGGTTCGGAAAATACCCCTGGGAAAACCTACCTTCTTTAAAGACAATACTTCTGATAAGAGTATTTTTTAAAGGAGAACTTACAATCATACAATATGTTACAATCAGAACACGAAACAAGAAATAGCTTTGTAGCGATCATCTTATTCCCAAGGGTTATTACCATTCATAAAGTTCTTAAAATCATAATTACACTTTTATATAATCTTTGTTAAATAAAATTTTAAAGTTGGTCGAAAACAAATTTTGTATATTTTCTAAGATTTTGTCGTGAAAGCGTATACATCGCTCCAAGAAAGAATTACTGACTCCGTGCAGTCGGATATAAATATTAGCAAAGCTTCTTAGTATGTACAAGCAGACGAACTCTAAATAAAAGTACAAGCAAAATTATTATACCCACATCACAATAAAGAACCTTTATAAGAAAACGCCGGTTGGCTTTATTTAGAATTAGAAGACTTTCCCATTCTTATCACGTAGATAAAAATGGGAAAGTAGGCGGTTCTGTGAGCGTACAATCTATACCCACTCGCAGGGTGTTGTTGGGTATTAAGAAGTTTTATTAAAGCCAAATTCACTAACACATGGTACATTGACAGATGACGTTCTGGAGGCCAGCAAATGGTGAAAATCCTGTTAAATACTCTGAACCAAAATTTCAATAAGCGGTGATGGAGAACACCATTACCAGTTTGATATTGAACCTGCACCATTAAACTTGGTGCTTATAACAGAGCGCTTATTATCCTAATCGAGCTAAGAACAAGCTTAAATTTTCTCGAATATATAATTATTTTAGGTAAGTTGTCTTCTGGTAGCTAATGCGGCTAAATTTCAGTTGAACAAATAAAAAGGCGACACTTTCGTGATGCTTGTTATATTGCAATACATAATATATATGTATGGCAATATAAGTAGATGGTGAATGAATTCAATGGGAGAAATAAACCAATTTTATACTGGTAAATTCAAGCATAATATTCTTTTCATGTGAATTCAATAAAAATGTAAATAACATTCTTAGTAATAAGGAAAGTGAACTATTAAATGTAAATAAGCTTTTCATGTTGAACACCTCCTTAATTGATCATAAGTGTACTCTGGCATTTTTAGATTATAAGATTGTTGAAAGTAGAGTATTCCGCTTGCCAACTCCACGTATTAACCCTGCTTTCTCTAAACGTTTTTGGCAATATCGAGAACTCTAGCTTACAACTCTGTCCTTAAGTATTGCCACATATCCTCAACAGTAATTGTCAAGATGGCGGATCATATCATATCTTAGAGTAATTACATACATACGTATGCATAGTGGGATCCTACAATTTTAATAAATTGAGTCAGTATACTTGTCTCCCTTTTTCTAATTTAATTTTCAAATAAGGCTAAAAGAGACACATCTATTGTACGATGTTACGTGTAATTCATGCGTGGAAATAGGTATGTCAAGTGATCATCTTTGGTCTCTTTATATTATGCCAAATATGAGAGTAAGTACACTCGTATGTTCTGATATACTAGAAAAATAACATCGCAATTGTAGCAGTATTATGTTTAACGTTACTTTTCAAGACGTTATGTCTGTAATCTATAGTGATTTCGTTTGCAATGTTAGCAACAATCGACATCGATATACTCGTTTTTGTTTAGTTATTTATTTTTATTACTTTATATGCCTAAAAATATTTAAAAAAATAGGACCATACTTATTATTATTCGAATGAATACTTAAGTAAATTATTTTCAAAACCAAGTGATATTATATTTCATTTCAAATATTCTTTTCGCAAACTTTAAAAACTAATAATTATAATAAATATAAATCCCCTTCCCTCCGGACCGCCACAAGGTGTAGACGTGACTTAAGTCAGTGTTAACTTAATTTTAAAAAAATAGCAAAGTTAAATCTACCAAGTAAATCAGTTTGAAATAATAGGAGATTATAATTTTACAAGACAAAAACGTCGAAGAACTTAACACTTCTGCTACCCTGGTACCCCTGTTTCTGTGAGTGTTAGCAACATCGTATTTGCTTGTACAACAAAACGTCTAATAATTCAACGCTTCTGCGGCCCTGGTACCCCGTTTCCGTGAGTGTTATTTGTTTTACGAATTTACAACGAAAACAATAGTGAAGAGTACCAGTGTAATTCAATGAATGTGCAAAGTAACGTCGGTAGTCCTAGTACCTAAACAGATCAGAAGGAGACAGTATTACTTAATTCATTCATTATTGTGCGTATGCCAATTAAATAGCTCCTCCTTCTTCTACCTGATTGGTAATTATTGCACATCATATTATCCGACTGAAGGTACCTTTGTCTTGTGTTTCGCCTATCGGTGAACTCATCTCACTGGAAACATATTTCGTTTTGCGTATTGTTCTTGCGATTTGATTTAATAAGACAATCGTCGACAAAAATAAGGGCGCCCGCACACATTACGTTAAGTGATTTTTACTTTCGTGATTTACTTATACTAGACAAGATTTATAGTCTTTTACCAAACTCAAATACGGACAAATCCTTCTCTGAAGCTGATTTATGCCAAGCGGGACAAAGAGAGAACACGCCACCTAAATTTGTATCGATGCGTAGCAAACGCCGTAGGGATGATGACATTTCAATAGAATTGAATAACTTCAAGGATGAAATTAAGAAAATGATAGCTACTCTACTTGTCCCGCAAGAACAAGAACTTAAAAAAATTACACCTACATTAAAGAATATACAACAAACAAACCAAAACATCGAGAGCTCTATTACTTTTCTTACTGCACAAAATGAGGAGTTTAGGAAGAAAATTGAATATTTGAAAAACCAAATAAAAGAAGACAGGAAATATATAACGATACTGGAGGATAGAATTGAGGATATGCAAATGGGAAGACGTAAGATGAATTTTGAAATGAAAAACGATCCTAAAAAAGTTAATGAATCTAAAGAGGACTTAATAGACATGGTAATGTGCTTATCCAAAAGTATTGCGAGTAATCTTAACAAAGCAGATATAAAAGAT
The DNA here is from genome assembly GCA_907164705.1 of Parnassius apollo. NCBI lineage: Eukaryota > Metazoa > Arthropoda > Insecta > Lepidoptera > Papilionidae > Parnassius > Parnassius apollo. The sequence continues at coordinate 7,578,915 of CAJQZP010001697.1, forward strand.
ATATATCGTATTCGTAGTAAAAGAGAAAATATCCGCAATACTCCCATTGTGGTAGAGACTTCGTCAACATTGATAAAAAGTAACATATTAATTTTTTTTTATAGAAGAAGGGGCAAACGAGCATGTCGCTCACCTGATGTTAAGTGACTACCGCCGCCCATGATCAACCGCAACACCAGGAGAATTGCGGCTGCGTTGCCGGTCCTTTAGAAAGGAGTAAGCTCTTTTCTTAAAGGTTCCCAGGTCATATCGGTCCGGAAAAATCGCCGGTGGTAAACTATTCCACAGAGAGGTTGTACGTGGAAGAAAACTCCTTGTGAAACGTACAGTGGTGGACCGCCAAGCATCCAGATGGTGTGGATGGTATCGGGACGTTTGACGTGTAGTGCGTTCACGAAATTTGGCGGCTGGGATTAATCCGAACAATTCCTCAGAGCACTCCCCGTGATAAATGCGATGAAATACGCAAAGAGATGCAACATCTCTTCGCAGCGCCAGTGAATCGAGCCGATCGGAAAGCACTCGGTCGTCGACGACGAAGAAACTGGTACTGGGGAGCCCCAGCCCAGAGATGGGAAAAGTATTCCATGTGCGGCCGAACCTGCGCCTTGTAAAGTTGCAGGCGGTGTGCCGGCATGAAATACTGTCCCGCTCTGCTGAGCACGCCAAGCTTTTTAGAGGCCAATTTGGCCTTCTCTTCCAAGTGACCACGAAACTGCACGTCACTCGATATGTCGACGCCGAGGATTCCGATACTGGCTGAGGCAACAAGGGGAGTGCCTTGAAACTGAGGGGAGACGACAAAGGGGTTCTTTTTAGCGGTTAACGCGCAAACTTGTGTCTTCTGAGGGTTAAACTGGACTAGATTTAGTCGCCCCCAATCCGAGACTCTGTCCAGCAGAGACTCGACTTCAGACACAAGTTTGTCCCGGCACTCGGAGACGTTTTCCCGAGAAATATTGGCTCGGCCGGTGTAAAGAGCATCACCAGTGCTGTCATCTGCACAGCAATGAATGCTACGGGTTTGCAACATATCATTGATATGCAGAAGAAACAGCGTTGGCGATAGCACGCAGCCCTGTGGAACACCAGCATTAATAAGCTTGCAATCGGAGCTTGCACCGTCTACAACGACCTTGATGCTCCGATCTGCAAGAAAGCTGGTGATCGTGATCGTAATGTGAATCGCACAATTTCTCGGGAAGCCCATAGGAAGGGAGCTTCGAAAGAAGCGCTTTGTGCCAAACCCGATCGAAGGCCTTCGCAATGTCCAAACTAACGGCCAATGCCTCCCCCTTGAACTCTACTGCTTGGCCGGTAGTTGGACGGGTCAGAGCGGTCGCCTTTTTTAGGGATCGGGTGGACGTAAGCCGTCTTCCATGATTTTGGGACTACGCCTAGGGAGTAGGAGTACCGGAAAAGACGCGTTAAAACCGGTGCCAACTCTGGAGCACACGTCCTCAGCACAATTGGGGGGATTCCGTCAGGCCCACTCGACTTGTGGATGTCCAGGGAGAGGAGTGCTTTGCGAACCGAGCGCTGTGTGAACTGCACTTCCGGCATGGAGCACTCACACCGCGGGATGGTCGGCGGAGTACTCCCCCCGTCATCGAGAGTCGAGTTAGACGCAAAGAAAGAACCTAGAAGATCGGCTTTCTCCTTTGCGGTATGGGCCAGTGAGTCGTCCTCCCTGTGCAGAGATGGAAGAGATGGCTGACAGAAATTCCCTGGACAGCCTTGGCGAGAGACCAGAATGCACGGGTTCCAGAAGGAAGGCGAACTAGTTTCTCGCCAATTCTGCCTATATGCTCTGACTTTGCCTTGGCAATGACTCTTTTGAAGGACCTAGAGGCGGAATTATACTTCTTTTTTAGAGCGCTGGTGTTTACATCCCGGGACGCTGATGCATCAGCCCAGGCTTGGTAGCACTCCTGCTTATAGCATGATGCTATTTTACAGGAGCGACCAAACCATGGCTGAGACTTGCCTCCAATGGGCACCACAGAGGAAGGAATAAAAAGTTCCATACCCTGAAGTACTACATCAGCAACAGAATCCGCAACAACGTTGGGATCATCCGGCGAGAAGCAAACCCGCCCCCAAGGGTAGGATGCAAAGAAAGACCGCATCCCATCCCAATCGGCTGACCTATGGTGCCAAACATGGCGGCAGCCTGCAGAATGCAACCGCGATTTCAGCGTGAGTGGCACCACACTCCGGACCAGACAATGGTCCGAGGAGCCTAAAGGGGCGTCGACGGAAATCTGATATCCGTCCGGGTGAGAGGTCCAACAGGGAAGGTGCATGATCCTCCACATCTGGAATCCGCGTAGGCGAAGTAACCAGTTGTGTCAGACCATATGCCAAGGCAAAATCATGAACAGATCTCCCCGCATGATCGGTTAAACGTGAACCAAGCCATTCGGCGTGATGGGCGTTAAAGTCGCCGAGGATCACGATCTCTGCGGAGGGGATCTGCTGTAGCAACGAATCTGCAGCCATTTGGACGTGGTCGAATAGTCGGTCTGTTTCGGCATTACCGCTATGGGACCTATAGAGGCACCCGTAGACGCGCGGATGGTCGTCGCTGTCTACGCGTAGCCAAAGGATGGACAGGTCCGAACCTTCAAGTCTGCCGAGGCGTCGAGAGCAGATGTCCTCTCTGACGTAAACGCAAACTCCAGCCCGAGGCACAAAGGAGTGTTCTAGTTTGTACCCCGGGTAGGAGAGATACGAGACATCAGCCGGAGAGGACACCTGCGTCTCGGTCAGAAAGAGCAGAGCCGGCGTCGCCGTCTCGAGATGGTAGTGGATGGCGTTTAGGTTAGAGTGAAGTCCCCTGATATTGCAGAAATTCACGGACAGCGTGGCAGGGGTCGCCTTGGTCTTGTTGCTCCGTTTGCCCCGAGCAGTTGTAGTCTTGAGCGGAATTTTGCCCCCCCCCCCCCCCCCCCAGAATACGCGGGGCAGCCTGAGCACCCACGCTCAGAAGTGGAGAAACATGGTCGTGGATGCTCAGCGAGGGATTCTCCAGGGGTGCTGGTACCCTCCTGGGGTAGTCGATCATTATTTAATTCCCCTACCATGTTGATTGGGGGGGGGGGAATTGGGCCTCCGGCCACCTGCACTCACCAGACGAAACGCGGAAGCAGAGCTTCCACTTCACGCCGGTATTCTGTGAGGTCGTGGTACCACCCCGGTTTGAGCCGGCCCATACGTGCAACAGCAAAGCTGCCGCGTGGCTCTACCACTGTTAAAAAATGGCAAAATCTTTTAATAACAGGCACAAAACTAAACTTTGTGCAAAACACCTTGGCTTTCGTACGGCTGAAGATACTCCCATATACATAACCGATCATCTAACTGCTAAAAGTACACGATTACACTTCCTAGCTCGAGATCTTGTAAAAACAAAAAAAATACAAATTTTATTGGACTGCCTACGGAAAAGTTTATGTTTGCAAAGATGAGACATCTCAAATAATAACCATAAAGAACGAAGCCCAGGTTCACCAGTTATTGCATACCGCATGACTAGAACAGAACGCGAAATTTTTTTCTAAATAATGAAATTACTTTATTTTTTTCTATATCTCTTTTAGTTCGTAAGTTTTTTCCAAGCATTGTAATTAATTCACAAATCATCAGTTCTTATATGTATTACACACAACTTATACATTCTTACACACAGCCTACACTTGCATTTATTAAAACCCTATCACTTTCACTATCACAAAAACTGATCATATATAATACTATCATTAATATACAGCTCACTCTTAAAATGAAAAATTCTAATAATCTAGAACCGTATACGAGAAAAGCAATTTACATATTAGGATGCAAACATATCTTTTTATCTATAAATATATACATTATAATGCATATATTAGGTATTTACACATATGTATATACATATAGACGACAGTTAATACGCCTACTTTTGAAATGGACAGTTCTTTAATTACCTGGAAAGAATTGGATAAAATTGAAATTGCAAACGCTATTGAGTGCGACATTGAAGACCTCTCAAATTACATTACTGTGAAAAATAATGATTTAACCATAATATCTCAAAATATAAGAAGTGTGTATAGTAACATAGATGACCTAAATTTAACACTATCCTATTTAAAATTTAAACCTGATGTTTTGATTTTGACTGAATGCCGACTAAGCCTCAACAAAACAATTCCATGCATTACTAACTACACTCATTTTGCTACAAACTGTCACCTCAACCAGAGTGATGGAGTAGTAGTGTATATCAAAAATACTATAAATGCTAAGGTTAAAGAAGTTAAATTAGAACACGCTTCATGCTTACAAATAGATGTATACAACAATACAATTTTGGGAATATACCGCTCTACTTCAAATACAAACGCCAATAAATTCATTAATTCGTTAAGTTTGCATTTAGAAAACATAAAATCAAAAGAAATCATGATTTTAGCTGGCGACATAAACGTTAACATTGCACCTAAAATAAATGAAAATTCATATGAACGTAGTAACAGAGAAAATTATTTAAATATGTTAAGTATGCACGGATTAATACCCGGTCACTACTTACCCACAAGAGAAACCAGTTGCCTAGATCACTTCATTCTAAAGCTAACACAAAGTAAGGTCTATGCTCAAATTGCTGTATTACTTACAACAATTACTGATCACTCAATGATACTACTAAACCTATCTAACTTAAAATTAATAAATGATTGCACAAAAATAAAAATAATTACAGATTATAAAAGTGCCTTTAACAGCTTATTACAAAATAATCTTACTGAATTACTTTTTTGTGACAATCCACATACAGTTATAGAGATGTTAGTTAATAAATTGAGCAAATCATTACGAGAAAATACAAAGATTGTACATCTTCCAAAAAATAAACGCATTTTAAAACCTTGGATAACATCTGGCATTGTGCGTTGTATTAGAAATCGCAATAATTTGCAAAAAAAGTTGCATTCCGATCCTTACAATGAAATTAAAAAAATTATATATAAGAGATATCGTAACTTTTGTACTAAAATAATCCTGCAGATGTCTCTCAATAACAGTAAAAGTCTTTGGAGAAATATTAAAAGAATAGCGCATTTATATCTAACAAAAATTAGTAATACAGATTTATTACAAGCAAAAGCAACACCATTAGATTCGGTAAATTATGTTAATAATTTCTTTGCCAAGGTAGGCAAAAATCTTGCCAAAAAATATTAACTAGAAATAACAATAGTAAATGTATAACACTGGTTGAACAAAAACAGCTTTCATCCTTTGTCTTGCTAGATACAGATCCTTACGAGGTACATGGTGTTATCATGAGCCTAAAATCAAACAGTGCTCCTGGATGGAATAACATTCCAGCGCATTTTCTAAAACTTGCAGTAACTCAAATTACTCCTATAATCTGTCACTTTGTAAACATTTGTTTTAAGCATGGCGTTTTTCCTCAACCTTTAAAACAAGCTGTTATAACACCAGTGTATAAGAATGGGAATAGAGGTGATGTTAGCAACTACAGACCTATCTCAGTACTACCTTCACTTTCTAAGATATTGGAAAAGCTTATCAACATAAGATTATTAAGTTATCTTACTAAGTTCGATATCTTGTCTGACTGTCAGTATGGATTCAGACAAGGTAAATCCACTGAAGATGCAATCTTAGCTCTTAGCTCGTATATAATTAACAATTTAGATCAGGGTAAAAAATGTCTTGCAGTTTTTCTAGACCTTAAAAAGGCCTTTGATGCTATCTCTATCCCCATCCCTTTACAAAAATTAGAAAACATTGGCATCAGAGACACAACCTTGACATTGTTTAAGAATTACTTATTTAACCGTACACAAAAAGTTAAATTAGGACAGTTTATTAGTGAGGACACATACACCACTTACGGCGTACCACAAGGTAGTATTTTAGGTCCAACATTGTTTCTAATTTATATCAATGATCTATGTAATCTGAAAATTAACGGTGCCCGTGTGTTCACATATGCCGATGACACAGCTGTAGTTTTTACTGGAGCATCGTGGGATGAGATTCGTAAAAATACAGAATCTGGTCTTACTATAATTGCAAGCTGGCTTCAATCAAATTTTCTAACGTTTAATGCACTTAAAACTAATTATATTTGTTTTACTATTAAAAACCGAGCTCAACCAGGAAGTAACTTTAACATAAAAATACACACTTGCAACATTGACGAAGTTTAAAATTGTAACTGTTCTGTCATTACGAAAGTTTCTTCAACCAGGTACTTGGGGATCATTATAGATGAACGTTTAACTTGGCATGAACATATCGATGTAATAACATGTAGATTTAGAAAATTAGCCTGGATTTTTAAAACGCTAAGACATATTACTTAAGATACGCTCATTAAAAAATGTATGTTGCATTAGCTCAATCGTCAACAACTTACTGCCTTCCGATATGGGGTGGAGCAACAAAAACAAAATTGTTGCAATTAGAAAGAGCTCAACGTGCCTTAGTAAAGACAATGTACTTTTTGCCTTATAAATTCCCAACAAAAAGCCTGTATTTAAAAACTGATATACTAAGTATAAGAAAATTATATATTTTGCACACAATATTAAAAAAGCATAAAGGTTTGATTTTCGACCCAAATACTTTGAACAAAAGAAGAAAAGACATTGTACTTAATTCATTTTGTGTTAAAACTGCATTCGCTAGACGTCAGTTCATTAACCAATCTATCTATCTATATAATTTTGTCAACAAAAAGCTTAATATTTACTGTAGAAATGCCAAGGACTGCAAGATTTTGATTATAAATTTGCTAAAGACCCTGTCTTACGAAAACACAGAAAAACTTATGTTTCGACACATAGGGTGAGAGAGAGAGAAAAACCACACAACACACACATAACACACACACACACACACACACACACACACACACACACACACACACACACACACACACATTTATTTTTGAATATTGTATTTTCTTTTTTTTGTATAATATTTTTTTTAAATGTAATCTCACGTCTCCTGAACGTTTTGTTTGGCTATGGAAGAGCGGGAGTCTCTGACACAAGTGCCTTAAGGTATTTAAAAGATGCTCCCTTTTTTTTTAACATGGGGAAATGCCTACGCATACCCGCCTCGCGTGGGCAAGGACGGGTTATGTCGGACTCGCACCGACTAAAACCCCATGGTGTTCCACCTTCGTCGCATATTGGCAGGGCTACGGGAACGCTTTCGCACACTTCCGCGGCCCTACCAGCGACTGCCGCCCCATGGCAGCACCTCCTCGGGAGAGGAATATTCCTCCCCGTTCTCCTTCCCAAGTAAGGCGCACCAGAACACATGGCACGCCTTCCTCCACGGCCTCCAATTGCATCTGCGCAACAGACGCCCCCGGGTCCGATGTGCGAAGGCCATGGGGCCAGGAAAAACGAGCACTTAGAAGTACTAGCCTTCCCGACCCCAGCGGAAGATCTGGTCTATGGCTCCGCCGCCAACCAAGATTCGGCTGCGGAGGATAGGGAGAGCGGCGCCTCGCAATACCGACAATCCTCTCCCCCCGCAGCCCCATCACCACCGCATCAACGGTGCGGCCCCGTTTGAGTCGCGGAGGATAAGGCGAGTATACCAACACTCCTCTTCCTCCGCGACTCCACCTCGGCTGCAGCGGTAGAGGGTGCGGAGTCCCCACTCGCTGCAGTCCACCAGCACACATTCGAAGTGGGCTCTCCAAGCCCACTCGGAGTGGCCACCTCAGGCCGGCCCTTCACCTCGGGCCAGCCACGTGGGCTCCTCTTTGTTCACCGTGGGAGACCAAGCTACGGCTACTAAGCCCCCCCGCCACGACAAGGCGGGAACCCGTTCAGGGGGGGGGAAGATGCTCCCTACCCTATGCAAATTGTAAATAACAAGAGAAATAAACTATTACTATTATTATTATTATAAACTAATAATATCGATACTAAATCTTCGCAGACACGTTACATGAGCGAGACAGATCCCATTTGTAATCATAATTTTATATGACTAACGAGCCGCCCAGGCTCTTCACGACTGTTTTCTATCTTGACAACAATGCCACATACAGGGTCCAATCATAAGTGTGAGAGTTCATCGAAATCTGTTCAGCCTTTCTTAAGTGATAAATAGAACAGAATAGAATAGAATAGAATAATTTGTTATTCAATATAGATTACAAGTAATTCTCATTAAAAGTCAATATTTTACGTTATCACTGGTTGGAAAAAAAATTGAAATTTTTCCTTTGAAATTTTACAATGTCAAAGGTCACAAAATATTTACAAAATTTATTTTGGAAACAGCTTGGAAGCGACCACCCCATTGTCAGGGGTTATTATCAACCATGTATTCATTTATATCATAATAACCCTTTTTATACAGTTTTTGTTAAATTCACCTTTTATATTTTCTGGGACTTTGTCGTATACATTGCCTTAAGAATGAATTACTAACTCTGTAGAGTCGAGAAACTGGTAGCACCAGCTTGTGTTTGTTCCTAGTGTTTACAGAGTGTATGTCACTTTTTTTTTACTAAAACTACCTTCATTATTGTGAACATACATTAAATTTTCATAGATATACTGAGAGGCTAAAGTTCATGTATTTATTAGTCTGCTTGCTATTTTAGATATATGGGGGCGTCACTGAAGCTTAGCGTCGAGAGTGATGCCAAGAAAAACAGAGGACTCAACAGGACTCAGTTTTTCCCCATTTAAAAATACATTGGTACTCGGATTATTAACATTTGTTGTTGTAAATTCAATACATTTAGTTTTACTGCCGTTTAAATGTAGATTATTAACGTTAAATCAATGCACTAATTTCGACATAGCATGATCTTTCATACATGTGGTAATTGATTTTTATATATTTACATTTACCACTTATTTAGCGGAAAATATAAACCATCGATTTTAATTTAAAAAAAAAAAGTTTTATCTGCTTGGATGATATTACTAAATAGCGAAGGTAAGACAGGATCTTGATAACGTTGTATAGCGCTGGCTAAAAATAATTCACTACCTAAATAATATGATATATTTAGGTAGTGAATTATTTTTTACAGAGAGAAATGTAACGTCAGATAGGCAACAGTATCTTCAAGACAAAAAAATTAAAAATCAATCAAAATAATAAAAAATGCAATTGCTAAAACGCTTGCTAAGTCTAAGAAGAGACAGGGAACTGTGGTAAATGTTCCCCCTACGTTCATCAGTGGACATTTGATTGTCTATTTTTTATAAATGAATGATGGATAATATCTAGAGAGAGCGAAAAACGGGTAATACGTTCCTAACCGATTTATTGGTAGTTGTGATCTAGTGACAAAAGAAAAGGCGGTCGTACCAATGTTATATCACTATACTACTTTACATGGCAGAGCCATGCTGTAGCTCTAACAGTTGTAGCACGAATGGGTTGGCTCGACCGGGGTAGGACTACGTTCTCACAGAATACCAGCGTAAAATGGCAATTTAAGGCTGCTGTGTTTCTCATAGTGAGTATAGAGAAACGATGACCTTTTTTACTGGAAACGAGGCATTCTATCTTCGTCCTCAGGGGTGACAACGCATCTGCATTTTGATTCTTAATCGAGGATAAATGAAGATATCTATAGGCTACAGCATCCACTTACTTACTACCTACTTACCATCAGGTGGCCTGTGTGCTCGTTTGGCACCCTTATTCTATAAAAAAAACTATCGTAGAAGTGCCCGGTTAAACAAATACAGTTATTATTCCTTCTGAAATCCATACTAAGTATAGTTTGGCAGAAATATACCGGCTGAATTGAAGTAGATTTTATAGAGAACTTTTCACGCTATATTTTAAATTATACAACGATAGTACGAAATTCTGCATTATTCGACTACGTTTTGTTGTAAGATGTCAGATGAAGCGTCACAAAGTTTCGTTGATATAAATAAGTATTACAAAACGGATTAATAAAAATCCTTAATTTTACTAAGTTATAGACCAAATGAATTAACCGACAAAATTTTTGTTTCGCTAATTGCACATCAATACATGCGTCTATGGAATGGAAAAACGGCAACCACCTACCTAAGCACACCACACAGACCTAAGCTATAAGAATTTCGTTCCTATTTTAGGACTCTCTCTATGTTAGTAATTACTCTGGAGTATCATATATGTTGCAATAATTGCGGCAGTATTTTTTTTGCCCGGGAGCAATAATTTATTTAATTCGTATTTTCTTTAAAAATATGTAGTGTAACGTTATGGCTTACACAATAAAATATACTAAAATGTTTTTTCATCTAGATTTAAATCTTATTATAACAAGCAAGGTATGTTAGTAATTTCCAGCCAGCATTAGATTGCCTCAAAGGGGAGATATTTGTCTCAGTTACCGCTCAGCCACGCTTGGCAAGCGGGTTGCCAACCACAGTTTTTTATTACTAGTCGTTATTAGGAAGACGTTGCTGCTCATCTCCTGATTTGTTTCCATCTGTCGCCTCTTACGATACCCACGGGATGATGCGATGATAGGGTAGTGGATTTTCTTATACCGCCAATTCACGGTGTTGGTCATAGAATACTATAATACACAATGGAATGGCTGTGAACCTTATTTTGTATGAGGATCGGCGTCGCCGGGAGCATACATGCAAGCAATGACGTCTTATTATCACTACTTCAAACCTCTGTGTTGACAGATTGAGAGAATTTACACATTTTGGACTTTTGATTAATGTTTTTGGCACATCAATATTTCTATATTTTTGTTTCTAATATTCACAAAATATAAATAGATTCAACTGGTTGTAGGATATGGTCTCCTTTATTTAAATTCAATTTCCCGCTGTTCCTTCGACACGTAATTATTGCACAGTTTGTCATTTTTTAAATAATTGGCATGCAGCGACGCTTGACACGAAAATTGATAACAATTGTTTGTGTTGACGTTTATAGGTGTAAATTGACATGTTACTGACATTTTAGTGGATACACGGGCTCCGCCCACTCCCCCGTTCTATTATGTATGCATAATAGTGTTCTATGGTGTCGGTAATCTATTAATCGTACGTCGATTCAGTGTTAATTTACGAAAGCAATGTGTGAAAAGAAAATCGTAGCAGGTCCTCACGGCACAGGCACGCCTAGTGTGAGGACCATAGAATTATACACCTTAGTTTATACATTCCAGCTTAGTTGGTTTGATAAGACTATAGTTTATAATTATATACTAGAAAAATAAGACTACTTTACTTCCATTTAAGTATCTTATATTGTATAATATAATTTGTACCAACTTAGCTGTATAAATAAATAAATAATTTTATTAAAGTTCTTATAACAGGTTATATTGTGAATATATATATATATATATATATATATATATATATATATATATATATATATATATATATACATATATATATTTCGAAACTTGATTTCTTGACATTTCATTTTGTTATGTTATATTTCAATTGCTCATTGTTTATCTTTAAATTTCATAGAGTAGTAAGTTCTATGCGCTGGTAGTAGGCTGACTCTTGGTAACTATTATCTAATCTGTGTTCTCGGTATTATATAGATACATTTCAGAGCAAGTGAGCAGATATTATGTAATTTAATTCCTCCCTACCCCTTTCCACCATTATACAATCAGTCGGATGGCAGGTGACCATGGGTTGTCAATATTCCACGTATTCGAACCTGATGATTTGCTTTATCTTTCGTAATGCGTACAGCATAGCAGTGGAATAGTTAAATCACCATTTACCAACAGGTGAGATTGTAGTCATTGTCGTTTCATAAGTTAAAAAAATTCTAAACGTCAAGTAAAAAAATAATTTTTACTAAGTTTGGAAAATTGCTTGCATTTCAACTCCAATAAATTCTCTCATGTCTTACTTCTTGATGTGTGTAACGATCGAAATAATTTCATTTCTATAAGTTTCAGGAAGGTTGAGTCTTAATCAAATTGATAAATCTTGTTTCATCCCCAGGCACATATTATATAAATTTGTTATAATGTTTTACGCCAAATTTATTTTGTTCGGCTCTCTTAAATTTTATTTGTCAATGATATAAAAGTCTAATCGAAAACCATTTTATCGTAATGATTTTGTGTCCAAATAGACCGATACAATAAATACATAGTTTTCCCCGATAAATCGCATCGTAGAGGGGATATTTTTAACTTACCTTGCGTTTCCATTAATTATTTTTAATGTAACCACGAGGTGCGATATATGAAATAATGAAAGTATTTTCTTATGACTCTATTGCTATGAACATTATACACTGAATATTATTAAGTGTACGGATTTTATCTCGTTTAATCACACTTATCCTTATATAGGTTTAACTTTTACCGAAATAAGATTAATTTACATTTTTAGGTTTTTACATAAATACTACATCTTTTGATAAAAGTCGATTAAATTCGACGAAGCATCAAATTATGCATGTATTTTTAAAGCGCCTGATGGAAAATTCCATTAACAGGAAATCGCGATTAGAATATAAATTTTCAATATCCCCTCGAATAATTTATGTCGCAAGCGGTGAAGTGTTACTTGATATAAACCCGATGTATAATAAATCTCTATTCAGAACTGTTGTACCTTTAAAATACTTTTCTTACGTCGTAAATTTTATAGTACACGGGTAACCTGGGTTCAATCCCGTTGTCACGAATGAAACGGCAAACTGATTTCTTTAATTTTAAGTGCTTATTTACCACGTGCTCGGCGATGAAAGAAAACTATGTGCTGAAATTTCTATATCATGACATAAAATATTTCGAGGACATGATGTGATGCCCGTCCACAAGCACTGGAGCAGAGTGGCAGAACAATTGCTTCATAACTCTCTCACATATGAGAGGAAGGCTGTGCCCAACAAGGTGTAATAAGTTTTGTGTTGCAGGGTGAAGTATACGAAAACCAGCGTAATTATACGCCATGAGGCATTTTATTTCACTAGGAAACACATTTACAGCCTCTCTTTTGAAATTAGATGCAGATATTCTACAGTAGCGATTTACTATTAAGTGAGTGGTTCCAAGTTATCGTGAGGTAGACATAAATAGGAAGTGTGATAAAAATGAGATGGACACCTACACAGAAAAAAGCCCCATTACAAAGTGTGTAAAAACTGTTTCAATAAAAGATAAGCAAAAATTAAATTTAAGAAGCATTCCTACTAAGTTTAATCTAGGGACATACCTTAGTTTACTCAAAAGAGTAAAAATTAAAACTTAAAATAAAAAAACTAAAGGAATAAAATAATTTCTGCATGATAGCATAAGAAGTCGGGCTTTATTCCTTCTGTACGTTTTGTCTTAGCATCGAAGCTTTAGTGTGGAAATTATTTGATACTTTTTGGTTCGTTGGAGTCAGACTTTACATTTCATTAAAAGATTTTTTTTAAATTCCCGCTATGCAAATCAATGATTTTTAAAAAATGAGGAAGTTATTGTTTTCACATCTCATCAGATGTCGACGCTTCGAGGTCCTATGAAGCTATTCTGGCTATTTTGCAATGATGTCCGTATCTGTGTGTGTGCGTGCGTGCATGTGAGTGCGTATGTATGTATGTAAACATGTAAACATCTCGTAACTTTGTAACGGAGTATCCGATTGAAAATCGGTTTACGGCATCTGAAAACGACTTTCCTGAACTTAGATTTTCTTTGAGCTAAATTGAGACTGAGTCGTCATTTTAGATTCTAAGAAAACATCAAAAATTCGAGTGTTTTTAATTTTCAAAAAGTAGTTTTCTTGTTTTGATTAACCCTATAATCAAATCAACTCTTTTAAATAAAAAACGACGTTGATTGTCGTGAACCGCATCAAAATCGGTTGATTTGATCGACAAATATTCAATTTGAAAAAAAAAATACCTGGATTATAAAAATTATGACGTTTTTATACGTGGAATTTTTGATATAGAAATTAGCGGAAAGTTCCAGGGATGGTTTGCAGGGTCAACCAATTTCTATAATTTACATCACCACCATTACAAGGTAACAATAAAATATTAATTTTTAAAATTTCATCTTTTCTAGTCTAAGCTCACACGATATTTTCTTCGCCACTGGAAATGTCGTTAATCATAACGACTTTAATTAACTATTGCAATTTCGAACGACTTCGCTATCTTATAAACTATCCAGGAGAACTAAACAAATGAATATAAAAGTAAAAAGAAAGCAATAAAGTATACCATATCTTCGTACCACGTATAAAGTAAAAACTAAGGCCGATGCAGATGTAAAGGTTAAACCTTTTGCTAGCATCGTAAACGGAGAGGAGTAAAAGTCTAAAGCGCGCGCTTTTGCTTTGCATGTATTGCCCATAGACAATTTAGTTTTCGGTAATTTTTTAATATCTTTTAGACAAATTCAGATTTTTATTTAGTTGAAAAGCCTTGTCTGAAGTGAGCTACAAATATTGCCGAAAACATTATGTAAATTAGCCTGCGGGATACGGAGGAGATAGATTTCCAAGAATCGTTTTCTTGCGCCATGAGAGCCCCGCTCGCTTCGCTTTTTCCACTACAATAATAAAAATCGACAAATAGTTAATTTCGTCGTGAAAAGGTTTGTTTTATTTTAATTCCTAATATAGTATGTTTAAGAGTTGATTGGTACGTATAAAGCTTTACGTCCTTTTTAACACGCTTTTATTAGCTTCGCCTGTATCTATCTATCTATCTATCTATGTAATTAAATCGAATGTAATTTTCACCAACTTAAAGACGGCCAATTGACTTGATGCACTCCTGTCAAGGATTGATGATAATACTCATACTACATAGTAATTTTAAACTTTATCCTAGTATCCTGATCAGGATCACCTGGATAAAATAAATAATTAGCAGGATCATAATAGCTCATGATCAATGCGTTTTGTTTCAGTTTTTTGAAACTCTAACATTATTTAGTTTTATTCACTGATATTTGTTTAATTCTACGAATTGTTTACAGAATGAATAAATTCTATACTATCATATTTTATGAAAAGTAAAGCAAAGCTACATTCCATGAGATCCCACTGCAGGATGCATGTTTTGATGAATTTAAGAGATAAGAATTTAAGACATATAAGATACAAAATTTTAATACATGTGACCTTATCTTAAGGCTCATATTAAAAGCTTGTTAAATGTATAGAAAATTTGCCACCAATTTTTCGTAAGATTTGAAGGATAAAGCCTTTAATAAAAATTAAACAGGCCCTAAACTTAGTTTTAATTATAAAGATTTTTCTTCGATTCCGAGAGGTTAATGAAGCTGCTTTAAAAGCTTCGTATATCTGAATACATTCTATTGTTTTTTCTCAATATCGAGCACAATGTGATGATTACGAACTTAGAATTGCTTTTAACTATTTATAACCTATTTAAATTATACCTAGTTGCTCAGATATACATTATTAAAAATTAGAACAGGCTTCGTACTCTGATTACTATCGTCTGCATTAAATTTTAAATTAGTATAATTTATACTTGATAATTGATATACTTTGATATTTCTCATCATTCCTAATACTAGTAGCTAATGAAAAACTAATAAATAGGCTATAAGGGCCGGGGAAAAGGTTTCTTCGTATTTTGTTTGTATAAAATTGGAAAAAAAAACTCTTTGGTTGTACTGTTTGTATTTGGCTAGTTTTAATATCAATACATATAAGCCATTAGAAAAAAGAATAAGAATAAGAAAACGTAAAAACACTTTTCCGCCATTTTCGAATTGTTTTTCTGTTCGCCAAAATGAGTGCTTTATGGACTTAATGCAGTGTCCGTAACTGTTCCTACGCACTTGCGGTTAATCACGAAGGCGGCTAATCGCGCGGTTAGCCGCTTTTCGAGTTTAATATGTAACCGCTTGAGATCGAACTAAACCACCACAAAATTTCAACCGTGGCGGTTGGACGAAGAGCCTCGGCTCACTTCGCTATTTTGTTTATACGCACTGGTCGTTTAGTTTGCGGCTATGATTTGCGGCGAGCCACCGATGTGTTTGAACGCGTTTCAAGTTTGAGTTGCGCAATCAAGAACTTGGACACAGTAAAATTAATTATTGAAATTCAACAACGTGAAGCTATTTGGAATTATGAAGTAGCATCATATAAGAATAGAGATTTAAAACGGAAAAAATGTTAAGGATGAATCCAGTATCTTTTTTTACTTTTATCTTGCGTTGTTTTCAGGAGTAAAAATAGATAACACAAGCTACCTCGACGGCATTTATTTCATTAAGGCCCATCAAGCGATACAAACGCTTATCACGGTTTCGTTGCGATTTCACCGCAGTTGGCCGCCATAGCGTTCAGCCGCTATTCTAACCGCGTCAGGCAGCTAGCCGCTCATACGTAACACCTAGGCGGCCAATCGCTAGTGCGTAAGGGGGCTAAGAGTATCAAAAAGTTGGTTCAAGAGATTTTAGTCCGGGAATTTTGAGATCAAAGATGCAGCTCGCTCTGGTCGCCCTCATACGGATAAAGTCGATGCTATTTTTGAAAATGTGTAAATAAAATACAAAGTAACATTTTCCCCGGCTATATATAACTATATAACCCATAGTATTACTCATCGGCTCGTGAAAAAATTCAAAGATTATGTAAAAAACATTTTTATGAATAAAGAATTATATGTATAAATGTGATGAGTATTTAAAATATTAGAATGCGTGGACGTTATGAAATTTATTAGACTTTGTTAATATAACGAACATAATATATAAGATGAAATAGTTGTACAAAGTAATATAAGCTGAAATTGTAGCTCTTCTTTATTCTATGGTCAGCTTCTTCTCACAAGGTCTCAACAGGGAGTGGTCGAAGCGATGGTGTAACTGTTGACTTTTATAAAGGGATTATAAAAGAAAATTTTTAATATAAATATTTGACAGTAACTTTAACTTTTGTTTAAAAAATTTACGCAAGTACTCTTAATTTAAATTTACAGCTTTTAAGGGAGTTAAACTGTGTTCTTTTTTATTTTACATTAGCCTTAATTTCTGCGGGGGTTATGGCGCAATCAGTCTTCTGCAATGGTCCAGTGCGTGTTGGAGGAATTGAAATGACCTAATATTTTATTTTCAGAAAAATAGGTTTTTTCTCGATGTTTTCTTTCATCATTTGAAAATAAAATTGAAATTAATATTTTTAGGGGTAACTGTAATAGAAATCGGGTCGAATATTGTGCAATTTATGTCAAACGCTAAGCCCTGAGCTACAGTTCAGAACTCATAGTACAGAACTCTTGGAAGAGGTTATGTAAAAACAAATCAACCTTCTAAATAAACATATAGTTTTATTTGCTAGTCATTCAAAACGGCAATTCTTAAAATATGTTGTTATATGCTAATTTAATGTTACCATTTCGCTTTAGAACAGTACTTAATAAATGAAATATCTTAAAATCAAACACCCAATAGTTATTAAAAGGTGAGTATGCTTTTAAATGAGGAGTAGGTGGATCTCGCTAAATATTCTATTTTCACGGAATTACAGTTGACATGAAGAAAGGTAGCTAACAGAGTTCTAAAGCATAAGCCGTAAAAAAGATAACAAGCGTTACTTGTGTTGAAACATTCGTTTATTTTACTTATTTCTGTAGCTTTATGTCAGTTGGCATCTTGCAACGGTTTTTTGTAACCGATATTGAAACTATCTTTGTTTTGCAGAATATAGCTATATAGAGCAATTTATAACCTAAATACGAAGGAATTTCAGAGAAATAAAAGTTAGGAAATTAATGTACATAGTTAATTTTGGCCTCTCAGTATATTTACAAAAACATTATGTATATATGATTTATAATAAGATAGTTTAATATATAATGATTTCTTATATTTAAAAGGACAACAATTACAAAAACAACAAAAAACATTATGTAATATTGTTTATAATATTAATAGTATAATGATTTCTAATTAAATATATTCCCACCTAAAAACAACAATTAAAAAGCCAGATACTCCGGGTTTAACAATGACATCGGGACATCAGTCACCTCAGTCCCCCGTGACCATGGGTGCTGGAAGGGAACCGAAACGTCGGGAATTAAGTATAAAAGTAATTAAAAGTAAAATTAAACGCGATAAGATCCGTAAAAGTAGTTTTAATCATTATGTATGCAAGTAAAAAGTGAAGTACATTCTGTAAAGTACATTCATTAAATATGAAAATACACTTAGAAATTTTATTCCATTTATTTTGAACCCTTTGTATTACTTTTTTAATGAAAGAAAGAGATAAATAATAAAAACGTGATCCAGCAAAAAGAGATACCTAAAATGACTTGAAAAATTATTTCTTTAATTTATACTGGCAAAAATACGAAGATCGTTAAAGAAAATGAAAGCTGTTAGAAAACGTCTCCTTAAAAAATTGAAGGGAATAGGGGAAATTTTTCTCATAAAATATACAATAGCTGTCAATTTTCGGTGGACTAGGCTAACGAATTATGGGATGAAATTGAGATAATAATAGTAGATTAATAAATAAGGATAGGGATTGAGAAACTGATATACGTGGTTCAAATTCACTGTTCTACTACTGTCGTGAACCACAACTGGCATCTACAACTAAAGCTTAGATGCAATGGTTGACTTGACTTCGTTAATATAATTGCTCGTTAACGGTGTCAAATAAAGTGTAAATATTATGGATTACTCTCGAACTGTCTTCGGGTCTGAATCCCAAGTCTGTGAAAAAATCAGTTATTGATATTGTTCTGAAAAGAAATTAGTTAATAGTTAATATATTGGTAATTATACCAAGTAGCGAAACTATGTTCCGTTGACTTTGACCGAAATTCGGTCTTAAGGAAACATTACATTCTGGGTCTCGAGTATTGCCCCAATCACTGTGTGGTTAATTTGATCTGCGCAAATGATGATAGTCTATTATGTATATAAAAGATAAGCAACAATCTACACAAGTTGGTTAGCAGCAAGTGGTTTCAATTAGGTTTTAGTGGATAAGTGTAGCTCTTTAAAGGTTGAAATAATACTAATTTTTACGGAATTTATCGCGTATATTTAACTTTTTTACCCGACGTTTCGAGAGCTTTACAGCACCCATGGTCACGGGAAGGACTGAGATGTTCAACGTCCAGCTGTCATAGTTAAGCGCGGTTACCATAGATTAAAATTTAACTTTTGTTCCGATCTACACAGTATGAACTTATGGTATCATGGAGTCTTGCAGTTGTATGCTTGGGTTGGGATTTAATTTTATTTATTATAGGATCCCAAGCAGATGGTAGCACCCAGCCATCTTCTCTATTGAAATTAGGATGTTTTTTGATTTCAATAGCCTCGCGAATCATCCTTGGAAGGAATCGGTGTTCTTTAGCGAGGATTTGTGGTCTATCAAATCTGATGTAGTGACGGGGGCGATCCTGTACATGTTCACAGACTGCAGACTTCCCGGAGCGTCGATTCTTCACATCAGCTATATGTTCTTTGACGCGGGTTTTAATTGATCTTTTAGTTTGTCCTATGTAGGAGAGACCACATTCACAATCAAGCTTGTACACTCCTGCATCTCGCAGAGGGACGTTACACTTGACTGATGGTAAAAACTGACCAATCTTCTTCGGCGGCTTGAAGTATGTTTTGATGGAAGCGCGCTTCAAGATGTAGCCAATCTTGTCAGTGACTCCTCTAACATATGGCAGTACAGCAGGTACACGCTCGACTGTGGCCGGCTTCACTCGTTCTCTGTGACGTAGGCGCGGGACCCGAAGCTTGTTGTCATGCAAAACTTGCTTGACATGTTGGAGCTCGGCAGCCAGGTGTTTACTGTCACAGATCCCTCGTGCTCTCTGAAACAAAGATTTACCCACGGTAGCTAACTGTGAAGGATGGTGGTGAGAATCACCGTTTAAATATCTATCTGTATGGGTCTTTTTTCTATACACAGTATGGCTCAAGGTGTTATCAGGATTCCGAATTACTAACACATCTAGAAAAGCTAAGGAATTGTTTGCTTCTAACTCCATTGTGAACTGAATTTTAGTATTTATAGAGTTAAGATGGTCTAAAAATGCAGTTACTTTATCTAAAGGTAGAATTGTGAAAGTGTCGTCTACGTACCGCTTGTAGAATCTTGGATTTATGGGAGAAGTAAGCAGGGCTTTCTCCTCAAAGTCTTCCATGAATATGTCGGCGACAATGGGAGATACAGGTGAGCCCATCGCCACACCATCTACTTGCTTGTAGAACTCCTCCTTCCACAATAGGTAGCCAGATGTAAGGCAGTGTCTGAGTAATACTGCATATTCTACGGGCATGTTGTTTTCTTCCAGCCTTCTAGTTACAATTGAGATGCAGTCTTCAACAGGTAAGCATGTAAACAATGACTGCACATCAAAACTGACCATAGTTTCATTGTCTGCCAGACGTAGGTCTTTAATCTCGCTGACAAAATGGTAGGAATCCTTTATGTGTGCTCTTGTATGTCCCCTGAGCGGTGAGAGTATTTTCGCTAAGTGTTGAGCCAATCTGTAAGTTGGTGAATCGATTTGGCTCACTATGGGGCGTAATGGAGCATTGGGCTTGTGTATTTTTGGTAACCCATACAACTTTGGTGATTTGGCGCACGTAGGTATTATCCATTTTACGTCCAGATTTAATTTTTCGGAGTGTTTCTTTATGAGGTCGCTAGTTGTTTTTAGTGTGCTGTTTGTTGGGTCGTTTTTAACCTTTTTATAAGTACTTACATCCGACAAAAGTTCTTGTATTTTAGAATTATAATCTGACGTATCTATGACCACCGTGGCGTTTCCCTTATCTGCGCGGAGAATCGTAAGTTCTGGTTTATTGCGTAGGTTCTTTAACGCTATAAATTCGTCTCTGGGAAGATTCGGTTTAGGCACTGAACATCGACGTAACATAGACGAAATGTCTTGACGTATCGCCTCCAAATCTTCTTTCCGCATATTGTTTTTAAATAAACAGTCCTCGACACTACAGATAATTTCTTCGTACGGTAATCTGCTTGGAGTTATAGCGTAATTTAGTCCTTTGGATAACACCTTTATTGTTGCATCATCCAGTGTTTGTTTTGACAGATTATAGAACGCGATTAATCTATGATCTGTGTTTGTCAATGGTTGCTTTTGGTTCTGGCATTGATTCGGATGTTTGACATTTGATTTGGCCGTTAATTTTTGATATTTTTCTATATGTTTGTTTTTGCATTCGTTATATTTACTAATTTCGCGTTTATTTAATGTTTCCATGCAAAAGTTATAATCAAACGTCGTTAAAACTTTCTTTAATTCACTGGATGATATGTCTATGGATTTATTTATGTCATATATATCGGAGCGTTTTTGTTGGATTACCGCCCGTAACAACTTTTTACTTGCCTGATTTAAGATCTTAGCGCTTCCTCGAATGTCCTTTTTGGTGGATATTTTGACACACGTAGGAATGAGATTATGGTCTCGGCATCTCTTCAAGAAATTTAAGGCTGTTAGATATCTTGCGCGCTTAGTCTTTAGATCTTCTAATCGGCGTATTTTATTTGCAATTACCAGTCCGTACTGGTTTACATAATGATTTCTTATATTTACGCGAACACTACACATTGAAATAATACTAATTTTTACGGAATTTATCGCGTATATTTAACTTTTTTACCCGACGTTTCGAGAGCTTTACAGCACCCATGGTCACGGGAAGGACTGAGATGTTCAACGTCCAGCTGTCATAGTTAACCGCGGTTACCATAGATTAAAATTTAACTTTTGTTCCGATCTACACAGTATGAACTTATGGTATCATGGAGTCTTGCAGTTGTATGCTTGGGTTGGGATTTAATTTTATTTATTATAGGATCCCAAGCAGATGGTAGCACCCAGCCATCTTCTCTATTGAAATTAGGATGTTTTTTGATTTCAATAGCCTCGCGAATCATCCTTGGAAGGAATCGGTGTTCTTTAGCGAGGATTTGTGGTCTATCAAATCTGATGTAGTGACGGGGGCGATCCTGTACATGTTCACAGACTGCAGACTCTTTAAAGGTTTTAGTCTGGCAGTAAACTACTGTAGGTTAATAAAGATGATGTTATTTCTATACGACGCGGTAGGACAACCTTAGTTGGACCTTTCAGCCTGTGAGTCCATCTGGATTGGTACCAAACTGGCGTTAATCATCAGTGCATGCTGTGCTGTGTTCCGATCTGAATGGTGTATAGAACAGTCAGTATAATAACGGGCTGTGGGGAATTCCGTCAAAGTCTTCAGAGGTGACAATGCGTCTAGAGTCTTCTTTACTAATATATACTATATAGGCTAAAGTAGTCACTTTGTTACTACAATTTCATAAAAAATATACTCAAATCGTTCTTCAAAAATTAACCACTGACCCAGCAAGTATTAATTTGTAACATTCGAGTGACATATGTAACATGCAAAAAGGCGATTATTGTGAGTGGCTCAGGACCGTACTTTTTAGGAATTCCTTGGAGGAGGCTTTAGCTGTGACGAACAATACTATATGTCAACAGAAAGCAGGCAGTCATCAAAGTAATTTCTGATGCTGTCCATTTTTAAATCCTATACACTAAAACAGCGAAGAGCTCACACAACATAGCGTTTTTCAACTTAAATAAACTGCATGTCAAAAAGGCCTGTGACCAGCAGTGGGACGCATAAAGGCTGTAACTTTAACTTTAACTAAGTTGTATAATTTGCAAGAAACTCACTTAAAATGTTTAGAAGTAATCGAAAAACGGTTGGCAATCTTCCAAGTTTCTGTAACAAACAGAAACTGTCTATAAACTGTTTTAGAAAGTGTTGACAACGATTAATGACACTTTATTCGTCGGGCTATTTAAGAAAACGTTTTAAAATTAAAAAATTGGTGTGCCTTCACTTTCGATTTGCAGTTTGGTGACACATTGTTAATTAGTTACTTTTGTTTAAAAAAGCTATTGTAATGGATGTTCATGAAACCTTAATCAGATAATAATTGTAAAATCAAGCGTCTAGTGAAATTCGTTTGAAGACAAAAAGGGAAGTGTACATGGAAGTGAGTAGCGCGAGTATGTAAATGGGTAGCGCGAATTTAAGTGAATGTTTACATATTGCTCTATCGTTAATCGATGCCATATATTCTTATTATACTCTCTGCTCTTACTAGATATCGATATCACTGTTCCAAGAATTAGTGCATGTCTACATAACTACAAACCGTTTCATATTAAAAAGAATCGTAATGAATATGGCAGAAACACACCTTTATCATCCTTGTTGAATGCATTCAATTCAACATTTCAAAATTATGATGTGGATATAGCAATAAGAGAAGGACACACACCAAGTTTTTTAACTTCTTTGTTCAATTTTTTATTTTATGTAGTGATAGTTTTATAGGTTACTGTTCTAATTAAAGAAAGTCTTTTATTATATGTTATGTTTACCTTTAATTTAAATGCATATTTACAATTTTTTTTAAGTGCACCTCATAACAATTGCTTCTATATGTATTTAGTTGGTAAGCCTTATTAAATAAAAAAAAAATTATAATTCTAGGTTGCCACCAAGCCCCCAAAGTATACATTCGGACTGTTTTAAATCTGTATGACATAATCCCAACTGAGCAGCGACTTAAATATTAAAGTTATTAGAACTTCTTGAAAGTGAGAGAGTTCTTAAAAGTGAAAGTACGCCGAAGGTGAACTATTTCAACGTCCTTTATTGCGTGAACTTAGAGCAAAATTATTTATTAAAGCAGCATGTACATGCTCACTACCCACTGCCTTCGATGCTGCCGTAGAAATATTTAGGGAAGTTTTCACGACGCCAATAGCAGCGGCAGAAGCATAATGCAAACAAGGTAATAAAACTATAAAATTCACTAACTAGTAAGTTTCCACACACAAAGAAATAATTTTAATAATAGTAGAATCAGACTTAAATAGACTTCCAAAATCTTGAAGTTTTTAAAACTATTTTTTATTGATTACATTATAAAATTAACTAAAATCGATACTTATACAGGGTTTATAGCGACGTTTATTTTATTATCTGGAGTAATACTAAATAATAAATAACATGAAAAATTTCAATATGAGCTGCACTTGGAGAGAGTTATTAATAAGGTGCTGAAAGGATTATATTACCCAAAAAAACTTTCCGTGAATATTAATTTCTATAATTCAGCTTGCACTTACAGTAATAAAAT
Organism: Parnassius apollo; assembly: GCA_907164705.1. Classification (NCBI taxonomy): domain Eukaryota; kingdom Metazoa; phylum Arthropoda; class Insecta; order Lepidoptera; family Papilionidae; genus Parnassius; species Parnassius apollo. Next base: position 7,603,124 of record CAJQZP010001697.1, read on the forward strand.
ATTAATGTACTATTTTAAAGTACCTCATAAGACTATAAAAAGTGCAGTGTTTTAGATAAAGCTGCCGCCGCTTATTTCCACTTCATCGTCTTCAGATCAGGGCTGTGTTCAAGTTCTATTCAATCAAGTCATAAATAAATAAGCAATATATCCTTTATTCATACAATGCCAAAAATAATGTAGTATTCGTAGTCAAAAACATATTAAATAAAAAGTACTTATCAAAATCGGTCCACGATTGAAGAAGATATCGCTTGATCTAAACACAAAAAATTGTTTTACTCTGCAGGCCATCCCTAAAATTTCCCTCTAATTTCAATATCAAAGCGCTTCAAATTCCACCTATTTTGACGTTTTTAATTTTGAAAAACCTGTTCATTTTTTTTTTCAAATTAAATAGGTCTCGATTTTGATATGATTTACGGGAATCGACGCATTTTTTTAATTTATAAAAAAATCTTATTAAAAAAAATAATTCAAGGAAATGTTTCAAGTTATTTTGATAATACACTTTTTAGAGAATTCTTTTGACAACGATATCTTTCGAACGAATCAACTGATTTTGATGCAGTTCATGGCGATCGACGTCACTTTTTGAGTATAAGAGCTTATTAGGTTATAAAATTATTCAAAATCAAAACAAGGGGCGTCAAAGTATTACAAGAAGTTAAGAAAATTCGAATTTTTTGCGGTTTCCTCAGACGTGACGGTTTGGTCTAAATTCACAGAAAATTTAAGTTTAGCAAGGCCCTTTCGGATGCTGAAAACCGCTTTTATTTAAAAAAAAAGTAAAAAATATAAAAAACAAACGAAAGAATCGAGCAAACAGAGTAGAAATCAGTTATACCCTCAGGTTACACCGCTTTTACATAGTCATGTAATAAGACATGACGAAGATGTCATATAGTAAGACATACAGGAAGTTGATGGATGCAGGTGGCTCAGGACCATGCTTAGTGGCATTCCTTGGGGGTAGCCTATGTTCAACAGTGGACTTGTGAAGCGCTGTAATCATGAATATGGCTACAGATATGTACCGTTACCGTTATCGCAATAGTTCACCAGTTGAACCTAGAGTTCCCGATAGATTGCTGACGTGTACAGGTGCCCGTATAACCTCACAATCTTACTAATAATCATTACTGTCCCAGAGATGATACAGTCTCAGTCTTCAACTTTAACAGTTGGCTCTTTTCGGCGGTATGAGACAGTTCAAGTTCTCTCAGCAAGCTCTATAGCTCGAGTGTATATAGCATTATATGGATATCAGCAGTGGAACCAGAAGAAAGCCACTGAATGGCATGGCAATGAGGCTGCCATATAGCTAAGAGAATCGACGTCCAAAGGGAAGAAATGTTCTCGAGTTGTAACTTAACAAACGAAGTGTATATTTGCTCCCCGTTAGGTGAAGACAGATGAAGGTGGCTCAGGACCGGGCTTGTAGCATTCCTTGGTGGAGGCTTATATTGAGCAGTAAACTTGTCATGAGTTGTAACGACGATGGTAATACTGACCGTATAGTGGAGGTATAAGTATATCTACTACCCCATGATATCGTCCCGTGGGTGTAGTAAAGGCGACTGGGAGAAATAAACCATGAGATAGGCAGCAGCGTTCTTTATATATCAACAAGAAAATTACAATTGGATTTTGATAGGATTTAATAAATGAATGAATGAACTTAAAGCTAACATAGTTTTACTTTAAGCTAACATAGTCCTCAGAGAGCTTCATTTGAATTTTGAAATCAGAATATTAGTTTAATAAAGTTAATTTAGTTTGAATAATATATTTTAGTTAAGTAGCAAGCCATATTATGAACAAACTACGAATGTGATTTAAACTCGTTTATGTCAAATGAACGTCTCATATTTAGTAATATTATGTTATGTATGGCGAGCTTTGGCAGCTCAGGGGCTATGCGCTAGTTGTAAGTTTTACAGCACGCGAGTAAAACGGGTTCGAACTTCGCCGGCACCAATGAAATTGTTAACTGCTGTATCAAGTGATGTTTCATCAGATGTTCAGCAACAAAGGAAACATAGTAGGGAAAACTAAGTGGTGAAAAATAATAAAGGATCCATACTTTTTAATATTATAAATGCGAAAGTGTGTTTGTTTGTATGTTTGTCCTTCTTTCACGTCGCAACAGAGCGTCGGCATGGCATGATTTTTTGTATGGGGATAGTTCGGTGGCTGTAGAGTGACATAGGTTACTTTTTTCCGCGGAAAAACATCTCATTCCCGTGGGAAAATAGAATATGTTGCAAAAGTTTGTCCTACTTTCACGTCGCAACAGAGCGTCGGCATGGCATTAATTTTGGTATGGGGATAGTTCGGTGGCTGTAGAGTGACATAGGCTACTTTTTTCAGTGGAAAAACATATCATTCCCGTGGGAAAATCGAATATGTTGCAAAATTAAATTCAGCTAGGTGGCGCCACCGTGATTCTACAAGACGGACGACGGTACGATGGACGAACACAGAAGGTCAGAATATCTGGATTATTATGTCTTTTTACCAAAATTAAGATAAAAAATGTATGGATCTGTATTTTTTCACGCAGGACCGGGAAGAGAGCGATAAAAAACATAAAATTCACCAGCTGGTTTTCTTCAAACGTTTTGGTGCATTGTAATTCACAGAATAGGCGATAACTTCACAGACGATATTAAGTAATCCGTTGATACTCTGCCTACCCCTCAAGGGTTTAGGGCGTGATTATAAGTATGGATCAGAAATACTATCACCACCTGTCATTCTTTCACCCTTAACTATTACTTAACTGTGGTAGAAACAGTTCTTAGTAAAGCCTTATTAATAAACCTTAGTAATATTTATTGAACGGAAAGCAATTCAGTGCTAAGCCACTGCACCATGGAGCCATCATGTATATGACGACGAATTGGCTTGAAAATATTAAATACACAGATTGAAACATGGAATCAACATTTAAAAGATATAGCAATATGTAAGTAGATTTCTTAGCTTAAGAGTATTTCGGTCCTCACAGCAGACTAGCAGAGTTACCCCTTTTCACTTGTTCACTTTTAGGCGGTTATGAGACAACTAAGTAATCTATCCTTTACATTTAAAGTTAAAAATATTTATGTCTGTAGTGGTGGTAGTTATAAGGTGTTGTGGTTTATACGTGGTGGTAGAGCTATGCTGCAGGTATAATGCAGGTAAAATTATGTTTGAAGGACCACGCCCTCACAGAGTATCAGCGTAAAACATCAGCTTAATGGGTTTCGTATGGTGAGTGTAAAGAACCGGAGTGAAGAGGGTACTGAAAAAGAGGCCCCTAAAAACCCTTAAAAATTTCATATGAGTCCTCAGGGGAGATAATGCATCTGAATTTTGATTTATAATTGAGGATAGATGTGGATGTCAGATATACAGATTGTCCCGAATCTCAACGTAAAGCGGGTACGGACGATTAGCTAGTTTGTACCAACCAGTTCTAGAAAAAAAATCCATGTTACTTGGTTAAGTAATAATAAGTATAGATCACATATTTAGGTACTGTAATCACAAATTTCTAAAAGTTTTTAGAACAAAAATTCATCATTAGAACCTAAAATTGCAATTAATTTTTTAACTGCGATAGAACCCGCCTCGCATACGGTGCAATTCATTTCAAACGCTCAGCCCTGAGCTATAGTTCGGAAATATATAATGCAGATCGTATGTTATTTAGCAGCGCTACACTTCCTTTGGGAAAAAGTTACAGTCTGTATACCTCCCACTTCTAGGTACAGGCCTCCGCTCATTTCTGAGAGGGTTTTAGGGCAAACTTCTCATGAATTCTCGAACTTCACAAGTCTTCGAAATATTTTTTTCTTATTTCTCAGACATGCGGGTTTCCTCACGAAGTTTTCCTTCACCGCCGAAAACGTGGTAAATAAGCACTTAAAATTGCAATTAACAATTTCATTGGTGCCGGTGAACCCGATTTGCTCACGTATTGTAAAATTTAGAGCGAGCGCTAACCATCTGAGCTACCATGGCTCATGTGACGCATGCGACTGCATGAGATTTTTTGGTGTTTGAAGGGTTAATTTTAGTTATTTCCATAGCATAATGTCATTTGCAATCTTACAACGGGCTTTTGCGACTGATATTGAAATTATCCTTTTTTTACGGAATAGAGCTATATAGAAAAATTTACAACCAAAAACGAAGGAATTTCTCAGAGAAAAAAAATTAACGAAATGAATTTAGTTACTAACTTAGGCCTTTCACTTTATTTACGAAAACAAGGCGTATGCATGTAAAAGTAAAGTACATTCTGTAAGTACTGTAGGAATAAGCATAATCTAGAAACACCAATCTTATTCAATAAGGAATTAGAATAAAAGATATAATAAAGTTCATTCTTTAAATATTGAGACACTTAAACATTTTGTCCCATTTATTTTGAACCTTTTGTATAACTTTTTTAATGGAAGAAAGAGATAAATTATAAAAACTTGATCTAGCGAAAGTAGATACCTAATACTCCTATTTAATTAAAATTCGAAGGTCTTTAAAGAAATGAAAGCTCTTAAAAACTTTTTTTTAAATCAAAATTTAGATTTTTCTTACAAATTGACAATAATGGGGAAAGTTTTTACATAAAATGTACAAAAGCTTTCAATTTTTGGTGGACTAGTTAACGAATTATAAGATGACGATCATAACTGAGAAACAACTGATACCTAAAATGACTTGAAAACTTATTCCCTTAATTTATATTCGCAAAAATTCGAAGATCGTTAAAGAAAATGAAAGCTCTTAAAAACGTTTCCTTAAAAAATTGTAAGTGATTTTTTTAATCAAAATTTGGGTTTTTCTTACAAATTGACTTAACCATCTTCACTATTGAAATTACGATGTTTCTTAATTTCAATAGTTTCGCTTATCATCCTTGGTAGGAATTGGTGTTCTTTTGCGAGGATTTGTGGTTTAATTGTGGGGACGATCTTGAACATGATCACAGACTGCAGACTTCCCGGAGCGTCGGTGCTTCACGTCAGCTATATTATGTTCTTTCACGCGGGTTTTATGGACCTTTTTGTTTAACCTATGTAAAAGAGACCACATTCACAATCCAACTTGTACTCGTACACTCCTGGATCTGGTAGAGGGATATTACACTTAACGGATGGTAAAAATTGACTAATCTTCTTCGGCGGCTTGTAGTATGTTTTAATGGAAGCTCGCTTCAAGGTGTAGCCAACACAACAACTTGTCTGTGACTCCTCCGACATACGGTTGTTCAGCAGGCTCACGCTTGACTGTGGCCGGCTTTACTCGCTCAGCTTTTATCGGAAGAAAGTAGGTACATACAAAAAGATCAAAACAGACCCCAAAACGCACCACAACGCTTAAAGCAACTAGCGATTTAACAAAGAAATACTCCGAAAACTTAAATCTCGACGTGAATTCGCTAATACCATAATGTACCAAACCACCGAGGTTGTATGGGTTACCGAAGATACACAAAACAAACGTTCCACGAGCCAGATCGTTTCACCGACTTATAAGCTGGCACAACACTTGGCTAAGTTTCATAATTTGTAAGAAACTCTCTTAAAATGTGTAGAAGTAATCGAAAAACTGTTGGCAATTTTCCAAGTTTCTGTAACAAATAGAAACTGTCTATAAGCTGTTATAGAAAGTGTTGACAACGATTAGTGACACTTTATTCGTCGGGCTATTTAAGAAATCGTTTTTAATAAAAAAGATGGTGTACCTCCACTTGCTTTGCACGTTGCTTCTTCTGAAGATGTGTTGCCTCATCTTAATTCGACTCATTCCCACTGCAATAAGAAGAGCAGTGAACATTGAAGTGAGCAGAGCGAGTATGTAAATAGGCAGCGCGAGTGTAAGTGAATGTTTATATACTGCTCTATCGTTTGGTCGTTGTCATAGATTATTATAATAATACTAGGTTGCCTCAAAACTTGCAAAGTACACATGAAGACAGTTATAATTCTGTATGACATATTGTCAACGGAACAGCGACTAAAATATTAAAGTTATTAGAACTTATTCAAAGTGAGAGAGAACTTTTTTGAACTATTTCGATGGCCGATTGCGGGAACTTTAAGCAAAATTATTTATTGAAGCAGCATGTAAATGCTAACTATTCTCTGCCTTTGAAGCTACCGCAAATGTATTTCGGGAAGTTCTTACAACAGCGCGAATAGCAGCGGCAGAAGCATAATGTAAACAAGGTAATTAAACTAAAAAATTCTAACTTGTAAATGTCAATGAAACACAAGGAAATAATTTTAATAACAGTAGGGTTTTCTGATCCAATTTATGTGTAACTATATAAACCGTGTCCCAATGCTGAACTGGTTAGCCTAACGATTCTAATGCCCTCAGGTTTTTACTTAATAAATCGATTAAGCGCTTTAAAGTTACAGACGACTCCCTTGTAATCGTTTCAAGGTTAAATAAGGCTGACACATGATTTTGAACTAACAATCGTTTGTTGTTAAATCTCTCACATAAGACATTCCATGCCACTGTATAGTTACTTGCAGAAAACTGAAATGATTGAATTACCACAGGAGCAGACCCTTCGAGAGATGCGCGTAAATAATGAAATTTATTAATTTCATCGATTTCATCATTAGAGTGAATAAGGATAATGAAGGTATCATGGAACTCCAACCAGTTCTCATATGATCCACTAAATTTTGGCAACTGTATAGTAGGTAACTTAACAACTGTTACTGAGTCGAGAATTCTTGTCACTACCTGTTGATTCAGAGTTAGCATTATGTTGATCGCTCAGTAAAATTTGAGCTTTAGCTAGCGCCTTGTAACACTGAGTTTCAAAGCATGAACGCTCAGTTAGTTGTAAGTCGGGCTTGTCGACAATACATTCTAAGCGTAAGTGCACCTCATCATATTGGTTGTACAATGTGTCCAGCTTACCCATACGCAATTGCAATTCCGTCGCGTCATGATTTTGTCAAGGTGTAGTAAGCGAATCCAAGTAACCAATGAAAGCATTTAAGCGGCCTTTAAAACTACCTCGTTTTTTGATTAACTCCTTTTCTTCGGTCATTCTGGAAGACGAGAGTATTCGATCTGGAATGTATACAATTACAAATATTCAAAAAACTATCTCCAACTATCTCATGCACTAACTTACTATTAAGCTCTGAAAAACTACTTAACTATATTATACAGTATGTAGGTACTAACTCGGCAAATAATAATTTAATAATATTATAGTGACAAGTAACTTTACACAATATTTCTCGACGTTCAAATAATAGTAGATAATTACCTATGATTTAAGCTACTTACAATACCTATTAATTCAATTGTTATATACCCACGAAATCAAAGAAAAAACCAACAATCGTCATATGCTACAATTACGCTATTACTTTAGTATAATGTTAATACTACAAAACACTCTAAACAATAAAATAAATAATACCACATTTACTTGGTGTAGGTAATAATAATTAATGCTACTATACGATTTCTACTGCACAACTATACTAAATAAGGTAAATAAGCAAAAAATAATGTAGATTAATTTCTAACAGTATCCTAACAATACAACTTCTTACTTAATTACTGCAAATTATCAAAAAAAATTGCGAATGTTAACAACAACGCAGTAGGTAATTAATAATCGATAGGAACAATAAATTCACTAACCTTATAAGTCCGGTGATTTACACCAAATACTATTAGATTACCTAGAGTGCTGGGTGATGATAAATCTTAAATTTTATCTTAAACACCACGTAATTACTGCAAATTGACCCACATTCTTGATTGAGCGACGTAACTTCAAATTTGATTCCAACGTAAACTCCACTAAATTTACCATAATTATACGAGAGTAATATAAATTCTGGTGCTTATTATTTTATATCCGGCAACGATCCAGGACCATGTTCTGGAGTTCACGGGAATTTTAAATAATGCAACTTGAATGTGGTCTTGGACGATTGTATTGATCTTACAACAGCTGAGAGGGTAATAATATATTGCAAAGACAAAGACCCTGTTTAAAATTAACGTTAAGTACGGACGTAATTACTACAAGTACGTTGTTTAACTCTTTGCTCAGAAAGAATGCGCAGGCGCTCCAACAAAGACTACTTCTTATATAAAAAAATCCCCTTTTTTCAATTTAAATTAAAAATATATAATTAAAATTTATTTAAACGGTTTGTTGTGGTTGAATTGTCGGTTGGTTTCGTCAGTGGACATTAAATTTCGAACACTCGAATACGATTTTCTTTCTTCCGCTCGTATCCGTTCTAACAATTTAAGGCTGCTTTCTTTGTCGTAAATTGACTTCAATAAAATAAAAACCCTTGGGTGTGTCCAAATACAGCGCTGCATTCGATCGCGGTTGCCGCGCGCGGCTAACCGCGCTATAATTGGACGACGGCCGCGCGCGGCAGCCGCGAGCTACCTGCCGCGCGCGGCGAACGACGCGAACTTTTGTTGGTTCGCCGGTGGTTGTGTGTAGACGGACGTGTTTTATTAAGTAAACTGGATAGCGAAACAGCAATTCGTCTTATTGAAATAATTGGCACCTAAAGTTATGGGATACTAGACGTAAACAATCTATACATGATTAAAACTACTTTTACGGATTTTATCGCGTTTATTTTTACTTTTTATTTACTCTTATTTTTAATTCCCGACGCTCGACGACGAAACGTCGGGAATTAAAAAATAAAAGTAAATAAAAAGTAAAAATAAACGCGATAAAATCCGTAAAAAGTAGTTTTAATCATGTATAGTGTTCGCGTAAATATAAGAAATCATTATAACAATCTATACATTTAATAAATCTAAATTTAAAAAAAAATGTGTTTGGACACACCTTAATAATGAACAAATGAACAAAGATTGTAGGCTTATTTAATTCATTAATTCTCTTAACTGTGCAAAAAAGTTAAAATATGATTAAAGTTCTTTTAAATAAAATTATTTACAATATTATATTATTTTATACAATCTTTTTTCTTGTTTTGAAAATGTTACTCCCACACTGGGATTTTCTCCAGTATCGTGGAGGCAGTTTACAAAGATAAGTTGCACAAGGATAAACATCGAGACTCGGAACAATTATTTGTAGGCCATAAAAATACTTGTTCCGCGCAGCACTGCACCATGGAGCCATCATGTATATGACGACGAATTGGCTTGAAAATATTAAATACACAGATTGAAACATGGAATTAACATTTAAAAGATATAGCAATATAACAATGTAAGTAGATTGCTTAGGTTAAGAGTATTTCGGTCCTCACAGCAGACTAGCAGAGTTAACCCTTTGCGCAGGACCAACGGCTTTACGTGCTTTCCGAGGCACGGGGGTCAGACACCGCCAACTTCCTGACTCCGGGCAGCTACTGAGAATTCTTGACAGAAAAACTCAATAATTGATTTTTTGGCCCGACCCGGGATTCGAACACAGGACCTCATGATCAGCAGTTGCACTACTACAACCACTAGACCAACGAGGCAGTCTAGGAATTAGAATAGAAGATATAATAAAGTTCATTCATTAAATATTGAGATTTGACACTTAAGCATTTTGTCCCATTTATTTTGAACCTTTTGTATAACTTTTTTAATAGAAGAAAGAGATAAATTATAAAAACTTGATCTAGCGAAAGAAGATATCTAAAATGACTTGAAAACTTATTCCCTTAATTTATATTCGCAAAAATTCGAAGGTCGTTAAAGAAAATGAAAGCTCTTAAAAAACTTTTTTTTTTAAATCAAAATTTAGATTTTTCTTACAAATTGACAATAATGGGGAAAGTTTTTACATAAAATGTACAAAAGCTTTCAATTTTTGGTGGACTAGGTTAACGAATTATAAGATGACGATCATAACTGAGATAACAACTGATAACTGTGGTTTAAATTCACCATTCCACTACTGTCGTAAACCTCAACTGGCATCTGGAACTAAAGCTTAGTTGTAATGGTTGACATAACCACTATTAAAGTTAATATCATTGCTCATTAGTGTTGCCAAATAATGTGTAAATACTATGGATCGTGCTCTGAATGCATTCGGGTTTGAATCCCAAGTCTGGTCAAATATCTATGTATTATAGATCTTTTCTGAAAAGAAATTAGTTAATAGTTAGTAAATTTGAGAATATAGCAAGTAGCCAAACTATGCTCCGTTAACTCTGAATAACTGAAATTCGGTCTTGAGGGAACATCACATGATAAGTCTCGAGTATTGCTACTATTACTGTGTGGTGAATTTCATCTGCGCAAATGAAGATAGTCTGTATTAATATTAAAGATGAGCAACAATGTTCACAAGGTGGTTAGCAGCAAGTTGTTCCGATTAGGTTTTAGTGGATAAGTTTAGTCCTTAAAGGTTTTAGTCTAGCTGTAAACTTCTGTACTACTTAGACTTTTCAGGCTGTGAGTCCAACTGGATAGATAACACACGCTTACATATTTCTGGCGTTAATCATCAGTGCGTGCAGTGCTGTGTTGCTGTCTGAAGGGTATATAGAACAGCCAGTACAATAATGAGGTATGAAGCATTCCATCAAGGTTTTCAGAGGTGACAACGCGTCTGGAGTCTTCTTTGTTTGAAGTTGGTTGCAGGTGTCTATGGGCTAATGTAGTCACTTTATAACCACAATTTTATAAATAACATACTTAAATTATTCTTCAAAAATTAATCAGTGACCCAGTGAATATTAAGTTGTAACATTCGAGTGACATTTGTAACATGCAAAAAGGCGATTGAGGCAATTTGCTTAGGACCGTGCTTTTTTGGTATTCGATTGGGGAGACTTTATATTTAGCTGTAACGAATAACGAACAAGATTATATGTCTAGAGCAGACAGGCAGTCATCAAGGTAATTCCAGATGTTGTCCATTTTTAAATCCTGAACACTACAACAGCGAAGAGCTCACACAACATAGCTATTTTAAACTCTGTCTAAGCTGCATCTCAGAAATGAGAGGAGGCCTGTGGCCAGCAGTGGGACGTATACAGGATGTAACTTTAACTTGAACTAACTTTCATAGTTATTTCTTAAATTTACGTGAACACTACACATTGAATAAAACTATATATACGGAGAGACTGCCTCGTTGGTCTAGTGGTAGTAATAGTGCGACTGCTGATCATGAGGGCCTGGGTTCGAATCCCGGGTCGAGCTAAAAAATCAACTATTGAGTTTTTCCGTTAAGAAATTTTCAGTAGCTGCCCGGAGTCAGGAAGTTGGCGGTGTCTCACCCCCGTGCCTCGGAAAGCACGTAAAGCCGTTGGTCCTGCGCCCGATCTCTCTCCGGTCGTGTCATGTTTACCGTCCCATCGGATTATGAGAGTGAGGGAATAGATAGTGCACCTGTGCTAGTGCATACACTTGGGCACTATAATCCTGTCCTGCGCCGATGGCTAGTCTCCGTTGAGGCTGGCCGCCGTGACCGAAATTCGGTCTGAAGGACATTATTATTATTATTATTATTATATACGGAGTCTATCGCATTTAATTTACTTATTTTAACTTATTTTTAATACACGACGTTTCGGGTGCTTTACAGCACCCATGTTCAGAGGGGGGGGTGGGAGTGGTATGCTTGGGTTTGGGTTTAGTTTTGTAGATCCCAAGCAGATGGCAGCACTTATCCATCTTCACTATTGAAATTGTGATGTTTCTTAATTTCAATAGTTTAGCTTATCATCTTTGGTAGGAATTGGTGTTCTTTTGCGAGGATTTGTGGTTTAATGGTGGGGACGATCTTGAACATGATCACAGACTGCAGACTTTCCGGAGTGTCGGTGCTTCACGTCAGCTATATTATGTTCTTTCACGCGGGTTTTTATGGATCTTTTTGTTTAACCTATGCAAAGCCCCGTAAAAAAATAAAGGCTCCTTTTCAGCTCACGCGGTAAGGTCAAATATAAGAAATTCCAATACCGTATTTGTTTTCAAGAAACGTCTTAGAGGTAACTACTTTGCATCCTGTTAATATATATTATTCTATTATATTAGTTTAATTTATATATATCATATGTAACTATCGTTTTTAGTATTATTATTATGTATTGATTTATTTTATTTTTATTTATTGTTTTATTTTATATAATTAACGTAACATTGTGTATATTATTTATTTTTAGTAGTAGTAGTGCATACATTGCACTAAGTTTTCAATTTCAATATAATTTCCTTTATAGGTCTACTGGAAGATATTTCAGCTAATTATGGAATAAGTAGAACCTTTGTACGAAATTACTATAAGACTGCTTCTGTATCTTGATGTGTGTACATAAAATAAATAAAAAAAAGAGACCACATTCATAATTCAACTTGTACACTACTGCATCTGGTAGAGGGATATTACACTTAAGGGATGGTAAAAATTGACTAATCTTCTTCGGCGGCTTGTAGTATGTTTTAATGGAAGCTCGCTTCAAGGTGTAGCCAACACAACGCCAATCTTGTCTGTGACTCCTCTGACATACGGTTGTTCAGCAGGCACACGCTTGACTGTGGCCGGCTTTACTCGCTCAGCTTTTATCGGAAGAAAGTAGGTACATACCAAAAGATCAATACATACCCCACAACGCAACACAACGCTTAAAGCAACTAGCGATTTAATAAAGAAATACTCCGAAAACTTAAATCTCGACGTGAATTCGCTAATACCATAATGTACCAAACCACCGAGGTTTTATGGGTTACCGAAGATACATAAAACAAACGTTCCACTACGTCCCATATTAAGCCAGATCATTTCACCGATTTATAAGGTGGCACAACACTTGGCTAAGTTTCATAATTTGTAAGAAACTCACTTAAAATGTGTAGAAGTAATCGAAAAACTGTTGGCAATTTTCCAAGTTTCTGTAACAAATAGAAACTGTCTATAAGCTGTTATAGAAAGTGTTGACAACGATTAATGACACTTTATTCGTCGGGCTATTTAAGAAATCGTTTTAAATAAAAAAGGTGGTGTACCTCCACTTTTGATTTCCTGTTTTGTGACTCATTGTTAATCAATGTTTAGAATGCTCTATCGTTTGGTCGTTGTCATAGATTATTATAATAATACTAGGTTGCCTCAAAACCTGCAAAGTACACATGAGGACTGTTATAATTCTGTATGACATATTGTCAATGGAACAGCGACTAAAATTTAAAGTTGTTAGAACTTATTCAAAGTGAGAGAGAACTTTTTTTGAACTATTTCGATGGCCGATTGCGTGAACTTTAAGCAAAATTATTTATTGAAGCAGCATGTAAATGCTAACTATTCTCTGCCTTTGAAGCTGCCGCAGATGTATTTCGGGAAGTTCTTACAACAGCGCGAATAGCAGCGGCAGAAGCATAATGTAAACAAGGTAATTAAACTAAAAAATTCTAACTTGCAAATGTCAATGAAACACGAGGAAATAATTTTAATAACAGTAGGGTTTTCTGATCCAATTTATGTGTAACTATATAAAGCGTGTCCCAATGCTGAACTGGTTAGCCTAACGATTCTAATGCCCTCAGGTTTTTACTTAATAAATCGATTAAGCGCTTTGAAGTTACAGACGACTCGCTTGTAATCGTTTCTAGGTTAAATAAGGCTGACACATGCTTTTGAACTAACAATCGTTTGTTGTTAAATCTCTCACATAAGACATTCCATGTCACTGTATATTTACTTGCAGAAATCTCAAATGATTGAATTACCACAAGGAAATAATTGTAATAACAGTAAAATCAGACTTAATAGACTTCAAAAGGTGTAAATTATATGTTGACGTTTTTTAATATATTGATTATATTGTTACGAGCTTGAGGTTCGTGACAATAAAAATTGCCGATAAAATTACCTAAATTAACACTTTAATTTACTTTACACAAAATAAAACTTAAAACACTAATAATTAAACACACTAATTCACTTTATTCTGCTCCGAAGCCTCGCTTGTCTCGCCAAATCAATACTGCCCCGATCGCATCTTGCAGCGCCTATATATACAAATTAGCAATGAAGCATCCGGAATATTCAAGTAAATGCGCGCAAAGCGACAAGTGTTAGAGTGTAGATTTTCTAGAAACACAGTTCCTCGGATAGCGATGTCGGTTAAAAGATTTGTGATGTCATTATCTGCAAAGCTCCCCTCGCTCTCGTTCCTGACACTAGATGGCGCAAGTGTATGACGTTGAATTATTCACGGAACACTGCCCCCTCCTAAGACATGCTCGTCCCGAGCATTATCGGTCCCATAATAACGCGCCAAGCGATCCACATGGACGATCTTAGGAGTCCCTCTTGCGCCTTTCTGTATCCGGTAGGTCACATCGTTGATCCTGGTTACAATCCGGTACGGGTCGTCCCATTTAGCTTGAAGCTTAGGAGATTTCCCTTTGCTGCGGACTGGATTGTGCAACCACACTAATGAACCTTCGTTGAACCCTTTATTGTTCATTTTGCGGTCGTACCGGGTTTTCATTTTCTCAGACATTTGCTGGCTCGATTGTCTGACGTGCTCATAAATGCCATTTGTTTTGTTTCGCAAGTCATTAGCATAATCGGTTATACTGCGTGGGGTATCAGGTGGTATCCCGGTGATCAGGTCTGCAGGCAGCCGTAATTCTCTTCCAAAGTTTGCGAAAGCTGGTGTCACTGCTGTACTTTCGTGAACAGAACTTCGATATGACAACAAAAACGGTTGTATGTGCTTGTCCCAATCTCGTTGCCGATTGTCTACAACTTTTGCTAGGTACCTCTCCAATGTCTGATTAAATCGTTCCACCATTCCATCAGATTACGGGTGATAAGAAGTCGTTCTTGTTTTATGAGTACCCATAACTCTAGAAATTTTCGTCCCGGAAGATATTTGAACTAAAATGCTGCAACGACTTTACCACAGCGAGCAATTCGCGTCTTGTGACACAATAGTTCCTTTCCGGTTTTGACAACGACTTGCTGAAGTACGCTATCACGACCTCTTGGTCACCATTCCGTTGAGACAACACACCGCCAAGTCCTATATCACTTGCGTCTGTGTCAACTATAAATTCTTTGCTTGCATCAGGGTATCCCAAAATAGGTGTTTTGCACAGACGGTCCTTCAGCTCCTGGAATGCGATATTGCAAGTTTCATCCCAGCAGAAATGTCGCTTCTCCAGAGCTTGTGCAGAGGTTTGGCTATATCTGCAAAGTTCTTCACAAATCGCCGGTAATAGGAGCACAAACCCAAAAATGCTCTAACCTGCGTCTTGTCTTTTGGAACCGGCCAATCCTTGACAGCGGCGATTTTCTCTGGATCTGTGCGGATACCTTCTTCCGATACTACAAACCCCAAAAAGTTAACTTGCCGTTGGAATAGTGAACATTTCTTCAGGCTCAACTTGAGGTTGGCACTCTGAATCTTCATGAGCACGCGTTCCAGGTTTTGAAGGTGTTCCTCAAACGTACGGCCTACGATGATGATGTCATCCAAGTAGACCAGACAGGAATCGCCAATTAGCCCGGTAAGTACAAGTTCCATCAGCCTTTCAAACGTTGCTGGAGCATTGCACGACCCAAACGGCATTACTTTAAATTGCCACAGACCCTTTCCCGTCGAGAACGCAGTTTTCTCCTTGTCCTTAGGGTCAATTTCAACTTGCCACTAGCCACTTTTTAGATCCAGCGTGCTAAACCACTTTACTCCTGTAAGCATGTCCAGCGTGTCATCAATTCTTGGCAAGGGATAGCTGTCCTTCTTCGTAACGTCGTTCAGACGGCGATAGTCAACACAAAACCGCATGCTGCCATCCTTCTTCTTCACCAGCACCACTGGCGAACACCATGGACTAGAGGAAGGTTCAATAACACCATCCTTCACCATTCCTTCAATCATGGTTTCCACTTCCTTTTCACGTGCTACCGGCAATCTTCTTGGCCGCTGACGGATAGGCAATTCTTCTCCTGTGTTTATTTTGTGTTAAACTAAGCCAGTCTTTCCTATGTCAGCATCGTTTGATGAGAATACATCGGCGTACTTGAGTAGCAACTTCTTCGCCTTGACCAATTCGTTCGGGGAGAGAACACTGCGACAGTCTTCCAAAAGTGTGGTCACTCTCATTTCTGCATCCTTGCTGGGGGTCCCACTCGATATATATTGGCACCGACGTAACCAATCCACTTCCTCACAAGTACCAATCAGTGTGCCTTTTTCTATAATCTGTTCCCGGTCGCAAAGGTTCAGCACACGTACTCCTGAGATGTCAGTGGTCCTGACCAAGGTTCGAGCTACTTTCCATGGAAGGTCATTGGTTACCCTTTCCACAAGTACACAACGGTGAGCTTGCCCAGCGTTTCGAGGAAGACTAACCGGAACAATCGTTTCCGATTCCGGCGGAAGAACAATCTTCTTAATGCTGTACACGTTCCCTGGTAACGCACCTTCCATAAAAAGTTCCTCCTCACAATTATTCCTCATGAAGTCTAGGCCTAGGATGCAGTCGTCCATTATATCAGCCACGATGACATTATGCAGGTAGATCACGTTGCCTAGCTTCAACTACATCTCCTTCTCTCCACGGACGGGTATACGCTGACCGGTGGCTGTTACCAAATTAATGCGTTCTCGGTTGTATGCGAAGTCCCCAAGGAACTGACTTATAAGTTGGGAACTAACAACCGTACGAGAGGCTCCAGTGTCTCTGATCAGTTTACACGGCATTCCGTTGACCTCGCCCTTGATGATTAGACTGTTCCCATCATGGGTTTGTGAGATCGAGATCCTTGGGGCTCTTTTAACATCAGCCAGCACCCGCCCCGCAGTTCTGGCTTTTACTCGATTCCCTGCTGCTGCTGCGCGGTCCTGTTGTCCGCACTACCCTCCTGAGATCGTTCACCTTCCCTTTCTAGGGTTCGCTTAGGGCAGCTGGATCGAAGATGGCCCTTTTACCCACAGCCATAGCACCTGGGGCTGTATCCTTTGTTGCGGTCACGAACTGTAGCTGCTGCAACCTCCCTGACGCGATGGGAACGATGATCCTGTCGCACGGCTTCCACTTTCAGTGCATGGGCCAAGGCGTCCTTAAGCGTCTCGTGGTGCCCGAGCCTCACAGCAGCTCTGACTTCCAGGTTGCGGATGCCATCGATGAATGTCTGCACCAGGTTCCCTTCAATGAGCCACAGCTTCTCCACTTCTAAACTGCAGGTTTTCGTTGATGCGCTGCACACGATCTTTAAGCTGCGCACGAAAGACGTGTTCCAGGTGAGCGTCGCCATATCTCGCCTCCAATGCCTCAAGGAGTTGCTCATAAGTCACTTCCTCACCGAGAGCTTCCAGAACTGTTAAGGCCTGGTCGCGTAGGCCTAGTCTGAGAGCAGTCATGGCCTGACTTTTATTCCAGCCGTTCACCTTCATAACAGCCTGAAACTGGATCTTGTAGGCTGACCAGGAAGAGGTACCGTCAAACGGCGGCACTTTGAATCCACGTAGCGAAGGTGTTGTAGCAACTACGGGAGCTGTTGTTCCATCTCCAAGTTTGAGGTCGTCCAGCGTTTTCTTCACGTCAGCCATTACGTTGTCAACCCGATTGTTTACTTGGTCGATTCGGGTTTCGGTCTCCGACAGGCGGTTGTCATGTTGAGCAACCTTATCCTTCACCTCCCGTATCTCTTTTCCGAAGATAGCGTGAAGGTCCTTCATGAGGAGCATCTGCTCTTCCTTATCGCGTTGGAGTTGCTCTTCTAAACGACGGGCCTGTTCCTCCTGCCGGCGGGCCTGTTCCTCTTGCCCGCTCTGCAGCTGCTCTTTTAACTGACGGGCTTGCTCCTCCTGTCGGCGAGCCTGCTCCTCCTGTCGGCGAGCCTGCTCCTGCAGCATCACCATCAGAGCACCTAAGTCAGGTGCTGCAGATGTAGGAGCTACCGACGGGCCTGCAGCCGGTGGCTGGCCCTCCGACGTCTGCGGCGTTGCACCACCAAATCTTCGTTGGTCCGTCTCCTACTGGCGTTGACTTCGGGTACGGACACCCTTCGTTTCCTCCTTAGGTAAAATCGGCATGATTTTATCCCACTTCTGACACCAATTGTTACGAGCTTGAGGTTCGTGACAATAAAAATTGTCGATAAAATTACCTAAATTAACACTTTAATTTACTTTACACAAATTAAAACTTAAAACACTAATAATTAAATACACTAATTCACTTTATTCCGCTCCGAAGCTTCGCTTGTCTCGCCAAATCCAATACTGCCCCGATCGCATCTTGCAGCGCCTATATATATAAATTATCAATGAAGCATCCGGAATATTCAAGTAAATGCGCGCAAAGCGACGAGTATTCGAGTGTAGATTTTCTAGAAACTTAGTTCCTCGGATGGCGCTGTCGGTTGAAAGCTTTGTGATGTCATTTTCTGCAAAGCTCCCCTCGCTCTCGTTCCTGACACTAGATGGCGCAAGTGTATGACGTTGACTTGAGCGCGTAACAATATTACAAATTTTTTAAAACAAAATTAAAAAAGGTTATTTGGAGTAATACTAAATAATAAATAACAAAAAAAGTTCAAGCAGAGTTGCACTTGGAGAGAATTTTTCATATTAAGGTGCTGAAAGTTTTATTAGCGAAAAAACTTTTCGTGAATATTAAATTCTATAATCCGGCTTGCACTCACAGTAATAAAACGTTAATCTACTACTTTAAAGTACCTTATTACACTATAAAAAGTTTTTTGGATAAAGCTGCCATTTATTTCCACTTTATAGTCTTTGGACAAGAACTGTGTTCAAGTTCTATTTAAGCAAGTAATGAACCCCATATAAATAAGCAATGTATCCCATATTCATACAATGCCACAGATAATGCAGTATTCGTAGCCAATAACATATTAAATAAAAAATAGTTAACAAAATCGGTCCACAATTAAAGAAGATATCGCTTAACCTACATACAAAAAATTGGTTTACTCTGTAGGTCATCCCTGGAATTTCCCGCTAATTTCAATATAAAAGCGCTCCAATTTCTACCCCTTATGACATTTTTAATATTGAAAAACCACGTTTTTATTTTTTTTATTTGAATATTACTATTTCACGAGAAGATCAACAAATTCGATGTGATTTACGGCAAGCGACACAATTTTTTCAACTTATCAAAAAATTTATTACAAAAAATTGAATTCATTGAAAGTTTTAATATATTTTGAAAAAAAAAAAAACACGTTTTCGAGATTGCTTTCGACAATGATATCTTTCGAACGAATCAACTGATTTTGATGCGTTTTAAGGCAATCGACGTCGTTTTTGGAGTATAAGAGCTGATTAGGTTATAAAATTGATCCAAACTAGAGCGTCAAAGTAATTCTAAGATAAGTTTTTGAATCTACCGTGCCGATTCGGTCTAAATTCACAGATAATCTAAGTTTAGCAGGGCCCTTACAGATGCTGCAAACCGCTTTCATTATAAAGAAGGAAAAAGCTTTTTATTTAAGAAAGGAAACAAAAGGAAAATGTGCTGACTGAAGTCAGTTACACCATCAGGTTACACGGATTATACATTGTCATATGATGGTACGAGATACAGGAAGTCGATGAATGCAGGTGTCTCAGGACCATGCTTTGTAGTATTCCTTGGGGATAGCCTATGTTCAGCAGTGGACTTGTGAAGGGCTGTAATCATGATAATGATGATCATGAATATGGCTACAGTTTTATACCGTTATTATTATCGCTATAATCCATTGTTGAACATGGGGTTGCCCGATAGATTGCCGATGTGTACAGGTGTCCGTAGAACCTCACATTCTTACTTATAATCATTACTGGCCCGGGGACGATACTGCCACAGTCTTCAACTTTAATAGTTGGCTCTTTTCGGCACAGTATGAGCTAGCTCAATTTATCCCAGCAAGCCCTGTAACTCCACGAGCTATACAGCAATATATGGATATCCGCAGAAGAGGATACCAGAAGAGGGCCCATAACCGGATGGACCAGGAACCTGAAATGATAACGAGGCTGCCATATAACTACGAGAACCGACGTCTAAGGGAAAGAAATATTCTGAGTTGTAAATTAGAAACGAAGTGTCTATTTGCTCCCCGTTGAGTGAAGATAGATGCAGGTGGCTCAAAGGTCACCGGGTTTGTAGCATTACTTGGTAGAGGCTTATATTGAGCAGCAAACTTATTAGTTTTAATGATGATGGCGGTAATGACCATATAGTGGAGGTGTAGGAATATCCACTACACTATGATATCATCCCGTGGGTGTAGTAAAGGCGACTGATAGTAATAAACCAGGAGATAGGCAGCAGTGTTTTTCTTATAACAACAAGAAAATAAAATTTGGAAAATAAAAATTAATGAACTTTAAGCTAACATAGTACGTAGCTAACAAAGCACTTTAGTAACTTTTCGAACTAATCGCGTGTTATTTGGCCATATTCCAAGTATAGCGTAAAATAAAAGTGGCCCTAAAAAGTAGACAACGATTAATGATAGCGGCAGCTATGCTTTACTAACTTGGTCGTTATAGGCAACAAAAACTTAAAGTTTTTAAATTAGGTCCTGTTAATAGCTAACTTAAGGCAAATTATTAATAAGTACTAGTTTGACGGCTCCGTGGCACAGTGGCGTAGCAATGAGTTGCAGCGCTAAGGGCTGTGGGTTCGAATCCTGCACGAAACAAGTATTTGTATAATCTACAAATAATTATTCCAGATCTGGATTACAGGATAGTATCCTAGTAAGAGTGTAACGTGTTAAAAGGAAGAAATAAGAGAAGATAAGTAATAGAATTAGTGTTTTAATTATTGCCTTAAGCCTTTTAGCTTAAGTCGAGGCCGAGATGACTTCATAGAGTACCTGTCACATATTTAAATGGATTTCCTCAGAGAGCTTAATTTGAATTTTGAAATCAAAATATTAGTTAAATGAAGGGGCTAAGCGCTAGCTGTATATTTTACAGTACGCGAGTAAAACGGGTTCAAACTTCGCCGGCACCAATGAAATTGTTAACTGCTGTATCAAGTGATGATTCATCAGGTATTCAGCAGCGAAGTAAACATAGTGGGGAAATCTGCTTGATGAACAATTTATAAAGTGTTTTTTTATATTTTTAAGGCTGTAATTTTACATGTGACGAAATGCTATATTTTATTTTACTTAAATCTGAATAAATTCTATAAATATTACGGGATATAGAAACGGACGTATACATACATACACACCTGCAAAAAATTACCTTTTTTTGGGTTCCACCGCAATCGGATGAAAAATCTTTAAAAAGAAGTTTTAACACACTTTTTTGTGTGCCACTGACATTGATTACTTTAGTAAAAACTATTTTATAATAAATCCTTCCTTTTGACTATTTAAAGTAAAAATAAAAATTTATTAAAATGGTTTATTGTGGTTCAATTTTCGGTTGGTTTCGATAGTGGATATTAAATTTCGAACACTTGGATACGATTGTCTTTCTTTCCCTCGAACATTCTAATTATTTAGCTTACTTCCTTTTTTGTGAATAGACTACAAAATAAAAACTCTTATAATGAACAAATGAACAAAGACTGTGAGATCATTTAGTACATATACTCCCTTGACAGTGCAAAAAATTAAAATATGATTGAAGTAAGGCCTTAGTAAAATCTATGAATCTTGTTTCAAATGCGTAGCCTAACTCGCTGTAACTAAAAACAAACATGTGTTAGATCTATTGAAATCTAGAGTCACAAGAAAAAAAAGTTGTAATTATATAAATATTAAGTTATTATCGTAATATATGTATGGTTACAGGAAAAAGCTTTGAAATTTAATAAAAATATTATTATTTAACGTAGTACTTCTGGTTACCACTGGTTCGAATAAAACCTCTGTCTTGGGAAGAACTAGCAAGAAACGCAGTGCGTCTTTTCTTTTGAATTTAATGATTTACAACATATTGTTTTATATATTTTTTCTTACTTAAACGTTTCCTTCACACTAGGATTTTCTCCTTTATCGTAGAGGCAGTTCATAAACAAAAATTACACAAGGACAGACATCATCAGACCCAGAACAATTATTCGTAGGTCATACAAATACTTGTTCCGTGCGACAGCCCCCCCCTTGTCCACTCTTAAACAATTATAACATAACTTTAAAATATATAGCATTATAATAATATAAAATAGTTACTTGGCTTAAGAGCATTTGACTCTTACAGCTACTAGCAGAGTCACCCTTTTCACTTGTTCACTTGTTGGCGACAACCAAGTGATCTATTCTTTACATTTATTTGTTAAAAATTATTAGTGAAATAAAGCATTAATATTATTATTATATAACACAGTTTATAGCGGACTTTTATACAATTATAACGATTTTAAAAATTAGCCCAAGATTACACACTATTATTCTAAATGATATACATATTGCATCATAAACCATAAAATGACTTTTAATCAATATTTCGCAGAGTAATAACTGATAATAATTGTTTATACACATGTTATAATATTGATGTTAGGTTTGAAAGAAGTTTAAAGCTTACGGCGTCGGTTGTTATTATTTAATTGTCTTTTATTTATTTATATAAAATTATCTTATAAATCAAAGAAATGTCAGTAAATTTAAGTTATTACTAGCACATATACATATTGCATCATAAACCATAAAATGACTGTTTATCAATATTTTACAGAGTAATAACTGATAATAATTGTTTATACACATGTTATAATATTGATGTTAGGTTTGCCGGAAGTTGAAAGCTTACGGCTTCGGTTGTTATTATTTAATTGTCTTTTAGTTATTCATATTAAATTATCTTATAAATCTAACAAATGACAGTATTTATTTAAGTAATTAGTTAGCACGCAATTATTCGATAAGAAAGTGAACAATGAACCGGAAGTAGATAGACTATATAGTAGACGTGATACAAACTTATTTTAAATAGTTAGTACAAAAAATGTTATTTTGGGGGTAGGTGGTGAATAAAAATATATCAACTACCTCACAAACTAGTTATTAAATTGTCTACCCACCTTTTTGTCTATAATAATCTAACACATGCATCACAGTCCACCGTGAATTATGTCCATTCTTATATTTCTGTTTAAGGACACGTGATCGCATAAAATAATTATTCGAATTTCATAACCATGCTTTTGCCTCTCAAGCCTACATATTCATAGTTCTGTGAAACTTCGTGAAGTTAAGAAAAAGACCAACGGGCGTGCAGTTGGATTAAGCCAACGGGCAGCATTATAAGTAAACATATTTGTGTCCATAGTAGTGGCATTTCAAAATATTGATGTTTATAGGTGTTGGTAGAGCTACGCTGCAGTGATATTGTTGAAGCACGAATGGGTCGGTTCAACCGTGGAATGACCACGCCCTCGAAGAGTACCAGCGTAAAACTGAAATTTAATGCTACTGTGTTTCGTATGGTGAGTGAAAAGAATTGGAGAAACTTTTTACTGAAAAGAGGCCCTTAAAAACTCTTCAAAGTTCTATATAAATTCTCAGGGGTGACAATGTATTTGCATTTTGATTTCTAATTGGGGATAGATGTAGAAGTCGGATATATAAGGGTATGCAGATGGCATATATGCGGGTCATTGATATGAAGCAGGAAGAGAGTTCCAAATATACGAACGGACGCCTGAGGTACTCCTCGGTTAATCGTTTAATGCCTTTGACTACGACTACGATTTAGAAAGACTCTTCACTTATAAAGTTCTTTACCCAGCCGATCAGACCAGCTGATGATCCGTCCACTGGAACAATGCTTACTAGGTTAATTTGCCAGACCCTATAAAAGGCCTTTGAAAGCCGAGGCCCGAGGCCTGAAAATGGCTATTGCTTTCCCATTTTTCTCTAAAGCCTCGTTCCACATGTGAATGGCATACACAATAAGGTCTCCTGTCGACCGATTATGTGGAGCCCTTACATCGGTCACTGAAGATCATTCTTTTTGTATATCGTGAGGTGGGTGTTCAGTATACGATTAATAATTTTGCAGAGTATGTTTGTAATCCAAATTGACTGACAGTGGAACGTTGTTGCCTTTGTCCAGATGTGAACTATAGACAATAAGAGACGAAAACAAGTCGGATTTATCGTCAACAGTATACACTAATGTACCTGGCGGGGGAAGAATAGGCGGACAGAATTTTGTCTGAACCGTTTTTGGCGAAATACGAAAAATTTCGATTGCCGGATGGTGTGGACCCGGATGAATATTTCTGGTTTCGCAGTCTTCTTGAAGCCGATATCCAGTGCTTTGCCGACTCGAGCGTAAACCAAGATTAATAACGCCAAATGCTTGCATTATATACAGCTTGGTGTAATCGGTGATAATCCATAGGGGAGTTTTGTCACCGATAGGTGTATCAGTACAGGGGATATAATACTCCATCGC